>NW_004624735.1:27901184-27913257 GCF_000247695.1 Heterocephalus glaber
GGGGGGGGTGCTTCTGGCACCCACGCAGCTCACCTTCTCTGTGCTAGGAGCTTGGGATGGCAGTAGGGGAGCTTCCTTCTGGGTGCTGGGACTGGCTGAGCTTCACTGCCCTCTGATGTATTGTTCTTTAATGGTTTCACCGGTTTCTAATTTATTTCTGCAGCAAATTTGGAAATTTCTTGAGGTCAGGTGCTACATTTTTTTCTTTTAATTCTCAAATTCTTTTATTGGTACATTTTAGGTAAACAATACATTTACATGTATCATTGGGTGCTTGTACCTGTACATGATGTACCTTGATTCTTACTTTTTCCCCATTCCCTGTGTGCCCTTCACCTCCTCTGCCCTTCCCTATTTACATAGACTTTGTTTCCATTTTTTTTCTTTTCTCATAATTTTTCCTTTCCCTTCTTTCCCCTTCCCCTCCCTTCACCCCTACCTCTTTGGACCTTTTCTCCTATTTCAAATGATCAATTATTCATTTTAATCATTTTAACCCTTATTTACACATTCATTTTCTTACACTAGAGAAACTCAGGTGCTCCATTTCACACATTTGGATTCTCCTTTGGGCCTAATTAAGGGCTAGTGTGCAGAAGGGACTCACCAGATACCTGCGGGTTGACAGCTATTCAGCTCCCAATGGTTTTCCTTCTTATTGAGACAATGGCTTTATGTCTGTTGAGAAGGGGATGTGATGTCCTGAGTCTTACACAGTTTCACACAGCCACAACCAGGGCACAGCTCTTGGCCTTGAGGATGCAGGTGACTGGCAGAGGCAGCTTCTTGGTCCTGTCCTCCCCAGTAGTGATGAACACAAAGGCTGACCTAGGTTGAGGACCCACTATGTGCCTGCACTGCCTGGAGATATATTTTGTTTTTTTCCAGATAGAGTGACTGGGTTGAAGGCTTGGTGACCTGCCTAGGACTGCCTCACTAGGCAGAGGCACTGCCCAGATAAGGGTCCTGGCCCACTGGACTCCTAGGTCTTTCAACTCAATGTGTTCTGAACTAAGCTTCTCCCCACTCCCTGAATGGCCTGTCTTCTCCAGGTGACCCTGTCATTCGGGGGGGGGGGTTCAGTATGGAGTCCCATTGCTTTTCACCCTCCCACTGGACTTCCATTCTCACAGTCTGTCCTCCGGGCCAGTGTGGCAGGGATTTACCTAGATGTACCTCTCCTCACTTCTAAGTCACTTCAGGGTCTCCCTCTCTGTGATATAAGGGGTAGACGCCAAGCCCTCAGCACAGCCTGACGGGTGTTCGCGTCTGACCCCTTCGCTTCCCAGGCCCTGCTCTGTCACTGTCCCTTATTTAGAGCACAGCCTCTCTGTCCTTATTTGAAGATACTCTATTTTCATTTTGGATATTCTACTTTCCCTCTGTTTTTAGTGCTTTCCCTCCTTTTTTTCCTTGGATAACTCACATTTCTTTTTTAAGACTCACTTTACTCTGTTTTAAAAAAATCCTTCCCAGACCTTCATAGAACTTATGAAGTGTTTCTCCTCTCTTTCCTCCTCGAGTCCATTACCGCCCTGGCCCTGGTTATTGGTCCTGCCTCCACGGCTGTGTGTCTTTCTGTGTGTGATTTGCTGTTTTCTGTTTCTTTTACTTCACTGTTTGGTCTTGTAGGGCAATGAGCATGCATGCATCCAGCTCAGAGGAGGAACTGAATCCCTGTTTCTTAAACGGGTGACTGGTTTTGGGGGCAGACAGCAACATGGTTGGAATCTGCTTCCTGGATATGGGCACCATCCTGGGGAGCTGGTATAATGCATCTCCCATGTTTCCTTCTTCCAACACTCCTAAAGGCATGAGGGGCACCCTGCCTCTGCTTCCAGACAGTGATAATCCTGCTGGACCTGTCGAGGTGAAAGCCTTGCCTGGAGTCTCATCTTGAGAGTCCAGTTTTCTTCTGGCAAGATCGAGGCAGGAAGCACTCACATGGCAGAGTTCCTCTGCTCTGGAATGTGTATTGCAACACAGTGAAGAGCCAGATGGAAAATGCCTCCGAGGTTCTAAGCCAGGCTGGAAAGATAGGTCCACGACAGCAAAGCCTGTCCTGCTTTAAAAATAGCTGGTGGTGAAAGTAATCCAGGCTCATGCATCTGAAGTGTTGTAAAAGTTATCAAGCTTCGGGGCTGAAAGGAAAGCAGCTGACTGGAGAGAAAGTCAGCTATCTCCTGCACTATCTCTGCCTCCTGCCTTCAAAGGGCTGGAAGCGGGTCTGTTTCAGGGGGAAGATGATGCCTTCACTGAAAGGAATGTCTAACGGGGGAATTTTCAGCAGTAAAACAATAAGGGAAAGTCTGGAGGACAATCAGGCCTTCCTTTCAAATATTACCCAAAGGATAGGCAATGGCTCGATAGGGCCAGCCCTGTGGAAGATGTGACCAACAACCAGAAGCATCGCATGGAGTCCTAGCAGGTGGCATTGCCTGATTTGATCTGCACAACAGTCTGGGGAGGAAGGGATTATCCCTTTCTCTCCTCCCACTTTTATTCTGCAGATGAGGAGACTGAGACTGAGACAGGCTGTGGTACATGTCTGGAATCTCACAACCATTCACTGATGCTTTCATTGACTATGGAGTCCCTGCATTATTCTAGATACCACCTTGGTGCTGGCAGCACAGTGCTATGTAAAAGAGATGAGAACCCATCTCCAGAGAACTTACATCCTCTTTGGGGAAACAGAGACTGAGCACCTGACTAAGGAGCTAAATAGCAGCATGAGCTCCAAGGAGAACAAGGCCTTGGAACAAGGTAGAAAATACCAGTGGGTAGGGCTGGTGGGCATATGTGCTAGGTGAGAAGGGTGACTGGGGAAGGTTGGAGGAGGAAACAAAATGGACTCTGAGGGAAGACAGAGTGTGTGCCCTTCCCATTGCACCAACACCGCAATGGGCAGCTCCAGGGACTGCTTTCCCTACACCTCTCTTGGATAATTCTCCTCCCACAACCTCTCTTTAAGAACTGAAAGGGAGTGAAATGAGTAATTCAGATGTGTTAGGCACACATACCAACTCCTCACAAGGAATGTAAACTTTATGTACTGTAAACATGTATTAAGAAAAAGAAAAAGAATTGATATGCCCAGAAGCGTATTTCCCAGGACCTATAAAGATGACACTTGGCCCCTTCCCAGGAACAGCTCGGTGATGGGGTAAGTGCAGGTACAGGTCCCACCCCGGCAGTATATGGGCAGCTGTTCTGCAAATAAGAACACAGGCCATTTCCAGACTCGGGAAGCTGAAGTGTTTTATGGGCACTGTCACCAAAAGCAAACACAACCTCGTTTCTTGACATTATCTCCAGGAAGCCATGGACCCAGACAGCAGAAGGCTGAAGGGACATGTCACCCTCTTCAAATATTGGGGGCCTGCCATTTGGTGGGAGAATCAGCCTGTTTCGGGGCAGCTGAAGGGAACGAAAGTAGGGCTGGTGGCAAGAAATGAGAGGGAGGTAGGCATCAGCTTGTACCTGAAAATGTTCCAACGTTCTCAAGTGGCCACAGGGGGAGAGGAATGGCCCCAGATGGGGACAAGACTCATCTTTCCTTCACTAGCATGTGCATCTAGGGCTGAAGGTAACTTTCCACTGGTTCAATGAATGACCTATCTACCAGCACATTCATTTAATTCCTACCCACTATGTGCTAGACACAGGGATGCTACAGTGAAGATGTACAAGATTACTACACTGAAGAAATTTCCACTTTAGTGGTAGAGAAGACAATAAACAAGCAAAGAAGTAAAATGTAAAGATAGTTAAACTAGCAATGAGTCCCATAAAACAATAAAATACAGGAATATAAAAGAGTAACTGTGCGTGTATTTATATGTGGATGTGTGTTTGCATGCATGCGTGTGTGCATGTTACAGATTGTACTTTATTGGGTGGTCAGAGAAGGTGTTTTGAGGGGATTACCTTTGAGGGGAGATAGAGTCCCAGAGGTTTGCTCACCCAAGACTGAAGAGAGGGCTGCTGTGGCTGGGAACAGCAAGCAGAAGGTCAAGGCAGTGAGAGGAGAGCAGCCAGGGCATTAGGCCCTGGTAGGCTATGATAGACCAGTTGGGTACTAAGAACAGGGCGATGGGGTTCACAAGGGTCATGGTGTGTTGGGTGGAGGGTTGTCCCAGGTGAACAACTGCCAACCCTAGCTGTTCATCACAGTTGGGACCCAGTGACCTAAGTGAGCTCCAAGACTTTGTACTAATGTGAGAAGAGCCACACATTTTGTTCAGCACGTCTGAGAACACCATGACCCTTGGGAATTGTGCTGACATATTATCTACAGACCAGTTCATTAGTGTGGGTGTAATTTGGTGGATTGTCTGGGTTGTAAGCATGCACAGGGATGGGAGAAGGCGTAGCGTCTGGCAAATAGCAGGTGCTTTGTGGATATTTTACTGAAGGGCGAATGTGCCAGGCATTCTGCTGGGTGGGTGGAGGCGAAGGGGAAGAAGACATGTTTGGGGATGCTGCTGTCTTTACTATATCACGGGGGAGGACTGCAATGGGTCATTTGCAAACTGTTATTAGAAGGGCAGACAAGGGGAGAGGCTTTGCGGGTGAGTTTGGGCTGCAGAGTCCATGGGGTTTCCCTTGACTGTGTTCAGAGTTTGAACCCTTTGTTTCTAGCCTGGTGGGCTCTGGCTTCTGGTGTCCCAGTGGAGTCTGCCTCTGACTTCACAGAGGTAATGGAGAAACCATGGGGTGGTCACGAACAGGGGTCTGAGGCTTCCCAGGCAGACCCAGCGGCATGGACCCAGAGCCTGTTGGTTTTCTCCTCTGGGGAGAAAGCAGGGAGGATTTTGCCCAGGATCTTACCTCAGAGAACTTCCTGGGCTCTGGGCTCTGGGAGCCTGTTATGGGGCCAGACCTCGGAGTACTGCAACCTGTGCTAACCCAGACAGTTGCCGCCAAGTGCCCTGGAACCACAGCCAAGCCCACCCCACAATTTCCCCACCCTGTTTTAACCATCTGGGAGTGGATTTCTGGAATTGCCCATAATCTACTGAACACATGTTACAGAATCTAAACAATTAACCCTTTTCCAGGGCTGAGGAACCACTTCGAAAAGACACAGTTTTGGTGTCTGTAGGTGGATTTAAATTGAATGCAAGTCCCAGGAGGGAGTAAAGGGAAAGTGTTCTGGTGGGCCCTATCGTGGGCTGCACTTTGCCACACAGGAGACAGCGCCAGGGAGGAGGACACAGTCACTGCTGCGCTCGCTGCCTATGAAGTGGTGAGATTTCATCCCAAACCTAGCAGCCAAACCTAGGCTTTCCCCACTAAACTTTTTTGTTCTCCTGGACTCCCCAGGAAGCACTTCCCATTTTCATAATTTCTGCACAGGGCATGGTGTCTCTGGGAATTTGAGATCCTTAGTACTTGTGCCCCAGAATGGCTTTGACTACATGGGCTGCCATCGGAATTACAGTGGGCCCTTGACTTATGAACTCAATTCATTTGCAAGGGCTCATTGTAACTCCAGTTGGTTGTAAGTCAAGACTATTTTCTCCTAAGAAATAACAGAAATACCCATAATGAGTTCCAAACCTCCCAAACACTTAACTAACTTTTCACAATAAAAGTGTTGTATAATGTGTGTAATTTACCAGAAACACCAATACTTTTCCTAGTGTATTCAACAAAAAGTTATAAATGTGCCTAGTTTACCAGAAACAACAATTTCATACTGTTCTCGCCATCCAAGCTGACATCTTTGGCTTGCAGGAAAGGAGGATGAATGGAAGGTGGTTACTGTTTGGAAGGAGAGACCTCTTCCATGAGAACATCAGGAATCTGGCTCTCTTGCTTCCTTTATCTCCTTGGGAGAGTCTGTGATCCACTAGGACCTGCTTCTGCCTCACTAGGTCTCAACCTTTTCAAGACTAAAAACTGGTCCAAGGTTGTCAGTAGTATGACATGACATTACCATTAAACAAGTGAATCCAACAATTGGCTTTTTCTCTGTCTGGGTTGATCTTCTCTATAAATGCTTGTAGCTTGGTCCAATTTTTCAGGATTTCCTTTACTTCAGAAGAAGAACTTTGCTGCACTGATTGTTGGTACTCCCATTCCTCTTCAGAAAGCTCCTCAGCTGCCACTCTCCGTTGCTCAGCCAGAAGCTGCTGAAGTTCTCTGTAGACAATTCCTGAGTGTTCCTCCACCAGTTCCTCAACATCACCACTGTCTCCCTGCAGGACTATGGGCTCTGCTATATGACAGTGTCATCAACCACAGGGTCTATTGAAGGCTCGGGCTTTCTACACAGCCTTCAAAGCCTCTCTCCTGTATAATTTTAGGCCACACTTTCTTTCAGGTAGATCTCAGTGTCCTTAGAGAGATCTTGGCCCAGGATTTGTCAATTAACCCCACACAGGAAAGACTAGCTCATAACTCAAGCTTTTGGTGATAAATTAAAACTAAAATTCTGGTTGTAACCCAAGTAAATTGTTCATATTTAAGGCCAGTTGTAACTTGAGGGTCCATTTTATCTGAGGAGCTTCAAAGTAGTATCGATGGCCTGGTTCCACTCCTTGTGATACCATTGACTGGTCCTTTTGTTTTCCTAAGCACCCGAGCTGAAGAAGGGTGTGTGCTGTGCTCTCACTCAAGTGAGGAGAAAACAGGAAGCCAAGCAGAAGGAAGGGGCCAGAGGGAGCTAAAGAGGCCCCGCTCCGGAAGGGAGTAGGATTGACTAGGACAAGGGGTCCAAAGGATAAAATAGAACTAGAGTCTGAGGGTCTAATTTCAGAATAGTGGGTGGAGCTCAGAATTGGAGGTTTCAGTATGAGGTGGCAGTGAGGGAGAAGAGCTTCTCTGACCCAGTGAGAACCTAGTTCCGGGGTGGTTCCAGGTGGGAGACACCAGGATGGGCTCCAGTCTCATGAGGGGAGGAGGTAGCTGGATGGAGCTTCAGCGAGCTGAAGCTCTCATCTGGACTCTGCACTGCAGAGACTGGGAATGACTTGGGTAATCAAATGGTGCCCACAGCAATGACAATAATGAAACAGCTGCCGTTCATTACATGTCAAAAAGCACTTTACCTGGATTATTCCTTGCAGAGGGGGGAACAGTGGTCTTCAAAAGACATGTTCATGCAAACTGTTGAGTGTGCTTTTATCTGGAAAAGGGTCATTGCAGATGTACAGAAAGGAAAGGTCTTGAGTTGACGTCAACACATTGTGTGGCTGGGCTTATGTGCAAGGATGGAGGTGCTGATGGTGATCCGAGACAGATGCAGCCATGTGCCAGGGAAACTGGGGCCACCACTGCCTGGAAGAGCTGAGGGAGGATTCTCCCCAGAGCTTTCGGAAGAAGCACACCCCTGCTGATACTTTGGGCCTCCAGATCGGTGAGAGAATCTATTTCTGTGGCTCTGAGGCACCCAGTTTGGGATGATTTGTCTTAGGAAGCTAATTCAACCCCCTGTAATTCTCCCCAGCACCTTGATGTGGGCAATATCCCTTCTCTTTTGTTGATGATGAGGTTCAGAGCTCTTAGCTTATTTTATTTTTTCTAAGCTAGGGATGGAACCCAGGGCCTTCACACTGAGCTACACTCCAGCCCTTCTTCATTTTTACATTTTAGATATGATCTCACCAAATTGCTAAATTTGCAAGGATGGAGTAAACTTCCAATCCTCCTGCCTTAGCCTCCTAGAGTGCAGAGATTACAGACATGTGGTACCATGAGTGACTCAGAGCTTTTAAGGAGTTTGCACAAGATGGGGATTTGGCTCAGATCTTAGGAACACTCCTGATAGTCCTTGAGTTCCATGAAGGAGGGGCTGTGTCCTGTATTCCTGCTGGACCTTGAGGATTATGTCAGTGCCCAGGGCTCCTGCCTGGCACTGTGGTGTCCAGGGCTGATTTCAGGCTGATGTGAGGATTGTGTGTCTTGGTTACTTTTCTTGTTGCTGAGACAAAACACCCGACACCCAAAGTTAAAGGAGGAAAGGTTTATTTTGGCTCACAGTTTGTAGAGGGTTCAGTGCATAGTTGGCTGGCTCCAAGGCAAGATGGCATGGCAGAGGGCCATTACAGAGTAGAAACAGTCCATGGCAGGGTAGCAGAAGGCAATAAGCAGCAGCCTCCCTCTCCCTTTTATCTCATCCTGGCTGCAAGCCTTTTGATTGGTGCCATCGACATCCAGGGTGGGCCTTCCCATTATCCACACCCGATGTATGCTAAACCAACCTAGTGATCATATACCCTGAATCCCAGCATCACACACCCATGATCCAGCCACCTCCCCAAGCCCTACGTATGAGGGCATGGAGGCTTTGGGGGACATCTAGACACAGCCATAATGCCATGACTAGCCTAGTGCTAGAAAAGCATGGGCTGGAGGTGGTTGGCTTTAAAAATTGAAATTAAATTTATATAACATAAAATTAATCATTTCAAAGTGGCAATAATTCAGTGGCAACTAGTACTTTCACAATATTGTGTAACCACCATCTCCATCTAGAATATTTCCATCACCCTGAAAGGAAACCCTGCATCCTTTAAGCTGTAGTTCTGATTCCTCTCCTGTTCCCCAGTGTGTTTTTCTCTGTGGACTTGCCTATTTTGGACATTATATGAAAATGGAATTGCACAGTATGTGGTACCTTGTGATTGGCTTATTTCGCTTAGTATCATGTTTCTGAGGTTCATTCATGTTGCAGTATACATCAGTACTTCATTTTTTATTCCACAACTTTTGTGTTCCACAACTTTTTCATCCACAGGTGGGCATTTGGGTTACCTTTTGGCTAGTGTGGGTAATGCTGCTGTCAACATTCAGGTACAAGTGTTTATGTGGATATATCCCTTTATTTCTCTTGGGTATATGCAGGGGTGGAATTTCTGGCCTCATAATAAATTTTAGGTCTATCTCCAACTGTTCCCAAACTCTTACCCACAGTGGTGTTATTTTTTTTCTTTACTAGATAGATTACATCATTACACTGTACTGGACACTCTGCTTTAAGGTTGTATTGAATTGAATCTTTGTTGCCAATTTAGGAGAGATGCATGGTACATCCTGTTTCTCATTTGAAAGATGAAGAAATTGAGACTGAGAGGTGAAATGATTTCCCTTATGAGAAGCAAAGATGCAAAGCTGTTTATATGCCCAAAGCTTGTGGTCCTAGTGACAACATCCTATCACGTCTGTGCCATTTCCACTGTGTGGAAATTCCTTAGAGAACAGGGCAGATGGGACAGTGGCTCTTGCATGTTCCACTGTGCCCAGGACAGCATCAGCTATTGACTGGGCTCCCTGTAAACACCTGCTAACATAGCTGAGGATGTGTAAAATTGTGTCTATGCATGCCACTTTCTTTATTTTTTTGGATTTTCCTCCTTTCAGTTTTTATTAGTGCATGTTTGCATTATGAAATGCTGACAGTCCTTGTGTGGAGTTGGTACAGCACATAACACATGGCACTGCTTCTCCAAATGTCTTCTGCCCTCTTCCCTCCCCTCCCCCACCTCTTGATCCCTTCCCATTTGAAGATCTACCTCCCTACTTCCTATTATTCTATTTTTAATTTGTTCTTTATTTATATTTTGGACTGCTTTCCAATGTATGTTTGACATTTTGCTATATCTGTGGCAACTGTAACACAAGACAGGATTTAGTTACTCTGTCTTGTATGGCTACAAAGCTGGTCTTCTACATGTGCTTTGCAACTGTTGTCCAATGCAGTATAGGCAAATTAGCAGCACTGCATCACTATCACAGGTAAACCTTGGGGATTTGGGGTAGGTGCAGTGAGGGCAGTGGGAAGAGGCTCACTCCTGCTCATCCTGGAATAGAAGGGAGATGGCCTTGAGTGACAAGTGCCACTGAGAGGCAGGGAATGGAGCACAGCTTCCTGAGTGGGCCAGAAATGCTCACCTTGGTCCTAAAATGCAGGTCAGCTCGCATCACTCTTCTGCCTAATCTTCGCCATGGTCCATAGCCATCCTCAGGAGGAAGGAGGGCATCCCCGGGACATGCACAGCACAGGCCTGCCAGCTCCAGGGCCTCACAGTTCCTGGCTCTTTCACGTGCCCATTGCCCACAGCCACTTGTGACCCATGTAATGCTCTCCCCTGGGCCCCATTCACCATCCTTGCCCATTTTCTCTTCAGGGAGTGGCCTTTCCTTCTTTGTTTACCCACTGACCTTCTGCCCAGCTGCACCCTTTCCTTTCTGGAGGAAGTGCCTCTTCTTGCCCCCAAAGCTAAAGCCATCTCACTCCACCACCTCTCTGTGGCACTTGGGCTGGGCTCCCCTCCCTGCCCTCCTGTCTCTTTTCAGCTGGGTTACTTGTGCACAGGACTGAGCTCTGTCAGTGTAGAGCCTAGGTCTTATTTGTCTTTCCTGTGCAAGGTTGGCAATCAGTCTCTGATGAATAGATGAGGGAATGAGGACTAGCAATGTAGTTCCATGGGAGGTAGACAGCCGGCCTAGCATGTGTGAGTCCCTGGGTTTGATTCCTCACATCATGGCAGGGGTGAAAAAAAAGATCAGTGGAGAGATTTTAGACACCTGCTGGTGATAACCACAGGGCACCGCAGCTCCTGTTCCATAATGTGAATGTGCTCAGCTCTCTTCATCCCTTGGACATACACCTGCAGTGAGTGCCTCTCTCTCCCGATCATTTTTCTTCAGTTTTTACTTTTTATGAGTACATGTTTGCAGTGCACGATTGCATCCCTTGTAGGGTGTTGGTATGTGTATATAACACATCACAATTCATTTCTTCTTCCCCTTTCCCTCCCCTGCTTACCACCTCTCTCCACCATTTGATCCCATTTTCATTTGAAAAAGATCTATCTTCCTACTTCTTAATATCTTTATTTAGCTCTTCATTTACATTTTGGCTATCTCATAGAAGAGAAACCTTGTGATATTTAAACTTGTGTGTCTGATTTATTTCACTTAACATGGTCTCAAGGTGCATCCATATTCCTAGAAATGACTGAAGTTTATCCTTCTTTACAGCAGAGCAACTACTCCATTGTATGTAGATATCACATTTTCTTTATCAATTTTTCTGTTGATGGACATATAGGCTGCTTCTAAAATGTAGCTATTATAAATCATGAGTACGCATGTATCACTGTAACATGATGCCTTTCAGTCTTTTGGGAAGATACCTAGAAGAGGACTGGGTGGGTCAAATACGATTTCTAGTTTTAGCTTTTTGAAGCATCTCCATACTGATTTCCATAATGGTTGTACTAGTTTACATTCCTACTAATAATGTAGAGGGTTTCATTTTCCCCTGCAGCCTCAGAAGCGTTTGCTGTTTGATTTCTTGAGGACAGCCGTTCTTTTTGGAGTAAGATGGAATCTCAGTGTTGTTTTAATTTACTTTTCTTTAATGTACACAGACGTTGAACATTTTTTCATGTATTTATAGGTCATTTGTACTTCTTATTTTTTTAGGTACTGGGGATCCAACTCAGGTCCTTGTGCTTGCGCAGCAGGAAGCAAAACCACTGAGCTAAATCCCCTGCCCGGGTTATTTGTACTTCTGAGAAATGTCTATTCATTTCAATTGCCCATTTTTTGATTGGGCCTTTTATTTTGAGGATCCAATTTATTTGAGTTTTTTTTATATATTACAGATATGAGACCTGTGTCTGAGGAATAGCTGGTAAAATATTTTCCCATTCTGTAAGTTGTCTCTTCACTGTGTTGGTTGTTTTCTTTGCTGTGCAGAAGCTTTTTAACTTGATACAATTTTATTTGTTGATTCTTGGTACTATTTCTTGTGGCATTGTGGTTCTGTTCAGAAAGTTGTTGCCTATGTGTACGTCTTCAAGAGTTTGTCTATTTTATTTCCGAGAAGATTGTTTCCATTTTAACATTTAGATCTTTGATCCATTTTGACTTGTGTTCAGCATATGGTGAGAGATATGAGTCTAGACTCAATTTTCTGTGTAGATAGCCAGTTTTCCCAGCACCATTTTTGAATTGGGCATAACATCAATTTTATCATAAAGGCACATTTTTGTGGGTGTATAATACTCATATTTATTCTTTAGAATATTTCTATTGATGAATTATTTATTTTAAT
>NW_004624735.1:27913357-27993021 GCF_000247695.1 Heterocephalus glaber
TGAATTATTAATTTTAATTTTATGAGTTTTATTACGTTCAACAATGAGTACTTAAAAGGAAAAAAATCACAAAAATGAAGTATTGAAGTTTTAATATTTATTGTTTATAAAAAAGCAACAAAATTTTCAACATTGATTTCTTTTTGGTGTACAAAGTAAAAAAAATAACAACAGAAATAAATTCCTATATGAGCTACAATGAAAATACGAGTAGAACTCTGCAAATACAATAATCTGCACTTCAATTATTACGCCTAAGGCAGTCTTTACACATGACAACAGCATGTTCCATACACACCTATCACACTGATAGCACGTGTGTTTTGCTCTCTTGGCCTTTATACAGGACATAATTGCCATCTTGCTGGTCTTGATGTTTTGTCAGGAGGTTCTGATTACATTATACAATGTGTAGTTAACAGGAACATAAAATATCAATAAAGTAAAATATTAAATTCTTAATATGCATTGAGCATTTAGAATAAACATCAACATTTTCATATCAGCTGTGTACTTGCTTACAAAACCTAAAAGATAACATAGAAATAAATTCTTATATGAACTACAACGAAAATACCAATAGAACTCTACAACAAAAATAATCTTTGCTCCAATTGTCACACACAACATCTGCATGTTCCACGCACATGTCTCACTTACACTGACAGCACATGTGCTTAGCTTTCCTTTCCTGTGTGGCAGGCCATTCTTGTCACCTCTCTTGTCTTTCTCTTTTGTCAGGAACTTCTGACTATATTGTACAATGTGCATTTAGTGGGAAAATAAGATAACAATAAAATAAATATTAAGTATAATGAGTGGTTAGGATAGACATAAACATTTTTACCTCAGAAAATGTTTACTTGCTTTCAAAACCTAAAAGATAACCTCAGATAAAAATATTTATGTGAACTGCAATGTAAACATGAACAAAAGTCTGTCACAGAAACAATCTTTGCTTTACACTGTCACACCCAAGGCAGTCTTCACCCATGACAACTGCATGTTCCATACACAAGTATCACTTACACTGATAGCACATATGTTTTATTTTCCTGTACTCTTTTGTAGGGCACAGTTGACATCTTTTTGGTTTTCCTGTTGTATGGTAGGTCTTTTTGATGCTGTGTCTGCTTATTCACCTGTCAGCTCACCAATGTGCTTGACAATTTTTTTGTGTGTAGTTCCCTGGACAGAAATATTTTGTTTTTCTTCTGCTGTAAATGATCCCTTATGAGTTCCAGTACCAATCCTCTTAGAAAATTTCTCCATGGTGTTTTACACTTGTTATTTTCTATCAAGTATTTATGCCACACATGTTCAGGATCAAGCACAACTATGGGCCAATGCTTTGTGTTTTGAGTGATATCATAGCTGCTGCATAGCTTATCAACAAAATCTACTCCACCTTTGGTGTTGTTGTCGAAAGTTTCCATCTCAGGCTTCCATTCTGTTGAGGTTTCTCTATCAATATTTCCATCATGGTGCAATGCTGATATAAGCAGTACCAGTTTGTTTTTCTTTGCCATAGATGAGGCCAATGCTATATTTTTCTGAAGTTCAAAGATTGTACTATATGATTCTGTTTTGAAATTGCAGCACTTCATTTGGAATTTCTGCTTTATTTGTGCTTACAATTCCTATACTGGTCAACTTGTGCTCTGTTAGCAAATGTAACATCAATTGGAAACGGGTAAACCAACTGTCAAGTGCCACATCCTGATTAGTTTGGGAGATGGGAGCAATAAGTCTGTTCACAACATTATTTGGTTTATTACTATATGAATAAGGACCTGGTGGCTGGGTCCCAGGATAAATTTCTAAATTGAAAGCATGATAAGTCTTCATATCTACAAGGGGATAAATTTTTATGGCCTATTTTGAAGATATTTTTGGTGTATACTGCCTGAAGCTACACCAATCATGAAATTCTGCAAGATATTCATCAATAGTCATTTATTCAGATGGTGTAAATTGTATGACAATTACCCACAAATCTCAAACAATGAGCAAATAGCAGCCAGTTCTTTTTCTTGTTCGGTGGGTGGTTTTGTCATGAAACCTCAGGCAATTCTGAAGGAAACCAAATCTCAGTATCATTGTTATTCTACAGACCTCAAACTCACACCCATTACTTTTCCATAAGCTTTTTACATTCCTGTGAAAACCATGAGAAAGCCCTGCTAAATACAATGGACCTATGAATGCTTTCAGTTCAGCTAGTGAGGTGTAATAATAAATACATTTTGAGTATGGCTATTGGTGCACACAGAATATTTTACTTGTATTTCAACATTTGTGTATTTCACAACATCTTGTAGCATTTCATCTGTTGGCTGGAAAAACTGGGTTTCCACTTGCCAAAGATTAAAACTAGACCCATATCTTTCACCATGAATTAAACTAAAATTGAAAAGGATCAAGGATCTAAATATTAAAACAGAAACACTAAATCTGATGGAAGATTAAAATAGGTAGAACTCTTAAAGACATTGGTGTAGGCAAAGACCTTATGAACAAAACCCTGATTGCACAGGAAATATCACAAAGAATCAAGAACTGGAACCATGCCTTACTAAAAAGCTTTTGCACAGCAAGATAAATCACCAACAGAGTGAAAAGACAACCCACAATGTGGGAAACTTTTTTTCCCAGCTGTTCCTCAAACAGAAAACTGCTATCTAGAATACATAAGGACCTCAAAAAAAATCAGACCTCCCAAATTTAAAGACTCAATCCAAAAATGGGCATCTGAAATGAATAGACACTTCTCAGATGAAGAAGTACAAATGGCAAATAAATATAGGAAAAAATGTTCTATATCACTGGTCATTTGAGAAGTGGAAATTAAAACAACACTGAGATTCCATCTACAGAAAGAATGGTTATTATCAAGAAATCAACCAATAACAAATGCTGGCAGGGCTGTGGGGAAAAAGGAACCCTTCTCCACTGCTAGTGGGAGTGCAGACTGGTGCAGTCACTGTGTAAATGAGTGTGGAGACTCCTCAAAAACTAAAACTAGAGCTTTCATTTGACCTAGCTATTCCCCTTCTTCGTATCTTCTGGAAGGAATTAAAAGCATTATACCACAGTGATATATGCACAGTCATGTTTATATTGGCACAGTTTGTAATAGCTAAATCTTGGAGATAAGGTTTTCTATACTTGTTTTCTTCAGAGTTTCTTTTATCATGACTGAATATTAGATTTTTTCAAAGACATTTTCCCTTGAGTCTATTGAGTCTATCTGAGACTATTGCATCTCTTTATGTGATGTATTACATTTATTGATTTACATATGTTGAACCATCCTTGCATCCATAGGATGAAGCCCACTTGGTCATGATGTATGATCTTTTTGACAATTTGTTGCATTCTGTTTGGCATTATCTTCTTTATCCCTCAGTACCAGGGATTGAACTCAGGACCTTGCCCGTGCCAGGCAGGTGTGGCGCCACTGAGCTACATCCCCCATCCTTAGTGGTATCTTCTTGAGGATTTTTCGTCTATATTAATTGAAGGAATTGGCCTGTAGATTCTCTTTTGTCGGTTGAATCCTTTTCTGGTTTTGAAATCAAGTTAATTCTAGCTTCCAGGAATGAGTTTGAAAATACTCTTTCCCTTTTGATTTCTTTAGAGTTTGAGGAGTATTGGCATTAGATCTTCCCAAGTTCTTGGCCATTTGGCAGTGAATTGGTCAGTACTTGGGCTTTTCTTAGTTGGTAGAATTTTTTTTATTACTGCTTAAGTTTTATTGTCTGTTACTGGATAGTAACCCCTACAGGGTTTTTATGTCTTCTTGGTTCAGTTTTGGTAATTCATACATATAAATTTCTTCTGAATTTTCCAGTTTATTGGCTTACAAGTTTGTGAAGTACAATAATACTTTGGTTCACAAACTTAATTCTTTCCATGATTCTGGTCATGAACTGAATTGGACAAGAACAAAATCAAATTCAATGCTTAGGTTTGGTGTTGATCGTGTAGGGAAATTTGATTCAGTTCTTGTCCAATTCAGTTTGGAACAAGAATTGTGGAAGGAGTGAAGTTTGTAAACCAGGGTACCACTCCAGTTGTTAATAATCTGGGTTTTGCCAGTGTCCATTTTGATTTCAATTTTTTCATTTCTTTTTTTTCAAGTTTTCTTTTTTTGGTACCAGGGATCGAACTAGGGACCTTGTGCTTGTGAGGCAGGCAGCAGAACCACTAAGCTAAATCCCCAGCCTCAACTTTTTCATTTCTAACTGCATTGATTTTAGTGTTTTCTTTCCTTTTTTGGGGGGGGGTAAGATTGTGTGTCTATCTATTTTGTTTATTTTGAAGAACCAGCTCTTTGATTCCTTGATTCTTTGTACTTTTTTGAGCCTCAATTTCACTGATTTCTACTCTGATCTTTATAAGTTCCTTCCTTGTAATAGCTATGGATTTGGATTATTCTTGTATTTCTAGGACCATTAGGTACATCATTAGATTATTTATTTAGGCTCACTCTGGTTTTCTGATGTGAGCATTCATAGCTACAAATATCCCTCTGAGAACTGCTTTCATTGTGTGCCATAAGTTCTGGTATGTTGTGCTGGCATTATTTAATTCTAGAAATTGTCTTATTTCTTTCTTGATATCTTCTGTGGCCCTTTGATTATTCAAGAGTGTATTTTAAAATTTTTCATGTGTTTGCCTAGTTTCTATAGTTTGTTTTGCAAGTAATTTCTAGTTTCATTGTACTATGGCCTGGTAATATGCATGGGATAATTTTGATTCTTTTTGGATTTACTTAAGCATGCTTTATTGGTGAGTATATGGTCTATTTTAGAGAAAGCTCTATGTGCTGCTGAGAAGGATGTGTATTCTGTTGTTTGTGGGTGGAATACTTTGTAGATATCTATTTTTTTTTGAAAACTAAATGTTAGAGTTTATTCCATCTTCATGATTACAGACATTATAAGGTGGGCAAACAAGGCAAACAAGGCAAATAAAGCAAGCACCTTTCCCCTCCATTTAACCAGATGCAGCATTTTCATTTTATGATAGGCAGGTTGACTTAATTCATTAACTTGGGTTGAAAGCTGGCAACACCAAATCTCTGTAATAGGTGGTTCTTCCATAGGCACTGCAAACACCGTGATTCCTTAACTATACACTGTGAGCTCTGAAATGGTGTTTACATCAGCATTCTTTTTTGGTACCAGAGATTGAACTCAGGTCCTTTCGCTTTCGAGGCAGGAGGCAGCACTACTGAGCTAAATCTCCAGCCCTAGGTCAACATTCTCGAAGCTTTCATGTCTTAGATACCTGGAGGCGGGAAGTGTTAACAGCTGTCTTCTCCTTTGCTAGCCCAGGTCACCCGCAGCAAACTTAATTGTTAGTCATTATATAAAAATAAAACTGTGCTCCCAAGTATTGATTGCAGCTGTTGTGCCTGGATCCCTTTTTATAGAGTATTTACTCCCTGAGAGAGAAAAAGAGGTACTAACCAAATGCTTTCATGAATAATGACCCCAGTACTTTTGCAGCAAAGTCAAGACATCAGGCAACCCTGATCATCTTGATTAATTTATCATTATTTACACACAAGATATATTTAAAGCTAATTCCAGACCACATATTGCAATAATAATCACAAGAAATGGTTCAATTTTAGCACATTGAGTTCTTCCAAGATGCCAGAACAAGTGAGAAATCATCTCAAAGCAGAGTGATTGTTCATCATTTACAAGTGAGAGGAAAACATCGAGGAAGAAATAAAACTCCTTCCTCTTAAACTCATCAGTCCCATGGCTATATTCAGGGCCTTAGTTGATAAAATGCAGAGTCCTTAATTTCCTGATGAATCCATTTTCAAGGTCAAGAAGAGTTTTCAGGTTTTTCTTTGCCATGGCCCATGAACTCCAGTCCTTCAATAGGAATCTCTTTCTCCTTTCTTGCTTTCTGAACACACTGCTGGTAGTGCTTGAAGAGATCAGTGCACTGATTCCTGGAACTGTCTTCCTTGAGAAACTTCTTGGCAAACCAGCGATTGAAGCACTGGTCGTACTAGCACTTCCTATCAGTGCAAGCCTCTCCGACGCTGTTCATGGCGAAGGCTTTGTAGATATCTATTAAATCCATTTGTTTAAAGGTGTGGTTCAACTCTCATATTTCTTTGTTGATTTTGTTTTGTCTAGTCAATCAGTTTGTGATATTGGGGTACTGAGGTCCTGTATAACTGTATTGATGTTTCCCTGATTTTTTTTTGTCTGGTAGTGTTTGTTTTATGAAGTTGGGTGTGTTTGTATTTGGTCCTGTATATGTTTATAATTGTTATCTCTTCCTATTGAATTTTTCCTATAACCAATATGTAGTGACTTTCTTTGCCTCTTCTGACCAGTTTTGGGTAAAAGGTTACTTTGTCTGAAAATAAGGTTTCTATTCCTGTTTTTTTCAGGTTCTTGTGTGGAATACTTTTTTCCATCCTTTGATTTTTTTTTTTTTGCTTAAATTCTTTTATTGATACATTGTAGGTATACAATGCATTTACATTTATCATTGGGTGCTTGTACCTGTACATGATATATCTTGGTTCTTATTTTTTCCCCATTACCTGTGCACCCTTCCCCCCTTCCCTATTTACACAGACTTTGTTTCCATTTTTTTCTTTTCTCATAATTTTTCCTTTCCCTTCTTTCCCCTTCCCCTCCCACTTCCCCGACCCCTTTGGACCTTTTCTTCCTATTTCACATTATCTGTTACACTTTTAGTCCTTATTTACACTTTCAGTTTCTCACACTAGAGAAACTATTTGGTATTTACACACGTGTGCCCTATTTATTTCACCATCCTTTGATTTTCATCTGTGAATTTCTGTTTTGTTTCCCAATCATCTTTATACATGAGGCAGCTTGAGAGACCCATGGATTGGTGAAAGACAGGGGCTGGAGGTAGCCCTGGGGTTGCCTGATTTCTATGAGCTGCACTATGCTGATCAATAAGCAAGGAGGACATTATCTTGCTTTTCATCTTCAGACAATATTGAGTAGGTGCTATTGTGTTGGGTGCTGTAGTGGCAAGAAAATAACTAAGAACCAAACTCACTTTCAGGAGCTCCTATTCTGTGGGGAGAGTGCATGGGGTCCTTGAGCAGATGCAGTGAAAATAGCAACTAGAAAGATCCCTTTGTGATTGTGGGTGCCCATGGTAGGCAAATCAGGGCTCAGTTATAAAGAACCTTCCAAGATTGCCTTGTTGAATACCCAAGTAGCCCTACAGGAAGGCATTATTCATAATCCCATTTTGAAAATTGGAAACAGATGCTGAAGTGACTTAGTAACTTGACCAAGGGATTTGAATTCATGTCCCATATATCCCCCAAAGAGAGGCTGGCCCACGTGCACACATACCAGGGTCAGCAGAACAGTGGCTTTTGTCCTTTGGACTCAACAATGTCAGTTCTGAACTCTACTACTGGAGTTGAGGGTATTTATATGACTCAACTCCCAGTTTCTTAGCAACAAGTTTTCTTAAAATCTGAAACCTTCTCACATGTGTGTTTGTGTGTGCGTGTGTTTGCATGTGTATGTATGAGTCCTTCCCCTTCCCTGGATTTCCCCTGAGAGTACCTGAGTGATTACCTAATATGGTTCCATGGCCCCTCCCTCTCCAATATCTCTGTATTTGGAGAAGGGAGCTTCTGCTTGCTGGTTTATGAGGAAATGGAAATGATTGTTCCTGGCAGTGAACCAGAAATAGGAAAAGAAAGGAGTTGGGACATGGAGAAGAAGAAACAGGTTTTCAGGGAGAAGGCTGGACTGTTGGACCTGCTGGTTAGGAGCTGCAAATATTTATGTAAAAGGAACGTGGTGTGTATCTTATTTGTATCCAGGCACCTCCCTGCTCCTGTTGACAGGACTGCAGCCAGGGGCCTTTGGAGAAGTGTGCAGGAGCCTGGGAGGACTGCTAAAAATAAGGCCAGCCTGCAGAGGACTGGAACACAGCTTGTATCTGACACAGAACTACTTCCCCAAACTTCTGCTAACTAATGGCTCATTGCCAAGGGAATTGGAGTTGGAGAGGAGGCCTTGACTGTGAACAGGGCTGGCAGGGGAGCAAAAGGGGTCTTGACTCTTGGGCCACAGGAAGTACCTCGTTTTGGAGCAGATATAGGGGGATGTGAGCAGTTTAAGAAGACCAGGGGGTGGGAGCTTTTGGTCCCAACTGAGGGGCTGCTGAGCTTGCTGGTGCAGGGCAGGGAGCACTGGGGATAGGGTGAGCTGGGAGGATGCAGGGAGGGAGGGAGGTGTTGTGACCAGGAGACACCCCATTGTGGAGGGAGAACACTGAGGCTTGCAGGTTCTAAGTGACTCAGCCAGGGCCCCAGGCAGCCTGATGGCACGAGCTCGGTGCTGTTCTCCTTCTCTTTGTCACCTTGTGTAGGCAAGATGCACTGCTTGCACTTGGCAGCCGAAGACACTGTGGTTTCTACTGGGGTGTGTCCTGTGTCCCCACAGCTCTCTAGGCAGTGTGCTGCAATCCATGCCAGCTCGCCCCAGATGCCTCATGGGAATTATAAAGCAGATGTAGAAAGATGCCCCCAATCGGTCTCCCTCTGTATGGGGATCTCCTGGACGAAAGGGTCGTCTGGAAAAATGTTTCCAGGTTGGGAAGACAGCCTCAGGCCACTTGCACAGATGGGAGTGGAAGGAAAGAGACAAGGTCAACCAGAGCGGAAGATGGCACCAGCTACTGCTTCTCAGAGCCTGAACTTTCTCCTGGGACCTTCCAAAGGTCGGAAGCTATGGTCCTGCATCTCACTCTGGCCTCCTGGTGACAAATTCTTCTCTAGCCCAAGGAACTTCCTTTTGAGTGAGAAAGTTTCCAGAATGCACTGGCCTGGGAGTGCCTGAGTCTCTAGCTCTGTCAGCTCTCAGCTGCGTGACTTGGAATAGGCAACTTCACCCATCTTGTCCTAGTTTGAATCCTGGAAAATGGAGAAACTGATGCCAGCCTCAGGTTTACAGTGAAGGAGAAACAAGTGTCTACATCCCTTAGGATGATGCCTCTGTGTGTGGGCATGATTACTGTTATTCTTTAACAAACTCCTTTTTCTTTGCCCTGGGGGGCTCACCTCCAGGCAGGGCCTTGCAGTCTGTCTCTAACGACGCAGCTCCTCTGTCTCACCCTTTTGGGAGCCTTCTCTAGCCCCTAGCCTAAAGCTGGCCTCCTCTGCTCTTTTTTTTTTTTTTTCATTACCGGGGAATCAAACTCAGGACCTCGCGCTTGTGAGGCAGGCGCTGGAACCACTGAGCTAAATCCCCAGCCCTGGCCTCCTCTGCTCTTCTTTGACGAGGCTGGTACAGGGGTGAGGCCAGGGAGGGATTCAGTTCAGGGTGCCAAATTTAAGTGTCTGCCCCCAAACTCCTCAGTATTCAAGGTAAATTATATTTTAATGAAATAGTTTAAACTATCAAGAGTAATGCAAAATAAGTAATGATGAACAAAATTGCAAATTTTAAATGAAGACCCATGTTGTTCTGAGCAAAGCACGTGCCTGAAAGAACAGGGGAAATGTATGCTCTTGGTTTTGTTGAAAGTGAACGCTCAGTAATATTTTCAGTATCTACTTCTTTTCTTATTTCACTGTCCTTGGAGAGGATTGCCATGCTCGACAGCCTCTCATGATCAAGTGGTGATCTTACATGATCTTTAAATTAACTTAAGCTCAAGCAAAATTATAGTAAATTCTGTTTTGGAGCAATAAAATATTGGAACACCAAACAGCATGAGTTTTAATACACCTGACTTAATTTCTCAGCTGCTTTAATGTTCTGGGGAAAATAGCCATTAAAATATGCAAAGCTGTGCTGATAGGGGCACATATTTTCCTTTTGCCTTCAGCTCCAAGGTGCCAAGGTGCTGGTCACTGCTTACATTTTGCAGGGCTTGTGTAGCATGGATGCTTTTGCATTAATTTTGATTTTTAAAAATATTGCCTTAAATAGTAATCTTTTCACCATTTCTTGCTCTCCTTTAAATTTTGCATCAGGGGTGCAGCTTCCCTGGTCTCTGTCATTCTCGTTCTGTTCACTGGTGGCATTGATCACAGCTACAACTCAACCGTTGTTAGTGGTGGCCCTGAATAAGCTCAGCGAGGGCCAGCAGATGCCCCTTCTGCCCCCTCTGTCTCCCCTGCAACTCAGGGAGCCTGCATGGTGTAACAATGAGCAGACTTACAGAGCGCAGAGGGGGCAGCGCCTCCTCCAGGAGGTCCAGGGAAAGGCAGCCTGGAGGACGACCTCTGCACCAAGCCATGAAGGGGAGGAAAAACCAGGCAGGCACCAAGTGAGGAAGCAGACCCCTGAACCGAGAGTGCAGCATGTGCAAAGGCCTAGGGGCAGGATGCAGCCTGCTGCACGTCTGGGGATGCCAGGAAGTGCGGTGTTCTTGGAGCACGGAGGGAAGTGCAGGGGAAGACTGAGCAGTCTTGTAGATCTGGCCCGGGAAGAGTCCCACAACGCCAGGGCCTCCGTTTTGTTTCTGGGGTGGGGAACCAAAGTAAAGGGGGAGGAAATAGAATTCTGTAAGCTTGCCTGGTGAAAGTGTGCCCAGTAGTTTTACTTTATAAAAGTTTTTATTAGTGCATTCTCAGCACATACGGATCACACGCATGGTGTGGAACCTGTACATGTACATAACACATCTCAATTCTTTTTACTTCCCCTTCCCCTCTTCTCTTTCCTCTCTTCTTACATTTCTTGATCCCTAGGTCCAGGCCACGGCCACACATTAGGGACTCACTGATTATGTGGATCTTGCAGGACTAGGGGTGAAATCCAGCAGAAGCCTGGGTACAGGGCTAAGAATGAGTCTAGGGCTAAAATTCTCTCAACCCAAGCCTACACCCCGAAAAGCTGAGCATGCCTCTCTCCGTCCTTTTGATATGTATCCAAGGTGGTCACCTGCTGCTATGCTCAGGCCAGGTAGGGGTTTAGAAGCACTGATTTCCTCCTGGAAGCAATCTCAGCCGGGCCCTGAGGAGATAGAGCGCTGTTATGGGCTAGGCCCCGGATCTGTGTTACGACTCTTTGGTCCAAAGTCACACTTGGAGCAGCGGACACCACACCTTTGCCAAATAATTGTCAGTCTCCAGCAATGTGTGCAGAGAGCTTATCACAGGGGCCCGGTGTGGGGCTTCCTGTCATAACTTTGCACAAGGCGTGGAGTTATCTTTCGGGAGCCTTTGGAGTTGAGAACAGAGTTGCAAACCCTTCCTGCGGCCCATTTCATCCTGAGATGAGCGCAATGAGGCAGATGGGAAAGGTCATTAAGGTGCTATTATCAGCTCCTGGAGCCTGCCTCAAAAAGACATCTGTAATGGAGGAAGCAGGGTCTGGGACTGCTATGACAGCAACTTCATCTGCATCTGTGGAGACTGACCTCCCTGAGGTGGCCCCTGCCCACCACAGGCCTGGTTTCATGCAGGAGAGTGAAGCAGATGTCCCATGGGAGGACAAGGCGGAGAGGGATCCGCTGGCTGGGAGAAAGGAGTCAGTCCCATTCTTCCCTCACTCCTCCCTGCTCCGAGCAGAGGCCCCAGTTGTGTTTCCTGGTTCTTTCTGAGCTTTGGTGTCCCCAGGCAAAATGAGAGTAGCACAGCCCATCCCTGAGGGCCCAGTGTGTGCTGAAGTCCTCTCCGCTTCTGTCTGCCTCGTCTCCCTTCTTAACCAGAACAGCAGGCACAGAGGAAGTTCGAGTAGGGTTCGGGGGGACTAACTGCAAACATTGAGCCCCAAAGCTGGATCGCTCTCATGACATGTTTTTTCCGTTTCAAGCAGAACGTGCCTTTACACATGCAATTCGCTTATGTTATACTCATTATGTTCGTTATTCTACCTTGGAAATACAAACCTACTTGTCTGCTGGAACTTTGGGGACATAAGGAGGAGCTGCGTTTTGAACTTGACACACATTTGTCTCCAGACTTGCCCGAGGGCACTTGTGGAACTGGAACCTGCCAGCCAGGGGCCCTCTGACTCCAGCTGGGTCTGACCTCAGTTTCCTCACCTGCGTGATGGGAGAGCAGCCAGAGAGAAAATAAACAAGTGAACTCGGCCATGTTCCGATAACACTTTACTGATAGAGCCTGAAATTTGTACCTCACGTCATTTTCACAGCGCACACAATGGCTTTCTTTTAGTTTGTTCAACCATTAGTAAGTGTAAAAGCATTCTTTGGCTGTGGGCTGTATGCAAACCAGTGGCAGGCTAGATCTGGCCAGGAGCTGTCATTTGCTGACCCCAATTGGGTCTTTTCTGCTGTTCTGCCCCAGTACTGCAGAATCTGTAACCTTCCAGGAGCCTGGGTCTTCAGGGCTTGTCACTGGAGGCCGGAAGGGAGGCAGGAGTCACTGCTGATTGCACTGTCCTGCAGCTCCTGTCTCCTGCCTCTGCTTGCACCAGGTGACAGGCACCCTCTCAGGAAAAGCAGCTAACACACGCGGTCTGTCTATGCGACTCTCACTTGTGTACATCCCTGTGCCCCAGAGGCAATTCTAAAGTGAGGGAAACTTCAAGTTGATTATTAAGCCTATAAAAGTCCATGCTTCTAAAACAGTATGTGTAGACCATGTATCTGTTCATCACTCACTCCAATCCTAACCCACATACCCTAAGAACGTGAAAGTTACACAGTTAAAGTGCATAAACATGCACAGTCTTGCTAAACTTTGGGAAGCACGATATCCTTATGGTTACAGAGGGCTTTGGACTTTGACAGGCTCAATTTGAATTCTGGGTTGCCACTTGCCACCTGCTTGCTGAGTGACCTTGAACATTACAACTCTGCGCTTCAGTTTCCTCATCTACAACTGGGAATGATGCCAACTGGGTTGTCTGCCTGGATCACAAGTAAGTGGGCAGAAACCCAAACTCTTTTTATGTTGTTGGTACTGCCAGTTGAAGCCAGGGCCTAACACTGAGCTGTATTTCCAGCTCCCTTTTTATTTTTATTTTGAGACAGGGTTGTGCTAAGTCACTGGGCTGCCCAGAGTAGCTCGAAGTTTTGATCCTCCTGCCTCAGCTCCCAGAGTGCTGGGATTCCGGTGTGAGGTGCCCGGTCTGGCTGAGAGCCCACCTCCTAATGGGAGAAGTGCCAGAGAACAGGTGGCCAGCCCTAGTCTTCCCCAAGGCGGGCCTGTGGGGAGACACAGTGCCCAGCACACCCAGCTCTGAGTTAGTTGCTGGTGCCCAAACACTCAAGAGAACATGCAGCTTTTTCCTGGTGTGCTTTAGAGTCTGGTGGGAAAATGTAAATGGCTAAACAGACAATTCTGATAAACAAGTTAAACTCCAGGCAGTGGGAAGCCAAGCGTGGAGGAGACGTCAAATCCTTCTTTATAAGAAGGCAGCTTCGGTGTGGGAAATGCTTCTCTTACGCTGCCTAGGAGGGCGAGGGCAGCCTGCCGGGTCTGTGCGGTGCAGGTGTCTTCTCCTTGGGCGAGACCTTGGTGCAGCTGTTTGCTGTGGGGCTGGCAGGAGTGGATGGCAGCATTTGCAGGTCTCCTGGTGGATAATTTGTGAGTGTGTGGCTGATGACAGGAGGGCAGTTCTGATGCTGCAGGAGACCAGTTTGCATCCGTGACTCGATACCCGCCAGCTTTAGGGCTGGAAGGGTTTTAAAAAATGTCCACTCCTCTTCCTCTTCATTTTACAGGTGACTAAATAATGCAGCACCTGTACAAAGCCACTCAGCTAACTGGTCTCCTGATTCTTCATCCAAAAGAAGAATCTCACATTCCAGGTGAGGGCAGAGGCTGAGTTCAGACACCCAACCCCGGCTGGCACTGCCTGCCTTGGGGTTGAGAGGAAGGCAGGGTGAGTACTGGGAAGACAGAAGTCCTTGTGTGTGTGAAATAGGGTTAGGCATAGTGCCAGGCACACTTGCAGAAAGGATAAGTTGGATTTGAGGCTACATTTTGATTATTCTTCATCTACAGCAATTTAAACCTGACATTTGTAATTTTTAATGGAAATTAAAATCCATTTATTTTGATTTAAATTATTAAAGACCCCAACTTAAAGGGCATTAACCAGGAGTGTAGCTACAGAGGAAACAGGCTTAGTGTGTGTGCCGTGTGGTTTGGTTTCAGCAACTCTTGGATGAGTTTCTGAGGACAGAAAAGCCCTTTACCCAGAGTTCTGTTTGTTCCATTAAGTGAGGCTCCCAGGTTCTTGACCAGGGTGTTTGGTCCCAGTCTGTGTGGCCAATGACAACACAGGGGGCTTAGTGGTGCCCTGGGCTGTTCCTGCCCCACCTCTGAGGCAGATGTTCATGTCAGGGGGCTTCTCAGTGGTGCTAGTCCTTTGCCTGGCTAGGAAAGGTGATGTAGCCCTGTGGTGTGGGGAACTCTTCCCCTGACAATGCAGTACAAAATTCTTGATATGCACTAGCAGGTGTCTGGTTTGTGTTTCCACCCAGGAGAAAACACTCAGGCTTGTTCTGAAAACAAACAGGTCCTGTGGATTATGAGTCTGCTTTGAGAATGGTTTATCTCAAATAAACAAACAGAAACTTTTAATATGTGACAACGCATAATGCTTGCGGGTAACTAAAAAAATGTACAAGGAATCTAAAAGCAAGTAAAAATCACACTACTCCAAGACAATTCCTTCTGAGACTTTAGAGTATCTTTTCCCAGATTTTTGCATGGCATGATGGTGTTGTGGAGACACTGTAAAGCTTTGGGAAACTGAACTTTTTCAGCTTTTTTTCAGCAAAATGGGACTGGTGACACCTAGAAGACCGTTGTCCCTCTTGAGATGCTGCTGCCACGTTGTAACAAGGCCGGTGCCCGGGCTCAGGCAGGGTTGGCGCACTGTGTTCTCTCTGAATCCCTGACCCACAGAAGCAGCACCTGGAACAGAATGGTGGTTGTTTTACATTACATTTTACATATGGGGTAGTAGTTTGCTTTGCAGCAGTAGAATCCATAATGGAGGATCAGGTGATTAACATGAGGAGTGCTTCAGAGAAATGCTCAGCTCTGTCCGCTGTCTCCCGTCCTCTGAGACCTTGTTCCTCAGGGGCTTCCTCTCCATCCTACATCTCCTGTTTCCTCTGCCCCTTCCATTCAGCCTCCGAGCTGAGTCAAGATTTCGCCAAGGGAAAAACCTGTCTATCTCACTCTGATGAAGTACCGATCCTTCTCTCATGGATCCTTTATCAATTCCATTCTCTTCTTTTCCCTTTTGGTCCTGGGTTTGAACTCAAGGCCTTGTGCATGCTAGGGAAGCTCTTTAACAATAAGTCACACTCCAAACCCTTATTATATATGTGCTTGTTTTTTTTGCCTTTTGTTGAACTTTTATTTTTTATTAGTGCATGTTTGCAGAATGTAACAATCACATTCCCTGTGAGAAGCTGGTACACGCACATAGCACACACCATTTTTTTTCTATTACTTCCTTCTATTTCCCTCCTTCCCTCCATCTCTTGGTGTTTTATTTATTTTTTAAAGACAAGGTTTCACTAAATTGGCCTTGCAATTCTTCTGCCTCAGCCTCCCAAGTGCTAGAATTACAAGGGCCTGGCACAGCACCCCGCTGCCGGTCCCACTCTTGAAAGGTTGTTTCCTACATCCTGCCTTGGTGGAGTCTGTCCGGCTGCCCTAGTAGATATTCCCTTGTCAGCATCATCATAAAACTCTGCCAAAGGCTCAGCATCCGTCTCCTGTGAGTCGGCTTCCAGGTTCTGCGTGTCTCCCCTCCTGCTCCCTGCTTCACCGGGTGGCATTGGCATCCCCTCGATGCTCAGTCTGGTTCCTACTCCCAGCCTCTTGAGCTAGAGGGCTTAGTATCCTTTAATCTCTCTCTTATATTCTTCTCAGAGGGGTCAGAAAATCTTTGTACCTCCAGACTTCTCTCAGATGCATTATTCCTTCTGATAATTCACCTGCCTTTTTAGTCTTCAAGCTCTTTCCCCCCTTTGACTGTGAGTTTGTCATGGCTGCTTTCTCCCAATCACAGGTGTGCACAGGCCCAGTGTTGCCTGAATTCACCTCTCAGGAGGCCCCTTCTTTCTGACCCTGACCCTCTCCTTCCTCTCCTGTCTCACCTGTATCCTGTCCAGCCGCGTCCCCTGGGAGTGTCAGGGCGCCATGTCTCTGCCTGTGTGACTCCTGCGTCCAGCCAGCAGCCTGCTCCTCTTTTCTCTGGGTGGCTCCTTGCCTGGTAACAGCCCTAGCCAGGTAATTCTGGAGTGTGGCAGGCTGCTTGCTCTCAGTGAATCCCCACATGACATTCACATCTCCAGTACCTGGGGCACAGCCCGGCACATAGGAACTGCTTGGTGACGTGTTGCACACAGCGATTGCTGGATGCTGTCATGTAGTATGGCAGAGGATTCTGTGCAGGGAGATGAGGGTCTGTGATTTGTTTCTTCCAATTTTAAAACCCATGCAGCTTTGAGGAAATGGTGTCTGTGATCCTTGTGAGTTTTGTTGTTGTCATTTGTTGTTTATCGATGGATGTTTTTTGTCCTTTAACAGAGTTGTTGAGATGCTCCACTGTTATACAGAAAGGAAAATGCTTTGGAAAATGAAACACAGCCTAAATGTTGCTGTCAGCAAATCAAGGAGAAGGTGGGCGTCCCTTGCATCTCCCTTGACTTGGGTGTGTGAACAGGGCTTTGGTAGAGGAAGAGAAGCCCCACATCTGATCAGAGGAGCTGCCTGCTTCAGCCAGGCCCTTCCTCCAGTCCCCTCCTGGGTCAGGTGAGGGCACCTGTGACTCTCCAGCCTGCCTGTGTTGTTGCGAGGCTCAGGTGAGGTAATACATGCTAATACCCGCTGTGATTAGTGTCTCACAAAGGTACTGGAGCTGTGGTCCTGTGCTCTGGCATGTTAACTTCGTGACTTTGTCACAGTCACCGTATGCTATCTGTGTTATCAGCCTCTTTCCTGGACCCCATATGGTTGCTGCTCTGTCCCTCTCCCTAGCACAGCATCTGCCCAGTGCAGGGAGGGTGTGAACAAATATTTATTAAGCAGAGACATGGGAGAATGTTCTGAACTTCTTTAGTCCCCTCTACATGGGTTGCATATTCACCCCTACACCGGTCACTTTGCTCCAATTGAAAATGCACCCTCCTCCCACACCCATGAAAAGACACAGTGCATGCCAAGCAGCCAGCACAGTGCCAGGCACAGTTGGAGAGCTTGGTAGGGATTTTGTGCTGTGGCACATCCTCGACTGCCTGTCCGTGGCCTACTGCCTGGCACACAGCCTAGGTGCCGTCCGTCCTCACTGCACAGATCCACAGAGCTTTGGGTCTGTCTCCTCTCACAGATGTCAAGGAGCAACGACGAGTTCGTAGCTGAATTTATTTTTAGGAGAGGGGGCCTGGCTGGCAGTGAGTCACTAGGGGCGAGTCCTGCAGGCCGCATTCCCATCTCAGTCCCCTTCTCTTTGCTCCTGCCCACCACAGGCTGAGGCAGGAAGAGCAGCTGTCCTCCTTCAGGCCCTTCCACCAAGCCCTTTCTGCCTTGAAGCCCGTTGGCTTTGGACTGAACCCCCCTGGAAACTGTAAGCCAAACACATCTGTCTTTCTTTCAGTTATGGATGGTGTGTATTTTGTCCCAGCAATGGGAAAGTGACAAATGCAGGTGGAGAGGTGACAGATAAAAAGTGCAAGACAGGACAGAGTCCTTGCACTCAGGGATCCTGCAGTCTGAGCCTGCAAGAAGAATACTCACATGGGCCCTGGAGCCAGGCAGCTCTCAGTCTTGCTGCAGCCACTCACCACCCTTGGGACTGCAGGGACTCCCCCAACCTCACTGAGCCTCAATTTCCCCATCCTGAAAGATGGGGCCCTCGTACCCCAGTGTCTCAGGGTTGTTGTCAGAGCTGGGGTGTTGCGGTAAGGGCTGGGGATCATTAATTGTGGTGCCTGCTTTTCTACAGGGAGTAGCATGTTGAATTCCTTTCTCCCATCCACGTGGAGGTGGAGGAAGCTCCTTTAGTCATCTTCTATGCTTCCCTCCCTTTCCTTCACTCTGTGGGCGCTCTGCTCTTCCCTGCCGCTTTGTGCACCAGCCTAATTGAGATGAGGCTGCTGGCAGCGACTTTGCACGCTGGTGCCTCCTGGAACTGCCAGCGGTTTCTGAGGCTTTGTGGTCCTCCCTGGGGCATCAGGGCCTCCCTCAATCAGCGTCTCTGGGAGCCCAACCAGCCGCGTCCCGCTCAAGCTAAGCTAGAATCTGCACCCTGCTTTCAGCATGGGAAGGAAGAGGTGTTGTTTTGGTCTTTGGTGAGTAGGCTTAGTACGTAAGAAAGGTTCAAGCCGGGGCACTGAGGGAGTGGGAGTGAAGAGAACCCACCACGATTAAATATGCATCGAACCGGCACACCGCCAGCGTCAGAAATGACAGCGACTCCACATAAAATAAAAGGGATGCAGAGGCTCCAAGTATGAGAGTCTGACTGCCTCCCGGCCCCAGGCCCTCCACCTTTCCTCAATCAGATGAGAATATCCCCTGCACGAAAATATTCTCACTGTATGAAGCAGCTTTGCCAAAGACCAGGTCCTGACTTTTCAAATTCTGTCCAAGTGACAGGTGAATCTGCCTCCTGCTCCAGTAAGCTGAGTTCACAGCATGGACAGATCCCACAAGGCTCACGGGCTCCCTGGGGCGGGCGAGCATGTGGTGTGGTCTCCACACTGCCCTCCTGCCAAGGTTGCCCACAGCTGCCCACTTGACCTGCCGTCCCTCTGTCCTCCCAAACCATGAGCCTTTGACCTTGTGGCTCCAGAATTTTAGGGTGATCTCCTTCAGGCTTTAGGACAGCATTTTCACCTAGCTCTTCTCTTAGTTCTTTACAGCTTCTCTTTTCCCCTACTATCTGTACATTTAGATGTTCCCTTCTTAAAGTTTTATTGTATTTGAAATTGAGAAGCTATAATTGCGCATATTTTAATATGTGTGTACATTGTGGAATGATTGAATCCGAGTAATTAGTGCAGCCATCATCCCAAACACTGATTCTTTGTTTGGGTGTTGACGACATGTCAAGTCCTCTCCTTTAGCTAGTTTGAAATGTTTATTATCAACCACGGTGACAGGCCTGTGCAGCTGGACACCTGCCTCAACCCTGCCTGTCTGACCTCTGTACCCATTGGCCAATTTCTCTCTCTTTTCTTCTCCACCCAACTCTCTCCCAACTCCAGTCTCCGGAAACCCCTGTTCTGCTCTCTACTTTTGTTTGTTCTTCTTTTTAAGATTCTACATACCTGTGAGATCAGATGGAGTTTGTCTTTCTGAGCTTTGTTGGTTTTCTTAATACAGCGTACCACAGGTCCATGCATTTTGTTGTGCATGACACACGCTCCTTCTGAATTCTCCATCCACCTTGCTTCTTCGTTGGCCCCATCTTTCTCTCTCCAGGTGAGCCTGTTTGTCTCTTGGATGATAATCAGCAATTGTGTTAAGTGGGATAATGCTGTGCCCCTTTCAAAGATATTCCTGTCTGATTGCCTGTGACTATGCTACTTTACATGGTAAAAGGGACTTTGCAGATGTGACTAATTCAAGAATCGTGACCCTAATCGTATCCTGATTTACCCTCCTGGGCCCAGTGTAATCACCGCCTTTATTAGGAGAGATGCGTGGTGCTTAGTGGCAGGCGGAGAGTGGTGAGCTGGCTAGTGCAGGGCTGAGTCACATCAGAGGATCTGCACGCCAGCTTTGGGGATGAAGGTGGAGGAAGGAGTCCCAGGCCGGGGGATGCAGGTGCCTTCTGGGAACTGGAGAGGCAGGGACATGAAGCAGGGTCTTCCTGGTGCCCCTGGAGAGAGTGCAGCCCCATGAACCAGTTGGACTCGTGACCTTGAGCACTGTCGGAAAATAAGCTTGTGCTGCTGGAAGCCACTAAAGTTTCGGCAGTTTGTTATAGCAGGTAGAGGAACACCAGTACAATATAGAACAAGTACAGCATAGCAGTAAATACAGTACTAGTACAAACAAATACCCTCGCCTATAGGATCACTGTATAGATTACTCTACCAGTGCTGGGGGTTATGGGAAAATGGAATTGAACCCCGATTTTGTCTCTTACTGTGTGGCCAGAGACAAGTCATTTAATTTCCACCATGCCAGGTTCTTCTCATCTATAAAATGAGGAAAATTAAATCTACCGTGTCTTAGAGGGAGCTGGGCTGCTCCACACCCATCTCATTGCAGAGGTGACAGCCAGGAGACCCAGCCCCTGCGGTGCCAGTTCCTTCAGAAATGCTGGCAGCAGGCTTTGGGAATATCCAGCAAGGCCTTAAAGCGTTGGTTCCAACCTCCCTTTTTGTTTCTGTCACTTTACTTCCTCCTAGCCTGTGTGTCACAGGATGCTAAAATAGGAACATTTCTGCCAGGCTTCAGCAAGAATAAAGAATAGGGAAGGCCCTCTATTTGAAGGGGAGCACTGGCCTCCTGCCTCTTTTCTTTCCTTCCTTTCTTCCTTCCTTCTTTCTTGTCTTCCTCTCTCCTCCCTCTCTTTTATTCTTTGCTTTCTCCTCCTCTCCCTTCTATTTTCCTCTACCACAACAGAGCTGAGGTTCACCCCAGAGAGAGTCTTGTCTGCAGAACTGGAATCATTTACCATCTGCCTTCTGCAGAAACCTGCTGACCACTGCTTCAGAATTTGACACCACTGAGCTGGGAAGAGCCGGGCGAGGGAGGCTGTGGACTGTGGCAGCATCTTTATTCCCAGCCCTTGCATGATCACATGACCACCTCATTCCTGTCCACGAGGAAGACTCCAGTGTCACCATCACCAGCTCTGTAAGGGGTGTCCTCCTCCACTCACTGTCCTTCCTCTCTGCTGTGCAGGTTCTGTGAGGAAGCACAGTGCTGACCATGGACATTTCGGGAAAACTCAAACCACACTCCTTGGTCTTTTAAACCCCAGGTGATGCACAGCACATTCTCCAAGTAGTTCCCATGACCTGATTAATCGTGCATGAGGGTCCTGAAGAAAAGACACTGTTATGGGAAGCCAATTGCAAAGACCTCTTGGGAGAAAGAACCAGCCTTTCCTGCCTCCAAGTCTGGAGAACAGCAGTGCTGGATACAGCAGCACCAGAGGAACAGACCCGAGTGTGCTCCTCTGGTTCTTCCTCTCAGGCCAACGCTGGACCAGTAAACAAACAAACAAATAGACAACAACAAAGACAAGGTAGACTGAAAGATAGAGCAACAACCTAACATTTCATTGACTTTGGGGGCTGCAGCTGCCCTAAAAATAGAAGTGATAAATTTCAACACTGAATCAGCCCAGAGCTGGGTAATTTTCCTGACTTAGACATAACTGTAATTGAAGGGAGTGTGGTGGTGGTTATTTTGGTGATCAAAAGTGATTGGGGATTTTATTATCTAGTAGTGATTGGGAAAACTCTAAGAGCAGCCTGAGAGTTCCCCAGGGTCCAGGGGAGAAATAGTGCAGAGTTACTTTGAAGGACAGTGGTCGGGGATGGAAAAGTTGCTTCCTGCACCCACCTCATGAGTTCAGTTCATGACAGGAGTGCTTGAGGGATTTCTGCTGGCCCAGCAAGCAGAGGCCCTCATCCCTCTTGTCCCTCACATCACACTCCTCCAGATGACCCCCTTACCTTCCACTCTCAGATGGGGTCGCCCCCACCCCTTCTCTGATCTGTTATTCTCATCCTCCCTCAGTGGAACACAAGCTCCCTGAAGGCAGGCATTTCTGTTTCCTCCACTGCGCTGTCTTCAGCACCTAGAACAGCACCTTTCACAGCATGGGTGTCTAACTCCAGTTTGCCTAACAGATACAATCCTGAGACAAAGATGCCTAGTTATTCTGGGAGTCTCTGAACTCTCAGCAGTGCCCATTGCTTTGGTTGATGGAAAATCCAAGTCCAAGAGTCTTTCTTGTAGACAGCAGGAGAGGGGAGAGAACAGAAGAAGGGAGAGAAGATGGGGAAGTGAGGAGAGGGAGGAAGTGAGATGAAGACTTGGGTGGGAAGGGAGGTAGGAGGCAGGAGGTGGAGGGAGGTTGGGAGGAGGGTGCCATCAGAGAAAGGCGCATTTCTCTGTGTTGAGGGAATAAGATCAAATGGGATAATGTATGTGGAATGCTGCGGAAAGTCTGGGATACATTTAAGGGCACCACCCTTTGTCTACATGGGGGATTGATTCCAGGACCCCTCACGATACTGAAATTCATGGACACTCAAGTCCTTTATATAAACTGCATATTACCTGGTCATGTTCTCCCATGGACTTTGAATCATGTCTAGATGGCTTATGATACCTAGCATGATGTAAGCTCTGTTAGATAGTTGCTGTACTATCCTGTTTATGGATAATGATGAAGAAAACAGTCTATGTTTATTATGGACACAACCATAGCAGACCTAAATGCCTTTTCCATCTGCGGTGGTTGAGTTTGCAGAGAGGAGACCTGGGGATACAGAGGGGTGGCTGTGTATACTCAGGTATTTCTTACACATAATTAATGCTTTGCTATTTTCCCCTTGCCTGAGCATCTCCCTGTAAACCTTTCACCAACACCTCCAAGCCAAAGTATCTACATGTAACTCACTCTTTCCCATCAACCTTCTCCTAACTCCCGGGGTCTCTGGGGATTGGTAACACCACAAGCCTGCTCTTCCAGGAGGAGAGGCTTCCCACCACCTCGCATCTCTCCTCCCTCCTGTCCAGTGGGCTCCAGATGGCCCCGGGGCATGTTCATCCCTCGTCACTCCCACTCCCTGAATTCCAGCTCTGTGCTTACCTTGTGTGTTCTGCAGCCCCTCTTGTTACCCATAGGGTCACCTTGGCAGGACATGTGTTCTGTCCTGTCAGCTCCCTGCTCAAGAACCTTGTGCCAACACCCTTTACCTGGGGGATAAAGCTCAGTCCCGGTAGGAGGAGGCTGAGTACCTTTGGGCTGCATCTCTTCAGCCAGACCGCCCTGTACTCTGCTTCTCTGAGCCCCCCACTGTCCTCTGGAGAATTTCATGCTGTTTCTCAGGCTCCTTATGCCTGGAATGCTCCTTTCCTCCTGTCTTGTCTCCTCAAAATGCCCACATTCTCTCTGTTTTGGTTTCAACAAATCTTCCTTAATAGATAATACTCCTTTCTCAGTTCTTTTACTCTGGATTTCCACTTCTCTTCTAGCATCTAATGGTCCCTTCAATCTCATGCATTTGTGTTCATATCTATTTGCACTCCAAGTCAACAGGATGCTCTTTAAAGGTACGGAGTGTTATTTGGTTTGTTTTATTTTCTCACACACCAGTACTGAAAACAGAGCAGAGGCGAAGGCAATAAGTATGAATTTAAATAACACAAGTTGCAATTCCTTTTCTGACTAGAGTGATTCTGGATTTGAGACCCAACTTGGGGGATGGCAAAGATAATGGTGGATCCAAGGTTTCTCTTTTTATCCTGCAAGTTTTCTTTTAAAAAATTAGACATAATTCACATACTAGAAAAATAAACTTTAAGTTTCCAAGTCAGCACTTTTAGTATATTCAAAAGGTTGTGTAGCCATCACCCCGATTGAATTCCAGAAAGCTTTTAACAACCCACAAAGAAACCCCAGGTCTTTTAGCAGCAGCAGTCTCCATTCCCTACCACCTCTCCGCCCTGAGCTCCTGACAAACACTAACCTACTTTCTGCCTCTGTGGACTTGCCTGCTTTGAGCAGTTTCTGTAAGTGAAATGACACAGCCTGAGATCTTTTGCGACCAACTGCTTTCACCTTGCCTCATGTTTCCTAGGTGCTTCTTGTGCAGCATGGCCCTTCAGTCCTTTTACTGCATGCCAGTGTGTGCACGCATCACATTCCATTCAGTCTTTCAACGGTTGATGGATATTTGGCTTGTTTCAATTTTACATCTCTATAAATAATGTATTTACTAACATTATTTCACAGATTTTTCTGTGAGCAGAGTTTTCTGTTCTCTTGGGTATATTATCTGCCTGCTGGATGGTGGGATGGGTCACATGAGAGAATTCAGTATTGACTGCGGAAAAATACACCTGTCATAGGACTGGGTACATATTATGAAGTCTCCTAGTTACTTCCTGAGGATTTACTTTGTCCTAGACACTGTTATAGGTGCTAGAAATTTAGCGATAAACAAGCAAATAACAATTCTTCCCGCAAGGAGCTTGGATGTTAGATGGGCAATATGCAAAGTAAATAAATAAATAGTGTGGCAGATGGTGGCCAGTGTACTTTGGGGAAAAAATTTAAGCAAGGTGCAGGAAGTTTGCGATTTTTTTTGATGGTTGCATTGTTAAATAGGATGTTTAGGAGAAAAACTTACTGAGAAAAATAACATTTGGACAGGGATTAAGGGAGCTGAGGAAGAGTCTTCAAAGTGTAGAGAATAATAAATTAAAAATGTGAGGAAATGAGAGCAGTCACAGAAGCCAGTGTGCTGGGGTCTAAGGAGGGAGAGGAACAAGGAGGAGAAGCAGAGCACAGGGAACCGGAAGGGTGGGCTATGGTCAGAGTGTCACCCCGACTCTGTAGGAAATGGGCTCAGGAGAAGACTGGAGTCCAAGAGAGACATGATCAAACCTATGTTTCCATGGGATTCTTCCAGCTAGTGTGATGAGGAGAGACAGAGTTGGCCGTGATTCCAGTCAGGAGGCTGATGACATTGACGAAGTTGCAGAAGATGGTGGAGTGGAATAGGTGTACAAGGAGATTATGGGAAATATTGGGTTCTGAGATGAGCATCCATTCTTCTGAAAGTACTTATAGGGCACCTATTATTTGCCTGGGATTGTCATAGACATTGAGATTCAACAGGGAACATACATTTGCTAAAATGTGCTTGCTAAAAGAAATGTAGTCACACTGACCACTTCTTACTCACAAATTGGATTCAGAGAATACTCAAAAGATAATTCACTTTATATAGCTATTAAATTCATTCAATGGCATTTATCAACTGCTGGCTGTGCCCCAGGCCCTTTGATGTAGAGGTGTGTGAGACTAAGTTTGATTAACCAGAACTAAGTAAGTGATCAGGGTTTTGAGTTACTTAAATTTTGGGGAGATCTGTTTTATAACTAATACATTAAACTAATACATTATATTAAACTAATACATAGGTGTGCAACAAATAATGATTAAATAAAGAGACTCAACAACACTCTTCCCCTGCTCTGCTTTCTGGCTGCTGTGATCTAAGCATCTTTGCTCTGCTATACCCTTCCACTATGATATTTCTGCCTTGCAACCAGGAAACCATTAACTGAATCCCCTGGAACCATGAGCTAAATGAAGCTTTTTTTTTTTAAGTTGTAGGTGTCTGCTATTGTGTCTAAGTAATGGGAAAGCTGACTGATACAGCTCCTTACTTAGAGGAAGATGTGATAGACAGAATGGGCTGCTTGAGGAGTTTCTGGGTGCATTTCACTCTTTGTAGTGTTGGGAGCTATCTGGGTGGAACAGGCATCAGGCCAGTGGGGAAGAGGGCTTCTCAATAGCATCCATCTGGTGTCCTTGGAAAGCCCACATGCCACACAGCCATTCTCAGAGCCTGGCCCCAACTCTGTGTTATCCATGTGGGTGCAGAGCTCGTGCATCTCCTGGTGTCAAGCCTGAGGTCTTCAAGTTGTTTTTCAGTCTTGGCTTGGCGAATCCACTTGTCTTCTCTGAATAATGCTGATTCACCTTGCATCTAGCCCTTCTATAACTAGATAATAAAACTGGCCTAAGGCAGATCTCACACCATAGAGTTATGCTGGAGGAAAGGTGAAGTGAGACCTTACCTCTGTTCCCACCTACTCTGTAGGAGACTTTGGCAAAGCAGGAAGGGAATCTCTTTCATGTGCTCTGAGTAGGGAGATAAAGAAAAATGACCCAGGATATTGGCTTTCTTGTGCCATAACCACACAGCCTTGTAACTTGTACCTATGAAAGGAAAAGAATTTGTATCAAGGGCATCTCCTGCTTCCTGGGTTCAAAGATACGATGTCTCAGATGTATTGGTTCACTTTTCCCATTGTCAACTGTGATACACATGCCAGTACTTTCAGAGCTTAATTCATGGAGTAAAGCTGGTAGTGGTGTTGACATGAATTTGTGGCTCACTATTTGCCAGATGCTTTATGTGATGGTTTAACTCAACTGTGTCAAGTTGATTGGCTTGGGAGCTGCCTGGTGCATTCATAAAGCACATTTCTGGTGGTGTGTATTGAAGGTGTCATTTTGGGTACCATATAGGGTTTTCCTCTCATGTTGTTCCTCTTCTGCCTCCCAGATGCCATGAGCTAAGTCTCTTTGCTCTACCATGCCCTTCTTCCATGTTTCTGGCTTGTATCTACAGACTGAATCCCCCGAAGCCGTGAGTGAGCCAAATTAAACTCCTGGATATCAGATATTGTGCTTCAGTGATGGGAAAGCTGATCAATATACTATGCCCATCACTTAATATATATCATCTCCTAAATCCTTGCAACACCCTATGTAGCAGATAAGCTCAGCAGTACCACCTTACAGATAAGGAAACTGAGGCTCAGAGAGGTAACTTCCCCTGGGCCACTAACTTCCCCTGGGCCACAGAGCTATGAGGTGATGGAGATGGCATCCGGACTTCCAAGTTCGGCTGCAAAGCCTGTGGCCCTTACCACAATTGCTTATTGTGCTTGAAGGGGACTCTGTGAAGAAAAAGCTGAGCAGGAATTGGTGGGGGGAGGGGGGTTGGGCCTGATCCACAAACCTCCTTTCAAGAGCAAATGTGTTCAGTTTCCTTTCACAAATAGTGACACTGAACTTTTTACAACCAGACCTGGTGGAGCATGGGGGTGGGTTTCACTGGGGAAATTCCTACTTGAACACCTACCACATGGAGGAGGCATGAACGTATTTGGAGGCGACTGCCATGAGAATTTGATTTCTTTTGGTCCCTTTCTCTTTACCAAGTGAGATCTCATGTAAAATCTCTTTATGAGAAAGTAGCTCAATCAGTGTAGGTACCGCACGTTTAGTAGCTGGAGTCCAGAGTCACCACACTGTCCATCTGCACACTTAGTCCAGCTTGGCAGTCACTCTGAGCTTTATGTGTGAGCTCTTTCTGGTGAAACAGGGGGAAAAAAAAGATCCCCGTAGTGGTTCCTGGTACTTCACGTTTGCCTGATATTTTTGATGGATTTAGTTGGTTTCAGAATCTTAGGAACATCCCGAGCATTTTATCTAATTCACATTGCCACACTGCCCTTCAGAGTAGAATTCTATCGACTCAGGATAGCTTGGCACTTTAAACTGTTTTGAGAGCGCCACTGGGCAGTTATTTCCAGCTCTAAATAACATATGGAACTGAAGCTTTTAAATTATTACCTAATGAGGACATATTGAATGCATCCTTTCAAAGCGTGGTATATAGGGAAGAAAATAATTAAAAGACTGGTAAAGACATGGGGAAGTTGTGCCTACATGCGCCTAGAAAATATAAGCTCCCATGTTATATAAACTTTGCATTTTTAATAGCTTAGTTGTTTAGTTTCTGATTCTGTTATGCCTTTGTTTTTCTCGTATTCTCCTTCTTTTCCTGCTAAATGTTCACAGAAGACAACCTTCCCATTTCCAGGCCCCACTGGGGAGAGATTCATTACCCTTGTCTCACCGCATCTCAGCAGCCAGAACAAAGGCCCTCGTTGGGACAGCCCATTAAAAATAATGATAGGAATAGCTCCCACTCACAGCACTGAAAGCATGTTACATATGTTTGAAAGAAATTAAACCTCCTAACAACTCCCTGAGACAGGGATTATTATTGAGTTCATTTCATAGGTGAGGAAACTGGGATACAGAGGATCTCATTTAGTCAGTCAGGTGGCTACTAAGTAACAAGTAGGATTTGAATCCAGCAATTACCACCCCACACTGCCCTTTGTTAAATGGGATTATTGTGCTAACAGGACCACCAATGTGCCAGCCTGTGTTCAGCTACCTAGTCTAAGCCTGTCTCTGTCCTGTTTTTTTTTTTTTTTGCCACCTAGTATACGTTGTCAAGCGCACAGTTTAAAATGTTTCCAAATTAGAGCCCTTCCCCGTTCTCTCTGTGACAGCCTTGTGTCAACACTCTCAGCTCCAGGAATAGCTCTTGGAAAGTTCCTGCTGCAATTGTGAAAATATTTTCTCCCTCCCTCCTCCCCTGGCTGGTTTCCAAGGCTTAGGTTGTGTGTTTGGGAGTCTGAACAGTGTAAACCTGCCGGCTAAGACACAACTTGGAGCTCCAAGAGAGGCCCAGTCTTCAGCTGCTGGATGCAGCAAGGAGCAAAATCCTGTGACTTATGACACCCTTGAATTTTCTTCCTACAGAGAGGATACAAGTTTATACCCAATTATCTCCCCAAATGCTCAGGCCAGTGCTTGTATGAATGTCGCAGTGTATTCAAAGTGGAAGCTGAAATCCTCCTGCAAGGTGAGCCCCAGAGAGGAATCTCTGACTTCAAGGCAGGCGGACATGGCGTCTCCTCCCAGCACTGCCCTCTGGTAACATGCCAATTTAGGGTAAATGTATAATCCCATACGGGTCTCAGGGTTTGCATCTGTGAAATGGGAGAACACTAGTTGTCTTACAGAATTGTTTAAGGCTGTGTCAGAAATTACGTTGCAAGAATGTAGCTGAGACCCTGGTTGGAGGTCAGCGGTGAGTAATGCTCCAACACCTCCTTTTGATGACATCTCTGTGACTGCCCTGTCCACACTGGATAGAAAGGCTCGCTTTACTCTGCATACTTGTTCACATACGAGGCACGTGTGAGTGGGCCTGGAAAACTGCGTGTTGGAGTTATTTGCTTCTGCAGGCATTGCTCAGGTGCTTAGAGTGAAGGTGGTCATAACGGGGTGCAAACTGGGAGGGGAGGTTGTCCTTGCACCCAGAGAATTTACTCTCAGACCTAGTGCACATAAGCGAAACTAGGAGAAGAGAGTTTTACCAAGCTTGGTGGCAAGTGAATATTGTGAGAACAATAAGGAATCGATGGCTGTGCTTCCCTCCTTGGGAATGCCCTCTCTTCCTAGGAGACAGATGGGCATCTGGTTGAACACACGTCAGAACTGGGTGTTCTACACTGTCGGTCTGTGTCTACCTTGCTGAGTAGACCAGTGCCATCCTACAGCGGCGTAACACAGGCTGCATGCATCATCTTAGTGTTTCTAGTAGCCTTAAGGAAACAAATAAAAATAAAAGAAAATTTAATAATGTATTGCATTTACCTCTATTATTTAAAAAGTTATTTTGCTCAACAGGTAATTAACATACAATGATTAGTACAATATTGCACATACTTTTTTCAATACACAGATGGTCCATATTTTACATTTACTGTACACCTCAATTCAGCCACATGTGGGTGGTGACTCCTGCCCAGATAGTGCAGAGCTGGATGGCGCCTCCCTCAGGGAGGAGGTCATTGTCCCTGTATGCTCGCATCCTGCTCAGCTCGGTGCCCAGGGACAGCCTCATGCCAGGTTGGCGGTCAATATTTTCGTTGCTTGGATTGGAGCTCCATTTTCACACTTGGGCACAGGCCATCTTGCATCTGTCCGCTTTTCTTGGTACTGCTCGACAGTGAAGACAGTCTTCTTGCTCTTCAGGCTGCACATTTGCCTCTCTCATCTCTCTGAGCCATGCATTGGGCCCCTTCCCTTGCTGGGATCAGCCAAAGACATGGCTACAGACTGGCTTTGTCCTGGACACCCCACCTCATGAGTGGGTGCTGAGGACGGAGGCCAGGGAAGGGAGAGTGGCAGAGAGGACGAAAGTGCAGGAGCCGGATCTGTGTGAAGAGGGTGAGGAAGATGAATCTGTAGGGAAGGCTGAGCCAGGGGCAGCGCTCACACAGGGCAGAGGCCTGAGGGTGTATGGCTGTGACCGACACTAGTTATTCTCATGAGCAGGAGGCAGGGCTGGACCTCGGCAGGACCGTTCTTTTCATGAGACACAACTCACCTGCAGAGAGGAAGAGGCTTTGGGATGGAACATAGTTCTGTCCACTTGCTCTGTGCCCTTGAATAAATTACTTTATCTTTCTGGGCCTTGGCTTCTCTTTCTCTAAGATGGGAATAAAGGTTGTATTTTAAATTTTGTGTTGGGTATTAAAAGTCTATATATATTCCATAGCTTTTTGTTCTACTTAAAGATGCAAAAAATTTCTCTTCATTCTGTGCCTAGAGTTCAGGAATAATCACAGCCAATATTTATAAAGGGGCCATTTTACATCAGGCTATGTTTTCAGTATGTTAGAAATATTAATCTGGTGAGGCGTCGTGGTGCGGTCATTCCACAGCGTAGGTAATTTTGAATAGAGGAGACTGATCAGCACCAAAGTTAAGTAGCTCACTGAGGATTTCACAGCCAGTAAGAGACAGGGCTGGGACTCAGTCCTGGGAAGTACAGGACCCTGCCTGTGTGCACTGCGCTGCTCTGTGGGCGATGTACAGATTTGGTCAATATTCTTACCTTATCCCAGGAGAAATCTCACTTTTGTGGACTGGAAAGGCCTGGCTGGCTGAGGGACACATAAATCAACACAAGGGCAAAGCTGAGCAGAGATATTCTTCCCTCCTTTGAGAGCTGGTTGAGAAGCTCTTCTTATCAGGCAGGAATCAGCTTCACATCACAAGTAACCTAATTCAGCTCTGGACTCCCCAGAAAGGATGACTACAGAGAACAGGAATCAAATGTACCTCAGCAGATTCAGAGCCAGATGTGGGCCAGGGTGTGGGTGGCAGAAACCCGGGGCTCTAAGGGTCTCACTGTGAAACCCACCCCACAGGTGTGAAATGTGCAGAAGGAGCTTTCTGATATCCTCACTTGACACCAAAAAGAGCTAAGGCACTTCCAGAGCTGAGCATGACTCCTTTGTTGTGTGTTCTAAGGAGAGGTAAAGACGGTACGGAACAGTCCAGAAACAAGTCAGTTCTGGCTGCAAGGCCCAAGGAAGAATAAAGAAGGCTGACCTTATTGGCTGCCATGCCAGCTTGGGTACTTTCATGCCTCTATTTAATTCTCTGGGTAGCTATTGTTCATTCCTCCTATCTATTCTTTCTAACAGATGAGAAGACCCAGAAAACATACACCACTCACTCAACACCAGAGCATTACAAACCAGAACCCATGCGGGCCTGATCAAGGGTATGCTGAGCAGGAAACACCACCAAGGAAACCACAGAGACTAATCCACTGGGGAAGGAAGGACATACGTATTTTTTATTTCCAAACTTTCCTCTAGCTCTTTGGTTGGCTTTGGAATTCTCATGATTGTCAGACGCTGTTTGGTTTCAGCATTTTCAAATGTCTGGGGAGAACACTCTCATGGTATGCGATTGTAAGATGGTTATTCTCTTTTAATTCTTTTTCCATCCTTCAGAAGAAAGTCTCAGTTTGGTGTTACTCCTCAACACCTCTCCAACATTTGCTCCAGCCTTTCTAAACAGGGGAGAAGAAGGCTCAGAAAAAGACGTGGCTAGGAGATATTGTCCACCTGGGGTTTAATAACATTGCTTTCTATATTGCACATGGTATTTTCTATTTAGGGTAACTGATATTTATTTTTTCTTGTAATATGTACTTTTCATTTATCATGATGTCATAATTTATCACACAGTTAAGACAAAAATGACTCATTTTAACACAGGAAGTCTATGGTAGCGTGTGGCCCACAGATCTACTGATCAGGGAGGTGCTCCAGGCAGGACTGGGGCTTGGGAATGGGCAGCGCTGTCCTTTTATGGTGGGGTCAGACTCCTGTGAGAGGAAGTCTCTTATTCGCCTGAGACATCTCTGCTCAGATTCTCACCGGAGCAAGCTGAGTGTCGGGTGTCAGGTGTCACCTCTGCCTTGCCACCAACCTGCATCCCCGGGCAAGTCACTCCGTCCTCAGAGCTCGCTTTCTACTGGGTTGTGGTGGCCCTGGGGTCCTTTACCCCACATTTTTTTGGAGGGAGGAATTCTCCATCCCTTTGATCTCAAGAATTCTAATGGTCGGCTCCATAATCTGCTGCTGGCAGTGAAAAATGGTGGTGACAGGACGATGATGTCCTCACCTTGCCAGCCTCGTGAGGACTCTGTCTGTCTCAGACTAGCTCCTCTGTCCCCAGGCTGGGTTCAGGGACAGATCTTTTGAACCAGCTTGTTCTTGAGCCATCAGAGGATGGCGTGGGATCAGCTGGGCTAGCAAATTTTCTCAGGCCGTCCTACCCATGATATCTGTTTTTATTTTACTGATGGCATTCACTTTATTAGTGATTTCCAGGCTACAAGAACAATGTTGGCCCAATTGGTCCGTGAATAGATGTTTAATTGTAAGTATGATTTGATCAATTTTCAAATTCTTTTCAGTGTTTAAGCTTTGTTAATTATAAAAGCTAATTATATCTTTTTTAGTCTTGGACCTGCCATTAAAATAGCATTTTTATATTACCACAGCCTTATGGAGAAGGGCCAGCAATCATTTTCTCTGAAGGTAAGATGATAAATATTTCAGGCATGTAAACTATATGGTCTCTGTCATGCTACTTGATTATGGTAGTGTGAAAATAATCATAGGCAATATGTAAATAAATGATCATGGCAGTGTGTCAATAAAACTTTATTTGCACAATCAGGTGATAGGTCAGATTTGACCCTTGGGCTGTACTTTGCCAACCCCTGGCATAGAATATATTTACATTTTCCCCCTTTCTTCTGTGTTACGTCCCACAAACATATACTTGTGTCCTCAGAGACTTTGTTTTAAGAAGCAAGAGATAAAGACAGTGTTAAAGAAGGCTCAGATTAAGGCAAGACCTTTCTATGTAGTCTAGCTAATGTCCTGTGAATCATAACATGGGCTAAAAATATATTTGTATCTCTCAAGATTTTCAAAAGCATTAAGTGAAATACAAATGTGAGTCCCCGACATGTGGTGGGTACTCACCAGCTGTATCTCTGACTCTGACACCATCCTAACCCCGACAAGCATTAGAGCAGAAAGAAGCGGCCTTCCTTTCCCCTGACACAGCCCTGGGAGAGCTGCTCCTGCCTCCGGGAGCCTGGATGTGTCCACAGAGTTCTCCCGGCACAGCATACGGCCATTCTTGGCTTTTGGGCCTGCACCTCTGCGTCTTGTCTGGGTGAGGAGAAAATCATGCCGCCTCTTCCAGGAATTCAGTAGGAAAGAATTTCTAGGCAGACTGCCTAGAAGCTATGCGTTTTCTTAGAAAGTACCCGGTGAATCTGTGAAGAGTGGATAATGTGAGATCGCAGGTAGGAGTCGTTCTCTGAGGCTCCTCCCTGAGTCTTAGGACTCAAAGGCGGCACCACCACCCTGTCCCTGGCCGGAGAGCACGACCGCCCCACATGCTGGCAGATGCCTGAGCCTGCAGCCTGGAGCCCCCTTAGCTCTGCCCAATCCAAAGCTAAACATGGTGGAAGAGGAGAAGAGGAAGAGACCAACATGAGCAGGTGACCTGGGCTTCACTCTGCTCAAAGCAACCCTGGGTTAGCCTTGCCAAGTCCGACTCCCACCTGCCACTCTGGCACAAGACCGCCGCCACGCTTGCTGCTTCAGTGTCCTTGAAGGTTGGCGCTGAAGCAACCTTTGAAATACCTGGGTCTAACTCCTTTATTTTCTGGTGAAGGAGGGAATGTTGCTTGCCTGAACCCATGAAGCTGCGACGGGAACACCAATTCTCATCTAGCAGTTTCCCAGTTTGGAGTTGTAGTCACAGTGAGGAAATAGTTTTAGTCTGAGAGGCTTATCACAAAGATTAAGTTAAGGAGAAATGGTTTCCTCATTTTATAATCCAGGTCACCACACAGCCCCCTATATCTGTAGATATTTATAATTGATACATCATTATACACAGGCATATGGGTTTGTGTGTTTGTGAATGTATATAGATATATCCACACCAATTTAGTTTATTGATTATTGTATTGCTTACCCGTTTCATATATACTGAACATCTTTTCTGTTTCAGAATTATAATTAGGGTCCTATATAGTGTGTTCATGTACACAAGTGTGCCTGGGTGTGTGTGTGTGTGTGTGTGTGTGGAGTGCAGTAAAATCGTAGATAATTCACAGTTGTACTCTCAAGGAATTGGGAATCTCTTGTTTTCTGTGGGTCAGAAGCTTGGCAAGGGCTCAGCTGGACAGATCTCCTCAGGGCCCTCACTGGACTGTGGTCAGTGTGGCTGGAGCTGCACTCTGCTGAATACTGAACAGGGGCTGCGTATCCACATGCAAGTTGTGTATTTCACGGGACTATTTGCCAGCATCATGAGCTTCTCTCTTCAAAGCTGCTACCTGGCCTCATGGCATGTGGCTGGCTTCCCGAGGAGAGCGACAATGCCTTCTAAGATCCATCCTGGGGAGTCACGGACCTTCACCTATGGTGTACTTTTTGGTTCAGATCAGCCATGAATCCAGGTGGAAGGCAGCTATACAGAAGCTTAAATACCAGTGGTGGAGGCTCTCTGGGACCATGGTGTGGACTAGACTCCATCTTTTCTAAGGGGAAAATAAATGGCTAATTATAACTCTGTTGTGCATACCGTAAAAGACGTTGAAGGTTTAAGGGAGCAAATGATAGGTATAAATAACTTTATCTGGGGTCAAAGAAGGGTGACAGAAATGGTGCTGTTAAAAATAGTTTGGAGAAAGTAGTATTTATGCGGAGGTCTGATGATTGAATAGGACTCGGACAGGCTTGGGAGTGAGGATGTGGGAAGAGTGTTCTACGGAGAAGGAAGAACATTCTTTAGGTTTTAGCCCAAATGACATTTCTTCTAAAACACTAGTCCCAGGAGATACCTGACCCAAAAAGTCCTGTACTTAAATAAGTTGGGAAAATGTAGTTTATTTCAGTTCTCATGAGAGATTTACAGTTCTCACTGATACTGAAAAGCTTGAGAACTTTTGCACTGAAGATACTTTTTGACTGTTTAGCCCTCAACTTACTTGAACCTGCAAAAATTTGATGTTCTGTGGATCACATGTTGGGAAAGGCTGCATTAGATAAACTTGTCAGTGCTTTCAACTATTGGCAAATCTGTATTAGTCCTTTTTCGTAACGTAAAGAGAAAGGGAGGAAGCCATACTTGTTTTCTTGCATTTTCTTTCTTGAAGGAAAGGAAACAAAGAACTCATACATTTATCCACTGTGTGCGAGAACATCCCTTTAACTTCAAGAGGTGGAATCTTCCTTAAACAGGGTTGCAGAAAACGTGAGAAGTTATTAGCTCACATAATGAAAAGCTCATGGGTAGCTCTGCAGTCTTAGATATTCACTCTAGATCAGCACGAAGCTGGGTTGGCCTTATTCTCAGCCGAGCTCTTCCCAGCTGGTGGTTAAGAAGACCACCAGGAATGTAGTTATTTTTGACTAGTTCAGTAACTGTTATGGTTTAGTTCTAGAATGTCCCCAAAAGCCTCATATCCTCAGAGAAGGGGCTTTTGAAGGTGACTGAATCACAGGGGTGACTGACCAGTGGATTCATCCACTCTTGTCTTCATAGCTGAATGTGCTGTTCTGAATGTGCTCAGAAGAAACGGGTCACTGAGGGTGGGATCTGGAAGGGTGTATCTTCCTCCCAAGCCCGTCTTTCACCCTCTTCTTCCTGTCTGCCATGAGATGAGCAGCTATACACTGCCCAGACCCTTCCAGAATTCCATTTCTGTCTTGGAGCCAATTAACCATGGACTGAACCTACTGAAACTGTGAGCCAAAATAAACATATCTTCCCTTTTAAATTGCAGGTATTGGGTATTGTGTACCAGTGATGAGAAAGTGGCCTAGACAGTAGCCCTCAGAGTAAAAGGGTTAAGGGTAAGAAGGTAACAGGGTGAGAATTATGGCTGATTATTGCCTGATAGTTGGTCAGCGCTAGGTCATCTGCATGCAGTATACAGTATCATGTTGGCCTGATCTTGGGCAGGTGCCATCTTGCGGAACCCGTTCTCCCCAGATCATATGGATTTAGAGAGAAGAAGGAGGAGTGGTTTATTGATGGTAGAAAAGAATTCCTGGAAGAAGAGATCCTAGTAAATAAAAGTCCTCTGTTACTGCCCCTATTTATTCACTGATCACTTGGTCATTGTTGATTTTTTTGACACACATGGAGAATGTAGATATTGACATTAGTCTCTTCCTCAAAGAGCACAGAGTCATGGATACCAAAGAGAATTCCCAGGTTTGGTTGGTCACTGGCTGTTGACTTTACTTCTACACCCAGTTCTCCAATTCAAGAGTTCCAATTCATGCCTCAGACAAGCTATAAATGACCACATGACTCTCATACAGACAAAACATCAAAGGTCCTTCCCGCAGCTGCCAAAGGACTCTGATCATGATAATGAGGTATTCCAACTGGCACTTACCAAGGGCAGAGAGAGGGTGCTTTCATTCTTTCTTGATCAGTGGTCCTCAACCCTCTCTAGGTATCATGAACATCTGGAGGAAATTAAACTCTGAGGTCCTTCTTTCTCAGATTTTGATTTAGTCTGGGGTAGGGCCACCGGGAATGGTATTTTTATTTTTGATTAATAAATTAATTAATTTTGGTACCAGGGATCGAACTTGGGACCTTGAGCTTTCAAGGCAGGTGGCGGAGCCACTGAGCTAAATCTCCGGCCCTGGAATGATATTTTTAAATGCCTCCCAATTTATTTAGATGCACAGCCAGCATGATGACCCACTGTTCTGAAGACCGGCAGCTGCTTGAGGGCAGGAGCTGCTGCTTCCTGCTCACCATGGACCCCTTCCCTCCCAGCCTAGTGCCTGGCATATTTGGTAAGTGCTCAAGGACTGCATATTGAATGAATGAGAAACTTACCAAGCACTGATCAAACCTTGCTTTCTGCCATCCTCCTATACCCTCAGCATCCTGACAATCCAGGGGCCAGTTTTCTTTGAAGAGAATAACAAGTCTTCCAAGTGCAGTGTGCAAGAACCCTGTGAATTCTTGGAGCACTGAGGTGAGGAAGGCCTTTTCCTCTCCTCCATTTTGCTCACAGGACACTTGATTGGAGTGCAAAGAAATGATTTGCCTTAGGCCTCAGAGAGAAATAATGATCCGGTTGTGGAGTCTCTGAAGCCATGATAAATAAGCTGATGGAAAGAGATTAAGACTACAATTTGGAAACACAGAAGGGTAATTCTGGCCAGACATTTTTGTCTCAAATTTGATTTCTGACACAGCTGACTGGTACTGGCGTCACGGGACCTGCCACTTGCTCGCAAGTGGCATTGGTGTGAATGTGGCCTTGAAGCCCCAGCTCTCTCCCAGGCGCACCATCCCTACTTTGTCAGCAGCGTCCAGGGAGACGCGGATTATTCTGTGTTTTCCTAGACTTGTGGAGACCAGTGTTGGACAGTCCCGGTGTCAGGAACTGGTGGGTTTATTAGAATTGGGCTTTGAGCTGTGTAATTTGTAAGGTACTGGCAGCGAGACTGGGCCCAAGAGTCACATCAGAGTACTGGCTCCAAAGCTGGGTGGTATCTTCTGTCAGCCCCTCTCCACTGGGTCCCTTAGTTCACTGGTTAGTGAACATCTCTGGCTTCCCATGCACTGGCTCATACGGGCTCTGGGGCAAGGCTGCCTGATTTGTGACTCAGCTCCGCTGCTTACTGTGAGGCCTTTGGCAGGCTAACTAACCTGATCCAGCCTTCTCACCAGTCCGATGGGGTGAAACAGTACCTGGCTCACGGTGGTGTTCTGAGAATTAAGCCACTGTCTCGCCACACACATAAATATAAACAAATGACTACTTTAAAATATATGTATTTATCTTAGAGTAGGGCTAGGCACATTTTTGGTGTCCGCAAAATATCGGCCTTGTTAATTTACTGGTTCTTGTGCGCGACCACCCGCCACACATGCCCATGTAGCTTTGGGGAGCTGGACCTGTGGCTAGGTCTCCACTGCAGGACACCCCGGAGAAGCCCCTGGTCAGCAGGCCTCGCAGCTGCTGCTACTTTTACCCTGGCTGCAAGGTTGCGGTGAAGGAGTTCAGGGTCAGGGGATTTGTGTGCATTGATGTGACCGTTCCTGGGGGCTCTGCTGTGCTTCACTCTGAAGCCGGGCCTCATGCTTTTCCCCAGAGAAGACCCTTCCTAGGTTCCATGACTGGGTTGGAGGTGACTGCATTTCCTTGCTCCTCAGGATGAGGTCTCTGAGCATTCTCTCCTGCTGCTGTGTCTGGGACCATGAGGCCCTCTTTAGGGAAAGGTTCTCCTTTGCATCCACTGCCATTTACTCTCCATGCTTTGCAGACTGAAGTATTCGAAGCTTTGCTTGAAGGTGGCTGTCTTCAGATCACACTGCAGGCTCACTGAGGCGGGGGGCCAAGTCTGTCTTTTCAGCTCTACATTTCCCAGGCCAAGTGCAGTGCCCATATTTATTAAGTTGTCCTAACATTTCAGTGGGGCTGTGGCCGATCCTGACTGCATCACTCACCTTTCTGGTGCTGTGACAAAATACCTAACACGCAATTGAAAAGAGAAAGGGGCTGTTCTGGCTCATGGTTTCAGTCCATGCTCAGCTGGCTCCAAGGCAGAAACATTGTGGTAAAGGGGCCTGGCAGAGAGAGATTTCACCTCATGGCAGCCAGAAACAGAGCAGGACACATCTGAGAGAAGGCCAGGAACCATATGCAGACCCCAGGTCTTGCTCTGTGACCTATGAAGACACACCAGAAGCATATTTAACTCTTCCCATGTGTCTCTCAATCCAATGGAGTTGAAGATCAAGATTAACCATCACTGTGACTATTCACATTCCTACCCAGGGATAAGGTGTGGAGGACAGAAGAACAAGGAAAGTAATTAAAATTAGAGTAATTTCAAGTCATCTGTAATTATGTTGCTAAGGTTTTGTGCAGTCATTCAGACTGTACCTCATGGGTCCCTTCTGAGGTGGGAATCTACAGAGAGCAGTAATGACGGTGAACTTGTCCCTAGCCATCTCAAGGCCTTCAGGAGACTCCTCTCTGATCCAGATTTATGGAGTCTCAGCTCATCTAGTGAGCTCTGGTTCTTTCACAGCCAACAAGTAAAGTAGCCACTCCTTACTGAGGTTGGAAACACCCCCCTCACAGAGTTGGAGAGCAGTGATGAACATTTGCTGTGTTTAAAAAACAGCATAATTTCTAGCCCTGGATGTATACTTCATTTCTTCCAACTGATATACGTGCCTCCCGTTAAGTGTCATTCTTCTGTGTTTCAGAAGAACTATTTACTTAGTCATTTAGAATTTCTTTCCTTAGTTATTTGTCTCTGTTATTCAAGTTCTACCACTGTCTAAGTTTGGGCAAGTTACTTGACCTCTCTGAGTCTCAATTTCCATGTCCTTGAAATAGAAATAATGGTGCCCCTTTTATGACTTGTAGTGAGGATTCATGGGATAACACATGTGCCTGACACGGAACGAATGCTTCATAAATGTTCTTAATACACACATTTAGGTACTGAGTGTAGAGGACTGAATATCTCAGAGCCAAGCATGGGCTGAAACATTTGAATCGAGAGCAGAATTAAATAGATATGTATAAGCAACTAAACAAGGCTGGAACTGAGCACACTGAGCGTGCTCCGATTCTGCTCTTGAAGCCCTAATGGACTGCCAGAGCTTGGGCAATTTCACACACATTCAAGATGATAAAAAATGAGGTTAATTTATGTGGGATGGACACAAGAGAAGAAGGTGTAGATTTGTGGGTTGAACTTGGGGCATAAGATGAGAGTTGCTGGGAGACAGGAGTCAGAACTTTGAAGAGCTCTAGGAGAGGGTGAAGTCTCCTGAAGTCATGACAGGAGTCATTTCATCCCTCCATACTGGCTTTTGGGGATGGGAGGCAGCAGCCTTTGTCTTTGCTTCTGCATTGACCTCTTTGCTTCTAAGGAAGAGTCCTCAAAGAAAAAAATTCTTACAAAGTTGCCTGTTCCTTTGCTCTGGAGATACTCTTGGATTAATGCTGTCCTTCCATTACATAGCCTTTTACTAGAAGTTTATGTGATTTTCATTTTTTTAAAATTAAAAAAAAATTTTTTTTTGGTACCAGGGATCAAACTCAGGACCTTGCCCTTGCAAAGCAGGAGCAGTGTCACTGAGCTAAATCCCCAGCCTTCTTATGCGATTTTTAAAAATATATGTTCAAGGCAAATTTCTTTCTTTCTTTGTCGTATGGACAATAGCCAGTTTACACAATGATTGCGTTGCCCCTTAACTCGTGGGCTTAGGGTACTCAGAACATTAATCTCAAGTAAACTATAGGGAGTAGTTAGGACTTCATGTCTCCTTCTCACTCACATCTATTAACTTCTTCATCTCCTGTACTCTCTTACTGCAATAATTTATATCTTCTCTAGTCTTGGTTTTAGAACTTGTAGTTAAAAATTTTATTTTCTGTATTTATCATTAGCGTCTTCAAATATTTTGTGGAAGAAGCCGGGCTCTATAAAAACCACTAAATAAACAAGCACATCCTTTTTCTTACAGGAACCAATGGCTTTTATTAAATTAGCAGCTCTGACTTTCTGTTGGATTTGACCCTTAGCTTAATTATTCTGCCTAACTTTTATCCTTCCACTGATTCCCTATTATGGGCCAACTTCCTGCTCCTGGCCCTCACCTTTGTAGTCTGTGTTGCACATCAGTTCATTTCTCTATCTTGGTGCAATTCCTCTCATGAGCTCATGTGTAATTCCACCTATGGCCGTCCTATGCCCGCTAATGCCACCATGCCTGGTGCTCCAGGTTAGAGCTCCATTTGGGCCACACAGCTCCTCATTACATGTTAAAATCCATTCTGAAAAGCTCCTTTAGAGTGGAAGCAAGAAGAAGATGCTTGTTTATCTCAATGGGCACTGCGTCCGGTACTTGGGAGCCCCTCAGATCCCTTCTACCTCTGAGAGTCTATGTGGGAATGGCAAAGAGTACTCGTTAAAAAGGCAGGAAATAGTTTACAGTTTTGGAATACTTACATCCTCTCACGAAGGTTGGTTCTCATGGGAACTATTTGCACTTTCATGTCATGGATGAGGAAGACAGAGTGCCAGAGAATTAACTGATTTGCTCACAATCAGTGGTAGGAAAAGTGAAATCTTGACACATGAGGACAGGTCTCCTCTTCCCACAGCTTGTCCCCTTGACACTGGCAGTGTGGACACATCTGAAGAAAGTGGGAAAACAGATATTTCGGGAGGAAGAGGGCAAACTGCTTGTACTCCATAAGATGCAAGAAAATCTATAAAACATTGTTCCCCAAGAGTGGATGTTACACAAATACCACATTTAGAAGAGGGAAAATCTGCATAGCTTGAGGCCAGGAAGGGGTGCGAACAAAAAAAGTTTGTGCTCTTCTTTAATTACACCCATACAAAAAAGGAGACACATATATGATTACACTTTTACCTCTACTGGCAATTAAGATTGCAATCTGGGTGACTAGTAGAGCTTGTAATGAGATTATATCCCCCTATTAAAAGAATGATCCAGTGGTGTATTAATGAACATTTCAACTCTGCTTAGTACACTATTGGTCTTCGGGGGAGGCGTCAGAAGGCACCCTAAGTGGGGAAGACACACACTAGCATGTTTGTGGTGCTTGCAAAGTCCAAAGGTTATAGAATTAAAAACTTGTGTTTTTTGTGTATTTCTCTGCAGTTCAGTTATCTCAGGTTTGGAAATCTTTATGGTATGACAGATATTAATTTTGATTTTAAAAAAATTTTTTTAAAATTTCCAATTGTTTTCAAAACACTGGTCCGAAGCTTCACTGACAATGATTTATTGTTTGGGAGTCACTTTTCATTTCAGGCCAGGATTTCCTGTATAGTGTTCACAAAAAGGTTTTTAAAAATTTTTATTTTTGTTGTGCTCGCTTTGGCAGCACATATACTAAAATTTTTATTTTTGCAACAAATGACAATAAACCTATCTCATGGTGCCTAACCAAAGGAAAAAAGAAGCATATCCAGTATAATGGTGAGACCTTGGGTGCAACCATGCTGAGGATTTCGGAAGTGGAAGGAGCGTTTTTAATAATGTTTCTTGGGGGCCAGGGATTTAGCTCAGTGGTTCTGCCGCCTGCCTCACAAGCACAAGGACCCAAGTTCTATCCCCGGTACCAAAAAAAAAAAATGTTCCTAAAGGTCTCTCTTCCTCCACCTCTTTCTCTGCATCTTACTTCCTGTCTACCATCTTAGACACTACGCATCCGGGGACAAACCTTCCCTAGTGATTCCTGCAAAGGTTTCGAGGAGTCTTATTTTTGTCTCCCTTGGGTTACACCCTCCCTTTGGGCTCATTCCTTGACAATTTTAACTGTGCAGCCTAGAGCCACGGGGCCACCCATGAGAAAGTAGTCAGTTCTATCTGAGTCAGAGAACTGAAAAGGAATGGGACTTGGTTTCTCAGAGGACAACGAAGATGTGGTAACATTTGGGACATTATTAGAAGAAGCTAGGTGACAGGTGGGTAGTAAAAATCTGAGATGTCCTGCATCTATCAAATATCTCTGTGGTCACTGTCTCCATGAGTTCACTACAAATCAAACCCTTGCTTTGATTTCTGGATCACAATTAATCTCGGAAAATTCTTCCTGTTGTTCAGTACTTCTCTTTTCACATGATAAAGTTCTCAACACATAGGAACAACAGTCTTGCTTCCTGGAAATATCTTTGCCAGCCAAATTTCCCTTGCTCTTCAACCAGTGGGCCACCCAGTCTGTCTCCCCAGCTACTGGAATATAGGTGGTGCTCCACCATGATTTTCGACACCTGAGCAATGGGAGACCTGCTTTGCTGGCTTCTCCCACTTCTGGCTCCTTTCCCTTTCCTCTTGTTACTCTTGAAATGAAGTTTCAAAAATTGGATATTTCTGGTGTGTTGTGTTTAACGTATGGCCCAGTACCAGAATCACCTAGGCCTTTCTAGATTCTTTACTTTAACTAAAGCATGCAATTGCCTTAGTTGAAATAATTTCATGTTAAAACCTAAGGTTTTAAAAACAGTTTTGGTTTCATGTACTCTTTCAGAGTTATTAAAAAAATAATGCATGGTTGTTTCAGACTGATTTCTAGAATGTACCTTCTTACATTTTTAGAAAAAACATGAAAGTGACATAGAAAATATATATTAAATTTGGAAGTAGATTGTTTTCCATGACTTGTCATGTTATCTGTCTCACATACTCTCTCATTTAAATGCATATTGTTATTTGACAACCGATTTTCTCAATTCAGAGAGAGAGAGAGGAGAGAGAACTATTTTACCCTTCATGAGACATTTGAGACCGTCTAGAGACAATTTTGGTTGTCATAATATTTGTATGGATGGATGTGTCTAGCATCCCATAGGGAGGTCAGGGATGCTGCTAAATATTGCACTGTACAGCAAAGAATTATCAGATCTAAACCATCAGTAATATTAAAGTTAAGAAGTCTGTTTAAGAGTGAATACCCACTCCCACGGCCACCACCACAGCACACTGACAAAGGGAAATCAAGCAAATGCTTAAAGTGACATTTGTCAGTGGTGGGAGAGGAGAGTTTTCAATCATTCAACTTCTAGTTCAGCTTCTAATGTTTGTTGTCTTCCGGATGATATCATTCCTGCTTTATGCTGCATGAAGGTAAAAAGACCACATATTTAAAAATTTTGTTTCTATCGTCCTTCTCTCTTTAGTCAAAAGCAGATACATACAGAGCTTACATATGACTTATTTTATCTTTTCCGAACTTGTTGCTATCTGCCCTGGAGCCCTGGCTTCTCAATGAGTATTAATCTTGAATATATTTAGAGTTGAACAAGCACGCACTAAGGATCCAATCAACATGTGCCTGCTTCTGTCCATAGACTCTTAATGAGTTAGGGAATGGAATTGTGATTTATTTTATTCCCAGGTCACACACAAAATGTTAAACTGTAATTTTCTCAACAATATCCTGTAATGGTAGTCAGAAATATATTCTAATTCTCTGGATAGAATATGGAGTCATGGCCTCATTTTGATAAATCTATGGAATATAATGATATACAAGGTTTAATCTTTCCCCTTGAGGAGTTCACAATTCAGCGATGGAGACATATGAATAGATTCATTTCAATATAGTTATACATTTCTGAGCGCAGTGTGCACTGATTCTTATGAAAATTCAGCATGATGGCTCCTATCCCATCCTGAAGGGTCAGGAAAGATTTTTGCAGGCAGTGATATTTGAAATGAGTCTTAGCAAAGTGAAGAGGGGCAAGCAAAAAATTTAAGGAGAGGAAAAAGATGCAGTCAAAGATATTGAGGAATGGGATGCAGAAGGTAATTACCATGTCCTTCCATCTTGAATAGAAGGTTGGTTCAAATATAAGCAGTTCCTGGGTCCACCAGAGCTCCTGGGGGAGTTTGGATCCCTTTGCAGATGTACGTGCTAGGTAGGATGCTACCTTTACTCTTAAGAGGACTTGAATCTCAGGAAAATTTTAGTTTCTCTCTCTTTTTTTGTACCAGGGATTGAACTCGGTTCCTTGCACTTGTGCAGCAGGTGGTGAAACCATAGTTTCTCTCTTTTTTTAAAATCAAATTTGGACAGCTGTTATCACTAACTTCTGTGAACCTTGAGTTCCACTTTAGATTGGAGATGATTAGGTATCCCCAAATTTCCACTCCCCACCTCTTACATAGTGGTAGAGTTTCTCATGAGGTACCCTTAACAGTCTCGAATAACATTAAATTTTTCAGCCCCCCTGCAGCTGTGCATGGCTGTGCAGTTGGGTTTTAGCCAATGGGATGTAAAATGAAGAAGTGTTTTGTAGAAGCTTGAGGATGTTTTCCTTAATAAAGATCTTGTGTAGAAGCTTTGTTCCCTTTTCTTTATGTCTTTATTTTTGTTAGTTTCAATGTAGGTGTGAAGGCTGATGTTGGAGCATTTCTCTTAGATTATGAGGTGAACTTGAAAGAGAAGTTCAAGGCATGGAAGAAAAGGAAGAGAGAAGGAACCTAGATATTCAAATCTCTGTGGAGCAGAGGTACCATAAGTCCTTTACTGTCTACCTCTGGATCTTCTACAACTTAGAGAAATAAACCTTTCATCTTGTTTAAACCATCATTATTTTTGGGTTTCTGCTATTTGCAGTTAAGCCTGTCATCTTCATTTTACAGCTGAGGAAAACGAGACTTAGAAATATTAAGGTATTTTTTTTTAATGAAAGAAACCCAATTTTATTTATTTATTTATTTATTTTTGGTATGGGGCATTGAACTTGAGACCCTGTGCTTGCAAGGCAGGCGCCGGAACCAGTGAGCTAAATCCCTGCCCATGTTAAGGTATCTTTCAATCGTGGTCCCAATAGTAACTGTTTGGGACAGAGGTATTGATTTTATGACCAAGGCTTTTGAAACAATTGTAGACTGTTTCACTTGATGTGATTTTTTTCCCCTTCTACTTTAATTAAATTATGATTGGCCGGGACTGGCTCACCACATAGCTTGACCCAGAAGTCCTTTAGAGCTGATCTGATTAAACTCTAATTTTCAGGAAGTGGCTCTCAGTGTTCTTCAGAAATTAAGCATCTGAAAGATTGGTAGGATGATAGGATAAAAAACATTGATTAGGCATCATGACAGTAAATTTTGCTCTCTTCATTTTGTAGTACAATCCATTGTTTATTCCATCATCTTTTAATTAATTAGTGATTAAGCTTGCTACAGATGTGAAGATGCCCATTAATAAAAGTTGGTAAATTACTCTCATGGTCTGAGGAAAAATGGATCTTGGCCATCTCTCTTTTTTCCTAATTGAAATCAGCTATCTTTTCTATTATAATTTACAGTTTATTTTTGTCAGGAGCACTCAATAAGGCAAATACTCAAGACAAAGAATATGAGACCCTTGTTTGTGCATCAGCTATGCCTTTGCATCTTGAATAATATGCTAATCTTAATTGGTAGTGAAGATGACACCCAAAATAACTGAGTAATAAAATGACATGCAATTATTACCATTTTAGGACACAATCATATATGCATGGAATAACAAGGACTTAAGAATTTGTTCTGTCCAATGTCCTTGCTTTGGAGAAATATAAAACAAAGCAAAGCAGAGCAAAACAAAGCAAAATGGAACAAACAAACAAAAAACAACAAAGAAAACCAAAATAAATGTAATTAATTCAACAGGCTATTTTGCCACCCAAATTGATTATGGTTAAACTGCATAGACCTAATTCCATTTCCCATCTTATTTAAGTGAACTTTAAAATGCATTGGCCACAGGCCAATGGAAATAAGGCGCCATGAGAATTGTATTCCTTGGGATGTCAGCAGGTGCCCTTGGGCAGAGTGCATTGTGCTTTCCTCTTACTATCTTTAATCAGCAGGGTGAAGCCTAGCATTACCAGTTAGTTTGTGCTGTTTTTGACTCAATTCTGGTCTAAATAAGCTGGAACTTTTGCTGTCCTCCATCTTCATCTTTCTGTTGAAGAGCAAGCTCTTCTCAGGACTGGGTTGTGTTGCCGTCCTCCATGTTCATCTTCCTGGTCAAGAGCAAGCTCTTCTCAGGGCTGGGTTGTGTGTTTTCCTCTCAGTGGAAGTGCTGCCCTCTTCTCCCAATCCCAATCTAACCCGTTCTTCTCTTGAATCATTTTCATTGGTGTGTACTGGTTATGCAGATTAATGGGTTTTATTTTGTCAGATTCACACACACACATAACATAATTTGATCATTTTCACCCCCTGCGACACCCTCTTTGCCAGTCTAACTCTTTTTTTTTCCCATTAAGTTTATTGGTACATTTTTGGTATAAAATACATTTACATTCATCATTGGGATCTTGTACCTTTACATGAGTCACTTGGTTCTTATTTTTTTCCCCTTCCCTTGCCCTCCCTTCACCCCCCCAGTCCTTCCCTATTTGCAAAGACCTTGTTTCCATTTTTTTTCCTCTTTTCATATTTTTTCCTTTCCCTTTTTTCCCTTCCCCTACCCCTCCCAATTCCCCTGCTCTTTTAGACCTTTTCTTCCTGTTACACAGTATCAGTTAGACATTTTTTAAATTACAATATTAAGATCTAGGAGACATTACCACAGATTTTACAGAATTTAAAAGGATATAGAAAGCATATTTCAAAAAATTTTTCTGAAATAAATTTGATAACTTCTAAGAAGTACCTTGGAAGACAAATTAATGAAACTAACTCTGGAGGAAATATAAAATTTGAATAGCACCTATTAAAGAAAGTATATTCCTAGCTTGAAAACCTACCTATATGACAACAGCAGGCTCATAAACATTTTAACTGATCAATTATATCAAACAATTAAAGCAGAAAAAAGAAAGAACACTTCTCCCCTCATTTTAGGAACTCAACATTGTGCTAATCCTAAAACTGGATAAAGATGATAGAAGAAAAAAGTATGAACATAGATAGAAATTTGTTTAACAAAATAAACTATTGGAAATCAGATCTGGCAGGATGTAGAAAGTGGTTTTGTTATAGGGATGGCAGTGTTGGTTCAGCACTGGAAGATCCACCCCCAAAAGTCATCATTTTAACAGAGGAAAGGAAAAAGCCATATGATCCTGTCACTAGTTGGAGAAAAAGTATTGGGCTAAATTCTACAGCTGTTCATGGTAAAAGCTATCAGGAGCCTAGAAGTAGAACAGAAACTTCTCACCAGATTAAAGACATGTACTCCATACTTCCAGCGAGAACGCCTTGTATGAATGGAGAAGATACAATACTTTCTCCTTAAAGTGGGGAACAAGGGCAGATATGCTTACTCTTTATCTGTCAATAAAACTTGAAACCTAGTCCCCACCAAAATAGTCTGGCAATAAAATGACACAACTAGGATAGGATTGCCAGTTGAACTCTTGTTCTGAGGATCTCTGGTCTTATCTTGCACAAACTTTTGCTCTTCTCATCAAAGCCTTTTGGGAGCCCAGTGAGTACTGGGAAATACTTGGTGACAGAATGAGTGTACAGCAGGTGCAGGCATTATTCTAAACCCCTGTTCTCATTTTTATCTCTGGGCACAGCCAGAATGTGCCCACTGTACTGGCAGTAACACTGCGGCTAGAATTGGATTGTATGCCATCAAAACTAACTGGCGGAAGGTGTGATAAATAAGAGCTTCTAGTACAGTAAATAATGAGGAGAAATACACTGCAAAGTCTAAGGATTGGAGGACTCTTCAGCTTTGGGTCACTGCTGCTATATGTCTTTGATTTCATGCCAGGTCACTTTTGAAATTCCCCAGGTTGTTTCCACATATTCTTGATTCCTGTTTAGCAAAAGTACACACCTATTAGAATGGAAAATATCCAGAACTTTCGACAACACCACATGCTGATATAGGTGTGGAGTCATAGGAACCGTCATGTATTGCTGCTGGGTATGCACACTGGTGCAGCCATTTTGGAAAACAATTTGGCAGTTTCATACAAATCTAAATGGACTCTCACCATTTGCTCCAGCAATCTTGTTCCTTGGTATTTACTCAAATAAGTTGAAAATTTATATCCACACAAAATTTGCACATAGATATTTATAGTGGCTTTATTCATAATTCCCAAATAACCAAGGTATCTTTCAGTTGAATAGACAAACTGTGATATGTAGAGCCAGTGGAGGATTATTCAGTAGTAAAAAGAAATGATCCATTGACAGGAGGTGACAAATGGAAAAATCTTCAATGTATATTCCTAATGTATGTTAGCTTCTGGAGAAGCTAATACAAAGGTCAGTGGTTGCCAGGGCTGAGGGAAGGGGATGAATGGGCAGAGCACAGGATTTTGAAGGCAGGGAGACTGCTTTGTATGTTACTATAATGGTGGATGTGCATCACTATAAACTTGTGTATATCTGTAGAATGGAGAACATCAAGAGAGAGCCCTGGCATAAAGCACAGACTGGGTGATGATGATTCGTCAGGGCAGCTTTAATGCTCAACTAATTTATCACTCTGGGAAGGGACAGGGCTTGTGGGGAGAGACTCTGGGTGTGTGAAGGAAAAACATTCGTGGCAACTCCACTTTCTGCTCAAATTTGCGGTGACCTTACAACTGCTCTTACAATAAAGTCTATTTTCTAAAAAAGAAAAGGAATTGACATTTTTTTTACCTACAGTGTGTCAGGAACGTTCCTGGCACTTTGCATAAACTATTTCATTGATTCTTACAAATCTGAAATCCACAGTGTCTGATTAAAGAACACAGGCCCAGCAGGATTCAGCACCTCTTCCAGGGTCTTAGATAAAAAGCTGCAGGGAAGAGACGTGTGCGTACCACACCAGCCCAATTCTGAAACCCGTGCCTGCCCCCACTGAACCCTGAAGCCCTTCAAACATATCAAGGTGGGAAGAAACCCCTAGCAGCTTCGCTTTGCATCCCACTGGTGTCAGGTGCTCTCCTCCCCGAGCGAGGCGAGTCTGTGGTCCATTACCTGAGAAGTCTTATAAAATTCAGTCTGGGGTTCTGCCTTCATCATTATTGCACTGGAATAATTATAACAGCCCTTTGTCTGTGGAAACTGACATCAAAGATCCCGACAAAGAGAATTGCTGGTGGGAACTATGATTATCCCCATTTTATGGCTGGAGAAACTGAGGAATGATTTCATTAAGTGGTTCGCCCAGGGTCAGCGGGTGAGGTGAATCAGGGAGCTGAATCTACAGACAATCTCTTGCACCACAATTCTGCTCTTGGTCCAAAACATCCGCAGCATTTATTAGTTTAATATTACCATTTCCTGGGTAAAAATTAAGGGATTAAATCTGCCTAAATCACAGCATCCATATCATCATGAAGTAAATGGGAGAGAAGGCTCTGGTCCCCCTGGGAACTAGGTCACAGACAGAGGGTTTTAATTAAGCTTTCAGTAGTAACTGGGTATAGGCTCACACCAGCTCAAGAAATCCTCAGCCGCATGTTCAGTCATCATGTTCTTCTCCCAGAAAGGTTGACGAGTTTGGTCATTTAGGGACCTTATGCCAACTTCCCTTTGACTAGCCCTTTTGTTTTCAAAGCACAGGGAGCTGCAAGCTATCCTGTAGGGAACAGGAAGCAGACAGGAAGTAGCTTCAGGGCACTGGGAGATGGAGCTGGCTTGTAGACCCCATTTGTAGATGGGGCATATGTTTGTTTACCTGAGAATCAGCAGGGCATCTCTGTGTTGAGTGGTTTAATGTGGTGGCTAATGCAGAATTCTAGAGTTTGCATCCCAGGACACATGATACGACAGATGCCTGTTTTTAAGACTCAAACCTAGGTAAAATCTATTTGCTGAGATTCTGTTATCAGCCTTGGGGAGACTGAGAGGAGAATGGATCTCATGGGGTGCAACAGCAACCCCCCTCAGCTTTGAGCAAAGGGGCAAAGGACAGGGCTGTCACGGTTGGCCCATGAGATTGAGTGACTGAAATGGTCCCCTTGGAACAGGACTGGAAGAAGCCACTCTGCACCTGCCTGGTGAGATACCAGGTCGCACTTGCTTCGTGTTGCTGTGTAGAAGTCAGATGGCCTTTCACTCTCTCTGCCTGCAAATTCTTTGGCCTCAAATATCTTGGCCTCAAATAGCACCTTATCTTTGTAGGTTTGCTTTGAAGCAGAATAGACTCCCACGACTTCCTCACACGACTTCCTCACTCCCTGTTCATACCACTGTGTGGTATCTACCACCATCCCGTCATTGTCAGTTTATTGCTGTGTGTCTACCATAAGATTGTGAGCTCCTTGAGTGCAGGTACTGCCTGTGACACCACAGTGGGACCAGAGCATGGAGGAGCAATAAACTGATGTGGTGTTGGCTTGATCAAAACTGACATGGTCACCACTGGTCTTAGCTAGCTCCACGTTTATCCAGCCCTCTCTCCACCCTAACATCTGCCCACCTCCCTGTCCTTTGTGTCATTCAGAATCTGCAAAAATATCAATGGCACACACTAGCTGGAATTGGAGAGAGGGTCATAAAAGGAGCGCATTTATTCAAATGTGTAGATGGACGGGGGAAGCTCTAGGGCGTAGTGCCGTATCCTGAGCTGGTACCGCAGGGCCCTGTCACCCCTTGGTCTGAGTGAGGGGAGTGTGGGCAAGATGTTGGGCAAAGAAGACAAAGCATGTGCAGGTGGGAGTGCAGATGTGAGACTGAGGGACACAGCCAGCTCTTTACCAAGTGCTCTGATCCCACTTTCCCCCTCCTTTCAATCTCTCACCTCCTGTATCCTTGGGAATGGGGAAAGTCAAAAGGCTCCAGGTGCAGTCAACTCAGGCCCTCCTGGGCTGAGAGCAGAGGATAGTGGGGGTGGACATGCACCCAGATGATAACCAGCACATCACCTGACGTCGTGTGGTCCCACCTGTATCCCTTCCCAGAGCCCACACTTTGGGGAATAATGGGAAGAATTCGTAGTACGGTGAATTAAATGGATCAAGTCTAGGTTACTCTTGAGAGTTACCATCTCAGGGCCTCAGTGCTCTCCCTTGCAAAATGATGCTGGACATTAGTATCTTCGAGGGCATGTGTGAAGATCATATAAAAATGTGTGTAAAGTGTCCAGGTAACGGCTGACACATGGCAGTGTTCACAGTTCATAAATTCCCTCTTTCCACTGCCTCATTTTTGCATTATAATTCAGACTGTGGTCTCTGCACACGTTTTTCTCCCACCATTTTGGATTTTATTGAATCCTGAATTGGATATTGATGGGCACTTACTTCACTGTGACCTCCGTGTGTTTCTCCTTCCCCTTTGTAAGATAGGAAGCAGCCTCATTAGAATTAGATATGTTGGTTAGCCTAAGTATGAATTTGATCTTGTTTTGAAGGAGTTGGGTCACAAAAATTTTACCTCTTACTCTTTGGATATTGGTTGATTTTTCCAAAGGTGAAAGAAGCCTACCCTGGAATTTTGTTTGGAGGTTCAGAATTAAGTATACATGACTTTCCATTTAATCGTGGGCTTTACTATGAACTATACATTTTTATATAAGAAATCACTTGATGCTCACACAAATGTAGAGGTCAGGCATTATATGCATTGTCCATGGGAGGGGCTCAGTTCAATGCATTGCCCCAAGACAACACTTGCTGAATTACAGTGCTACTTATTGTCACATCCATTTCTTCTATTTTCTTTGTACTGTGCTATGGTCATTGTGTAAAACTGTGGGACATCATTAGCCTAAACTTAATAAATACAGTATTAAGTGAATTTACCCAGCAATGAAAAGTCTGGGTGCACATAAATCATACTATAGATTGCTGACTCTTCCCTCTGGGGGACTGTTCTGTAGGGAGAGTGCATTGCATTAGGCTCTCAGAAGCTCCATTTATTTACCAGCTTTTCCCCAATCTAATATCTCCATTTAATGGCCTCGATGCTGCCATGATTGACATAGTGGAGAGGCAGAGAAATACTCTGGCTTCTAAGGGGTAAATTATACGTCACAGTCACCCCATCTCCACTCACCTGGAAGTTCATTTCTTCACGGATTCACCTGGGAAGTGCAGTGCCATTTTAAAGCTCTTTAGCCCGGCAGCATGCTTGGATGGCTTGGTGCAGAATGGATTTTGGTAGCAGGTTTATTCCTTCAAAATAGCATTTTCTCTTAGAACAAGGTGCTTTGAGGAGTCATTATCAAAATGAAAATTGAAATTCCCAGAACCTAGGGCAAAGGTGATTGGAGCTCATATAGAACTCCATAAAGAAGACATTAAGAAATTTATTATAAAATAATTGACTTCAATCTGCTCATGTGTTCCACTCTCCCTCTCCATTGTCCCCCCTAGCTGCCCTTTCTTTATATCCTTCTAGTCTCTGGCCTCTTTTTTTTTTTTTGGTACCAGGGATCGAACTCTGGTCCGTGCGCTTGTGAGGCGGGTGGCAAAACCACTGCACTAATTCCCCGGCCCTGACCTCTTTTGATTGAACCAAACTTTAGGCAAGTGTAAAAGCCTTCATTATTTCCTTTCACTGTTTGTTGAATTATAATTCAAAATCAGATATAAATAATGAGGAACACTTATGTACCTGCTCTGTAAAAGTGGAAGTTACCACTCTTCAGAGTGATGTTGCTGCCTCTCCAGAACTGTACATCTATTCTTCTTCTTACTCATTGCTTTTCATTTGTTTATAACTTTGCCACCTACATGGAATTTCCTAAATGATGTTTAGGATTTTTCTGCTTTGGACTTTAGATGAACAGATTCGCACTACATACATATGAGGTGTGATCAGAAAATACAGTTAATGTTTAAATTAAAAAAATTTATTACAGTAAAAGACACATTGCTATGAATTCCCCTCAATCCCCTCCTTTTAAACACACTCATCCCATTATTCTTGCCGGTTTCTTAAGTAGTTCATCCTCTTTCATGAATGGCTTTAGTTGCACTGTTTGTAGCTAACACAATGTCCTGAATCAATTCAAAGCACTTATCTTTCCTGGTTATTTTGATTTTGGGCAAGAGCAGAAGTTGAATGGCACCAGATGCAGGGAATAGTTTGTCTGAGGACACACTGCAATGTCTTTATTTTGCATAAATTGCTGTAAGCATTTGATAAATGATGTACAACCAAAATATGTAGATTGTTGAAATTTAAAAAATACTGCAGTAAAAGACACGTGACCATTAATCCTCCTCAAAATATTCCCCTTCATTTTGAACATGCTTATCCCATCATTTTTGGAAATAAGTCTTTTACTATAATAAGCTTAAAAAAATTAAACTTTCACTGTATTTTTGATCACCTCTTGTCTTTCTGGACTCATTTATTTTCTCTCAGTACCATGCTTTTGAAGTCCTTTCACATTAATGCCACAGCTGCATTCCTTCCTTGTTGCTCCTGCCTGGTATTTCAGGGTATGGGTGCACCGCAATCTATCCTACTGGTAACGGGCATTTGAGTGGTTTTCTGGTTTGTGGAATGATGAGCGACACTGTTAGGAACACTGTTAAATGCGCAGTGGTCACTGCACATGAGCGATCCTGTACAGCTCTGTTCTAAATGAAATGGGAATCATTGTGCATTTATTTTTCTTTTCTGATACCAAAGAGGTTGAGCTTCTCATGCTTTTGGACATGTGTGTGCTCATCTGTGCAATACCTGCTTATAACTTTTCCCTGTTTTTATTAGGTTGTCTTTGTTAAAATGTTTGTTTTGATGGGGAGTAGTTATATGTTCTAGGTACAGAGCCTTTATTGATTGTGCTTCAAAATCTTCACCTAGTTGGACACTTTTATTTCTTTATTGTTCCTTTTAATGATCAAGATTCTTAACTGTAGGGCACCAGAATTTGTCAACTCTTTCTTCTAAGATTTGTGCTTTTTGTATTTTGTTAAAAACACGTCTTTACCCCAAAGGCATAAACATATTATTTTACATTGTTTCTAAAAGCTTTGTAGCTTGAGTCTTCACATGCAAACCTCCATTTCACTTGACACTGATTTTTGGCTATCAGCCCAGGGTCATTTCAGTACCTATGAATAACCACTCCCCCCAAGTGCAATTTATTAAAGCCTCCTCTTTCTGGGGATATGCACCGATCATTCTATCTGCTTTTGAGTGTGTGTTTGCTCATGAGCTATTCTCTCCCATTTGTCTTTTTGTTGATTTTTGCTCCAGAGCTACACTCATTTAATTACTATATGTCTATAATGATCCTTCGGTCCAACAGAGGGGCTTCCATAACTTCATACATCCTGAGCAGTGTCTTGGCTATTTATGGACTTTTTGTTCTTTCATAAAAGTTAGAGAATTTTTGATCAGGTTTTATGAAAAATGCTGTTAATATTTTTTGGTGAAATATCATCAAATTTATGGATCAGTTTGGGAAAAACTAGCATCTTTCAAATACTAAATCAAAATATTATAGAGCTTACCATTTATTTAAATTTTCTTTAATATCTTTCTAGTAAGTTTGATGTTTTCCATAAATGATTTAGATATTTTTGTTAATTATTGTGTACATTATATTTTCTAATACTCTTGTAAATATATCTTTTTAGAATTATATCATTTTTTACTGGAAAAATTGCTATACTCTTTTTGTCTTTCTCTTTTTGTTTACAAATTCTGACCCAAATTCTAACCTTTCCCCAATAAAATGATCTATGTTAGTATGTCACAGGTAAATATGAAGATAACATTCTGTTTTTTGGAAGACAAATAACAAGATATTTTTCTGTGATAAGCAACCTTCACTTATTTCCACTTGAAAGTTATTTATAAGAATCATTCGAAACTCCTTCTCAGAGATCCAGTAGGCCCGCTTTTTCATACAACTGCAAGAGAGGCATCTTGAGTCAGATAAAGGGCATAAAAACTTGTACAAGTAACTGAATATTTTATTAACTTTCTTTTGAAATAATTGTAGATTGACACGAGGTTGAGAAATAATGCAGATATATCCTCTGTACCTCCTACGCATTTTTTTTTTTTTTTTTTTTTTTTTTTGCGAGGCAGGCGGTGGAACCACTGAGCTAAATCCCTGGCCCCCTCCTATCCAGTTTTAACTAATGGAAATACTGTAAAATTATAGAACAGGATCCCAGCTGAGATTCTGATGCTGACACAGTCAAGGTGCAGAGCATGAGGGTCACCACGGGTCCTTCGCAGTGGCCTTTTTCGTCACTCATGTCTCTAGCAACTATTGATTCTATCTCTACAGTTTTGTCACTATAGCAATGTTATACAGATAGACTCCTACGTTGTGTGGCCCTGGAAGATTTGCTGCTGTCACTCCATGTGATTCTCCGGAGTGCGTCTAGTTGCTGTGGGTATCACTAACTTACTCCTTTCCACCGCTGAGCAGCACTCCGAGGTCTGGATGTGCCTGGTTACTCACTTACTGTCAAAGGACATAGGGGTCTTTTCAGTTTTTGGTTATTATGGATAAGGCCACCATGAATACTTACCTACAAGTTCTTATGTGAACTTAAATTTTATTTCTCTGAGGTAGATGATTTTAATGTTGGCAATATTTTTTATTTTTGTTCTTCTGACAGATATGTGTATGGCAATATGTTTCTAATTTGCATTCTCTGATGGCTAATGATATTGACTATTTTTTATGTTTGTGTATTTTTGTTTTTTAAAGCAATGTTTTGTAATTTTCACCTACAAGCTCTGTACATATTTGGTTAAATTTACACCTAAGCATTACATATACTCAGTGATTATAAATTATATTGTATTTGTCATTTCAATGTCCATGTAGTCATGATTGGTACATAGAAACATGATTGATCTTTCTATGTTTATCTTGTAGCTTACTACCTTGTTGAACTATTATGGGTAGAGTTCTTTTTTTATAGGTTGCTAGAGAGTTTCCATATAAATAGTCATGTCATCTTTAATATAGAGTTCAATTTTCTTTTTTCCCAATATGTATGCCTTTTATTTCCTTTTCTCTCAATAACCCACTGGCTAAAACTTCTAGCATTACTTTCATTTCAGCCCTCCATTTTATGCTTTGATTTCTGTTTTTTATCTTCTTTTTCATTTTTCTGTTATCCTTTTCTTATGGTGCATTACTTGAACATCTAAAAATCATTACATTTTGATTATAATATTTTAATTGTATTTCTTTGAATAGTTTTTTTAGTGGTTTCTATGGGTACTAAACCATACATAAATAAGTTATCAAAGCTTACTGACATTGAAATTTTACCAGGGTAACTGGAGTGCAGAAACCTACTGTCCCTGTACAGTCCTAGTTACAATCAGGTTACCTCAAATATTTCCTCACACATTTTTAGAACCACGTAAGATGATACTCTACTTTTTCCTTCAATTTTCAAACACAATTTACAACACTCAAAGGGGAAGGAATATGTGTAATCTTTACCGTAATTTTATTTTTTGTTTTTTTCTTCCTTCCAGAATCCCAAGATTCCTTCTTTCATCACGTCCCTTCTGCTTAAAGGAATTCCTTTAGTCAATCTGTTAGAGTAGCTCTGGTGACCGAAAAACAAACAAAGAAAAAAACTCCCAGGAAAACAAAACAACAAAATGCTCGTGTTTTCTCTTTATTCTGAGAATGTCACTTTGTCCATTGCAGAGTAATACTTTTGCTGGATGTAGAACTTCGAGTTGAGAATTTTTTTTTTTCCTTTCAGCACTTGAAAAAATACTCAGTCACTTCTTTCTAGCCTACATGATTTCTGTGGAAAAATATGCTGTAATTTATATTGTTTTTCCACACAAGAAATGTGTCATTTCTTTCTTACTGCCTTCAAGATGTTTTTCTCTGCCTGCAGTTTCCCAAAAGCTGTCTCCTGTGTCTTGGGGTGTATTTCTTTGGATTTACCCTGCTTATAGTCTGTGTAGTATTTGAATCAGTGCATGCCTTAGGCCTCATTTGGGAAGCACTGAGCCATTATTTCTTTGAATTCCTGTTCAGCTTGCTCTCTCCCACCTTTCTCTACCCCGTGGCATGAACATGAGGTCTTCCCTTACACTTCGGAGGCTCTGTTTTCTGCTCCCAACCCAGTTTATTTTCTTCGTTGGCACTGGAAACTTTCTACCTAAATTTCACAGTTCTTTTCTCTCTTCTCTCTACTGCGCTATTGAGCATATCCATGGGAATTTAAGACTTTGGTTATTTTACCTTTAGGTTCAAAATTTTTCATTTTGTTTTTCTTTATACCTCATATTCTTTTCTCGGAGACTTTCAATTTCTTTCCTAAGACATTTTGTTTGACTCTGGCATATATGTGTTTCCTCGCTGACATGTTCCGTGGCTGCTGTATAATCTTTGTGAGATAATTCTAGCATCTTCGTCCTCTTGCTGTTGGCATCTATTGATTATCTATTTTATTCACTTGAGTTGAAATGTGTTTTGTTCTTTGTATGATAAGTGACTTTTTTCATTGAAACGGAGGCATTTTCAGTATTATGGACTCCAAATTTTATTTTAGCTGGCCTCCCAGACTTCTCTGGCAGAGGAAGGGGCTGCTGCCCTGTCACCCAGATACTTCCCCGTGGCTGACACCCAAAGGGAGGGAGGGTTTTTCTGTTACTGCTGGGGGTGCTGTTCTGGTCCCCATGGGCCTGTGCTCGTGCCTCCTTGCCCACAGGTAGGAGGGCTTGTGACTGCTCTCCACTGACGGCGCAGAGGGACGGTCCAGGGTGGCTGGGCAGCGGCGAAAGTCTGGGCTCCACTCGTTCTCTGATGCCACCCGGCACCAGGGCCCCTCAATCTTGCAGGGTCTCTGGGTAATCCAGCCCCTCACCAGCTGTCTACTGACAGCAAGGACTGGGTCGGGTCTTGCCACAGGCTGGTGGGTGTGGAAATCCCGGCTTCCTGCCCGGCTGCTGCTGGCACTGGTTTGGGTAGGGTTACTGATGTTTCTACAGGGTTTGATGGAGGACAGCAGTTATTGTCTAAGAGATTTTGCCTTGCTATGAATTTTCCTTCCTGGTCCTTTGGTTAGAGATATTAGTCTTTGGGGGGCTTTTATTTGTCTAAACTGTTTCCAGGTTACCTCTCTCTTCAGCTCCAAGTGTGCCACACGTGAATTAAAAAACAAAAACAAAAACCAAGAAACTTACCACCGCGTTGTTCCCAGGCCACAAGATCTCTAGCTGGTCTGCTCCACATTTCATATTCTTCTAAGGTTTATTTGATAAAAAATTTCCAGGATTTAAAATAACGACCTTAACATAATCAGGTTACTTTTCTTTTTGAGGGGGGCGGTGAGGCAGGGTCTCATTATGCAGTTCAGCCTGACCTTGAACTCACTGTGTGCCCCAGGTTCACCTTGAATTCATGATGGTTCTCCTGCCTCAGCCTCCTTAGTGCTAGGATTGCAGGCGTGTGTCACCATGCCCAGCAGAAACATGTTAACTTTCCATCATTGTGACAAAGTTACTTGAGAAAATTGACTAAACAGGAGGATAAGTTTCCTTTGATGCCAGCTTTAGAGGGGTCAGTCCATGGTCACATGGCCCTGCCCCTTTGGACCTGTGGTGGCTCAGTACATCCCAAGGGCAGTGTGTACCGAGGAGAGGAGATCTGTTCTCAGGCCCAGGGAAACATAAAGACAGTCAGGTCCCGTTCCTGCTTTAAACATGTCCTCAGTGACCTGACTTCCTTCTACTGGGTCCTCCCTCGAGAAGGTCCTGCCACCTGCCACAGTGCCGCCATCTGGGGACCAGGGCTCCACACTCACAGGTCTGGGGGGACACTCAGGATGCAAACCATGACAGGCAGAAGGGGGAAAAGTACACACACTTCACCCTCTGCAAAGTCTCAGTCCTCCCTTCACTCTGTGTGTGTGGATCCAGGAATCTTTCTAAACTTTCCCAGTAACTTCAATCTGGACATAAGTGATTTTCTTTTCTTCTTCCTACATGGAATAGGGGAAAAGATGTGGGACATCTTTGTCTTGTTGTATCTCAACTATAAGGGGCCCAGGATGTTTTTCAGAGGTGGAGTAGGGCATTACAAACAAAGCAAAGTGAAACAAAGAGCCTTCAGCACCTCAGCATGAGATTTAAGGTGGTTACAGTATTTTGTTTGTGATATTTTAACTGAAGGGTCTTATCTGCTTGAGGGATTTCAGATTTATTTTTGGTTGAGGTTATTAAGTATATTATTTTATTATGTATGAATGTTGAATCTTGTGTAATACTCTACATATATTTTCAGATAATTGTATGGCTTTCTATTTTAATATTTTAATGTGATAAATATCAATAAATCCATTTTCTAATATGAAGCCAAACTTACATTTGAGAGACAAATTCATCCTGATAGGTTCTTATTTTAATATGTTGCAGTATCTGAGTTGCCAGCATTTGACTTGTGATATTATTATGATATGCCCCAAAGTGAGATTCATATAAATACATTCATAGTAGTCATTTCACTCTTGTCGTTCTGAATCCTGGGGTGGCTAATCACGATTGCCACTTGAGCAGATTAAGAGACACCCGGGACATCATTAGTAACACACACTTCTGGGTGTGTCTCTGGGGTGTTTCCAAAGACGATTGGCAGGTAGGCCCGCAAATTGAGAAGGGAGACACACACTGACTGTGAGTGGTACCATTCAACATGCTTGCGCTCTGGCCAGAATTCAGAGAAGGTGGCTGTGCATAAGCCAGGAAGCGAGTCTCACCAGAGCCCAAACCTGCACCCGCAATTGGGTGAAGTTTTAAAATTTAAGATTATTTTTAAATGGACACACAAAAACATAAGAAATTGCACCTTTCTGAGAGGTGTCTCATAGTATTTGACACATGCGTACATTGTGTAGGGTTTAAGTCAGGTTAAACATATGCATCTCCTCAAATATTTATCATTGCTTTATGGTAAAAGCATCCAAATATTTTGATCTCAGATTCGCAGCCTCCAGCACTGTGAGGAATACATTTCTGTTATGTGAGTCACACAGGCTACAGAATTTTGTTATGGCAGTCGGAACAGACTAAGACACTGGTGTGTTTGGCCGTATTTTAATAATGTGATTTTGTACTTTCCGGTTGTCTTATGTTTGTTTACATTGTGTTCTTTCTCGATTTCACTTTGATTGATTTAGGATTCTTTTTCCAGTTCTCTTTTCATTTTCTCTACTTATTTGATAGCTATATGTTCTTGATGCGTTTTTAGTATTTAACTACCTTTTTAAGTACATGTGTTATGGTAACAAAGTGTAAATGTAGTACCTATTCTATGCTCTTGAGCAATATAAAAATGAACACTTTTAACTCAGTTTCCCGCATAACTCCTGTGCTATTGTGACCTGGCTTTTAATTCAGCTGTGCCCATCTCTGGGCCCAGACTTCACCCTCTCCATGTGTACAACGGCAGAGCGGGCATGGTGTTCTCTCAGTGTGTTAAGGTTATTCTTTCACCAGAAACTGGCTCTCCCATTTTTTGCTATTTAAAAGTTAGATAAGAGTGCAATTTCATTTTCTTGTAAGCAGTCTCTTTTCACGTACACAAATAACCATGCAGAAATAATCACATACTATTTTGGTGAATTTCCCTTCATTCTTTAATCTAGATCTGGATTTATTCCTGTAGCTATCTATATCTGTCTAATATATAGACCTTTAATCTAATATTAGGCCAGAATTACATTTAATATGCTTTTACTATGATTATTTAAAATTACATCAAGAATAGGCCCCATGAGATGGGCATAATAGTGCATGTCTATAATCCCAGCATTCCAGGAGGCTGAGGCAGGAGGCTTGCAAGTTTGAGCCCAGTCTGGGGCTAGTGACTTAGCAAAGGCTAGCTTCAGTCCCCAGCACTGCAAGAAAAAGAAAAAAGAGAGCGTGGCCCATGTTATTAGATATTCCTCCCCTGCTAAATATTATTTTCCTCCCGCTCTTCTTCTTTTGCTATTATACAAATAATAGTATAATAAACATTCCTATAAAAAAATCTTTGCCTGTGACTGATGTTTCTGATTTCAGGGAGTAGAATATACAGATACTTAGAAAGCTTTTAATGGTACTGAAAAGCAGCTTTCCAGAAAGGTTAATAAATGCACATTTTGAGCAACTACATGAATTACTTCATTTCATCACACCCAGCCCATTGGAGAAGCTATGAGTATAAAAGTGTTTTCTAACATGGTAGTGAATAGCGCTGAGGTCTGTGTTTATGTTTACACAACTGTGGGTGGTTTGAAAATTGCTTTGTTCATATACTTGTGGGTAATTTCAAATTCCTCTTCTTGGAGTCCTTTCTCTTTCTCTCTTCTCCCTCCCTTGTTTCCTTCCTTCCTTGCCCTCATCCTTTCTTAGATTTCATTGTGAAACAATTTTGAGCTTACATAAAATTGAAAAGTAGTGGGATTCTCATAGACCCTCTACCCAGTGTTTTCCAATATCAGTGTCTTGCATAACCATAATATAATAATCATAACTGAGAAATAAGCAGTGGCATGATATTTTTTGAGTTTTTTCAACCCTTTGGTAATTTTACTTTTTCAATCTTGTGAGCCTATATAAGGTTCTTATACAGTAAAACTCCTTTGTCTGATGCAGATTTATAATCTTAAAATCTGCCTGCATCATGTATTAAATTAACTAAATACTTTAACCATTCAACCAAAGTTTTTGAACAACTTTTATGCTAATTAAAACATCTGAAAAATCTTCAATAGTAATTATTTTATGTATAACCATCTCCTTAAATATTTCTTTCTGTATATTAAGGCTTTCCTGTTGTGGATTTCACAATATTTTTATACATAATAAAGTTGACTAAATAAATGGCTGGGAACTCATTTTGTGTATTAATCCACGCATGATTTTAATAATAGGGAAAATTGATAAAATGCTAAATAGGGCTGGGGATTTAGCTCAGTGGCTCCTTCGCCTGCCTTGCAAGGTCAAGGTCCTGAGTTCGATCCCTGGTACCAAAAACCCCCAAATAAATAAAATAAAATGCTAAATACCATACTTAGCATTATTAATTGGAAGATTTTACTCATTTTATGGGTAAAAAATGAGGCTTAGCAAGATTTAGTGTGTGGCCTAGGGTAACAGAGGGCCCTGGGCTTGGGGTCCAGGTTTACACCCACGTTTGTCTTCCTACAAGACCTATACTTTCCTACTTGCTGACACCACCTCCAAGTGCCAATGAGCCCTTGGACTTCCGTCCATGTCAAACTACAACCTTGCCTTACTCCCTCTTCCTGAATTTTCAGAAGCAAACCTGAGAAACCATCCCTCTTGGTCAAGGGGTCCCATTAGCAGAAGGACCTTCAGCACTGTCTCCTTCCCCTGGCAATTCTTTTATATTAGTTACTTCCTAGTCTTTTTTCCTCTAAGGTGCAAAAGATATCTCTGTGGTTTGTGGAGATGAGAACCCAGTATAGCCCAAATCAGGAGATGATCTTTCCCTCTGCCTCCTTTGTCGATGTCTTTGTCACTATCTGCTCTCTCCTGGGACAGAGAGGGCTGCCCAGGTTGTGCCTGGAGAGCATCCAGCCTTGGAGAATGTGCAACCTGGCACAGATGTGGGCACTGCTTCTGCTGTGGGTGGGGTCCCAGGGCTAGGGATCAAGCCTGGGCCTTTCCCGGGGCCTTTCATGTGCCGTCATTCTTGTCTCTGCTCCAGCTGCTTTTCCACAATGGCTGTACGGAGGTTGGCTGTGAGTGGCATCGTGGCTCACCTGGGAAGACTGTTGGAAACTCCACCAAGACCAGCGGCATACTCTGGTCCCCTCGTCATGTGTGGGAGGGAAAATGCAAGCTCAATTAGTAGCCTGATCAGCTGGACCATTTGTGCCCCAACTCTGACCATGTTTCTCAGATGCCAGATCCTGCGGTGATCCCCCACTTTCTATAGAAGTCAAATTCCCTATTGTAGCACGTGAAGCACACACTGCTGCTTCTTCTGCCTCACCTGGTTCCATCTACAGTCACTGACATTAGACCATTCTGGCCTTTGTGCAGCTCTGGGTAGAAACTGCTTTATCTTCTCTGATGCACAGTGAGCTTTCTTCCTTGGGAGAACTCCCTCCTGGATCTCACTTCTTGACAGCGCCGATTCCTCCCAAGCAGGGTGAGTTTCTCTCTCCTTTGCATTACATGTGGACTTGGTGTTACTGTTTTCATGCCATCTTTCTTTCTAGATCTCATTCCTGTCTGAATCTCCTTTCACACAACAGGCACTCAATACCCGTGTTGTTGTGTCAGTGAATAAACGATCTCTGACATTTTCAGGGTGTTTTGTTCGTTCCGCAAGTTGTTTTATGTTCATGACAAATCTGTGGGTGGGATCATTTCCTTTACTTGGATTTTACAGTAATAAAAGTCAGAGTGGTGCTGAGATATTCTAAGTGGGCAGACTAGCTCCTCAGTGGTAGTGGATCGAAATCAGACCAGAACCTGGCTGAACAAACATTCACCAATGGTTCATATTATACAGGGGCCACATCAGTGGGAACCGTTAAGTCCTTGGTTGGCTTTGAGCTTGCGAATGGAGAGAAGAGCTTTGTGTTGTAGACTGTTTGGATGGGTCTACATTGCCTGCAGTAAAAAGTTCTAACTTCTCAGCGTTTAAGATTTTTGCTGCCCAGGTAGAAGTTCAGTGTTACCGTTAGTGGCTCTGGTGGTGGCCGAAGTGCATATTCCGGCATCCGTGGTTGGCACTTGCTGTTAGGACTGGGTTCTGAATGTTTGGATTTTGTTGTCTGGATTGTGTCATTGGAACAGTCCTGCACCCTAGTGTGAAGGCAGACAGATGTTACCTACACGAATGGGAGTGGCTGTATTCCCACAAAACTCTTTACAAAAGGAAGGCTGGAGACTGGATGTGGCTGAAGGGCTATAGTTTGCTACCCTGAAAATACTAGGCATTATTTCTTGTTTCCATTTTCTTCATTTCCCTTTCTCCCTTCCTTCCTTCTTTTTATTTTTTTGAGGGTGGAGGGTAGTGGAGTGTGAACCCAGGGCCTTAGTGTGTTCCTAACAAATATCCACCCCTGGGAGCTGCCCTTAAATTACTGCGCTGCCCAGTTCCCGAGTTTAGGCAATGTCTAAAGGGGAACTCCAGGAAGGAAATGCATCGTTCATGGTCTTAATTTCAAACCTCTTGCCTCAAATCAGCCTTCACCTGGTATTCTGTTTTGTTAGTGATTCTCCTCCTGATGGTCTAGCCAATGTTCCCATCTTCCTCCCTGCCTTTCTCACTCTGTAGAATCGATGGCTCTCTCCACCTTCACAGCGACATCTCCACTCTCCCTTCCATAGGGTCAGATTCTGCCCACCATGGCTCTGCCCACTCACAAAACCCACCCTAATGTGATCTGGCATGGGTACTTGTACTTTGGTGCTATCTTTCCTACCATGTTCTAAGCGTACCAGAGTCTATCTGCCACATGGAATGGCCTTGCCAGTGGGAATTGAAACCTTTGTGCTTGACCTTGTGCCCAGCAGCAATGAGATGGAGAGGTTAGAGTGACATAGTCTGTATTCTTGAGAAGCCCAGTCTAGCAGAGAAGAGATACAACAAATTCTAGGGTAATTGTCTTAGTTACTCTTCTCTTGTTGCTGAGACAAAGTACCTGACACCCAAAGGTAATGGAGGAAAGGTTTATTTAGCTCACAGATGGTAGAGGTTTCAGTCCATATTCGGCTGGCTCCAAGGCAGGGTAGTACATGACAGAGGGGCAACAGTTCACGGTGGCAGAAGACAGCAAAAGCAACAAAAGACCTAAAAGCAACTTTCTGCCCCTTTTATCTTGTCCAGACTACCAGGATCAGGGCGGTGCCAAACCAGTCACTCACGTGTAGCTGTTTAGTAATCACCCACCCTTAATCCCAGCTTGACACACTCTAGATTCAGCCACTTCTGAAAAAAGAAGCCATATCTCAGGCCACATGAGGGTTTGGGGGGACTTCTAAACACAAGCCATAACAATAACATACAAGTAAACATCCTTGGGGAGCCAGATTTGGAAGTGTGACCTCATGGGGAGACAGAAATGGCTTCAGTTTTCACCTCTGACTTTCACTTTCTTGCCCGAAGAAACTGCTCTAGCTCCCTTTCAGCTCTGCTATCCACTGTCTATCCTCCAATATCCCCTGGATGCTGCCATTGGTTTACTGTCCCACTGGATCACACCTCTCCTGATTCCTCAGTGTAAACTTCCAGGATTTTTAGTTTTCCTTGCATTTGGCATGCAAGTTCCTAGTTGCATTCAGGGTCATCACTCACCAACTATGTCACCTTGAAAGATTACCTAACCACCTTGAACCTCAGCTTCCTCATCTGAAAATAAAGCTGTAAATGTCTCAGTTGCTATTTGTTAATTTGAAAGTTTTAAATATTTATAGAAATACCATAGTATAAAACATCATACCTAATTCTTACCACTTAGTAAGCCCTCAATATATATCCATTTCTTCCTTCTTACCAGACAAAATCCTAACCATACTTCAAGATAAGCTTGTTTTTCCTCTCTTGTGAAAGTTTCTATGACGATTTCAGGCAACACTGACTTTTGTCCTATTCTTAAGAAACTGATAAAGGCTTAGAGCACAATAGATTCATTCTTGGCTGTCTTCTGTCATGAAGCTGTTTTGTGTCTTCTATTCAGGCAGATTTGCCTTGAATCCTTGCTTTCTCAAGGTGTAGCTGTGTGATCTCAGACAAGTTATTTATTTTCTTGGGATCTCTATGGCCTTATTGGTAAAATCAGATTAATAATCACTTCACTAATACTCAAGATAGAGATACCTTTTTGTCATTTTCTGTCATACCAAGTCCTTAGAAAATTCATGATAAAAGTGGTTACTGTGTACGTGTCTGTTGTCTTTCTTTCCCACCAGTAATAATTAACGTGCAGTTGGAGATTGTGCCAGTGTGTTTGCTGCTATATCCCCAGGGCCTAGAAACCTTATTAAATATTAATGGGATAAAAGAGGGGAAGTCATTAATAGTGGGTTTGAAGAGGAACCAGCAGTGGGTCAGGAGACTGCCTACCAGTGACCTCTAATACCTGCATTTCAGTAACACAGCCACTGCTGCCTGTCCCACCACAGTTACCACTGCACTTACTATTATTAACTAAGGCAGGGGCCACTTGCTCACCCCAAGGCAATAACACCGGCCAGGAAGAGCAAATCCACCTAAAAGGAGCCTCTTTTGCACTGCTGAGCTCTGAGAGCCATGTGCACCTTTGAGTGAATACAGATATTAATAAACAAATAGCAGAGGCAGAATGTGATTGATTAGACAGCACCTGGAAGCAAAGGAGAGGCAGAGAGGTCAGCTTTCCTTCACGGAGTTCCTGGCTTCTTGCCTTGCTGTTCTCTTTCAGCCTGGGAGCCCGTGCTGGCTATTTTGGATTGCATCTGAATTTCTCGCTCAGTGCATTGGCGGGAAGGCCAGAACTTTCTCTTGCTAGTCAGTACTTCCTAGAGTCAGATGGACAGGAGTTTAGGCATCTGCCTGTGCACACACTGGAGACCAGAAGGACCCAGTCCAGGGCCTGGAGCCCATGGCAATGTGCTGCTCAGGAGGCCGAAGGATCCGCCAGGACTGATGAAAGGGTCTGTGCTGCAAAGGCCCAAGGGCCGATGCCGGGAACTGAAGGGTCTGAGCCGGAGGCAGAGGGGTCTGCACCGGAAGCCAGGAAAGGTGCCCAAGAAGAAGATGAGGCTGAAGCTCCTGTGAAGAAAGAAATCAGCCCAAGCTCTTTTGAGGAAAAACCACTGAGCTCAGCAGTTGCAGTGAAGCCCCTCCCAGCTTCCTTCCCTCCCATTCTCCTTTATCCGTTCTGGAACAATCTTCCTTACAGCAGGTCTTCCACACCCAAACCATGCTGACCCAATTCAGCTGGGTGTTCCTGATGATTAGTCAATTAACCACCACAGTTGTGGATTTGAAACCATCTTCTTTTTCCTCTCAAATTATCTCTCTGTAACAATGGATTCCTTTCATGTCTTTATTGATTCACTGTTGACAAAATTAACCAACTCTTTTTTCTCAACTTCTTGCTACTTAGTCCTAACTTAGTCCCGGGAGGTAGACAAAATACTCCCACTTGCTGATGCATCCAGGGCCCAATGGGCACATGGTGGTGGGTCCCACTCTTGGATTTCAGTTCCCTACAGTTTCCTTTCAAGTCAGATCTGTGATTTACCAACTCCAAGAAACACTTGGTGAATTTTACTACATGTCAGACACTATGGTAAGTGCCTGTGAAGTAAAAGAAGAGTTTGACATCACGACTGTCTACACAACTTCTGAGACCAATTTGTGAGACAAAACCACAGATTATTTCAACAGAATGTGATGTATGCTTTAACAATAATATATACAAAGTGCTGTGGTTGCAAAGCAAAAGTGGCTTCCAGATGGCTGAAGGTCAGCTTGGAGCAATGGAGCAATGGTCATAGATGAACTGACCTCAACAGTTAAGTATGGCAGATGAATGGGAGTTTGTCAAGTGGAAAAATGGGGAAGCAGACACTGGAATCTTGAGCAAGCCCAGGCACACAGTAGTGCATGACGTGCTGAGAGTCTTGTATTGGTGTAAGAAACTGGAGTGGATGAGGATAGATTGTTGCACTGGGTAGGGACTAGGCAAATACGTCATGCTAGGTTTGTGGACTTGTCCTTTACAGCCAAGGTAAATGAGACTTCCTTTAGTTTCACATTTCCACTGGTGGATTCCTCACCCAAAGGGAAATTGCCTTGCCAAACTGTTCCCCATGATTGCTGCAGTTCCCTGTATGGAATTACTTGGCTCAAATGGGCCATGACAGTTGTCTGTTCCTCCATGTCATGGAGACATGTCTGGACCGCCTGCTGTGGATATGGAGAGAATACTGTGTACACAGGTGAGTCAAAGGCGTCTGTCCTTTGGGGGATCCCTGGCCCAGCTACCTATGGATCAAGATGACAAATCGGATCAGGGGTGGTGAGCTGGGAGCTTAATCCCAGAACTGAGCCAGTATTCTTAGGGTTCCTGTCAAGGAGCCGCTGGCTGTGTTCTGGCTCAACTCTCGGTGTCTGATTCATTTCTTGAACTTGATGGGCCTGATAGCACTCACAGGGCTGCTTCTGTTACCTGCTATGATGTTGGCTCGAGACCGGAGACCCAGGATGGAACAATACTGGGGAGAGCATTTGGCCGGTGGCTGTATTTCCCTTGCCCCTGGCCAGGTCATTTTGGAGCCAACAGGAATTTCAGCCCTTTGTGGGGAAAGGATTTTGAGGCTGCTGTTTGCTTTGTGACACATCAGGAGTCCTCTGTGGTTACCTCAGTTTAAGTCTGACAAAGCAAACTATTTCACTTGTAATGACACTGTGGTAGAGTAAAAAAGCCCTGGATGAGAAATCAGGAGAGAAAAAAAAAGAAGTAGAAGAAGAAAAAAGAAAAGTCTATCCCTGTTTCAAAGCCTTTGTCCTTCTCATGGACTGCAACATCCTGTGCTGCATCTTGTGGAGCTGGGTGAATGGCATGACCGTGAACTCACAGGTGTCTGATGCCACTAAAGAAGATCACACAGTGAGGATGACTTCTAAGGTATAAAACGTTTTCCAGGTTTAATCAGCTTTCACTATTATTTTAATTTTTCTTAAAATCAGTTATAAATTTGATTGTTCCTTTTTTCCTCTCCAGGAAATGTATATCAACTATTCAAAGGCCTCATGGTATATTTTTCTCTGAACTGATGAAAAGATAAGTTCCATCTTTTTTGAACTTAGACACAATGCTTCTTTTGTTATTTCTCTATTTATATATCTCATGCATAGGATGAGATCCCTGCAGGTATCTGTTATGTCTTTATTTTCCTTTCTGCTTGGCTCAGCACTGAAGATAAGATTGAAACTTTCTATTATTAAGTTAAACTGATTTTTTATTTTTACTCTTTAGAAACATTCTTTAACAAATCTCACTTGAATTAATAAAGAGAATATAGCTCTGAGAAAATTCATTAATTGAGGTCATGTTTATTCTACTATTAGCAACTACATAATACATTTGTTTAAACTCAGGGCCCAATAGTTTATGCTGGTCATTAATGTGTCACAGTGAGATATTCTTGTTTACAGCACTTTGCAAGAATTATGGGGATTTTCTATTCTAGGGAAACTATAGGGTGACAATCAGCAAAGAGACATTTGTCCAAGGCAATGCATGTGGCACACAGACTGGTGATTTTACCCTTAGCCACTTATGGCTCCATGTTTCCCAGCTTCCCTTGCAGCAAGAGTGGCCATGTGACCACTGGAAGTGGAATGGCCACAGGAAGGTTATGCACCATGTCCACAGCTGGCTCCTAGAGTCTGCTGTGTGGCTTTCTCATTTTTCTCTTTTTACTCATTGGCTGATTAACACAGAACTTAGTAGATGACTCAAAGAGGAACTTAGAGCAGGTTTACCAATGTTTTTAGTAAAAGGCCAGACAGCAAATATTTTGGGCCTTGTAGATGGCGCAGTCTCTGTTGCAATCACTTAGCTCTGCCACTGTAGTATAAAGACAGCTGTAGACAATATGCAAACAAATGACTAAACTGTGTTCTGGTACAACTGTATTTACAAATACAGGCAGCGGCTGGATTTGATCCACAGGCCCTGATGTAGGGCTTGGTGGTACCACAAGATGCAGGGGCCTGGGACCTTGGCGTCACCATCTTCGGGGCTTCTGACCAACACCTGATTGGACTAATGTGGGAGAGAAATTAGACTTTGTTAAGCTGGTGAGATATTTGGATGGTTTGTCAAAGCAGCTGATAGTATTTATTATGGTTAATACTGGACATTCTAGAATTCTCCTTCCCTTTTTTCCCTCCAAAAGTTCAATCAATCAATCATGCATCCTGTCAATTTTGTCACTGAAGGATTCTTCTTATATTCTATATTGCTACTCCCAGTGCTCAAGTGGAGACCCTTGCCACTTACCATCAATGGGACTGTGGTGGCTTCTGGACGGCTGTGGCCTCTCACCAGCTCATCTTCCATATCCCGGGTAGAGAAATAGCTAGAGAGAGGCTCCCAGCACAGAGTTTCAGGCTGGCTTTTCCTGAGCCTCAGCTCCGTTACCTTATCCCCTGAAACAACCCCTGCCTGAGGCGTGATGTTGAGCAGGGCTAGATGCACTTTTGGCCTCAGAACAGTGACTTCTCTACCCATTCACCAGGTGGCCCTGTTTGCATTCCATCACCCACTGGTGGGAGGGTAATGATTTCTCCTCAACAGGTGCTGTGGACATGAATCGAGTCAGTGTTGGCCAGCAGTTCCTAGCGCAGGGCTGTCCCCTTTTCTGTCCTCTTTGCTGTTGCGATGAACATGCATTTATTTCTTAGTGCATGGGAGAAGGGGGCGGTTTTGCCTTTGAGTATTTTTTGAAAAATCGGTAGTCACAACTATGGGGATGCTACTGGCATCCAGGGCACACAGTTCAGGGATTTTGCTAAACACCCCTTGGTGAACAAATCAGTTTCGTACAACAAAGGACTGTGTGACCCCAAACATCGACAGTACCCCAGAGGAGAATGCTTGTTCTAAATAGAGTGTGCAGGGTCACAGAAATTTACCACCCAAAGGGTGGAATGTAAGATGTTTCTGAGCTCAAGAGCCTTTCAGAGGGTTCTGTAGGGATTCAGGGGGTTTCTCATAGCTCCTCACCAGCTTCTTGTTCATGATGTACACTGATATCTCCTGGCTCCAGAAATCATTTGAATCTGGTATTTCTGATAGAGTTTCTTTCCTCCTAATAGGGCAGGAAGCCTTTCTTTGCTAAATGAAAGTATTTAACTGAACAGATTGCAGTTGTTTGTGGAACCAAGGTTGTATGCCAAGGTTAGGTTGAGAGTCTCCCTCCTTCGCAATGTCCTCCCTGGAGTGTGTCCTCTTGCTTCCTTTATGTTTAGTGCCTGGGCAGCTCAACTCTGACCAATTACATGCGGGAAACTTCAGAATTACGAGCTCCTGATTTCGGAACATCTGCTTCCAGGAATGGGGGTATGTGGCCTCAGCAGGCCTAGAGAGGAAATGCAGTTCTTAGGGTTCCTGGCTCCACTCTTGTTGGGCCCACACTGGTCATGCTGCTGTACTCCTTGGCTCTTTGTTTCTTTCTCACCAATGACCTGATGCTTGGTGGGGCTATGGGAGGATGACTAGGAGGCAAAATGTTCCCCGGTTTTCCTCTTTTCCTAATGGCAGAGGGGAGCACCTTTTTCATAGAAATAATGCTGTGGGCTCCTGTTACAGGAAAGAAGAATTTCTGGGATTCAATGTGGGCCACTATCTCAAATCAGAAGCTGGTGAAGGTAAGCGGTTGTTCATCAGAAGCTATCAATGGGAAAGCCTCAGGGGGGCTCCAAAGTGCAAAAAGGGGTTCTCTTCAGGCTCTGATTCTCATCTCTATAATTCTGTACCCTCATCAGCATTTTGGAGCATGTTGGAAGGGGTGCAATAAAAAATCTAGGGGTGGAGACATTTTCTGTGATGCCTCCAAACCTCCTGGGCCTGCAGGACTTGTCTCCTGTCCTGCGATCCCATCACCTTGTCCCCAGATCCAGGATAATACTCATCACTTCTTTTATTCTTTGTCTCTGCTGTTTTCCCTGTTTGAACCTGAGGTCCTCAAGCCGGGTCCAGGCTGTGTGCATTTTAGTGCTTGGTGCCTCTGCTAGAGCAGCTGGTAGATGGAGTGACTGGGCTCCTCACCATGACTGACCAGGTCTGAATCCTCACCATGTCTTTAACTCTTCTCTCCAATATCTAAACAGTAGTTAAATTCTATCGGCTCTACCTCTATGATGTGAAGTTACCTCTATTCACCCTGTACCTCCCTTGGCCCAGCTTCATTACCTTGCCAGTCTTCCTGCTTCAAGACTTTCTTTCTGGTCTGCATCCTGCTGTTTGTTTCAGTGGTAGATCTAAGCCTTTCTTGTTATAAAACACAGCCAACGTGATTACTATAGCTATCGAGACAATAGTGTCCTCCTAGCACTTATGTGCCAGAAGCCATTCACAGCACCCGACCCCTAGTCACACATCGAGTCAGCATCACAACTCTGTGAGGAAGCTGTTTCTATTTCCCCATATCCAATGTTAGAAGAAGAAACTGAGGCACAGAGAATTTGAGAGACTAGTCCAGAATCACATAGTGAGCGGTAAGTTGGGATTCAGAATCACTTCTTGGAGTTCTTCTTCACCCTTTGATGACTTGTGGTGGGTAGGATAGGGTACTGCACTTGGTAGAACATTAACGAACAGTAATACTGTAGCTTTTGGTTCCTTCTTTCATTCATTTAAAAAATACATTGAAGAAATAGGCTCGACGTTGTCAGGCAATGTCCTAGGTGCTAGGGATATAGGTTTAAATGAAGTTGTCAGTATCCTTAATGTCTCATGGGCTTTACATCTTATACAGGGAGATAGATTATAAAGAACAATACATTTAAACATCAAATATTATATAGAGAATCAAACTGGGAGACAAGAGTAAGCTTCCTGTGGCCCAAAGCTGCAAGTATAGTAGGAACCAAGTAAGAGAAGGTTGGAGGTTGGAGAAAGGAGACTTTTGGCAGACAGCAGAGGTGTGGAGGTTGGAGCAAGCTAGGCATGTATGTCTGAGGCATAGTAAAGGAGGCAAGAGACTCCATAAGAGGAGGTCACAGAGGCTGCTTAAGTCATGCTCTTTGCAATCCATTGAGTTGGTTCAGATTTTGCTCTAAGAGTCATGGCAAACCACTGAGTTCTTTAAAGTAGAGGGGTGACATAGTGATTTCATTTCTGTTTCTGCAAGCTCATTCTGGCTATCTATGGAGGACAGGATACAGGATAAAGGATAGGTGTGGGGAGGTCAGAAAAGAGCTAAAATAGGTGGTGAAAACAGAGAGAGATTCAGGGCTATTTTCAAAGGCTTGCTGGCAAGGAGGGTTGTCATTAGAAGACCTGTAGTTTTCCACCACAGCAATGGAGCAGGAAGGGCGTGTATGGAGAAGTCACACTTCCTCCTCCATACATTGTTACTCCTGGCTCCTGCGGGTGCTTGCCCAGCCCTGGGAATGGATGTTTTCTGTTGCGAAGGTTCAGGCTGTAAAGTGTGGCATAAATGATGTTAATAGACAACCAGAGTGTGTGGGGGAGAGAGAGAGAGAGAGGGCCATAAAGCAGAGCAGAACATACAGACAGGACAGGAACAGTAGGGTCCAGACCTTCACTTTAAAGTTGAGTATCATTGGGCTGGGGATTTAGCTCAGTGGTGCTGCCACCTGCTTGCAAGCACAAGGTCCCGAGTTCAATCCCCGGTACCAAAAAATAAAAAAAGAAAAGAAAAAGTTGAGCATCACCCAGCTTACAGATTGGGCCCACAACAGCTCATCACTCTGCAAAATCTCTTTAAGTCAGATGAAATGCTTGGCCTGAGTATGTCTGTGTGTCCTCATTTTCCTTCTCATTCCTCCACACATGGCTACCTCTTAACGCCTTTGGTCCATGGAGAATGTGTTCTTGATGATGATTTCAGGAGCACATTTGTTCCTAGGTTGCACAACAGCGAGGCGGCAGGTGATGGGGACAGATGAAGTGAGGCCCGAGCACCTTCAGGGCCTGTTGTCCCTTTAGACTTAGTTCAACTTTGCTTGACAAAGAGCTTGGGTTTCGGCCAGTGGGCCTGCGAGGCTTGCCTGTCTCATGACGTCCCTGATGGTACCATCTCTCCCTGTGAGGCTCTCTGCACCAGTCCTCATGATGAGACTGTGAGACTTCCAGCATGTATGGGGTGCTAGAGAGTGAGTCCGGGCTCCTAACACAGCTGTGGAGTGCGGGCCAGGGCCCAGCCTCTCCTCCAGTGGTGTAAAGTTGGGTGGCTCAGAGCTACCATTCTCACACCCAACCTTTGAAGACGCTGGGGTCCTCCTGGGTGGATCAGCACCTGAGCTAGTAAATTGGACTCGGTGTACTTTTTCACTTTTTTCTGTTTATCATTTAATGGTTGTTTATGGTTAAAAAAAATTGGAAATTTCAGAAAAAAGGCTGGAGAACAAGGATTGTGCGTTATTCTGTTGTCTAGAGCAAGCCACTCTTTGTTTTGCATATTCCTCGCGGGCTCTGAAATTTCTCTCCTATGCAGTTTTTCTTTCTTTGTGGAGCTGAGTTTACACTGCATGTGCACTTTTTTACCCTACATTTCCCCACCCCCTTGTCTCAGAAACCCGTTTCCATTACATTAAACATTCCTGACATGAAATAGTAGATGCTGAAAAGAGCTAGGGCCAAGTTGGGGAGGTCAGGAAGTCTGGTGGTGGGAATGCCAGGACAGGACACAGACCCTGCCAGGAGAAGCAGGGGCACATTTTTCCAGGAAACTGCCTCCCATGGAGGGGACAATAGTCAGCGGTGGACCGGACCGGACTGCCAATTGAGGCAGGGGAGACTTTGAGGAACCAGGAACAACAGCAATTCAATCATGGATCAAAGTAGTGAAGTATGTACAAAAAAGATTAGCAGTGTGAATATTGACAAACTTATAAAGGATTTTTCACAGATAGAAAAGAAAATGATAGAAACCAGTGGAAAGAATAACATACCGGAAGTTCAGTTGGAAAAGAGTACCTCTTTATTAAAAGTAATGCAAACAAAGGAAGCCTCAATTAAAAAAGAATCTGCCGCTCTTCATGATAGGATAAAAGGGCTACAACAGACCATTGAATATAAACACAATTTGAGAGCTGAAAATGAACAACTAAAAAGAAATGCTGATATGACAAGGGAAAAGCTGAAATCTCACAAACAAGACTATAAGAATAATATTGCCAAACTTGTACATGAAATGAAAATCAAAGAGGAAGAACATAAGATAGAAATAAGCAAACTTTATCAAGATATGCAGGAAAAAGTTGAATTAAATGAAGAAAAGCACAAAGATCTAATAAAGAAAAAGGAGACGGAAATCTCAGAGTTAAATGCAAAGTTAATAAATCAAGAAAAAGAAAAGCAAAATGAAATAATCAAACTACAGCTGGAGTTTGATGCCAAACTAGCAAGAGTTCAGACTAAGTCAAAACCATATCCAGATGCTACTATTTCCCCACACAGTATCTACAGAAGGAAGCGTCAACATCTTCAAGAAGAAAAAAACAAAGAGCTCGCAGCTCTTCGTAATACCATTCACAATTTGGAGCAGTGTCTTTCTCTCTTTTTTGGTACTAGGGATTGAACTCGGGTCCTTGTGCTTGCAAGGTAAGGGATGGAACCACTGAGCTAAATCCCTGGCCCAAGGAGTAGTGTCTTTCTATTGGCAAAGATTCTCACTGTAAACATAGACGATTTTGAGTATAACAGTAAGTTCATTAATTACTATTTACTTTTTTTAAAAGCAATTGAAAAATTCACTTCCATTTTCAATACAAGTATACTACCTAAATATCCTAAATAATAAATGAGACAGTCTTAAACATTAAAAAAAAATTCCTGGTGATGCACTCTTTTATCCTCCAAAGCTATGCAATCAGCAGGAACCAGTCAGTATTACAGATACGGTGGGGACAATCCAAACACTGTCCTTACCCTTAGGGACGCTTCAGGCTGGCAACACTTTGGAATTTTTCATTTATTCTTTCTTCACTGCATTTATTTTTTTATCAAGTTTTTCTTTCCTCAGCTGCCAGACTGCCATTAAGTTCTGTGTGAAAGTGACTTGTAGGAACATTGCCATGTGTGTATCTAACCTATTGTTTCGGCATATCAAGGCGGTGTAGAAATCACTCATCTCCTTTCACAGATGAAGAAATGATCAAACAGAAGGGATTAGTTTTGATGGTAAAATCTGATCTCAATCTAGATCTTCCAAGTCCAAGTGGCATTTTCTCTTTTAGTAAATACCACTTGAACACCTGCTTAGAGTCTAGGGGTTTAGCTCTTACAGTTAAAAAGGGATTGGATAAACTCTTCTTCAACCTCTTCCTCTTCTCTTTTTTGTGATATTGGGGATTGAACCCAGGGCCTGGAGTACTCTAAGCAAGAGGTCTACCACTGAACAACATCACCAGCCTATTTTGTTTTATTTTATTTTGAGACAGAATCTCTCTAAGTTGCCTACCCTGGCCTTGAAATCGTAATCCTCCTGCCTTAGCCACTCGAGTAGCTGGGATTTCTGGCTTGTGTCACTGTGCTGGGCTGATAAACTGATTCTTGTAAAGGCGTTTGCTGATAACCACTTAAGCCTCAAGGAGCATCTAATTTCAAAACCTTCCTCACTAGCAGCACCAAAGTACTGGGGAGAAGCTCCTCAAGCTCTGTAACCCAGAATTCTCTGTCTCAGTCACTTTCCTCATTGCTGAGACACAGTACTCAACACCCACAACTCAAAGGCAGAGAGGTTTAGTACAGTCCACTCACTCCAGGGCGTCAGGAGGGCTACTGCAGCCAGCGGGTAGAGGGGTGGGACATCACACCCCGTGACCACGCTTCCGATCACACTAGGCTTCCTGAGGGACATTAGCTATAAACCCGTGGGAGAGTTGAGTTGATCCACTGATGAGCACAGCAGTTCCATGATCCAGGCTCCTTCCAAAAGCCCACCTTTGAATACCTGAGGTTCTTGGGGGACATCTGGATCCAAGCCACAACAGTGTCCTTGCTGCAACCCTCAGGACTGGGTAAGAGTCTGAGCAGCGAAACGAGGCCCTCAGATTCCAGCGCAGTCACCGTTACTCAACTCGCTGCAGGGATTTGGGGATCTCATTTGGAAAATCTGAGTGTGTGTTTTCACCCCCAAAGTGAAAACAACACATGCACCACCTGTTTGTAGAAATACATTTAAAGTGCTTAGCACACTTCCTAGTACATTTTTTTTTCTTTTTTTTTTGTTCTGGGGATCGAACTGGGGACCTTGTGCTTGCAAGGCAGGCACCGCAACCACTGAGCTAAGTCCTCGGCCTTCTAGCATGTTGTTAAAAGGGCAAAACACCTTCTTGAATTAGGTTGTTCTTATCATTCCTGTCATGGGGAAGAATGGTCTCCGCTTGCTGACATATCACTGAGACAATGAAGGAGCGCGTCCTTTTCTTCCCACTTTTGGAAGGAAGTGGTATCAATATGCTTCTTCAATAGATGAAGAGCTGAGATACAGAGAGTTAGCAGTTGACTCCAAGAGAAATGAGGCGTGTTGTAGATGTTATACCACATTTTGGGGGTGGGACGAATTGCCACCAGGAGTGTTAGCATTCTCTTCCATAAGGCATGCAGTGCTGGGTAACACAGAGGCCAGGAGCATCCTGCCACTGAGTGGAGGTTCCCGTCGGGGAAGAAGCTGGTGCTGGTGAAGTTGCCAGGGTCGTGTGCCCCCTTAGTGAAGCTGGGTTTCCATGAGAGGACTGCGCTCATCAGGGGGCCCACCCAGTGCCCACACTGCACCTTCTGCAGTGCCCTTAGGTGCTGATCTTACACAAGGTACTTTGGGATTGTCTGCTTTCTCACTAAACTAGGATGTCGGATGGCATTACAGTGAGAAAGTAGAGACAGTGTCTGGTAAAACTGGTCTTTCAGAACAGAGAAGCCTGTGGACAGCACTGTCAGCTGGGCAGTGCCTTGAGTTGTCTGGTGGTGCCGATTCTTAAACACAGTGCTGCCCCAGGCAATGGTGTCACCACCTTGGATCTGCATCTATTTCTGCAGGGAGGCAGAGGAAGGAGCCCAGTGGATGCCAGGAGAGGCAGACAGAATCTATGCTGCTGCCAGTGTGGGGCTTGTTATCTGTGGTTCTTGTGTCAGTTGACTCCTGGCAAACACACAGGAGAGTTCTGCATAATGTCAGAAAATAACGTTTAGCTTTAAGTAATGAAGAGTAACAGATCTGTAAGTCATTCTTCCCCCAGGTACAGGTTGTGACTAAACTTTGGACTCTGTCAGTCCTGTGCACATCCTATCTCCATGTTGTGTTTCTAATTCCAGGAAGATTTTCAGTTCAGAAAGTTCTCCAGGTGTAGGTTGGATCCTGAGAATTGAGCACTGGCTGGTCTGTAGGCACTTACCTTTGTATTGAGGATTTTGCTTTGTTCTTAGTTCTGCTGAGGCTAACCATTATTTACAGTCTAAGTACCTCCTCTGTGTACCTCCCGCTGCCAGTTAGAAATGAGACATTAATGGCCCTTTCTCTAGGGAGCTTGCAGCTGAGCAGTGAGATGGACACAAATGGATAAGAAGGTTTCCTTCTGAATGAGGAGCACCCAGAACAGACTCTGAACCCTACTTTGGAACCAGACAAGGCTTTCTGGGTGAAGAAATGCCTTTATCAAATCATCCATCATGTCACATATTCATTTAATGAACATTTAATCAGCTCTTGCCATATGTGAGGCTCAAGGTACAAGCAGGAACAGCAGCCAAACTAGTTACATAAAGCTCTGTCTTCATAGATCTTCTGTCTAATGATGAATGAATGCAGAAACAACCCCAGGCACAATCAGTTATTTGATCTTTGACAAAGGGTCCAAAACCTACAATGGAGGAAAGACAACTTCTTTAGCAAATGATGCTGGGAAAACTGGTTATCCATATGCAAAAGATTGAAGTTGGATTCTTATTTATTACTATATACTAAACTGAAATGGAAATAGACCAAATATCTAAGTATTGAAACAGAAACACAACCTACTGGAAGATAAAATAGGTAAAATTCTTGAAGTCATTGGAGAGGTAAAGACTTTCTGAACAGAACTCCAATTACACAAGAAATAACAAAAATCAACAAATGGAATGATATCAAATTTAAAACTTCTGCACAGCAAAGGAATCAATCAGCAGAGTGAAGAGACAATGTACAGAATGCAAAAAGTTTTACCAGCTGTTCCATAGATAGAGGACTAGTATCAAGAATATATAAAGAACCCAAAAATTAGATCCCGCCAAATCAAACATCTTGTCAAAAAATGGGCAACTGAAATGAACAGAGACTTCTCAGAGGAAGTACAAACGGTCAACAGGAGAGAAGCTCAGCTGGTCCCAGCACCTGGAAGGAAGCTCCCCCACTGCCATCCCAAGCTCCTAGGGCAGAGAAGGTGAGCCACGTGGGTGCCAGAAGCACACCCTCACTGTGGAAATGAGAAAACACATAAACAAGCCTCAAAAACAGAGTTCCAGATCACTTACAGCAACCCCAAAGAGAAACGAGATGGAACACTCTGATACTCAACCACCTGGACTCTCTGAACTGGCAACAAAAGAGGATCTGGGA
>NW_004624735.1:28006242-28097452 GCF_000247695.1 Heterocephalus glaber
TTTCCCTTTGGGGTTGCTGTAGGTGATCCGGAAGTCTGTTTTTGAGGCTTCTTTATGTGTCTTCTCATTTCCACGGTGGGGGAGTGTGCTTCTGGCACCCATATGGCTCTCCTTTTCTGCCCTAGGAGCTTGGGGTGGCGGCAGGGGAGCTTCCTTTTGGGTGCTGGGACCAGCTGAGCTTTTCTGCCCTAGGAACCTGGGATGGAGGCTGAGAGCTTCCTTCTGGATGCTGGGACCGGCTCACCTTCTCTGCCCTAGTAGCCTGGGATGGCAGCGGGGGAGCTTCCTTCTGGGTGCTGTGACCAGCTGAGCTTCTCTCTGGACCTTTTCTTATTTCCAATTATCAATTATTCATCTTAATCATCTTCATCCTTATTTACACTTTCAATTTCTCACACTAGAGAAACTATTCGGTATTTACACATGTGTTTCCTATTTATTTCACTTAAGAGTGTGGCCTCAATATGCATCCATTTAGCTATAAATGTCTCTAGTTTCTCATTCTTTATCACTGAGTAGTACTCCATTTTATAGAAAAACCACATCTTCTTTATCCAGTTTCCAGTCGATGGGCACTTGGGCTGTTTCCAAGCTTTAGCTATTACAAATTGTGCTGCTATAAACTTAAGTGCACATATATCACTGTGGTATGATTCTTTTAATTCAGAACAGATTTGAACTTGGAGTTTTGGAAAATATTGGAATTGCTTAAAGTTTGGGGAAGGGATCATCGTACTTTTGATTTTATTCAGTGTAGTTGTACAATGTTAGGTGACTTATGTACTTGTTATTGTCTTTATTAGTCGGTTCTTTTTTTTTTTGTTTTTTTTTTGGTACCAGGGATCGAACTCGGGTCCTTGCTCATGCACAGCAGGCAGTGAAACCACTGAGTTAAACCCCTGGCAATTAAGAATCTGTCTTTTTTTTTTTTTCTTGGTACCAGGGATCAAACTCAGGTCCTTGAGCTTGTGCAGCGGGCAGCAAAACCATGTCTTTATTGATAGATTAAGTATTGTATAAAGAAATGTGTTTGAGTGTCAAATTAACAAGGGGTAGAATGTGGTAGTTAAACATACTCATGCCAACTAGAGATGCTTGGATGCTGGCTAGAGGCTTAGGAAGGCACACTTCTGCTAGTGTCTGGGTGGGTCATGGGGGCATAACTTTGGGTACTATATATGGTGTCTAACCCCTTCCTCCTGGTACTCTTCCCCTGTGCTGCTTCTCTGCCACCATAATTCATTTTGTTCTGCTACACCCTTCTGACATGATGGTTCTGCCTTGAAAATAGACTGAATCCTAGAAATTGTGACCCAATTAAGCCTCTCCTTTATGTTGTGGCTGTTTTGTATTGTGTCCCAGTGACAGTAAAGGTGACTAATTCACTAGGTAAGCATAAAAGTGCCTCACTCCTTCACAATATAGTGACATTGAAATTCAAATATTGTACTTTTAGTTTAAGGATAAAAAACACAGAATCAAAGTCTTGAGCTAAAATTCCTTATTTAAATATATGTTTGGAGCCCTTTCCATCATCTGTCTGCTCTTTCCAGACATAGGAGAAAATTAGCAAGATTTCCTTTTCCACCTCTGTAATATAAGAAAGCCAAGATGGGTTCATGGTCAGTGACTGTTCAGCACAGAAATTAGCAGAATGAAAATAGATAATATCAGTGTACCCATGACTTGGGAAAATTTTTAATTCAGCAGAAAGTTAATTACTGAAGTATACATTGTAATTTTTCTCTCTTCCTCAGCACATGTCTACATGTGCACACACACAAAGTCAATTATGAACCAAAGAATCCTCTGGAAAGGATGGTCAATTAGTTCTAAAACTATCTCCATCTACAAAAGAGCAGCACACTTATCCAGGCTTCTGAGGAGCTGGCATGAACCCTCCATGTGAATGCTCAGTTGCAGAGTAAACCTTTATTTCAGTACAATATGTTTTACAATGCCATAAAAGAGGAGGAAAGTCAATAGCTTTATTTAATACTGATGGAACCCAGAAACACTTTAGTGATTATCTGTTGTTTGAATATGAAGAGTTACCCTTAACAAAGAACTTGAAAACCTTATAGGTATTACTTCTGCTTTTGCCCAAGAAAACCGAGCCTACCATAATAAGGTATATAATGCTTCATTACTTCCTCCAAGGCTGTATACAACCTGGGAACCAAGAAACAGTTTCTTTGATATAAAACTTGGAGATGGCCTGGTTCTCCAATATTACTCAGCTATCACACTGTTGAGATTCACCAACTGAACAAATATTCATTTGTGCAAGGCTGTGTGTTAGGCCATAATAGTTTGTTCTATACAGAAAAGTGTTCTTTGGCAGGGATTTCTATTAATAAGATCCCAAGCTGGACATGTGGGGACCACATGAATATGTGTCCAACACATCCAGTTCTTCCCATGGCTCCAACTCTGTCATTGCTCCTGGAATCAGCTTCCTGCCTTCAGTTCTGCCTTCCCTTCCTGGAAGGTAGAGGGATCTTTCCAACGTAAACATGTGCTCTTGACCTTCCTGTGGCTGGAATCCTTTCCTGGTTCCTCATTACCCTTAGAATAAGTCTCAGACTCCTGCACAGGAATGTACAATGTGGGGGCTTGCTTACCTACCCTACCTCATGTCTTCCCTGTCTGGCCCACTCCTGTCCTTCACCACTACCCCATTGTTCCTCTCCTTGAAACATCCTGTTCCCTCTATTCCCACCAGGTCTTTGCATCTGTCTCTTCTACAGAAATATTTTTGCTGTGTTTATTTAGGTTGTCCATGAATGAAATTTAAAGTGTCAGGCAGAAAGATTTGGACATTGCAGATGTGAACATGTGGCGTAAAACACTCTGCTTTTCAAATGACTCGAAGCCAATCTTCTCCCTCTTCTGCTGGTAGCATTTACCAGTTCATGTATCAGGACAGGCAGCTGATGTCATGCACAGACAAGTCCAGGACCACCATTGGCTGCTCTATCTTATTTACTCTTTTTTGGATGTCACAGAGCAGTTCATAAATATTAACCATTATGAACCATAATTAAGAGAAAATGAAGAATAAGTGATGTAGTGATGAGTATCACTGACATCTCTGGACAATCTAATAATTTGTTCCAACTAGTACCATCAAAATGACTGCTTTTACTCTAGCAAACAACACCAACAGTAACAGCAATTTAAAAAAAGCTGCCAGAATGAGAATAATGAGATTTTTTTTTTTTTACAGATAAGTCCTGACCTTGTCGACATGCTCCTTAGTTTTCATTTCCTTTTTATTTTATTAGCACTTATTAGTTATACAGAATAATAGGTTTCATTTTAACAGATCGGTATATGCAGTAACATGCCTTATTTAGATGACATACTTTGATGACTCCCAACACCTCCTTCCTCTTCTCTTCACCCTATCCCTGCTCATTCACTACTTTTGAAAGTGAAAACAAATTCACATCAGAGGCCACACTATGACCTCAAGTGAAAACAGAACTTCCCAGGCAAAGGAGAAGTGTGTCCTCTGAATGTCTTCTCTCTCTCTTCCTTTCCCGCTTCCCTCCCTTCTTGTGTCCCAGAGGGACACAAAGGGAGACTTTGACTCCACTCCAGTGAGGCTGCTCCCAGGAGATGGCAAAGCTCACCTCCAGCCTCTCCTTGGCCACTGTGCCCCAGTGAGGGCTGCTGTGATTAGCCAGGCCTGACCTGAATGTCCACCCATGATGGGAAATACTCCATCCAAATGCCAGTTACTGGAAACCAAATCCTGGTACCTCATTCAAAGGAAAGGGTGTCAGACAGTCAAAACAATAACTGTCTTCACCCCTTTTGTATACAGTTCGCTTGTAGTCATGGATTGATAGTGAGGAATATAAAAGGCTTGATAACATTACAAAAGAAATGTTGTACAGTTTGATGAGTTCTACAAAATGGGAGATTATTTTGTTCCAAATAAGATGTTGCAGTGTTACACATCAAACAAATGTTAAGGGAGACCTGGTGTGGGTAGATTAGAATTCTTTCCCTCTTTTGAGATTCTGTAAATTTGAAACTGTTCCAAAGTAAGTTTATTTATGTAAAGGCTAGCCACCATTACAAAATGGGTTTTATTATAATTAATAGGTATTTTCACCATGAAGACATACCACAAAGTACTTAGAGAAAAGGACAAACTCATGTACCCTGATGGGGAGAGTAAGCAAGAGAGACTCTATCTTTGATATAAGCAATAAGTTAAGTTTTGCAGAAGGTAATAGAAATCAAGAAGGTTGGAAAGGAACAAAAAATAACCAAGATACACGTACTAATTCCTCAGAAGAAATGTAACCATTATGTATTGCAAACATATACTAATATTACAAAACAAAAAAAATTGTGCTCTTTTCTTGTTATATACTGTGTCCTTACCAGAAAAATCAAAGGAGACTTTTGTATTTTAGTCTTTTTGTATATATTTTATTTATGTCAGCAGTATTATTTCTTATATCATTTTATCACATACACTGATGAAATATGAGTACAAAAGAGAGTTGATGTATCCATGAAATTGAAGCTAAATGCTTTGGAAATACACAATAAAAATTGCTAATTAATAAAAATTTCTATTAGAAATTAATATTGAATTAGGTGTGAGAAAACAAAATGATTGAAAAAAATCATAGGAATGCACATGGAATTTGTACTGAGTTTTCTTCCTGTGTGTTTTAATTTTTCACTCCACTCAGGGAAAGACTAGGACTTTTAGACAATGCATAGTGTGTCAAATACCAAACCTGTACCTAAATTAAAAGGCTGATGGCTACATGATCTTTTGCATATTATCATCTAAAATAGAATATGCTTTCTCCATTTAAGCAATTTTTTAATTAAAAAACTTTTGAATCCATTCATATTGAATACAGGGGATGTATTGTACTGATGAATTGTAATAAATAAGAAAATTTCCTTGTTGAGCTCTTCCTAACTTGCAAAAGCTCTTGCGGATGTGACAACTTTTCTCTGGATGCAATTAACCTACGGATCAGTGAGTTATTTTTGATGGTACAAAGCATAAATTTGGAGAGACAGAGAAACTTTTGGTTCACAGGCCACCCAGTACCATAGCTGTTTATTCTTCTTCTATTCGTATTATTGAAGAGTATATATATTTTTTTACAAATGAGTAAGTGGAAATGAAAATGATAAATTATTTGAGCTAGTATATTTCACAGAGGCATGAAACTTTACAGAAATTCCAGTGTTCTTTTATTTTCAGAAACTTTCTTCCAAAAGTTTGGCTCTAGATTTGAGCCGCTGTGCCTAGAATTTGTAGATTCCTCTCTCTGCAGGTCACTGTGCATCACTGGGTTCCTTTGAGGTTACTCTCTTACCCTCCTGACTAGCAGTGCAGCAGTTCACTCATCCTCTGTCTAACTGCCAGGGAGAGGTCCTGAGCTGGTGTACACTTCTTTGAAGATAGGTCTGGATTAGCTGCTGTTGCAATAGCAGTTCCTTAGTAAGAGCATTTCCTGTGAGTATGGTGCTTGCTGGGTTTACAAGTGTTCTCACACACATTATCTCATTTGAACCATATAAAAATGTCTTTATGTCCTTTCATAGTTGAGAAAACTGAATTCAAAGACTGGAAGCAATTCATTTGAAATTCCCCAATTAGGCATCAGTAGACCCGATTATTTGGTATTTGGATTACGAGCTTCTGGTTTCAAATCTAAAGCTCTTTTCTGAAACACCAACACAAACATGAAGTAATCCAGATTTATTTGTTTCCTTTGGATTACTTATAGCCCACAAAACTTTTATTACCTTTTATGAATTCATTTAACAAATAGTTTATGGACATTAATTATATGCTAGGCAATTGTTTAAAAATAGAAGCACGGTATTAAAAAGAAGCAGAAGCCTCATCCTGGGGGAAATCTGGGGATTAATGTTTGATCACCAAAAATGTTCACACACTGAGATTCACACTTAAAACTCCTCACACGTGGTTTTCATATGGATCCCACATGACATGAGAAACTCAGAGAAACACAGATGTCCATTTTAGCAAACCACCATTGGTTAATTGCACAATTATCCATGAGCAATCTGATGGTGTGAACATCTACTCTTAATAATTGCCAATATTTCCTGTGGAGTGAACATGTATTCATTTACTACATTATTACTGCAAAAAGTGTGTGTGATTTTGCCGGCAATCATGTAATTAACTTGTATCTCACTGTTGTTGAAGCTGGAACTACAGCCGGTGACTTTTAAAGAGCTGTGGGAAGCAATGCAGTTCACACGTGGTTCCATTAGAGGGGATGCTTACATGTTAAGGATATTGCAGCTGATTACTTTAGCCAACTACGGATGTCAATTTTAATTTTTCATGGGTTTGTGCCAGATGATATGTTCTTCAGTAGAAGACATCTCTTTTTTCACGAAAGCTCTTTGTACTGGCCATATTTCCCTCCTCATTTAGATACCTGCCCGCTTTTTCCACACAGTGCAACAACAATGCACATCCTTCATAGCCTTCATAAACTGTCAGGATAATGACACGGTTTTGCGAACATGTGGTATAGCCTTGCTAGAATACAGTTTTAGGCAGGCACTAGCATTGAGATCCTTGTGTATCTGAGTGCCTATTTTTATTTTCTTCTAATTTATTCATTTAATGTAATGTTTCTATCACATAGAACACTAGAAAATAGAGAAATGCTTTATTTCACATTCTGGTCTACTAAGACAATACACATTTGGCACATTTCCCTTTCATTCTTTTTTCTTGTACACGTGTGATTAAATATATATATATATTTGGCAGTTTTCTTCTTCAATTAATGTTATGACTCCCCTCTCCCTACCTCCCAGGTCTCAATATAGTCTTACAAACACCTTTTGAAATGAAATAGATTGATGCTTTCCCCCATTCTTTTGGATAAGAATAGCTGAAAACTCTGGATATCATACCTAAAACAAGCACGAGAAGACTCTGAAAGAAGGCAGACTGGCGGAGAACCTGAGGCTCAGGTCCTGCCAGGACAGTGAGTCCTCTGGGTTTTCTTTGACCTCAAGGGTTCATGACTGGGGGCTGGAGATGTTGACAGTCTGGAAAATGGCAACACATGGAGACAAAACGTCTCAAGGAAAGACTGCTGTCTCCAGTGAGCAGATCAGGAAAGGGCAACCTAGTCAGAAAGAGAACTTTTAGACATTTATTAACAAATGCTGTACATAAAACAGCAGCTTTATTCTTCCTTTTTAACCAAGGCTGCATGGGAAGCCTAGACTTCCACTTCACCAAGCTGTAAGGAACAGCTCAACCTTCTTGCTTGGGTGTTACCAGATAAGATAAATCAGACTTGGGACCCATTCTCACCAGAAGCAATTAAGACTCAACCCCCACTTCTAGCCCAAGTGCCTGCTGCCATTGGTTTCAGCAGAGGCTCAAGGATCTGAACACCTTCGCTCACCTAGTAGGAAGTGAGGTCTCCCTTTTCTTCATGTTCACAGAGCTGAGAGGTGACAGTTTGGGGTTCCATATTGGTTTGGCAGTAATGAGGCTGTGCCTCCTTTCTGTTGGCTTGGTAAGAGATGAAGCCTGCTAAAATAGAAGCATTAATGAGACTCAAAGTCTTATACTCTCACGTGTCCAAGGATCAATAAAAAGTCCTTTATCCTATGCAGAACTAGGAGATCTTTAATGAGAAAATGTAATGAAGGACCAGGGACATCAGATGACAGCCAGGTGAGGATAGTTGGTGAGGATTTTGGTCTGACATCAGTATCACTGGAGTCCCAGAATTGGAAGAAGGTGTCTCTAAAAGGCGTTTGAAGAAATAATGGTCAAATTTATCAAATTTGACAAGAGACGTAGAACTACATAGTCTATGCGTTAAATGAAACTCACACATGATGAACTCAAATCTGTGGCACAATGGTATAAGGTACAACTTGCAGATCATACGATCATAATCAAATTTCTGAGCCTAAAGACACAGAAAAAGTCCTGAGTTCAGTGAGAGAGAAACAGCATCTTATTTATGGGGGAACACAAGAAGAATGACAACATAATCATAGCGACCACACGAAAGTGATATACTGCAGTATGTTCTAAGTGCTGAAAGACCAGAACTGCTAATTAAGAATTCTTCACCCAGAGAACTATCCCTCTAGAAGGAAGATGAAATAAAGATTTTCTTAGATGAAAGGAGACCAAAAGAACTTGTTACTAGCACAGTAAGTTCTCAAAAGGAAGTCCTCCAAACAGGAAATAAATGACAAAAGGACACTTAGGACATCAGGAAGGAAGGGTGAACAATGAAAATAATAAAATACATGTATGTGAAAATACAACAGACTTTTCTTCTCTTTAGATATCTGTCTTATGATGGATGGTTGAAGGAAAAATTACAAGACTCTCTGATGTGGTTATCCAAGTATGTCAAAGCAGAAAATGCTCATAACGTGTACATTATTGATGTGAGGGTACAAGGGGCTAAGGTGGGTGGAGTGACTGTGTAGAGAACTCACAGAGAGGCCACTGTGGTGATGTCAAGTTCGGTAACCAGGAAAATACACACGTGACAAAGTGGTACTGAACTGCACATGCATTGTACCCCTGCCATAGCTACATAAGGTGTGGCATTGGTGGAAACTAGGTGAAGAGTACCCGAGATCTCTGTACTATCTTTCAAATCAGTCAGTAGATAATTAGTAATTGTAGGGTTCGAGTCTACAATGTTCTTATAAATGAATTTAAAAGGATAGAGAGCGGATAAACAAATGTTGGTAAACAAATGGACTACCATGCGACAACAGCTTAGATGGATCTGAAGTGCATCATCTATATGGAAAAAGCTATATGAAAAGGTTGCATGATCCACTTGAATGATCTGTGAGAAGCAAAACCACAGGGAAAGAACCATACCAGTGGACGACTGGGGGTGGGAGGAGAGTATTGACTACTTGAGGGAATTTTCGAGGGATGCAAGTGAGTATCTTGACAGTGGCAGGTACATGACTGCATGCATGTTTCAAAATGTGTGAGACTCTAAATGAATTGTAAATTTCCAATTTAATGAAAGTGAAAAGAATCATCATGATCTCCCCACCCATACCTACGATAATTAAATGTACATGTTTTGCACATTGCACTGTGAAAAGCTAGTGTGATCATGAATACCTGCAAGTGAATAACGTTGTTTCTCCAGGGTCACTGTGTTATTTCTGTGCCTACACTCCTCGGTATTGTATTCCTGGAGAGCATGGGGAAAGTGGAGGCCTCAAGACACAATTCCAAATGCACCCCATAAGTACATTTTCTTGGAGTCAGTTTATGACGCCTCTCTGGGTTGGAAAGTGCTGTATTTCTTGGGACAGTCAGAGCGTGACAGCCACTGTCAGCCAGTTCCCCTCGGTTCAGATACCTCTTCCTGATAATTGAAGGGTTTGTACTTACTTAAGCTGGTATAATTATGGTACACAGCATTAACTGGCAGAACAGAACCCACGCTGTTTACAGTTTGTTAAGCATCCCATTAAACAGTCACATACATGCATGACAACCTATAAGTACTATTCATTTATAACTGCAGTGTGCTTCTGGTATTTACCAAGAATGTGATTCACCAGAATATCCGAGACATCCATAGATAGGATAATTCAAGAGATCTTTCTATTCTGGTTCTGAGATGGACTCTTTCTTATTCATTTTCATTCTCTGTCCTCTACTTTTCTGTTATTTTCATATAATTTTTCTGTTCCAATCAGTTGCATAAACCATGGGATTCTGCATTGAGATGACCTGCTGACGTGGGTTTGCTTTGATACACTAGGTTAGTTCTCATTCTGTCATAAATGGAACCTGATCTGCCACAGACTGCTTAAAATACACATTTTTAGATGCAGTGTCTTCATTTACTCTCCTGCTATAGTTGCACCAACACCTTTTTCTATTTGCTGCTTTGCGGGGGGTGGGGTGGGGTACATGCAACTCTTTACCCCCTAGGAGCTGGAGCTTTCTGCAATATTTTTTATTGCAAAACAAATTTGCTGTAGCACCTGCAGGTTGAAGTGCTTTGTCCCTGCACTGCAGTGATAGGCATGTTTTACAGCTTCCCCTGACATTTGCTTGAAGGTCAACGATATCTGGGTGGGCATTTTTCTAAAAAAAATCCCATATCAATAACAGACCTACGATTTTCTTTTTATTTCCTCCTCTACCCTAACATGTGGGCATTTCCCTCCACTTTTTTTACTTCTTTAGTTTTCAGATTACTTTTGAAGGAGATTCTAACACCAACGTTTTGCATGCATATAACACAGCCTTCCCACACGAGGCAGCCACACTAAATGGTGAGCAAAGTGAGACCCAGCTCTGGAGAGCTGACTGTGTGGGCTTCCCCTATGGTGGGAGGACCTCTGTCCCTCTGGCCTTGCCTCATTCCCACACTGGAGTGGAAGCCAGGTCTTTCAAGTTTCTCTCTCTCTCCTGCCCTTCCTCTTTCTCTCTCACTGTTTCTTCCTTCCTTTTGACTTTCGGTGTTTACTGAACACCTCCTGAGTGCCAGCTCCATTCTAGGACTTGGGGTACTTCAATGAACAAAGCATAGATCTGTGCTTTCTGAGGTTTGCAGTCCGAATGCACAAGGCACAGCACAGAAATCATGAGCACTATAAAGTAGCAAGTGATGCGCACGTGAGAGGTGAGTACTGTGGGAAGGAGATGCACAGAGGAGGCTGAGACATCAGGAGCACTGGGGTTGTGCTGACTGAGGGACGCTGCTGCAACTCAGGCTGCATGAGGAGCACTGCAGGCCTGCAGAGCAGAGCCCAAAGCTGGGGCGAGGTTGAATGGTGAGAGAAGAGCAGAAGGAGGTGCAGGAGGCAGCAGGAGCCCCGGTTGGTGACTCCATAGGGCACTGTTGAGCTAAATCCAAGTCTATCTCTGTCATAACAGGCACTTTTGTCATCAGCAGCTTTATTCCATGTGCTTTGTAGGAAAATCATCATTGAACCAGTTGGTATGGATTCCACTGGCCATACCCTCATGCACAGATATGCTAGAAACATTCAGTCTTGTTTCTAGCAAGATTCGGGATAATTCTGAAACTGTTCAATCAGGCCTGTAAATATGAATTAAACATTTACAGTTGTATTAAATATTCGAAAGATAGGAACCAAAACAGTCTATCAAGTAATTGTACATATTTGTGCATTTACAAAATGCATATTCATGAGAGCTATGTAAATATATATTTAGTCATTTCCTCTCTCATGTGAAGAGCCATGGGTGAACTACAGATGGTAACTTTCTTACATTTAATTATGAGAACAGCAGAGGAAATGATTCTGAAGTTGTCCCAAGGGAAAGACCACTGTCCTTTTAGCCTTTACCATGATTTCAGCACTCGTAAGACTGAAGAGACAGGAATTCTAGGACATTCCTAGCCTTGTGGCGGGCATTTGGCAAAGAAATGACAGTTATTTTGCAGACAAGTGCCCTCCTATAACAGTCTTGTTCCCCGTGAAGCAGCTCTGACCCTATTTTTCATGAGAATCCCAAAAGGGAAGCGGTTTGGCGTGAGATATGCCAAGGTCCTCTGTGTCTCTGCTATCCCAGCCATAGTGCTCCCCTTTCTTCCCCACTCAAAAATGTGTATTAAAGTGCCAGAGAGTGAGCATGATGACATTTTTGGGTTAATATTTAATTCATTCTAATTTATTCAAAAATATGTCCAACTTCACATGGTATCTATTAATAGCAACATGACTGGCAACCTCTCAGAACTGTTCATGGCAGCTCTTGTGGGTCCTTCTGGCACAGCCAAGGACTCTCTGGATAAGAGGAATATGGGAGAAAACACATTCTAATTTTGTTTTTGTATGAAGATCTTATGAGAACAACTCTCAGGATTTTAAAGAGATTTATGATCTCTATTTCTTCAAGTCCTGATGCTCTGGTAGATAGCATGTGTCAATGCTTCCAGTCACCAAAGATTCTGTGCTGCCCAAATGTGTGCAGGGTGTGTGGTGTGCACAGTATCTTGAGACCATGTCTCTCGCTGCAGGCTCCACTCTCCCTGTGTGTGCTGAGCAGGTCGACTAGTTAGCTGGATGGCACGTGGGTGAGGCTAGGGACCCAGCGTGACTCTGGAAGCAAGCTGGACACAGGCCACTGTCTTTTGGAGACCCTCTTCTCCTGATTGCAGGATTTTGACTTTGAACTAAGTTAGCAATTGAAAAGACTTTTGGGCTGAGTGGCTATGTAGTCACTGAGGTTGCGGTAAACATGCAGGACCTTCCCATCTCAGCAAAAAGCAAGTCCTCACCATACCCAAAAAATGGGTATGGTGATCTGATGCAGCTCTCCAGCCCTATGACTTTTCCTTAACCAGTCTCCTCACTAATTTGTCTCCCTCTCCCCTTGCCCCATTACTGCTCCTTCAACCACCCCATGGCCTTTGTACCTGCCAGTGTTTCAACCCTGTGTGCTCTGCCCCAATTATTTGTAGGGCTAGTTCCTTCTTCTTCAAGTCTTTACCCAAAAATGTCCTTTTCAGTAGGGCCTTCTAGGACTCTTTCTTGAGATCTCAACCACCTTCTGAACATCATGCTCTGCATTTTCTTCTAAGCACTCAATGCTCCTTAATGCACTATGCCTTTTACTTATTTATCCTGTTTGTTGTCTAGCTACCCCACCGAGATGCATATTTGTAGGACAGGGATTTTATCTGTTTTGTTTATTGCTGTATCCTTAGCATCTTGAGCAATGCCAGGTATATGGTGAGCTCAATACATATTTACTGGCTGCGTGAATAGCTGGATGCTTAGAAACAAGAAGAGTGATCTTCATGTGATGTGAGAGAATGAAGCATCATACAAAGGATGGAGTAATGGGCAGGAGAGAGAGAGAGAGAGGGCAGATGCCACTTACCTCTCTCATGAACCTGGGTTGTACTTGTTGTGCAAGGTCTCTCCCTGAGCCCTGCTTCCCCACCTCACTTTTTAGTTACTTCTGAGTGGATCTGTCTCTATGCCTACTAGACAATCTCTACGCAAAAACAGAAGAGTCAAAGTAGGAGAGGCTAACTGTTTTTTCAGCACAGAGGGGACCGTGGAGAATGGGGATCCCACGCAGCAGTTTTCTGGGTTCCTTCCCTGTTTCCTCTCTCAGATAAGTAGGTCACAGACAGCTGGTGTTTCCCACGTGGCAGAGGGGAGCGTGCAGAGGAGTCCCCGCCTCCTCACTCCACTCTTCATGCCTGCTGGATGCTTCCCAAGGATTTCATCTGCTCGGAGCTCTGCTGGCTTTCCTCCTTCATGGAAGCTGGTGGTGCTGCGGGCTGGTACATGCTCTGACTACTGACTCGGAACAGGCTTTGATGAATTAGTGCAGCTTGGCCAGCCGTTTACTTTACATTTTACCCTTGATTCTTCCTCTAGCAAACAGTGAAGGAACAGCAGTGGCTTCCTGCAGGGCAGACCGATGCCTTCTGTCCTCTGGGGAAACAGCTTGGCATTCTTCCCAATGATGAATGGCACTGGACCAAGAGCCCCAGTGCCCTTCAGCTTCCAACCATCCAAATAAATAAACATAAAGTGCATGCAATGGCATAAATGCACAGCACATGGGAGAAAATCCCTCTAGGTCACCAGTGAGTACTGTGGCCAGGAGGAGCATCCTTGACCTCAGTAATGTGCCAAGCCAAGGAGCTATAGGGCCACAGGGATAAGCGGGCCCAGTGACAAGACACATGTCCTCCTCGCCGGGTGACCAGCCCTGTCCAACCTCAAAAGCTCCTGAGTAAGAGGAAAGTGTCTCTTTAACAGTATTAAGGCACAATTTATTATGTGTACCCTTCGAGGGAAGCACAATGTCAGTGCAGGCCCATTGCATTTGCATTATTTCCAGACAACAGCAGAGCAGAAAGGGACACTGATTTATTTCAGAGCAAGCACAGGTGAATTTAATGTCTGTCGGGCCCGAGCCAGGGACGACTTAACCCGTTCTGAGGCTTTCCAGCGCTTTCCAGTTTTCAGCTTCTTTGGTTAAATTTAGCTTCCCCAAGCCTGTGTTTCTCAGTCACTTGGTCTCGAAAGCCCTTGCAAAGGTGGGGGACTGGAAGAAACTGTGTTTAGGAACAGAAAAGCTGGTGTGATGCCCAGGCTCAGCTAATTCCTATCAGCATTGTCAATAGTTTCATCCTTTTAAGAGTAAACGATCTCTAGTCAAATGGGCCTAACCATGCCACCCTGCAGGGCCATAAGGGGGATGAAGAAGGCAGTATATTAGGAAATAATTTGCGAATTGTATAAATGTTATTGTTTGGGGATGACATCAACTGGGGATTCCTGGGGTACAAATAGAAGTTTTGGGATTATCTTAAGAAATTGTGGCTTGGCTAGCTTAGCTAGCAGAGAGCTTTTTCTCAGAAGAATCCTACAGAAGGAGATAAGCATGGTTACTCTTTGAACCCTGGCATTAGATAATTATGAAATGCAAATGGTCACCCTAGGATATCTTGACGATGTCTCTTCTATTTCTCTTATTTGACACATGGAGAAACTGAGGCTAAGGGGAGCAAGGCACATTGTAACTGTTTTAGAAGAAGAGGCAAATCTTGAGTATTGTCGCTCTCTGTCCCTTGTGCATACTCCAGAATGCCCTGCAAGCAGCAAGCACTCAAGAAAAGTTGGTAGACGTGACAGAGCCTACCACTGTTGGAGGCAGTGTCACTGCTGACAGCCTGAGCTAGAACCCTTTTCTGATCCATGTCCCAGCACACTCATTTACCTGTCAAGCCCTAGAAGGGACGTGCTTACTGGTCAGCGGAGGCATCGTCAAAGTGGACATGGTGCATACAAAGCCAGCAACATTCCAGAAAAGCCTGTAATTTCCACATCCATCAGTAATGCCTTGAAGTTTTAGGGTATTTCTTTCTTATTGAAGCAGAAGGACAATCTGGAGTTATATAGTAGGGTACATTTATAAAACATTACCCAATATGTTAGCTGATTTAATTCTCCTACTGGTCGGCTTAAACAGGCATTATTATTTCTGTTTCCCAGAATAAGAAATTGAGGCCGAGCCTCTCAGTGATCCACCCAGCAACGGATAAACATTGTCAGGTCTGGAACTTGAACTCAGACCTCTTAAGCATATTTCATTCATACCACTGTGTGAAACGCCAAATAAACCACTGCTGCTTCCGTCTCTTCCCTCTGAGTCCTCTCTCTTCCTGTTGTTTCTCCTCAGTCTCTCACTAAGCCCCTTGCTAGGTTGCAACTTGCCCTCTCCCTGCACGTGAGCAGCTGGTGGCCCCTGAAGAGCACTCAGAGGTACGATGGGATCGCAAGGGCAGGGGGTCTTGCTGGGCACTGACTGTGATAGCAGAAATCCTGCAAGGCCTGCCGGATCCCCAGCCAATTCCCTGGGAAATGGAAGGTGGAGGACAAACCCCTGTCTAGGGCAGGAAAATGCACTGGAATCCCAGCCACCCCTCTGAAAATAGCAGAGCTTTCGTCAAAGTCCATGCCTTCATTTCCCCGGCCTCTGAGATGTGACGAATGAAAGAAAGGCATGACACATGCATGAGGAATCTGAAAATCGCTGATCCTTTAAAACCTACTCCATAAATACCAATAAAACAAGTCTCAACACTCGCTGTCAGGTTCAGGGAATTCATCCAACCTCGAGCCCTGGAGGAGGGAAGCTACTCCCTAGGTACTTTTTTCCTTTTGGAGCGCTCACCTGAAACTGAAACTGGTCTCCCTCCTCTTCACCCATTCCTGACTCAGTCAATTGTCTTGTAATCCCTCTGCTTTCCCTCCTTTGTCTGTCTTCACATTGTCTAAGCAGCAGGATTGGCTATGCCTGCCAAATGCAGGCTTTCACCCCAAAGTGCTGAAGTCTGGAAGTGATGCTTCACAAGGACTCCATAAATATTTGTTGGATGAATGAATGAATGGATGAATGAATGAACAATACCCTAGTTCGAATACTGACACTGTCACTGACAAGTTACCCAACATAGATACAGGTATTCAACCTATTTGTGCCTCAGTTTCTTGTCTTTCTAAATCACGCATAGGAGGCTATAAAAATGTATATATTCACATCCTATATAAAGCACCTGTCATTCACCATGGCACTCAGCAAAAGATGATTCCATTATTGTTGCCAAATGGACATCTGTGTGACTTGGAAGCCCACAGGAAGTTGTTCCTGGGGACAGAGGAGGGTGGAGAGATGGGCTTCCTCAGGTGTGGGGAGCACAGGGTTTAAATAGGCAGAGGAAAAGGTTCAGGGAAGGGCACTTCAGCTTGCAGTACTAGACTGAAGCAGTGAGGTGTGGGATTTTTTTAAAGGTAAGAAAGAGTAAAAAGGGGAATCAGGCAATGCCACAGAAAGAGGTAAAATGTAAGAAAAATGTCCCTAAAATCAGGTTGCTGGTTAATTATGTATTGTGTCACTATCTTGTGCTGGTGACACAGACTATGTGGCCAAGGTGGGGCCAGTACCCAGTGCTCCACGAGAGAAGGGTGACAGCCGGCCAGCACTCTGACATGTGGCAGGGCATAGGGAAGGGCTTGGGCCCTTGGGCTCAGGCATCCAGAGGCCACACAGTGAATACGCTGGCTCACTGAGGGTCTGTTCATTCTCCTGTACATCCACTCACTCACCAGTTCAACATGTATTATCGAACACATGTATGTTTGCTAGGTATTAAGCTGGCTGCTGGATAAATAGCTGGCAAAGCCAGGCCCATTCAGGAGCTTAGCATTCAGTGGGAGATCTCTCGGTGGGGAGAAAACCTGTCACAGGCAGAGAAAATGATATGAAGAAAAGAGGAGTAATTACAAACAATCACTGTTTCCCAGCTCATGGGAAAGGCGCAGATGGTAGTGGGGCCCAGTGTCATTTGGGTGCTGAGACTATCTCCATGTGCCAAGCAAGGGAAGGAGTTGGAGGGAGATGACCAGGAGGGATGTATGGCCAGGTCCACATTGCAGACAGGCACACCCAGAGGTGCGGATGAATGGGAAGGGGGTGAGCCTGCCCCTAGAGGAATAGTGATGGGGAGAGCAGATGAGGGGAGCACATCGGCCTCCTGGCTCCCGAGAGAAGCAGTGATGGTGGAGAGGGAGGCCCCTTGTGCGGGCAGGGGGTCCACAGGGTGGGATGGTGAGAGGAAAGGTGTTTCCGGCTGCAGGTTTCTCTCCCATGGTGAGTCAGGGAAAGGAGAAACCATCAGCCGCTGCAGGGACTGTGGGAGGCTGGAGGAGACAGTGAGCTCTGGAGTGGAAGAAGAAGAGCCTGAGGGTGAGTAGGAAACAACATTTTACTTCACAGCTGCTGATGGTGACTGTGGCTGTCAGAAGTGAGTCCATTTCCTTGTGGTGCCAGCCCTAGCATCCCGTCTGTGGGGACTCACTCATCCTCTGGGAAAAAGGAGCGGGTTTATTAGCGTCAGGCTTGTGCCTCTGTAGTGGGACAACTTGATGATTTCTGAGGACGACGTCACCAGCCCGAATTTGAGATTGAAATGATGTTGATAGAGAAGGCTTGGGAAAATCATCAAATCACTCAAAATCTCATACATAAAAATAAAACAGACATTATCTTGATTTATCACAGCTTTTGTGGAGCCTCTTTTATGCAGTTAATGTCTTCCTGTGTTAAGGGAAGCAGCAAGAAGAAAAGGCAACAGAAATAATTTTTCAAAGTCTCTGTCCTTACCTGAATTTCTCTTCCTCCCATTTTCCCTTGCCTCCTTCTCAAAAGCACAGAGAAATGCCCTCTTCTCGATTTTTTCTTTCCTGATCGCTCTCTCCCTTAGCACCTCTTATGTAGCTCAGCAATGCTACTTCCCCAGTTGTGGTCCCATTTTCATCACTGTTGTCTTTTACCTGGGCACAGCATTGAGCCTTATTCTGCAGTAGCTCCACTCTACTGTTTGCCACACGGCTGAGCAAATGAGTGTGTGCTGAGCTCATTATAATGTGTTTTCTGCCATCTTGGTTCCTGCCTTCGCAAAAGATGTTCATGGAGACTAGGGAAGGAAGGGAGGTGTTTCTGGCGAGGATATATTCCAAGTAGTCTCCACCTCACTGCCCACTCTGTGTGCCTCCAAAGGATTTGTTTCAGAAGAAATTGCAAGTGGGGTCCCTTGGTAGCTCATAAATTCCAGGCGGCAGAAACAGTTGGGCTAGCTAAGAATCTCCAGAGATTCTGATTCAGTAGCTCTGAGATGGGGCCGTAGAATGAAGAAAAGTGTGTATACATTAGTATTTATCTTTCTCCATCTATCAGTTTCACCAGGTCCTCCAAAAGTTCGGGCAGTACCATTGAGAGAGAACAGCACTTGAACTGGAGTTCGGAGACTTGTTTTGGAAAGATGGAAGCTGGTAATTTAGTTTCTTTAAGCTTCTGGGGAGCCATCTGTAAAATGTCAACAATTATCTACCTCCTAGGGCTATGCAGGGATACGATTAACCAATATTTGTAAACACGAGAGACATACAGTAGGATCTTAATAAATGTTAGTTAAATCTGAATATATATGACTGTAGCAAGTGCAGAAAGACCAACATTTTGGGATGAATTCATGATGAGTAGAGAAAATGAAAGGGTTTGGAGATAAACTGTGGTGATTCACTGGCTGTTTCTTATGTTTATCAGGCTGTGGCTGACTCCCAGACTCCTAGAGAAGTGAAGGGTAAAGAAACCAGAGGTTCAGCATGAGAAACTCTCTTTTCTTGGGCCGTGCAAGAGAGCCTCTCCTGTGGGAGCTGGCAAAGGGCACAGCCAAGGTGTGGGGTGGGGAGAAGAGTGGGTGGGTGACTGGGAAGCTGTGGGGAAGCAAGGTCGAATGCCTGGGTCCGAGAGAACAGCCCTCCCCTGCCTGGCCCTCACACAGGGCTGAGGCCAGCTGCAAGGAAGAAATGTTTACAAGATTAAGGCCAAATAAACATGACTCTGCCAACCAAAACCATTTATTGTGTGCTTCTACTGTGCAAATATGACAGGAACACAGAGCTTACCAATCAGAGCTGGTTTCCCCTCTGCCTTCCCCACTTCTCTGTAGCTCCTTTGGGAATGGCTCTAGCTTCGTTGGTTACAAATAATTTGAGTTTATCTTCTCTACTACACCCTTGTTTGTTTTTGTTTCTTCAGCACTCAGCTCAGTGCTCAGTGGTACTTTGTAGACACTGAAGACACTGAGTAAGAGTGGCCTTGCTGGAATTATTGAAGAGTTACGAAGGACCAGGCACTCCTCAGTCAGGGTGTGAGCCCTGGCAGTGTACTTTTAGTGTGTTAGGAGTTATTTTATGCTCCTAAAATTGACACGGAGAGTATCCTGAAGTCTCTACTGTTCCTGAAAAATTGGTGAAAAACAGGCCAGAGAGTAACTTGAATTGTTAGAAAATGTACACTAATGTTAAAATGAACTTTGCTATGTTATATAGTAAGATGTGAATTTGGATGAATTTCAACAAAACACAGAAGTCAAAGTCCTGTCTGTTTCCTGTGACTGTCCCAAGTGGATGAACGTGTAGGGCTCCTTGATTTCTGATGCTTCTGATGCACAGTGTGCTGCTGAAAGGCAAGTTGTAGGTTGTTCGTGACTGAATCTCTAGCACGCTGCCTGGCACACAGCAGGTACTCAGTAAATAGTTGCTGAACACCCAAAACGCAGGCTTCTGAGTTGTTCTTCATAGGCTTCTATGTTCACGGAGACTGTAAATCTCTGGAGGGTGTGTCTTCAGGACCTTTGGGTCCCTAGTGCCCATCACTAATAAGTTCGTGTGACATGTTCTTTTCCTGCTTCTTTATATGCCCACTGGGCCTAAGCCAGTACACAAATACCAGGTGCTTTTACATTCTGAGGTCATGAAGACTTCTAATCAAATCCTGTCTCTGCTAATCACCACTTTTTAGAACACCTTCTTACTTTACTCTTTCAGCCTCAGCATCTGTCTCTTTAGAATGAGGATGACAATCCTTACTTCACAAGGTGGATGCCAAAATCAGTGATGACTTTTGTGTTAGGTCCTTGACACAGGGACCATTTTCAACAAATGCTAGTCTTCCATTGTCTCCTGCCTTGGTCTCATTTCTAGACAGTTATTTATGTGACTAAGGATGGGATTTGAAAAGATAAGTTTTGTTGTTAGTTTTAAGCTCTGCCCTTGGCCTTATTGAGTAGGGTTTGATTTACCTCATCCTGAGAACTCTCTCTCTCTCTCTCTCTCTCTCTCTCCCCCCTCTCCCACTCCCTCCTCTCCCTCTCCCTCTCCCTTTCTCTCCTACTGGGGATTGAATCTAGGGCCTTGCCCATGCTTGGTAAGTGCTCTAATACTGAGCTATATTCCCAGCCTGAGAAACCCTCTTACTCCCTTTGAGATTTAATTTTTCTGTCAACAGAATGGGTACAATTGCAACTGGTGTTCAGGGGAGAAGGAGATAATGTCTAGAAGGATCCTTGAGCTTCAGAGATGAAAGGAACTGTATAAATTCAAAGACCAGAAGCGCCATGCTGTTATTATCCAGAGGCTCGTTGGATCCTTTCAGTCAGCAGCCCTGTCTCCTAACTAATCCCCTTTGAAATGGGTTGAAAGCACCTTTGAATGCTATTCCTTGGCTTTTGCCACTCCTCCAACCCCTCCGCTGCTGCTGTGAGATTGAAGGCCATTCTTGAGGGGTGGGAGGAAAAGTAAAGCAACCCCAAGACTAACTGCACCAAGGTCAGCAGGTGTACATTCAAGTCCTGTCTCCGATTCTCACTGGCACTGGGAAAATCACTATGTTTCTCTGGGTCTGAGCTGAAAGCGAATGGTTGGACTGGATCAGCACCGAGTTTCTCACCAGCCTCTTGAACGTGAACCAGATACCCATCAGAAGAGCTTTTCAGTGCAGAGCTGAAGAGGCCGGCAGGACAAAATGGGACAATTTTTGTAGCGGAAGGGAGGGCTGTGCGGAGAACTAGAGAAAGGGAGGGTAGGAGAGGCCAAGCAGAGCTTTGAAATCAGGTGGGAAGGGTGGGAATTGGTGCCACACAGATGTGTCCTCTTCTGAGAAGTGATGTGTGCATCAGAAAGGACAACCTAGTGGCTTTCAGGACAGAGCCGGTTTAAATCCTGGCTTTGCCATTAAATAGCTAGGACATTCAGCATGTTGTTGTACCTTCACTCTGAGTTTTAATTTTCTGTACAAGGTGATAAAATACTCACTTTACAGGACTGTTGAAGGATTAAGTGATGCAGTACACAGGGATGTGGCAGATCTTCATCATTCACGCATTCCATTCTCGTGAATTCAACCACTGGCCTAGATGGCCTTGCACTTCCCACAGCCACACTCACGGTGCTTTTGTGGTCACTCTTGGACATGTGCAAAGGGGCGAAACTTTGGCTCAGCCGACAGACACACCACTCCCTGCCACGGGCCGAGCCTGGAGATGGCCCTTCTGTCTTGTCCCTGTTCCCTTTCTCCTCCCTACTCCCTTTCTCCTCCATAGATTAGAGACCCCGGAAGGCACAGCCCCGGGAGACAGTTACTGTGTATCCTTCCTTGTCCCCTTCCTGCGCATGCCCCATCACGAAACAATCAGGCTACAGTCCGCCTAGGCCACGTGGGCCACGTGGGCCACGTAGCACTATTTGCCCCGCCTCCTCTTCCTGTTTGCTTCCACTATAAATAAAGAGTGTGTGGTGCTGCAGGCAGCCATCAGCTCCCTGCGAGCCCGGGTTCCACCTGGTTCCAGCTGTCAAGAGTAATATTGGTCTCTTCATTGTCTTCTTCATCTCCCATTTCTCTCCCGGCTTCGGACCCTATGCTGTGCGGGTCGAGGGAATTCCCGGATGAGGTTGAACAAGGTGACCTTGTGTTTTGTTGTCTAGCTCTCCCTTTTACAGGCTTCTTAGGGCCTTGTTTTCTGAGATTTTATGTTTTTGGTTGGTGATTTCATTGTCTAAATCAGCCCACAGGCACCGTACTGCCACTAGGGCGAGAAGGCTGTGATTTGCCTTATGAAGAATATGCATATATTAGATAAGCTGCACTCAGACTTGAGCTATGGGGCCCTCGGTCACGAGTTCAGTGTTAACGAGTCAACAACATATATTATGCAGAAGTACACAGAAACCAAAGTTAAGTATTGCTTCATTGATGAAATGTTACTAGAAACCCACAGGAACCTAAGTCTGTATTTCACATAGCAACAGTGGTTCGGTGTGTGGTAATCCAGTGTCCAGAAAAACTTTATAGGACTAAACTACTATGAAGAATAAAAGTTAACAATCTCGACAATATACTTCCTTTTCACTTGGCCTTTGATAGGTTATACTACAGTAACAAGAGACTCCCAAAGTTCAGTGTTTTACAGTCTAAAAGCTTTAGTTCTCATTCACATCATCTGACAACTTCAGATAAATTGTGGCTTTGCCTTAGTGGTCTTCTTAATACCAGGTCAGTGGTGAAAGCCCAGCCTCTATGCAGAGCACCCCAGGTTCACTTCAGAGGCAAAACAGTAGGAGAGGAGCCTAACCAGGCAATGATTTTATGGCTTCTGCTCAGCCACACACACACACACACACACACACACACACACACACACACCCACACCCCGTTATACCCTGTCATATTCTACTGGCTGAAGCAAAACACATGACCAACCCACTGTCAAGGAGTCAGGAAAGTACAGCTCTCCCCGGAGCGCTGAAGTGCAGCTGAAGGATTGAGACACACAGCCCCTTCACATATAAGGAGGAAGGGTGGAGTGCATACTTAGGAAGAGCACAGACATGATTTAATGCAGTTTCCTTTCCTGGATCTCTTCTTACTCTGAGCTCTGAGCTCAAGATTAGACAAAGCAGATGATGAGCAGCTGGTGGTAGACAGACTACTTGTATCACTTCCCCAGAGGGAGGGAGTTTTTATATACTGAATAGTGGCTAAAACCATTAAGTAAAGTTTGTGCATATCTACCTGGGTGTGTTTGTCAGGTATGTGTTGGGGAATAGATACATAACATCAATAAAAAGCACTGTATCAAAAAAATGAACTTTCAGTAAACTATTTGTAAGGTTCCATCAAGACTTTTGGTCCAAAACCCTTCTTTTATAGATGGGGAAATTAGGACCTAGAGAGAAGTGAGTACATAAAAACACACATTTATTTGGTATTGGGGTGAAGAAAGGAAACTAGATCTCATCTGAAAAGCCCTTATTGAACTTTCTCTATTTTTGAAGCATTTTAATTGCTGCTGAGGCTCTAGAGAGATGGTACATGTGCAGATCCTTGGCTAACAGGCTGGTGTTTTCACTCACAAATATGGTAGACGGGAGAGATGGTTTGCAGGGTAGTCAGAAGGCAACTGAATAGAGGTCTTCTGTGATCAAGCTAAAAGACAATTGGTTTTGATTCCAGAGAAATTCTGCTAATATACTGCTGTGAGACTTTGGGAAAATCATGTACATTCCTGGCGCCACAGAATCTTTGTAAATATTATCAACCTAAAAGAAATACCATGGAGATTAGATGATGTAAAGAAAGTATCTTGCACTTAGAGACAAAAGATAAATAGTTGCCATTACTTTGAGTAGGATGGTGATTTTAGACCATCTTGTTCGGGAGATTGGATTGTTACTGCAACACTAGTTCTGTACACATCTACAGGTTTTTGGGGATTGTCCTGCTTTTGCATGGACAGTAGGAAAAATTCTGATCCTAGAATTCTCTCTCCCAGCAAAAGATGAAGAGGTGATCTAGTAGATTAACTCCCCCCAAAGGGGGACAAGATAAAAGGAAAGCGAAGCACCTGCTCTGTACCCTCTTCTCTCCTCCGTCCCAGTGTAGGGCTGATCCTCAGCCAGCTGTCCATTGTGAGGCACTTAACCTTCAAGGCCACTCAAAGGCAGTCTGGCTTTAAAATCTTTATGAAGCTGTTGTTTTCCTGCTCGCTCTTTCATTCTCCTTCTCTCCCTTTTAATTTGATGGGAAAGGAGCAAGGTAACTTATGATTCCTAGTTCCTGTGCTTGCAAAACAGAGACACAAGCATGAATTTACAGGAAGAGAAAAAGTCCTGACTGGATGAAGGCATAGGCTGCCATTTACAGGGCAGAGAACGAGGTTTCTTTTTTGCTGTTGGTGAACTTATGACAGTTTTGTGCAGAGTTTTTTTTTTTTTTAATGTGAAGTACACCAGGGTGTTTTATTGTATTAAAGACATCTGAGGGGATTTTTCACCCCCAAATAAGATGATTGGTATGAGTCAGTAAATAAGATTTAAATGAGTGCAAATCTATGTTTTTCAGGTCTCAGACTGACTGTTAACATTTTTCTGGTCATTTTTATTAGACAGTAATTGTTTTAGGAGGTTCAGAGAAAAAAAAGAGAATGCATTAGAGAATGTGTGACACTGCTCCTGGTCACCGGGAGTGCTAGAGTCATAGTTGGAGGCACCACAGACGAGGGTCACTTCCAAGCCCTGTTATTGGAATGCCTCAGGAACGACCTGTCCCCCTGAGGACAGGGACCACAGACCACATCATGAGTTCTGGATGCCAGAGACCCCACTTCTGCCGCTCCTGGAAACTGGCCATCACTCTCATTTTGAGCCAGAAAATTATTTCCTCCCAGCAGCTGCTCTCTCAGCCTGCTCACTTCTCAGTGCATTGCCTACTGGTTGTGATCAGTGGGGCTGAGGCTGAGCATCGCAAAGAAGGATGGAAATGTCTATCTTGGGGACGTGGGAAGATTTTCAGAAAGAAGAAAGGTGCTCAGAAGGTTCTGAACACCCAGAAACTCCAAATGTCTCCTATAGCTCTTTAAGGCTAGGTTTCATTAAAGGAAACCTTGGTAGACTATACTGCTGCTTAAATGTAGTTATTAAACCTTGACTACAGACTGGCGCTTTCTCACCTCACTACTCGTGAAATTGGGGGCCAGATAAATCTCTGTTGCGATGAGCTGTCCTATGCATTGAAGATGATTGAGCACACTCTTGGCCTCTGACCATTAGGTGCCAGTAGCACTGCCTCCCTGTTGTGACACCAAAAAACGTCTCTAAACATCACTAAATGTCCCTTGGGGAGGATCCTGGTTGAGAATCACTGCTGTATAGCAAACAAGGAAATGTCTGAAACCATGAGTGTACATGAGTGGGTATGCGTGTGCATTCAGTTACGCTAAAATGATTCTTGAAAACTTGATTGAATTAGGTATTGTGGGGCTATGGAGAGTGGAGGTGGAGGAGGAGAATTCTCATGAGTTTTATACTTGCATGTAAACATCATAAACATAAAGATTTATTTTTTTTCACAACTAAATTTCCAATGCCTAAGGCATGGTGATGCTCAATAAACATTTGTTGAATGAATGAACAAAGAGAAAGTCAAGAGTATTTTTTATGACAGACTCAATTCAGATATTCTGTCCTTTCTCTCAACTAGAAGTTTGGTTTTATAAACACCTTAAGAGTTGTGCTGGCCAAGGGTGGCAACAGTCAGAATGTAAGAAGCTCAGATGTCAACAGACCCTGGATGCCACACATTCACTCCTCACAAGTTGTTTAACAGCGGATGCTGCTTCATTCTTTCTGTTTCCCTGCAGGGTATGCTTAGTGTACCTTCTGGGGCCCCCTTTAGCTGAATCTGGGCAAGCTGAGTTAAGCAGGAGGCTCGAGACCACTAATACAAGACTCTCAAATGGCCTTTTCCTGCTTATGTCCAAGCTGGGTTGGAATTTTCAAGGGAGAGTTCTTTTATTTGGTGATCACACGTTTATTGAATCAAATGCGATGGATCCAGAGGTTTAAGCATTTAACTAAGTCCCTATCCTCACACCTGTATTCAAATAGTAGCTGGAGATGATACATAAGTAAATATATACAAGTCTCAAAAAATGAAAAAGAGCAATAGGATGAATTTGCAGAGCAAGAGGATGGTGATGATCTAGCATTGAAGAAGACAGGCTGCTGTAGGGCTTGAGGAGGCCCAGAGTTCTGCCCAAAGGCTCCTGTGCTGGAAGCTTTGTCTTTAGTGTGGTGATGTTGACAGGGACTTTAAGTGATGGGGCCCGGTGGAAAGTGGTTTGGTCATTGGAAGAGCTACTTTTGGAAGAGATTAAAGCAGTCTTGTGGGACCTAGGTAATTCCTATGAGAGTGAGTTGTTATAAAAACAGAAAGCCTGACCTTTCTCCGTTATCTGGCTCCCAGTGCCTCTTGTTCAGCAGCAATCCCACCATGATGTTATCCACCATGTTACAGTGTTGCCAAGGAGGCTCTCACCAGAGCTGAGCTGATGGGATTTCCTAAACTGGGCTTTTGACCTCTAAAACTGAGCTAAAAACCTTTTTCATCATTAAAGTATCCAACCTTAGGTGTTTTGTTATAGCTACAGAAGACAGATGAATAAAGCTGGCTATGGAAGGTCTCTCTGAGGAAGTGACCCAAAGCAGTAACAGAGTCTTCATCCTCGCTTCTTTCTCTGTCCCTGGATGCTTGAGCATAGGATGCTAAAGGTGCTCAGGGTGAGGAGAACAGAGCAGAACAAGCTGACATCTCCCTGTAGTGGCTTTTGAGCAATCATGCATGGGGATGAACATCTCTTCCTCTTGAAACAATTCAGGGATCTGTCACAGTTTGCATAGTTTCAAGCTGTGGTTCTTAACAGTTTTGATTCATAGTTTTCCTTAGAAAATTTGAAGTAACTTAGGAACTCTCCTCAGAAAAATGCTTTTAAAGTGAAAAATGTTGGTGCAAATTTAAGGTGATCACATCCTTGTTGAAACTGTTGTATGGAGAGCTTCCTTTTCCCACCATTCAGAAATTCTGGAGTAATAATAGCAATATCAATCATTTATTGAGAGTCTAGCATGTCTCAACTTTTTGAAACGTTGGCTATTTTATTATCCCAGTCAAGTCCACAACAAGGACTGAAGGTGCCTCGTATGGATAAAGATCTCCATTCAACCCTACCACTACAAAACAAAAATGTTAAAAAGGACTCCAAAAAAAAAATAAAGGCAGCATTTTGCAGTGACTCTGAGGTGTATACCATTGGCAGCCTCATTGTATAGAATGGGAAACAAAGGCACCGATTGAGAGAGATACTCTCCCAAAGACACACAGGGATTAGAGTAGTGTCCACCTGATTTCTCTTTCCCTAGTTGGCCTGGCAAGTAATTAGAAAATATTTTGCCTGAGGATTTTATCTACCTAAAGACTTGGATAGTGTTAATGTATGATGTCAGGAAATTTTGATAGTAAGTCTGCAGCATAATGAAATTTCTTCCAGTGTTGGGTTTCTCTTCATACCTGTACCATTTAATGGTGGTCCCCAAGTGCCTAGAGCATTTGTGGCCACTGCTTAGCAGGCCAAGCCTGTGTACAGTGCCACATATGTTACTCAGTATTTTATTTGCTTTCCTTATAGCTGGACAAAATACCCAACACCTAAAATTGATAGAAAGAGAGGGTTATCTTGGCTCACATTTTCAGTCCACAGTTGTCCAGCTTCAAAGAGGAAATGCATGGTAAAGTGGCATGGCAGGGTAAAAGCTGCTCATATCATGGAGGACAGAAAGCAGAGAGCAAAGAAAGGAGGCAAGGAGGGAGATATACTCTTCTAGGTCACGCTGTCGATGACCAGCCTCTTCTGACCCGGCCTCCCCTCCTAACATGACATTTAGCTATGGTGGCCCTCATGACCCAAACGCCTTTAAAAGTCCTGCCTGTAAATGCATGAGGCTTTTGTGGGCATTCTAGATATAAAGCTTAACATTCTGCTCCTTGATCCGAAAAGTTTCATGTGCATCACTTTATGCAAAATGCATTTAGTTCATCTATAAAATTTGCCTAAATCCTAACATTTGTAGCATTGCTGAAAAGTCCAAGTTCAAAATCTCCTCTGAGATTCAAAGCAAACTCAGCTGTGTTCCCCTGTAAAAATAAAGAAGAAGGTTAAACACAGCTAACTTACAATGACACAGAGTAAACTTGCCCATTCTGAAAGTGAGAAATACTGGACAGAAAGCAATGAGACCAAAACAAGATTGAAATCCAGTAGGGAAAACATTAAATCCTGTGGTTCCACATCCAGTATCCAAGGCAAGATGTGACCATAGTTGAACTTCAAACTGCTTTGGTATCCCTGCTGCTACAGCAAGGCCAGTGGTTGCAGCTCTCATTTCTTCTCTCTGGTGCTGGCTTTGCTCACTGCCTGAAGTGGTCCTCAGATGGTCTACATTCCTGGTGTCTCCAACTCTCTGGGTCTCCAATGCACTTGTGGCTCCACTCTGTTTCACACATTATCCTGTTAGGGCCACACTGACTGGCCTCTCAGCCCTTCTGTAATCTGGGTGGAAACCTTCTTGACCCCATAACCCTTGCATTCTGCATGCCTGTAAGACCAACACCATGGAGATAATGCCTAGGTCTGTCACCAGTTTAAACAGTAGCCAGGGCCCCTTGAATCATGGCTGCAGTGGCCTGAGTGCCTGGATGGCTAAGCTGTGGTCCTGGATGAACTTTGTAGAACAAAGGTCAAGATCTTGCTGTTTTCTGGAATGCCCCCAAGGCATCCTTCCTACTCTCCTCACTTAAAGTACGTGGCTTCTTTTCAATCTAATCTTTTCAGTAACCAATTTTAACCTTTGGTTAAAATTTTACAAAAAATTTTAAATGGCCTTTTGGCTCTTGATTTTCAGTATAAAGCTGGCTAAACCCAGCAAGTAGTATCTATGCTATAGCCTGAACAGTGGACGGCTTTGAAATTTACTTCACCAGATGAATCAGTCTGCTGCCTTTAATTTCAGTCTCCCCCCCAAAGTCTCAGGATATGAGCAAAATACAGACAAATTTTCTGAAAGAGCTTAACCCACATGGCCTGGAGTGCTCCTGGCAGTGGAATCCTTTTCCTCAACTAAAACCTCCTGAGCCTGGTCTTTACTATCTGCCTTTTTTTTTTTTTTTTTTCTTTTTTAAAGCATTCCCCTATTCCACACTCCAACAAGAATCTCCTGTCAAGATTAGTTTACAATACAATGTTCTAGGGCTTCTGCAGTCAGTATCTTCCAAACCTTTCCAAATTCCTTCCGTGAACCACTTCCAAAAGCTTCTAAACCATATGCTCAGGTAACATCACAGCAATAACCCCACCTCTCTGGCACCAAGATTGGTCTTAGTCACTTTTCTCTTTGCTGGGACAAATTACTCAACACTCACAACTTAGGAGAGGTTTATTTTGGCTCACATCTCAGTCCATGGTTGGCCAGGTCCAAAAAGGAAACAGCATATCAGAGGGGCCTGGCTGAGAAAATCCACTCATATCTTGGTGACCAGGAAGCAGAGAATGATGGAGGGTACTGGGAAGGGAGAAATATACTTCCAGGTCGTGACACCAGCAGCTTGCATCTTCTAACCAGGCCCACTTCCTATTATCACAGCTGGCTACAGTGCCTCCAAGATTCAGAAGCCCCACCTATGAGCGCATGAGGCTGTGAGGGAACATTCAGATAGAAACCGTAACACTTGGAGCCAGCTGCAACAGAGAAAGAAGATGGTGATGAAGCTTTCTGCTTGACAGTAAATGACTTTATTGCTGCAGATTGTGTGTGCTTCTAGAGGTAATGATTTCAAATAAGAAGGAGTATCTCACATCAGTGTGGACCCTCCTGAGAAGGAGCACCAAGGTTTTTTAGTTTTTTTTTTTCCTGTAAAGAGCCAGGTACTACGTATTTTAAATTTGAAGGCCAAAGGCAACATTGCATATTTTATGTAGACTTATAGAATTTCTCAATATATATTGATTTAAAAATGTAAAACCCATTTTTAACCTATGTTCCATATAAAATCTCAGGAGCTGTGTTTGGCTTTCCAGTCGTAATTGATTGATTCTCCTCTAGAGCTAGGCTAGCTGACCCAAATCTAGACTTGATATCAATTGGATGGATCACCGTTGTTAGCTTCTTTAGCCTTTGTGTGTCTGTTTCCTCATGAGCCAAATGAGTATACCCATAGCATTTACTTTGCTGAAGCATTAAAGGAGTTAATATAGGTAGACAGTTTAGACAAGTTCCTAGTACCTCATAAAGGTTATATGAGTGTTTTAAAAATATTATTCCATGATTATTTGATACAAGGACTATTTCAAAGACACACTAGTACTTTGTGATCTCTGCTTAAATACAGAGTGTGAGAATTAATGTAATACAACACTGGATGACTTAAACTTTATATTCAGAAAATCATATAGTGACATAATTTGGTCACAGTGTTTTCCCTTATCTTTTATGTTTCTATGCCCAAAAGGGTACACCAGGGTAAGTCTGGAACTAAATGAGAAAAAGTTCATGATAAAAAGTTCTCTTCAGTCCCTTCTCCTCAGGCCCCATATGAGATTCTTTGAGAACTCAGGGCCAGCAGGCACTCTTACCACTGGTCTACACCCTTGACTCAATGCAACTTTTTAAAACAGCTACAAAACTGCCTTTGGCAAAAAGTCCTTTTGTGAACAAGGCCAAGACCACTATTGGAGAGGTTTTGCAGCTGTCCTTCCCCCATAGAGTATGCAGAGCGCTCTTCCTCTTTGCTTTCTTTTTCTGCCACATTATCAAGCATCCAGCTGCAATTGTAGGAATGAACAACACACTTGTGGATGTATATGGTTTTGCTGGATAAATTAGGTATTTTTTATAGAAGCAAGTTAGAGAAAATTCAGGGAAATATAAGGAACAAAACATAAACTAGCTCTAGTTCCACTGTAGAAAAATACCTTAGCAAGGGATTTCAGGTTCATCGTTTAGATGATCGCAGTGTCTTCTATGCACTTAATATAACTCAGGCACCACGTGGTCCAGACTCAACCAATGTTAAACTCAAAAATCAGCACTCTGTTAGTCATAGATAACTGCTGGGGGAAAATACAGGCTTTACCTGTGATTTTCCAGTATTGTTAAATTGGATTTAGATCATATTCGTGCTGAAATTTTATTCTCCTACTTTTTTTATACCCCCAGACTTCATAGGAGGCTCCAAATACTCCACACACCTCAAATCATCCTCAGCCTCCTTAGATCTCTCTCATAACCCTTTATTCCCCTATTCTGAGCTTCTTTTCTGTATGGTCTAACGCATTTCTCTGGCCTCTCTTTTCATTTGATCTCTTCTTTGCTTATAATCTAGAACGTCCATAATAGATAAGAACTTAAAACCATATGCAGCAAGAAAGAATTTTATCTAAAACTTCTGTATCTGTCCACCTCAGTCTCTTCCTGTCTCTTGGTTTCCCAGAAATGTCAGAAGCCATAGCTGGCAAGACTGAGAATTCTGTGGGAAGGCAATGTAGAGTGAGGGAGGACGGGCCTCAAGAAAAGGGGGTGGGGAGAGAGCAAGTGAGGACAAAGTTCACCTTAGAAGATGCAAAATGTAAAATCAGGATTTGGTTCATGTCTTCTACTTTGAGTAAATTTCATCTACAAAGATATTAGAAACATTTTCCTTAGGAGTTTGAAAATACAGTTTCATACAGTATATAGTATTCTGTTGTGTAAGTACGCCACAGTGCACTTCAACAATCCTCTTGTTGAAAGTTTAGATGAAATACATTTTCTGCTGATAGTACTATTGTGTGATATCTTTGGCTATGTTTTGTGTATTTTTAGAGGCATGCATCTTGAAAATGGCTGCTGGAACATTGTGCTTTGTTGACCAATTTGATAGTCTTTGCCTCGTGCTAGATATGATCCTGACATTTTGGTGTTGAACTGATGTATGTCCGCATTTATAAGTTGCATTCAAGAATAAAAGAAGCACAAATTTCTCATATTTCTCCCTTGGAGGTGCTCTTGAAAAAGAGACGATCTTTTATGTCTGTTACCTGCAGAAAGGTGGGGATGTAGCTCGCTGTGTCGCTGCCAGCGGCACACTGAAGAAGAGTAGGAAGGAAGGAAAAAAAAAACCCCTGCAGAGGTTCACAGTGAGCTTTTACAATGGGGCAATTTACTCTAAGCCTGGAAATATCTGCTTAACTTTTAAAACCACGTGAATTTAAGGGGCTATTAATTTGTTGTTGAGTCACTGACACCAAATAGAAATACGGTGTTATAATAGTTCTATAAGCTTTGCGATCTTTTCAATACTCTGCCTTTGGAAGGGGAGAGGTGTTGAAACTTGTTGACAGTTTATAGAAGAGGAAATGAGATGCGGGGAACCAAAAGGAAGAGAATTGTAATTTTGGGTCTCTCAGAAATTCAGCTGAAGTCTCCAGGAAAATCAAGTGGAGAAATTAGGAAGCTGCAAGGTGACCTCTGAAAGGACCTGGGCTTCTTCAAACTTTAATCCATCAAACTCCATCAAGCAGGTGGGGGAAGGAGGGGGACAAACTCTGGGCTGTTGACCTTCTTCATTCCCTCCATCTCTTTTACATCTCCTTCCATGCATTGTTATTTATTCATTTATTAAGCACCCACTTACTGAGAGAAGGCGATGTGCCAGGCTATTTTAGGAGCTGAGATTTAGCTATGAACACATCAGAAAGAGTTACTCCCTTTATGTCATAAAGCTTTGGTTGTGTGATGAGAGCGACAGGTAAACCAGTAAGTAAACAAAATTTTTCCCCCAAATTGAGAGTGGATAATAAAATAGAGAAATGGACTGATTACAGAGTTGACTAGGGAAGATGTTCTGAGAGGGAAGATGTAAGCTGAGAGGCGTCATAGGAAGCCAGCCATTGGAAGGTCTGGGTGGAAAGAGAATGCTGGACTGAGAGAAGAAGAAAAGACTCTGAGGTGGTGTCTTAGTAGTCTGTGGTGTAATGTGTTACACTAGAACTGCGTGGCTTAAGGCAATAAACGTTTATTATCTCACAGTTTCTATGGGTCAGGACTGAGGGCAGAGCCTCACCGGATCCTCTGGATCAGTGTCTCTTACAAGCAGCAGTTAAAGTGTTGGCCAGGGGTTTAGTCAGTTTATGGTTGGTTTGGGGATGGAATGGCTTTCCTATTCACTCACCTAGTTGGTGGCACAATTCTTTTTCTCCAGGGCCTTGGTTCCTCATTGGCGATCGGGTGCAACACACCTTCAGTTCCTGCCAAGGGGCAGTTTGTAACATGGAAGCTTGTGTTACTCCATCAGACTGAACAAGGTGAGGGAGAGGGATTGCCACTAGGATGGAGGGTGCTCTTTTCGGCTGAATCTCGGGTGTGATGTACTCTCGCCTTTGCCTTGTCGGGCTCCAGCAGGTCAACACAAGGAGAGGGGAAGGTACACAGGGTGTGAATAAGAACTAGTGGGAATCACTGGGAGCCAGCCCAATGGCTGCCAAGCAGGGGAGGACTGGCATGTAAAGGCACAGAGGCCAGAGAGACTGGGGGCCAGTGAGGTGGTCGGAAACGCAAGGGCTCTTTACAGTGGCAGGTGAGAGCCAGACCATGCCGGGCTGGATGGGGCAAAGTGAGGCACAGCAGGAGCCACTGGTGAGGAAGGTACCGCATCTTGTTCACATTCTAAGCGGATCACTCAGGCTGCGCCTGTGAATGGGTTGTAGGGGCTGGAATAGCCCTAGGAAGCCAGTTAGAGGCAAGCATGCTTGGATATGGGTGATTTTCATTAATGTGTCTGTCCAAGAACTGGAAGCATGAGAGATGGGACAATCCTCACACATTAATCTAGTTTTCTTTTCTCACATGAGGACTCTGCAGCCATATCACCTTTCTAGTTCTCAGGCTCAGCCTCTTCTTTTGTACTGTGGGAAGCTGGACTGAGCTTGGATCTGTAGGGGCTTCCAGATCGTGCCATTGTCTGTGTCCTGTGTGAAGCAGTAGGAGAAAACAAAGCTGGGAGTGGAGAGAGGACAGCGTGGGCAAAGGTTGGGAGGCCAGAGAACACTCGATGGATGGGGGCTTAGAGTGGCCAGTGGGCTTTGCATACCACCTCTGGCACCAAAATTCTGCAGCTCATTGGCTGGCTGATGATTCCCTGGCCACACCCTCTCTGAGAATGCTCAGATGGAGGGCAAGGATCCACGGAAATGTTCAGCTGCATAGGCAGATCCAAGATTAGTACTAATAAGAGCATCTGACTGTCCTCCTTCTTGGCACCCCATGAAGGCAGGGATTTTTGTTTTGTTTATTACTGCATTTCTAGAACTCAGATATCATGGAATGAATGAATAAGCTTAGCCCACGAGGCAGGTACTCTTTAACTTGGTGATCCAGTGTGAGAACTAAGACGGCAAGAATGTACACATTTTACTTGGGGTCACAGAGTTGGAAAGTGGTGGAATTAGAACTTGAATACAAGTCTGTGGGACTCCAGACAAGCTGCTAGCATGTGTGTCCTGGGCAGCCGCATGTGTCTGAAACGTAACCCTCAATTTCTTGATTCGTATGATGTTATGAAATATTATTTCCCCAAGTTTTCTAGGAGAATCAGGTGGGGAGGTAACTGAAAGCACACTGTAAGGTATTAATTGATTTGCTGGACTGGGCACTGCTATTATTTCTATTATGAAAAGCATATGGACACATTGAACTTGGTATTTCCCAATCAGAAAACAGCCTTGGGCTGCGGAAGGAGAATAAGGCAGGCCTGTGTGGAAAAAATTTTAAAACTCTGGCTTTCACCAGCTTCTAGTTTGCTGATATCTGGGCTTACTGAGCCCCAGTTCTCCCCTCTCTGAACCGAAGCTGCTTCCCCCAGAGCATGGCAATGGTGAGGTTCACATGGGGTAGTACCTGGGAGGTCTGGAGAGGGCCTTTGTTTCTGTGTTTTGTTTTTAATTTTTATTTTTATTAGCACGTGTTTGGTGTACTTAAAGATTGAATTTTGTGTGGGGAGTTGGTACATGTGCATCACACTTCTTTTTTTAAATTAAATTCTTTTATTGATACATTGTAGGTATACAACACAATTACATTTCTCATTGGGAACTTGTACCTTTACATGATGCATCTTGGTCCTTATTTTTTCCCCATTCCTAGCCCTCCCTTCACCCCCTCCACCCTTCCCTATTTACAAAGACTTTATTTCCATTTTTTCCACTTCTCATCATTTTTCCTTTCCCTTCTTTCCTTTCCCCTGCCCCTCCCACTACCCCTACTCCTTTGGACCTTTTCTACCTATTTTGCATTATCGATTATTCATTCTAATCATTGGTACATTTTAGGTATACAGTATAATGACATTCATTATTGGAAATTTGAACCTTTACATAGTCTCTCTTGGTTCTTATTTTTCACCCTTGCCCAGCCCTCCCTTCAACTCCTCCATTTCTCCCTATTTACAAAGATTTTGTTCCTATTTTTCCATTTTCTCATATTAATCCTATTCCCTTCTATCCTTTCCCCTAGCCCTCCCACTTCCTTCCCCTTTGCCCCTTTTCTTCCTATTTCACATTACCTATTATACATTTAGTCCTTATTTACACTTTCAGTTTCTCACACCAGAGAAACTATTCAGTATTTATTCATGTGTGTCCTATTTATTTCACTTAAGAGTATTGCCTCAATGTGCATCCACTTAGCTATAAATGTCTCTAATTTCTCATTTTTTATGGCTGAGTAGTACTCCATTTCTCGAATCTATAAAGAACTTAGAACGATCAGACCTCCCAAATTTAAAGACCCAGTCCAAAAATGGGCATCTGAAATGAACAGACAATTCTCAGACAAAGAAGTAGAAATAGCAAATAAATACATGAAAAAATGTTCAACATCACTGGTCATTTGAGAGATGCAGATGAAAACAATGCTGAGATTCCACTTCACTCCAGAAAGAATGGCTGCTGTCATGAAATCAACCAATAACAAATGCTGGTGGGGCTGTGGGGAAAGAGGAACCCTGCTCCACTGCTGGTGGGAGTGTAGACTGGTGCAAGCACTGTGGAAATCAGTATGGCGATACCTCAGAGAACTAGGACTGGAAGTCCCACTTGACCCTGCTATTCCACTGCTGGGGATCTTCCCCAAAGAATTCAAAGAATCATAGTACAGTGATATATGTGCACCCATGTTCATAGCAGCACAGTTTGTAATAGCTAAAACTTGGAAACAGCCCAAATGCCCATCAACTGGAGACTGGATAAAGAAAATGTGTTTTTTTATAAAATGGAGTGCATCACACTTCTTAATATTTTTGACACCCCCTCTTCTGCCCTTCTCTCCCTTTTTTGGGTCCCCTTCCCATTTGCAAAAGATCTACTTCCCTGTTTCCTTCTATCTAGTTTTTATTTTGTGCAGCAGGCTTTCTGTTGCTGTCAGTATCATTTGCACTGCCCTGTCTCTGGGCTCATTATGAAGGAATTTCCCTTTTCTGCTCAGACTTCCCTGGGATCCTTGAGCAGCTCAGGGTGAAGCCAGGCTGGACCCACAGCACCGTGTTCTGTGGCCATGTCCTAATTCCTTGGCCTCCTTCCAAAAGACCACAGAGATATCATTTCTCATGTCTTCTTCCAAGTGAATTGTGTGATGTGTAATCATTTCTGCACTGAGTCTTTCAGTGGGTATAGTATTTCTTTTTTTATATATGAAAGGGTCCTGGAATAGGTCTCTCTTTCCTTTGGAGAATCTTTGAAATTTGGAATCTCCTGCAATTAGCAGTTAGCCAGAAAATTCCCCAATTCAACCTATGTAAATAAACAGGCTTTAAAAGCCTAAATAAAATGGGATACGAGAAAGAACTTGCAGTAATAAGAAAAATCAATGCCTGGCAAATTCTCGAATGGAAGGCAGAGTTGTTTCTCCTGAAAATGGAAATGATATTTACCTGAACACCAGAAGGGATGAGAAACTCATGGTAATGAGTGAAGCAGAAAAGCAGTAATGGGATTTGGGTCATTGGCATTCAGACGGGGCCCTGGGAGTGAGGACAGCAGTGCCTGGGTCACCTCCCGCCGCCTGCCCCGCTGCTCCTGAGATGCACAAGGACACAGTAAGGAATATGTGCGTGTGTCTGAAGCCAGGCAGGCAGGCAGCAGAGACTAGGGAGAGAAAGCCCTGTACGGGCCCAGAGTGCTGCCTTCTGGTCAGGTCAGAGCGGGCTCAGCCTGGGGGAGTTTGATTCCCAGGGAAAGCCCTGGCACCCCAATGGGGAGAGGTCAGTGGGTAAGCTATGAGGACGTCTGAGGGTGGGGATGGCGAGGATCTGATCTAGGAAGAGCGTGAATGCAGTGAGAAGGAGAGCAAGGACAGGGGAAGCAAGGCTGTTAGGTTCCTTTCCTGCATCCCATCGCACTCCGCTGTCCCAACCACCACGCTCTGGACCTTGTCACCTTACTTCTTTCCCGGGCTTTTGACCGAACCAATCTGATCCCGCGGTTCCCATCTGTACTCTATTTTTCTTCACTAAGTATAGGTAGACAGATTCTGTATTTGTGCAGTATTTTTGCCTGTCTTCCCAATTACAATATGAGATTCAGTATGACCAGGTCTTGGGCTTTTGTGGTTTTCTGCAGATAGGACCCCCATCTAGTAACATGCTTAACACATTTTAGGAACTCAGTGTAGGTTGTTTATGGAATGAAAGGACAGGAAGGATTTTCCAGGTTTGAAGCTCCAGGATTAGGATGCATATCTGGAAGAGAAGGCTCCTCGTCCCTCCAAACCCACCCTCCACAACCTATAAATCACAGGGACCATCACTCACACTCTGCAATGTCCACGCTGCACCTCCTTTCTCTCTTAGTGGTTTGATCACCCAGAGAGTTAGGGGAATGGAATGCTTGATGAATTAGAAAGCTGCAGTGGGATAGGAATCTAGGGAGCCTGAAATATATAGTCACAGGTCCTGCAGCAAATTAGGGTTTCTTAACTGAGTAAAGAAAGGGAGTAACTGGAGCTTCCACACTTGGAGGAGTGGATCAAGGCTAGCAACCAGGGATATGGACAGGAACTAATCATGAGAGCACATGTTTTTATGACCTTACGTTGTTGCAAACTACACAGCCTTCTGCTCTCCAGTACACATTTGGGTCCCGCATGACTCACCCAGGTCACAGTCACAGTCAGCGTGCCCTTTCTGTGTGCCAGGCTGCAGGAGTATAGCTCAGTGAGAGAGCACCTGCCTTGTGCTGGTGAGGCCCTGGGTTCCATCCCCAGCACAGCCAAATAGAAGAAACAGAAGTAAGAACAGTTCCACTGAGAGAGGAATCACACAGTTAGAGGCATTCTGACTGCCGTGGAATCACAGAGAAGAGAACTTGACCGACAGTGCAGAAAAGAAAATATTAGGAGAGGCATTCTGGAGGAGGTGACAGCAGAAGTGAAGGCGAGGAGGCTTCGAGGAGTGTGCTGTCTCACAGGAGAGCCACTAGTTTTGTGCAGCAGTTTAAATTTAAATTAATTAAAATTGATAAAACTTAAAAGTCAGGTCCTCAGTGATGTCAGCCATGTTGGGTGAACTGAGCAGCCACTTGTGGGTAGAGGCTGCTGCCTGGAACAGAGCAGATTCGGGCATTTTCATCTTTGGAACAGGACTGGAGTTTGGCTTTCCCAAGTTGGGAGTCTCCAGTCCATTGTCCATTTAGGAACCTCTCTTGCAAGAAAAAGAATATTCTGCCTCGAACTGCTTAAATTTTAGCCTAAATGTATGGGTTGATGGAAGAGAATAGTCCAGAGGCAATGAGTCGTTTAGGTGAGATTTGATGAAGACTCCGGCTTCCATCCCTGACTCTTTCATCTTTGCTCATCCAGATGCGACTGCTTTGTTCCCGTTTTGCTTCTCCTTGTGGTTACAAAACAGCTCCAGCAATTCCAATTTTCCTATTCGTATTTCAAACACTTCAGAAGAGAGAGGAATTGTTTCTCTGCCCGTGGGTCGAGTCTTGAGTCCGGTGCCGAGCCTGTGCATAGCCTGCCATGACCAGAAACCCGTGATCTGCTCCCTGGCTTGGGCCTGAGGTAGGAGCCCAAGTACAACCGGTAGGATCAGAGAACTGTGCTGCTTTGCTTCCATCAGGAGGGTCGGACTCCAGAGCGGGACCTGAGGTGCAAACCCCTAACCCCAGCTGAAACTCTGGAGAATTGACGAAAACAATGCTGGGGTAGCAATGCCAAGGTTCACCACTGTTATTCCTCCAGCTGGATATTGGCCTGTCCACATCTTTCTGCATCTCAGCCTTTCTGAAGCTGTTTGAAGAGCTGAGATCAGTTCTGACTTTTATGGATGACTTGAGTGAGGTTTCTTCTTCCTCTTCTTTAGTGCCACATGTTTGCAGTACACGAAGTTTACATTCATCTTGGGGAGCAAGTGTGTGTACGTAACACACCTCGATTCTTTTCTGATCCACTTCCCCTCCCTAGACATCTCCTTCCCTCCACCTCTAAATTTTCTTTCCCCACTTTCATTCCTATTTTTAATGTTATTAGTTTTAGTTCATGTTTGTGTCATGTAATATTACCATTTTCGTTCTTACTATGTTTTAAGTTCATGTTTATGACATATGATATTTACATTCATCGCTGGTATTTGGTACACAAACCTGACACCTCTTAAATCTTTTTACTTCTCCTTCCCCTCTTTCCTCCCTCACCCTTGGTCTCCTGGACCCTTTCCCATTTGCAAAAGATCTGTCTCCCTGCTTGCTTCTATCCATCCTTTATTTTTCTCTTTATTTGTATTTTGCCTCACTCAAATGGGAGATCCATGCAGAATTTAAGCTTATGTTTCTGATTTATCACTCTGAACATTATATTTTCCAAGTGCATCTATTTTCCTGCAGATGTCTTGAGTTTACCCTTCTTTATAGCTGAGTAGTATTCTATTGTGTACAGACATCACGTTATCTTTGTCTGTCTGTCTGTTGATGGGCACACAGTTTGGTTCCATGACTTAGCTCTTAGGAGCTGGGCTGCTATAAGCACAGGTGTGCATGTATCACTGCAATATGATGCCTTCAACTCTTTTGGGAGGATACCAAGAAGGGGAATAGCTGGGTTGAGTGGAATTTCTAGTTTTAATTTTTTGAGGACTCTCCATATTGATTTCCAAAGTGGTTGTGCTATTTTACATTCCCACCACCACGTAGCAGTGTTCCTTTTTCGCCACAGCCACGCTAGCATTTGTTATTATTTGATTTCTTCAAGACTGTCATTCTTTCTGGTGTAAGATGAAATCCTAGCATTGTTTTAATTTGCGTATTTCTAATGGCCAGAGATGGTGAAGCTTTTTTTTGTATGTTTGTTGGCATCTGCCCTCCTCCTTGTCCTCCTCCTCCTTCTCTTCTTTCTTCTTCTCCTGCCCATTTCTTGAGTGGATCTTTTTTGTGTGTGCTGTAAGTTTTTGAGTTGTTTATATATTCTAGATGTGAGTTTTGTTAACTGAGCCAAGACTGGCATGAAGCAAGTGGGTTTCTCAGGATGTGAGGCTTAGGAAACACCTCTTCTTATACAAGGGCAGAGATTGCATCTGAAATTTGGAGGCTCTCTACACTTTGAGCCCAAACAGCACATTTGCTTTACCCTAGTTTCTGCCCTGTGTCTTAGGAAATCAATTTGTCAGAAAAGGTGGATTCTCTCTTTCTCTCTGAGTTCAGAGAAGAGTTTCATCTAAAACAGCAGTGCTTTTCAGGTTCAAAAATGAACACATCTTGCTTTAAAAAAAACCCCACAAGAGGTATTGCTGTTTGCAGCAAGCCAATCTGTCTTCCCAGTGGTTGTTCTGATGAGGTGGATGATATTACAACACAATAGGAAAACATATTACCCATTACAAATGGCATTGCATTATAAACTATAAATAATTGATAGGCAGTGATACAGAATAATAACTTTCCCTCTGAGCTATTTGTCTGAGCCCTTAGCAACTTCACTCTGTTGAGTCATAACCCAGCCCACACGAGCAGGTGGAGTAATGGCGCCATGACTGTGCAGACAGGAGAAGGAAGAGGACTTTGCAGAGCCAGGGACAAGTGGGGAGGGAATTAGTTAAGGGTACTAGGTGTAGCAGATGAGAATACATGACACATGCACGTTGCATGGAACCTATTTATTCTAAAAATTGTTATTTATCTGGAACTCTGGTTTAACTGGATGCTCTATATTTTGTGTGACAATCCAGGTATATTAGTTTCCTGTTGTTGTCACAACAGGTTACCACACTTAGTGGCACAGAATAATAGAAAGATACCATCTTTACAGTTCTGAGAATTGGGAGTCTGAAATCAATTATACTGGGTTGAAATTAAGATGTTTTTAGGACTGCGTTCTTTGTTAGGCTCTGAGAGAGAATCCCTTTCCCGGTATTTTTCCTGGCTGTAGTGGTAACCCGCCTTCTTTGGTACCTAGCTTACTTTCCTAGCACGTCTGCATTCACGGACACATCTCTTTGGACTCTCTCCCCTCCATTTCATGTGGACCCTGTGATACATTAGGTTCACCTGGATGATCCAGGACCCTCTCACTATCCAAAGGTCCTTAGTTTAATCACATTTGCAGAGTTCCCTTTCCAAGTAAGGCAACATATTCACAGGTTTCAGGGGTTAGGATGTGGGCATCTTAGGGACAGTGTTATTCCAGCCATCACCCTTTGCTGAGGTAGAGACATCTAGTTCTGAACGTGCCTCAGGATTCCCACTTTCCACACGCTGCATTTGATGCACCTGAACTGCTGCTTGGCCCCTGAACATTTCCTTAATGGTTTCACCTTTAGGACTAGCAGTTCTTCCTGAAACTTTGTGTTTGGGGTGAGGATAAATGAGTTGGAATCCTGACTGGTTCTCTTCCTCTCACCGTGACTTAGTCCATCGCTTCCCTCTTCCATGCCCAGTGGGTGTGAGTGGTAATGCTGCCCCTGAGCTGCCCTCAGGAACATTGTGAGGACGAGAGGTCATTGGCAAAAATGTGAACTGGCAGTGTGGCTGTACACAGGCCCTGTTGCTCACGGTGCCTGCCAGTGGGAGGCTGGCATTGGTAGTGGGCATAGTGGATTATACCCTTCCTTTCTGGAAAAGGGCTGAAGTGCAGAATTATGGAAATGGCAACTTAGTTTTCAGGTGCTTCCCAGATGATCCTTCTAGAAGTTTACACAGCCTGCCCAATCCCCAGGCAAGTTTCCTCCGGCCTCTTGACTACTCTTTCTTTGTTAGGAAAGCTTCCTTTCAGACCCCATGTTATCTCTGTGGCTTGGATGCTTTCAGTGTGCCAAATCAGTAAGCACGGTATCATGGCTTTGACCACAAATGTTTGTGGCAGTGACCGTGTGAATGCCATTTGCTGTCAGGCATATACCTTTATATGAATGAGGAATCTAGGACAAAGATTTGACAGAAAAAAAGAAAGCAAAGAGAGTTTTGGTAGGTAAAGAAGTTCTGATCTTGAGAGCCAGAGGTGCCCCATTCTAACTTCGTAGTATTCTTCATGCTGACTCTGTCTTAGAGCTATCCTTTGATCTGGATTGTGCTTTCCAATTCCCAAATAAAGGGCCTGATTACAACACTAAAACCCTGGTGAAGAGATTTTTCTAGATCAGCTATTCCCCCCGCACAGGCTTCTACTTTCCTTTTTCTGAACATCTACCTCTGCTAACTCACTACCTCAAGTTGCCTGGTTCTCACTTCTCTGAAGGCATCTTGGGGGTGGTCATAAAGCTCTCAGGCAGAGTGGCCTGGAAAGCCCACGTGTCTTGGGTTGGGACACACAAGTCGTTTCTGTGTTCTACAGTGACCAGCGTGTGGGTTGATGTCCTTTCTCCTTGTGGGTCTCATCTCCACACCTCTGGAGTAAAGGAGCTACAAATGTCCACCTTGGCTAAAAGTTCTATCAGTCTGTGACCCATCCATGACGACCTTGAGGTTCAGTTCTGCACTGATAATGAGATAGTTCTTAAGTTCTGAACAAGGTAGGTGGGTTAGATGCAGCTGTTCTGGGCACAATCAGCCTTTCACCTCCTTTATTAGAGAACCCTGTCCCACCCACAGGTCAGCCATTGACCTTGGTCTCTCTGTGGTGAGTATGGGCAAGGCTCCTACCTCCTTCTCATGGGCACCTGGAAGATCAGACATGGTGGGCAGGCCTCCCCAAGAAGGGATCAAGGGATTCAGGGTAGATATTGGGGTCCTTCGGATTTCACTTTCTTTCCAGGCAATGTACCTAGACGTTCCACGACTGTGGCTGTTGTCAAGTATGTCATATTTTATAAAGGTGGAGAGCTGTTGGCTACATGACTGCTAATGACCTAGAAGGCTGATCAGTGTCCTGTGTTCCAAAGCCAGTGATTTCAGAGTAGTAACTTCCCTTTTTCTTCATTCCACTTTCCCTTCATGTTCTTCAGTGCAGTTGAGGTACACCCTCTGTGATCAGGCTGTGTCTGGCTTTTCCTTCATAAGTTAAGAATATTCAATCTTTTTCTGAGGGTAGCTTTCTGAATTCCTTGATCTCATCTATAAGGCATTTAGACTCTCATGTTGATAGAGTGACCACATATATCTGTTCATCCATTCCTTCATCCATTCACATGCATTTAGCATCTGTTCTGGGCTAGACACTGAGCAGACAGCAAAAAACAAAACCAATAAAACCTCTTTCCTTAAGGAGCTCATATTCTATCAGACTTATGAAATCATTGTAATTAAACCTCATTCCACGCCACTCCACTCCATTCTGATATTTTTATTCCCTCCAATCCAGTCCAACTTGACTGCTGTTTACAGAGTGGCCAGTGTGCAGAGTGACATACTCTTCATTAATGCCCCTAATTTCACCTCTCCTGATGGTAGCTTTGGACATTAAGGGCTGCACATTGTGCTTGTGTGACTAGTGGGTGTTGATCATGGGGAATGGTGTCCGGTGATTTGCAGCTTTACAGTGCAGGCCTTGCTTCTTCACACCACACCATGATAGCTTTGCCCTAGTCAGTAGCATGTAGGGTGGCTATAATTTCTTTTTTTCTTACTTCACATCTCATATCTTTCATTTATCTTTCCATTTAACATGCATGAAACAAGTATAGTCTAGGAACTGAAAATGAAAGCAAAGAAGCTCCTGTCCACAGTGTACCTCAAACACATAGGAAGGTGTTTGGAAACAAGACATTCAGAGAACTTGTGATGAGCCCCAGTGACCAGCTCTGGGACAGGCAGGAAAGGTCTTGAGCCCCAGGAGATACCCTGTCTTCTTGGAGCTACAGGTAGCTTAGAAAGGCTGAGTTCCAAATAAGCTTCGCTTACTGTTAGTGAGCTTATTTGTCAATCATTTATTACCCTGAAGTATTCTGAGCACCCAGCTGTATGGTCTGTCGTCTCCACCTAGTAACACGCTTGTCCTGGAGTCATCAAGAGCACACTGTGGAAACTGAACTAGAATTGACTAAGTCTGAGCCCAGAAAGCCAGGTCTTGCCTTTTGCAGTGGGGCCCAGATTTCCACACAGGCTTCTCTGCCATCTCCATGCTCACTGAAGTCAGGGCAAAAGCCATTTACTTTCTTGGCCAGTCAGGGTAGTGGGATATGATTATTTATTTAAAACTCATTACCTGTGAACCTTTTACATGGAAGCAATTACGAAGTCTCCCAAAGAGAAAGATAATATTATACTTGGTGCAACATGCTTTTGGGGCGCCCTCCAAATGTGTTAGAAGGCCCCATAGGTCTTGACAACTTTTTTACGTCTCCCTTTTAAAACCAAGGCTGCTGCCAGGGAATCTGGCCTCTGGTGGTAAGTGCTGGTTGTGGTTTCTCCAGGATAAAATTCTGGGAATGTTGACGGTGCGGTGAGGTAGAGTGGGAACCGGGAGGGAATGTGGGTACTTATGTCGGCGGAGGTGTCAAATTTTACATGTCTGGGTTTTGTTTCCACCAGACCTCACTCTCAGAAATAGCCATTCTGTTCTATATGCTTACTGGAAGGGCTGGCTCTGTTTCAAGGAAACCTCTCCGAAATGAGGACAGCGGAGTGTAAAAGTAGATGATGTTAGGGCCAGGTTTAGAGGGAGCCAGCAAAAAAGGGCAGTGTGAGAAATGAGCCTTCCTGAGACTCAGCAGCCTGGAGCTGGAGCCCAGGTGCCCAGGGCAGGAACTGGCCAGCCCCTCAGTCATCTTGAGATCTCTCTGGGCTCTGCTTTCCTGGTAGAGGTTGGACTTTGTCACCTTAAAGAATATAAGGTCCCTTCTACTCACAAAGTGCTCGATTCTCAGGTGAGCCTCCTCGATATCCCAGAGCATCGCCAACCTTACCCTGCAGTGGGAGACTCGTTCCTGTGGATTACAGGCTTGCTTTTAGAGAGTAGAATTTATTACCAGCCTTTAGCGGCAGGGTGTAAACCACGACACATGATTCCTTAGCGGCATTTCATGGAAACAGTTTTAAGCTCTGACTGCAGAACGGAGAGTAGGGTCAAACAAAGAAAGGTACACACACCAGCTCAGACTGGCCAAGTGTGCTTCTGGGTTTCCAGGATTTTAAGAACCAATTAAAAACATGTAGGCCCTCTCCTTTCCTCCTGTCTTCTATGGTAGCTGTTTTGAGATCATCTCCCAACAGAGTAGGATGCTGTACAAAGCAGGGGCTGCGATGCCACACATTTCTACCCTGCCAGAAGCCTCAGGTCATGGAGAAATTGGGCTGGGCCAGGAGTTATTACCACAAGGGGCTTTGGGCTTTTTTGGGAGAAAGCTTTTCCCAGTATTCTGGGTTGTGGAGCCTGAGTTCAGAACTCAGCTCCATCTTCCCTCGCTGTAAGATCTGTGAGCTCAGCTTTGTCATCTGTGAGTTGGGGAAACCAAAAGTGCTGCCCTCAAAGGTGCTGGTAAATATGAACCGACTGATTACCTTGAAGCACATGCACACACGTGCTGACACAGGTCCTTCGCAGATACTCGCAGGCCCTCAACAAATAGGACAAGATCTCTTCAGTGATCACCAGTTATCATTCGTTAGTATTAAGCCAGAGTCTGAGTGGAGGCCTTGATGTGCTGACCAATTTATTTCTTCTGACAACCGCAGAGTTGTTACTGTACGATTCTTCTTCTTTTAAAGATAATGATGCCAAGACACAGAGAGTTCCGATAACTCCCTTTAACTGACACTGTCAAAGAGGAGAAGTTTAGAGAAGCGAATCTAGACTGTCAGGCTGAAGAAAACGCGCTCTGCCACTCTGAGAAATGGCAGCTATTGAACAGCACCCCAGCCGCACGGGAAGTAACATCAAGAATCAACAAACGGGATGATACCAAATTAAAAAGCTTCTACAGGGCTGGAGATTTAGCTCAGTGATTACACCACCTGCCTCGCAAGTGCAAGGTCCTGAGTTCAATCCCTGGTACCAAAAAAAACCCAAACCAAAACCCAAAACAACAACAACAACAAAAAGCTTCTACACAGCAAAGGAAACAACCAACAGCGAAGAGACAGTCTACAGACTAGGAAAAAGTTTTGCTAGCCACTCCTCAGACAGAAGTCTAATATCTAGACTATAAACAGAACTCAAAAAATTAGACCCCCTCCAAATAAAAGACCCAATCAAAACATAGGCAACTGAAATGAATAGATACTTCACAGGAGAGGTACAAATGGCCTGTAAATACATAAAGATATGTTGAAAATCTCTGGCCATTAAAGAAAATGAAATTAAAACAACACTGAGATTCCATCTCACTCCAGAAAGCATGGCTAGCATCAAGAAATCAAATAATAACAGATGCTGTGGAGAAAAAAGGAGCCCTTCTACACTGTTGGTGGGAATGTAAACTCATACAGCCACTATGGAAATCAGTGCAGAGATTACTGAAAAATGTAAAATTAGAAATTCATTTGACCCAGTTATTCTTCTAAGTATCTTCCTCAAAGAATTAAAGACATCATAGTGCAGTGATACATGCATGCTCCTGTTTTGAGCAACACAATTCATGATAGATAAATCTTGGAAGCAGCCTGTGTGTCCATCAGCAGATGAATGGATGAAGAAAATGTGGTGTTTACACACAATCGAGCTCTACTCTGCTCTCAAGAAAGATGAGCTTGAGTCATTTGTAGGAAAATGGATGCACTTTGAGACCATAATGTTAAGTGAAATAAATCAGACACACAAGCTTAAATATTATATTATTTCTCTCCTTTGAGAAGCCGAGTGATGACCCATTCAAATTCTATTTCAAATCTTCTTCAAATCCAACAGCAAATTCATAATGCTTTTTTATAGAAAGGCAAGCACCTGGACTCTTTGGTTTTCAGATGCTACCCTGATACAAAAATTCAGACCCTTGGGCCTCATACCACACCTAGGAATCAGGACCTCAGAGATGAAGCTTAGAAATATGTCTGACAAGCTTCTTGGTGTTGTTGGTATGCAATCAATTTGGAAACCATAGGAACAGCATGGCAGAATCCAGACCGCTGAGTGGCATTTCCCACTCAGTGACCCAGACTGTGTTTGCAGTTTGGTTGTGGAAGCCCCAGCTCGGAATTCAATTGCTGACTCAATTACTCAGGACCTGTTGATGATAAGAAATCACCCACCCTCACTTTGCTTTGGTTTCTTCCTCTGTAGCACAAAGCTCCTGGCCCACAGGGCTATTGCAAGGAATCCAAGTGTTAACGTGTAAAAGTTTAAGTGGAATACCTTACTTTAAAATACTAGTTCTCTTTCCCTACCAAATCTTTGTAAAAGTCCTTCCTCAGTTGAAAGGGACAATGAGAAAGAAGAGAGTAATTTGTTCCGAACAGTTACAGGCATCCAATATATACCTCTAGTGTTGGGTCTTTGTTTTATTGTGGTCACATCTGAAATTATTATAGTTCCTAAATGCTTCTCATGTTTCTCAATGATGCTGCCTGCAAAGTATTTCCCTTAGTTTTGAAAATAACTACCTGAAACTTGCCCATCTGATGCAGATTGTTTCTAGAACACTCAGGTTCTCAATTTTTTCTGCTTACCTCAGAAATCAACATATGGTAAATCCCTTCCCCAAATATGCCAAAACAGAAAGGCAGATCTAAATTAGTCCCTTTGGGCTTTAGCAACGCAGGGAGAGATTTTGTGTATGTTCGACATCATTTACTGGGCATCTTTTCCAGCCTACAGAGATGATCTGCTCAGTTGTAGTGGGTGGTATACAGGTTCCATCTAGGGATAAATCTGGACCCCGTAAAATACATGGGAAATGCCATCAGGTTACTCAGCAAGTTGGGTTGTCTTGGTTCTTCTCGCAGTAACTACACACTCTTGTAAGGAGCTCAGTTATTCTCTGGTTCCTGCAAAAATGACTTCTCATAGCAATAAAATAAAATGATTTCCAATCATGACTTAGCTCCACTGTGATCTGGCTTCAGGAAAGGAAAGTTAACAGTCAGACCATGCCAACCTGAACAGTTGGGTTCATTTATTTTTCCCATTGGAAATTAATAGCCTAACTTCCTGGTATGTGTCTCAGCCTCATGGTCATTTTGGGTAACCTGCCCTCTGAGCAAGGACAGGATGGTTTTCTTCTCAAGCATCTTCCCTTAGAGGATGTCAGGGCAGGCCATCAGGCCACTGTCTCTCTGATGATTTTGGTCCTGTGGATTTGCACTGTGATGTCGTCTTGGGAATATGAAAGCCAAACAAGGCACTGTCTCTGTCTTCAAAGAGTTGGTGGCCTTGATGGGAAATAGGCACTAATACACAAAGAAAATGTCTAAATCATGCAAGACGAGACAGATGTTCAGCGGAATACCAAATGATGTTGGCGGGTAAGCTGGAATCAGGGAGTGAGGTTCTTGTAGGAAGGGCTGGTTCAGGCAGGAGGTCATCCCCTCCCCTGTCCCAGGGCTAAGTGGGTGGGTAAATGTACCTGCAAAATCATGAGTATGAGAGAAAATCTTTCGTGATGACAGAACCCTGAGACACTGTCTCTTCATCTCACATGACACAGTCCTCCCTAAGAAGGCTGAGGAGCAGGTCACCTCTCAAATTCTACTGGGGCACATGCTCTGGACTTTTCCATTCACACCCAAATAAACACTTGGATAATTATTTGTTTAATGGCTGCGTCTCTTACCCCAGCAAGCTTTGCTAAATAAAACAGACTTAGCATGGTGCCCAGCTCCCCGATTCTGTCCAGTCATCACTGTTGCCTCAGGGCCGAGCATTGTGCCTGGCACACGAGTGAGCCTTGATCATGTAGTTATTGAATGGATGGACTCTTGATCCTGTCAACCAACCTTGCCAATATCAGGATAGGAAGAGTCCATTCCGGCAGCTCATCAGGTTAAAACCTTACTGTCAACCTTGACTCATTTTTCCACACCCACACCTATTTTAACAGCAACTGAATTCAGCTCTGTCTTCAGAATTTATCCTTAACCTAGGCCCTCCTACAATTCCACTCTGCTGTCACTCTAGTGCAAGTGACTGCAATACCCTAGCTGAATTGTCACTATGGCCTCCAGTCTTGCCCTCTGGCTTCTGGGCTTCTGGCCAGGGAGCAGTCAGAGCAATTTCTTAAAAACGTAAGGCAAAGCATGACGCTCCATGCATCTCCAGTGGCTTCCCATCTTTCTAAGAAGACCTGAATTTCTTAAACTGATCTACAAAGTCCCACATGAGTGCCCTCAACTCACCTGCTGGCTTTCTGTTGCTGTCTCTCTTGCTGTCTTTCTCTAGCATCTCAGCTTCTGGTGCCCTCAGCAGGCCAGGTAGCTGGCCCAGCTCCCCCTGTAAACTTGCTGCTCCTGCTGTCTGGAAGGCTCCTCCCCAGGCCCCCTTTCTTCTTTCCTTCTGGTCTCCTTTTAACACCACCAACCTGGAGACATCCCTGAACACTCCAAAGAAGTTGACTCCTTGTTCCCTCCAGTACTCCTTACCACCTTACCACGCTTTCTTTTTATTCAGGGCTCTTATTGGCACTGGTTATGGTACATGTTTATTAAATTATTGCCTGCCTCCCTCTTGAGAAGGTAGAAAGAAGTTTGCCAATTTTGTTCAATGTTTATATATTCCTAGATTAAGACTAGGCATTTATAGGCAGGAGATACTTGCTTAATATATATATGAATGAATGAGGGAGCACACATGCACATATGTGTGTGCACGCACACCTGTGTGAGTGGTTTTTAAAGTGACTTCACCTGGATGGCCAGGCACCTTTGTAGGTGTGAGCCATTTACCGGCACAATACTTTTCAATCACAAAAATTCAGCACAGTAGACATTATCATGCCCTTTCTACAGAGCACAGTAAAAGGCTCATTGAGTAGCATGGCCAGTATCTCAGTGCTGCAGTGGAGGCAGACAACCTAGCTCAGCTTGGATGACTCCAGAGACATCGACTTTCCCTGTCGTAGGAGGCCTTGTCCAGGCTATAGGAACATGGACACAGCTTGGCTCCCTTGATATGTCTGGATGGAGGTTTCTGAGACTGATGTTGAAATCCCATGATGTGCATCAGACACAGAGAGACTGGATGGAGCAATGTTTGCTGTTGACAAGTCAAGACGGCTCAGCTGGGTGACTAAGCTGAACACCTACTTTCAGATATTTCCTTGAGGAGGAAAAGGGAAGCAGAGGACAGAAGTGAAAAGCTTTTCTGATGGGTAGCCAGACTTTCCTGTCAAGGCATTTCAGCCTCACCCCTTGCAGGAGTATTACTCACATAGGGAGGAAGAATCTTACTGCATAGACTCTTGGGATCCCCGAGTAAGGAGCTAGGGACAGAGGGAATAGTCAGCAATGGGTGGACTCAGAATTGGCTTTGAGTATCCAGCTTTCTCATCACACCTCTTGTGGGAGGCTGCGTGGCCACTGAGAAGGGAGTAGGACTCAGTTACTCAGACCTGTTGGGTTGCAGTTTGAGCAGTTGAGTTCTCGGAAATAAAAGGGCTTTGGAATGAGGTTCTGGGGATGACACAGTTCTGACACTTGGCTGATAACTGAATCTGAGGTTTTCTTAGGGGTAGCATCCCAGTGTCTGTGGCTGGTAGAATTCTGAGCTGAGGCAAATGGCAGAATTCCATGACCCACAGGGTGGTGGCATTCTCTTACTACAACCTCCTGAGGCCCGAAGCATGGAATGTGAAATCTGACAAGATGTGATATGTGGAAGAATGGTGGTGCCCCTGAGATTGGACTGGCCTGTTGCTTTCCCCTTCCAGCTTGGTTCAAGAAGCATACATGAACTAAAGACTGCAGGTTTCCTAGATGTTGGTTTTACACATGGAGCTGTTTAGGATTTCCAGGGAGACTAATGTGGCTTTTGAAAAGAACCTACTCAGTGTGGCTATGGTAAACATTTTTGTCTACAAATCTACCTGCCTCTACTGAAATAGGCAGAGTGTGTCAGACAGATGCTTGTTCAGCCTCTTTTGGAGCAGGGTGATCATGTGACCCAGTCCATTGAGGTGAAAGAGTAAATTTTCTGGATATCTAGGTCAGATATTCCCTCCTTTCTAAATGGAGAGATGCATAGGAGACTTCTTCAGTCTCCCCCCCCCCCATCATGGTTACACCCTACTTCTGGACTTCAAATGTGGTTATGTGAATTTGATATGTAGAGGTAGGGCAACAGATTTAAAAGCATAAAGGAAAGACTGAGAGGGTAGGAGGAAAAACATCAATCCACGATCATGACATTGCAAAGCTGTTTAATCAGTCCTGGAACTCCCACCTTCAGACAGCTTGTTAGATGCATATATTTTTACTTTAGGTTTAAATCATTGGTCTGATTTCACTTACTTTTGTCATTTTCCTCTTCAGAAGCATCTTCGTCTTGCATTTTAGGCCTATTCAAAAGGTTTAAAATGTTCTGGATTTTCCTGGCAACTGGCCATGGTTAAGGGTTAGACACTGCCCACATGGTAGATATGATTAGCTAGAGATCAACTCTCCAGGAGCGAAGTGAGGGAAGACATCAGGTATTAACCTTCCTTCGGTGTCTTTGGGGAAGATGAAGAGCCTCAGCTTCAAAACAAATGGCCATTTATTCAAGACATACTTTTTGGAAAAAAAATTTAGAGCTAGACATCAACTTAGCAAAGGATGAGTTTATGTGTTACAAGGAACACGATGAAAATCTAAGAGCATAACGAATCTTCCTGAGAGTGTGAGTCTTGCTCAGGAGCATTATAGGGTAAAGCGACCCAGGTGGAAAAGATCGTTTTAAATGAGGAAACTTAAATGAGGAAACTGAGGCACATTTAATTAATTTGCCTCAGGGGAAGTCCTCCAGAAGGTGGCATTAGGAAGCAGACCCGAAAGAAGGGAGAGAAGAAACCATACAGCTGTCTGGGGAGAAGCCTTCCAGACAGGGGCAATAGCCAGTTTAAAGGCTGAGCGGAAGGCAACTCCCAGCCTGGGAGGACAGTAAGAGGACAAGAGGGCAGAGCAGAGACCAAGCGTCGCTAGGTGTCCTCTCCTCCCAACGCTCTTTTGCTTCATTGTTCCTGCATTTATTCCCAGAGTGCATTGTGGGTTTTCTTTCTTGAAACCATGCTCAGTAGTTTCTCTGCTGGTTTCTCCTTGTGATACTGCCTACTTCTTTTCCTTCAACAGGTGCTCATCACTTGCCTGTTGTTCAGAGCGAGTGCCAGGGCAGACCTCTGAATGTGCTGGCTGAGGCAGTGGGAGGTTCTCCCACTCATGCAGAATGGCTCCTCCAGATGCCTCCACTGTAACTCTTCTGTTGCTGCCAGGCTCCAACCCAGGAGTCATGACTCTTCTCCTCCCTTCCCCACCGATTTCATATGGACCAGAAATTCACTACAACTTCACTTCCAAGGCGCCCTCCGTCCAACCACATCCCCCATTTCAAAGACTGGAGTCCGTGTCACCATTTCTTATGTCCCCATCGGTTTCCCTGCTTCTGCTCTTAACAATCTGCATATAAGAGAGTGACCCTTAAAACAGGCCGTGGCCCTGTCTGCGTCCTCCCTTACCCCGTGGCTTTCTGTCACCATTGGAACACAGCACACAGAAGCATCTCCAGCCATGGGAACTGCCCTGGCCATCTCTCTTCTCAGGTCCAGTGTTGCCATGGTAGCACAAGAGGCGCATGCCACTTCTCAATTTCCTGGAGCCACTCTCTCCCCAAGGCCCCTGCACAGATGGGATACTGGTCCCCCATTTCTCATCGGGATAACTCCTCATCATTAGGGGCTGTGCTGAGCAGGTCCTTTTCTGCTTACTGTTCCCCTGTAGCCTGCCTCTCTCCCCGTCGTAGAGCACTTTCTAACATAGTGCCTACTTTGATTGCCTTTACACCACTTATTGCTACCAGTAATTATCTTCTTTTAAATTTGATCATGCATGTAGTGTCCACCTACTGAGATTAGATATTTGAAGGCAGGAAGAGGGACTTTTTTTTTTTACTTTTATGGCCACAGTGTCTCACACTGAGTGAAAGGTTAAATTAAATTCATAGTAATTCATAGTTGTATGATAGTGTACCGTGCTTGAAATTCTCTTTCCTTTACATTCTTTCATATGCGCTACACAATGGTAAGAAATAGTGTTGTGGAGAAGGTCAACAAACTGAGAGCTCATCAGTTTTTACTTATTGATGTAAGAGTTAAATACATAGCTTTAAGGTCTAGAAATAACTTTTGTGTCTGCCTATTTTGACATGAGTTCCCCAAGTGACTTATCTAGGGAAAAGTTACCTTCATGAGATGCATTCTTCCTCCTGGATTATTGGAAATTCTTACAAAGTGGAAACAAGGCAAAGTCAAGTGGTCAATACTTATTGAGTGACGAGTCTGCAGATTTACATAGTGATGCAAAAAGTCCCACTGTGTCTATATTGCTCGAGGGTGGGTACCAACCACGCTACGGAATTCACATGCAGTGGAGAGGAATCCAGGGAGGTGCAAGAGGGAGAAGATCTTCAGCCTGGTTAGGGAGGAAGTACTGGTTACACGGGGCTAGACTGGGAAAATGGAGTAGAATCAAAACTACCTAAAAGGGCAATGTGTATATTTTCCATGTAATTCTGTGTCTACCAAATGTATGTAGCTTCTTATATATACATTTATAGTATAGTAAGTATAGTCATGTATATGTGACTAATAAATAGATGCTGCATTATTTTGAATTGTGTGTCCCAAATGCTCGGAGTCAAGTGCAGTGAGTGAGATGGGATTGGCATAGAGAGGAAGTGGCCTCTGAGGCAGGCTGAAGTAAAAGCAGCCCATCCCTCCCATCTTTCTTTTTTGTAAAGTAGATACTACCTTGGTAGAGTCACAGGGTGCATCTGGAATATTATGAAACATTTTCTTGTTTTTTTTCCTCTGCCCCTGCACTCGCTGCATCTTGCTATTTAATGCACACAGGAAGTGCAGAGCACCCATGAGCAGGAGGTCTTGGACTCTGAGTTGGAAAGCTCTGAGTTTGAGTCTGTGTTTTTCAAACCCCTTCCTGAAGGAGGACTGAGTGTGTTACCCCAGATTTTCCTCCATACTCCCGCCGACACCTCCTTTGGGCCTTTCTTGCAACTGGGCAGCCATGGGATTGGGTTTTGGCAGTGGCATCTGAGCGGTAGGCCTGCCATGCAGCTTTCCACGTTCAATCCTCCACACCCCTTTCTCCTCCCAGCTGGATGCCAATGAGCACAGAAAGACTGGAAGTCACTGTTGGCTGGCAGGGCCTGGAAACAGAAGGAGTCTGTTCTCTGGATCATCACTTGGGAGGACAGCCACTCAGCACTCAGGAATCTCCAGTTTAGATTTAAACGAGAGACATGAATATATCCTCACTTTACATTGTTGAGGTTCACAGGTGTATTTGAGACAGAAATCATCTCTAATTAGTGCTCTCTCTGTGTGACTTCGCATACGTTCCATAAGCTTTCTGTGTCTTAGCTTCAGCGAAAGTCAGGAGTCCTCTCCGCAGGGGTCCATCTGGAAGTAAGCAGTTCGCACTCTAAGAAAAGGCAGGTGGGCAAAGTTCAGGGGAGAGGCCACTCACACAGGTGAGGGCAGAGCCAAGGGAAACTTACAGGGAATTGTGGAGCATCTAGGGGCTGGTGATAGCAGGGGGCCGTCATCGCTCTAGGCCCATGTCCTTGTCTGTTTCCTATCTCTATATGAGAAGAGTCTAGACCAAGTCATTTGCAGAGAAAAGTTATGTGCTTAGTTCATGGCTTTGGTGGCTGGGAGGGCCAAGGGAATGGTGATGGCATCTGGGGAGGGCTTTTGTGCTGCTTTATTTCAAGGTGGAAAAGCAGAAGGACGAGTGAGCATGGCAGAAGAGACAAACCATGAGGATGGATTCGCTTTATAGCAACCTCTTTTGCAGTGGTAATGAGATTAATTCATTCCTGAAGGTTCTGCCCCTCTGACCTGCCCCTGCTAGGCCCGGCCTCCCAATACCAATGCACTGAGAATTCAGCTTCTGAGACATCAATTCTTGGGGGCCTTCAAACCACAGCCTTCTGTCCTTGGTCCCCAAACTAATATCCTTCTCATGTATAAAACACCACCATTGCTTGCCCTTAGCCCCATGTACTGACTTATTCCAGCACCAACACAAAAGTCCAAAATCTTATTTGAATCATATGATTAATCCTAGAACAAATATTCTCCATCTGTGAGCCTATCAAATCAAAACATGGAATCTACTTCCAAAATACAATGGTGGGAGAGGTGTGGGTAGTCATTCTAATCCAAACCAGAGGGAAGGGGAGGGGGGAAGAGAGAGACATGGAAGGGGGGAAGGAGGAGGAGAAAGAGGAGGAAGAGGAGGAGGAGGAGGAGGAATAAGAAGAATCAGCCTCCTGGACACAGTTCTTAAAAGTCGGCTTCCTTGAGTATGGGCCAGGTGCAGGGCCATCAGAGGAGACCTAGAGTAGCAGATGAGGGATTTCGTGCATAGTTTCTTTATCTACCAATTGACAACCCTGAGCACTTCCTTTATAGAAGCTGCCCTGGAAGTTAAGGAGCTTAGACACATAAATGTCTAATAAGGAACCCCAAAGATGATAAGTTCCAGATGAAATGCAGCTCTTAATATTTCTGCCATCAATTGTGGAACCACTTTCCATTAATATTTTTAAAAATTATTTTTCCTTCATTTTTATTTGATTTATTTTCATCTTCCAGCAAAGTTGACATGCTCCTTAATGCCAGGGGATTTCCCAGCATGAGTTTAATTCTGTTGCATCTTCATCTTCACATCTTTGTGATTTATTTTTTACTGTAGCTGGGGCTTGAGGAAATGTCCAGTTTGAGGGTGCTGGGAAGATTCTTCTTTCTCAGATTCAACCATTCATTGTTATTTTCAGGGTCACGTGGCCAGGAAAGTTCCTGCTCCCCATTGCTGACAGCAGCCATGTTTGAAGTAGTCTGGTTTCTGCCTGCAAAGTCTCATCTTTCATATGCTATGCCTACTTCCGGGTTTACTAGATAAAGTTAGCTTTTCAGCAATGGGAGGAGAGGGCCGGCCCTTCCACATAAGTGATGAGAAGTTAACATCTTTATAAAGTAGCTTGGCATAGGAGGGGAGTCCTACAGTATGTTCCAATCCCTCCTCTGCCTTTTCCTTGCAGTGTGTCTTTAAGATATTCCTTCTTTCTCACAGCCTTAAACTCATCTTTGAGATGAATAATGGCATCTGTGTCTGACTGGGAAGACTCAGGGAGGAGGGGAGATAAGGAAATATGCAGCATAGAAGTCTAGACACTTTGGTTGGCACAGAGCAAGCACTCGGAAATTCTTGTAGAAAAATAAAAATGCCTACTGTCCAACAGGGATCTTAGCCTTCTCATAATGCTGGCTAAAAATGGAGCTGATAATGTACTTCAGGGCCCCAAATATTCAGAAAACTCCCAGGCTACCAAATGTTCTCTTTTGTCTATATTTTACCCTTTTTATTTTAAGTGTTACTAAAACATCTTTCTAGTGCAAATTGCATCTGCAGATGTCAAATCTATTCTCTGAGATTCCTCCGGGGTTAGATGGGAGGTGAAAAAATCTTATTAAAATATACCATTTGAGTAGAGCAATGTGAAAAACACACGATGAAAGACAAAAATGCCAAGAACAGAAGAGCCCTGATTTCTGGGAATCCTTTGGCCTAATGAGTTACCTTTTCTATTTTACCATGTGTGACACATGGTGTCTACGTTTTCCTGAGTATTTTTGAAAAACTTGTCGTTTGACAGGTCTGGGATCCAGAACGCCTGGGGTGAGCACTGAATACTTAGGAGGCCCATCCTGCCTCTCATCTGGGCAGGCTACTCCTGAAAACGCTGTGCACCTGTAAAGTAAGCAACAGTGTACCACTTGCTTGAGGGTTGTTTGAAGATTAGAAAAAATAAAATCCTTAAGAATACTCGAGGGAGTGTTCAGTAGCTCTAGCAATTATTGTTGGTCAGGGACAGCGACCACATCATTTGAGACTCAGGAAAATGTCTTAGTGCAATCTGTTGCCTTTACTTTGTGTCTCAAGAAACTGAGGCTCAGGAGAGGAGACCTGACTCTACAAAGGCTACCACGTGAGTTTGCAGTACCTGGGTTCCCTGACCACCCCTGTAATACCTGGCCACAGGTCCACTATTTTACATGACAGTGCCACGGATGATCAAGTAGCAGAGGGCTCTGTCCTCGGGACATTCCTACCAGGCCTGACCCATACTTGGATTGCAGAGGTTGGAAGTGAGGACAGGTCTCCTGCCTGCCTCCAGGGTGCCCAATCAGTGAGCCCAGTGGGATGCAGAAGAGCCTGCAGGTTTTTCTGTTATGTACAATAGTCTCAATTTTTGGAAAAAAGAGTTTATCTCCCTCTCCTCATGTCTTCTAGGAAGCGGATCTGGGGCAAATAAGTACACATCTTTGAATCAAAGATTTCAAATAGGCTCGTTATTGCTGAGTGAGTTAGAGTTCCTGAAATTCATTATGAATAATGAGTCTCCTGTCAAATCTTACTAATGAATTGTAAGATAAATAAGATGTCCTTTAAACAATAAATTATCTGCATGCTGGAGAATGGTTAATGCTCATTTATTTTCTTTTGGTGTTGGTACTAGGGTTTGAACCCCAGGCCTTCATACTGACCTGAGTCCCAGTTCTTTTTTTTTAATTTTTATTTTGAGACAGTGTCTTGTTATGTCACTAAGTTGTTCAGGTTGGCTATAAACTTGTGATTCTTCTGCCTCAGCTCCTCAAAGTGCTGGAGTTACAGGTATACAGAGTGCCAGCTTCCACTATGAACAGATAATGCTCAGTTTTTTGTGGACCATGCCAGAAAATGGTATGAAACTGGGAACATGCTCCCAGTGGTCAAAACAGGCTTTGCCCCAGGTCAAATGAGATGACATGAAGAGCTACCACCACCAGTACCACCACCTCATGGGATGCTGGGAAGCAGAGAAGGGAAGGACAAACAAATGTTTATTATACACTGCCATGCTTTTTACCATGCATAGAAGATCTTTTTGATTATGCTTATTGTCCTTGGAAAGATCCTGTGAGAGTATGACTGAGTGTCATATTCTCGCCAGCAACTATCAAAGTGCCTGCAGCATCCGTATTTGCTGAATGAGTAAACATGTTACAAGCTTTCTTAAAGTCGTATTTTACAACAGGTGCCATGGTTCTGAGTCCATTCTGTTTCCCCCAGGTGGTGCCACTGAATTCTTCATGGAACCCTCTCTGTATGTGTTCTGTTCTATAGAACAGTTCATATTTCTTTCTCTTCTGATTTCCTGCCAATGAAGGGGAAATGGTTCTACTTTTGACAACCACCATGAGAATGGATTTCAACAGAAGAAACTCCCTGACCTAATTTTTTACAGTTGTTGGTTGGTGTGCTGCAGTGAGCGGAAGAGCAGAGCATGAGGTTTTAGGAGCAACTCCTTTCTTGCGTGGTGGTGCGTGGGTTTAATTCTCTTATTCCTGTGTAATACAGCACTCCAAAACTTAGTGAACTAAAACAACTAACAAGGGGTGGATCTGAATGAAATATATTATGAGCAGTAGTGGGGAAGGCTGGGGCAAGGACCTGATAGGAGGATGAAAATGTCAAAGTGCACATATGAATCTACCAGAATAAAACCCATCCATCTGTATAACCAAAAAACGAGTCCCAAATTGCAAAAATAAAGCATCAGAACATAAAAAGGAAATTTTTGCTTTCATTTGTTCTAATTTTTGGCATTTTAGTAAATGACTAAGGCACTCAACTTCTTGGTTTATTTCTTTTCCTGAACTATAATGCAGGAGAAAGTAGACTGACACACAGAGCTCTTTGTAGACTAAAACAAAGTGAACAAAACAACCAATACTATGTCACAGTTTTGTGAATCAGGAACTGCAGAGTGGCCTTTGAGTTGTTCTGCCTTGGAGTTTTTCAAGAGGCTGAGACCAAGGTGGAAGGGGAAGACATGGTCATCTGGAAGGCTGGGGTATCTCCTTTCGAAGTTGCTCACAATTTGTTTGTTGGCAAAGGCCTCCATTTCTTGCTGGCTGTTGGTAGGCAGCCTCAGTTTCTCCATTAAAATGTCTTGAATATCCTTGCAGGATGCTCCATGGAGAGCAAGCAAAGCCACAGCGTCCTCTATTACCTACTCTCAGAAGTCGCTCGCTTTTCATTTTGCTATATTCTACATATTTGTTAACAGTGAGTCACAGTTCCAGCCCAAACTCAGTGATGGAGGAATTAGGGAATTATGCCTCGCCATCTGAAGGGAGGAGTATTAAAAATTAGTACATGTATTTTGAAGCCAGTGTAATGGGTTTGGTAGACCACATTTCTATCTGTCACTCAAATATTGTATTTCCAATCCTCAATGGTATCCTCAAAAGCGAAGCGATTTTGGAATCAGATCAGTTTGAACACTGGGTAAAATTCTAATGTCTTTAAGATTGTTTCTTATCCTTAGAATGAAGATGATCATGCCAAACCTACTTCACAGATTATAGGTAATAAAGTCCTTCGAGAAATGTCTGGTACAAAGGAATTACTCAAGCTATGGGCTGCCTTCTGTTCCATCCCAGACAGCCCTGTTCCCCTTTCCTCCCTTGTGAGTAGCAGTCTGAATCAGGATGCAGAAGCCACACATAGTGGGTACAGAATGACTCCTGAGTCCATGCCATACTGGCAGCTCCTTCATGGAATATAGTTACTTTTGTTACAGTTGTAACAAAAACTGGATTCCAGAATTGGCATATGAGTTAGAATGGGTGTTTATATGTTGTCCTTCGTCTTACTGAAATTCTTATGCTTAAGTCTTTATGCTTAGTTTTTAAGTTCTTAAGTCTTTCCAGGAAGATAGAGATGGATTTCAATCTAGGTGTTTCTGAGAGAGGAAGGTAGTGGGTGGCTGAAACTGGCTGGGAAAGGAAGCAGGACAAGATCCCAAAACACATGTGTAGAACAGTTCCCCAAGCCCTGCGTGTGGACTTCTCCTGAGAACTCGAGCAAGTCTTTGGTAGGATGCCCTAGACCTGACGTCAGCCTGAGGAGTGGATGATATAAAAAGGACGGTCCACATTGAGATTTTGCCTCCATACCCTCTCTTGCATGTTGGCCACCATCATGCTGTAGGCTGTACTTATTTTCCTGCTTTTCTTTGGCCCAAAGTCACTTGGCAGAGCCTCTTTTGTTTCTTACTTTTAATAAAACTTTGCTACAGTTTGTGCTTGTCTTGACCAATTCTTTGCTCAGAACAGAAAGAACCTAGAAACCACCTTCAGAAGGAGACTCCAGCACACCAAAACATGATATGACTTCCACTTGTTATCTTGTCAACGTGATCCTCTTTTTCTTGGGATAATAACCTGCCTTTTAAATTTGTTGTGAAGTTTGTCAGGTAAGGCATGTAACTGTCTCAATAAACAATAGCTATTACTCTCATCATAGTTATGTTTAGTTTTAGTTCCTTTACTGATGAATAAAATATTTTAAATGTCATTTGGGAAAAGTATGTGTATTTTGAAAGAAGTATACAGTGATAACTTGGTTCACGAACTTAATTCTTTCCACGATTCTGGTCCCAAAGTGAACTGCAAACCAAATCAAATCCAATGGTTAGGCTAAATGTTGACCTTATGAGAAAATTTGATTCGGTTCATGACCAGTTTGGTTTGCAACTGTAATTCTGGAAAGAATTAAATTAGAGAACCAAGGTACCACTGTATTACTTTTTTCTAACAAACACAAAATGTCCTTTACCTCTGATGGTTCATATTGTCAGACTGACTGGATCGAGAAATTCCTAGGAAATTAGCAAAGCACATTCTGAGCATGTCTTCAAGGGGGTTTTCAGAACTGATTGTCTTGTGGGACAGCAACCTGATGGGAAGACCCGCCCTGGATGTGGGCAGCACTACTCAGTAGGGCGGGGCCCTGGGTGGAACAAACACAGGAGGAAGAAGCCCACCATCACTGGCTCTCTGTTCTTTCCCTCTCAGCTTTGCTGAACCACACACTTCCACCATGGTGTTTTTGCCTCACCTTATACCCATAGCCATGGAACCACCTGACCATGGACTGACAGTTCTGAAACTGTGAGCCAAAATAAACCATTCCTCCTTTATGTCTTTACCTAGGTATTTTTTCCATTAACAGAAAAAAACAAAATATGGACTAACACAGCCCCTTCCCTAAATTATTTATTCATCACCGAAATGAAGTGTTTTCCATATTATTATTTTCATGTAGCAGATCTGGAAACAGAATGTTATTGGCCATGCTTACTATACAAGTGCCCAGAATGAACCACACAAGTGATTTAAGAAGGTCCTCTGCTTAACTGAATTTTGTGCATGACCTGTATGACTACCATTTGCCTACGTGGTACAATTAAAAATGTGTAATTCACTGGAATAGTCTTTGTATTTAATTCAATTTAGTACATTAGCAATATCTGGGGCTACTGCAGCCCAGGTGCTGGGCTGGACACTAGGGGTACAGAAGCATGAGGGGACTCCATGGGAATCTGAGGCAGAGGAAGGGCATGAAGCCCTTGCTATTCCATTTCTCCCGTGAGACAATGCCAAGAAGACAAGAACACACTGCTAGTGAACACTAGAGGCTGGCAGCCTGGGGGCCTGGGCTTTGGTAGAATTCCAAAGGACACTGGGCTGTATGACTTTAAAGTCAATCTGCTTGAAATTAAAATAGCAAAGTAGAACAATTTCCTTCTGCCATTTTATTTTTCACTATCAATGGTCTTTGTTGTCAGCATTAACATCAAATATTTATCATAATTCTCCTTTTCCTTCCTAGTCTCCTGTCTCTCACTATTAAACTGAGAGGAAAGTATAAACATTAGTTCCCTTTACATCATCTTTTCTTCTGATTTAAGAAGTCTGTCAGTGGAGGTAGGTCAATGGGAAAAAGGCTATGCCAAATTGGAAAAAGACTGTCTTCCCCACTCTACAAATTATTCTAGTTGTCATTTAAATTGATAGTGGAGTTGGGCCTCAGCTAGGAGAATGACAGTGGGATGTTAAGACAGGGGGATGCATGTATCAAAACATCACATTGTACCCATACATTAGTACAAGTACTATGTGTCAATAAAACTCCTAAAAATGTATATAGGAATTATAACAACTGAAGTAGCAGAAATGGCCATTTGCTTCCCAAATTTATTCTCTCTGTCCTAGTAGCATAAGCTCATTTTATCTGCACTAGCAGGCTATATTCACTAGTTTCCCGTGGAACTAAGTGATGGCCAGTGAGGATTTGAAAGGATGTAATGTGAGCCTTTGGAAAAGACCACCTAGTAGAAGCTGAATTACCGGGAATTCTTTCTCCACCTCATGCTCCTGCTTTTTTCTGTCTCCTAGACCATGATACGGATGTGGTGGTGGCCTTCCAGTAGCCATCCTGGACACTGGGGAGGCACTAGGATGGGTGCTGCAAGCTAGATGGCAAAGCAGAAAGGAGCCTGGATCCCAGATATCAATGCCACCCTTTCAAGCTCAGACTTCCTACGTCTGTCCTGTTGCACTAAAGAGAAACACATGTGTTATTTAAACCATTGTATTTTAGAGTTTTTGTTACAATCAGTGTGAGTGTTCAGATGAAGGAGCATAGAAGGGAAGTCAGAAATAGTGGGGAAGAAGACAGAATCAAAGAAGACTCAAGACTGTTGGCCAGGTACCACATGGGTGGTTGGTGGTTCTGCTTACTAAAAAGATACATAAGAAGAAAATTGGGATTAGAAGAGAGAAGAATGTGTTTTGAAACACTTCAGGTAAAAGGATCTTTAATACCTTCGCACTGGATTTTTGAGGACAGTGGATTTGGTGTTAGGAGCTATGAAGAAGTGATATTAAGGAAGGAGATGCAGCCTTCCATGAGTAGCACATGTGCAATATGTAAAGCTCCTAGAGTGGACTAGATTTTCCAAGAGGCAGCAGGGATGCTGAGAATTAACATAGATAACCAGAGCGAACTTGAAGTGGGGCAAGCAGCAGTGGTACCCAGCCATGCGACTGCACCCTGAGGCTTCCAGGCAGGGTGAGGTGAATGCACCATCAGCGATCCATTTTATTTATTCTTCCTCCACACAGCTGTATGTTGACAGAGTGCCAAATAAATGAAAATTTAAACACTTAATGAATCTAGGGCAGAGACAGCTGCCAAGCAGAGGTTCTAACCAGTATGAGATAACTAGTGTTGCCCTAGTAAGTCGATATAATTTCAGCCATATCAAAGCTTTGTGATGTCTGAACACATGTGCTTTAATCACAGGTCTGAAAGCGATTTCTGTGGGAGTCGTGAAGTAAAATAAGACTGATGGATTCCTCTTGACGTGTGTATATTTAAGGAATCTTCACATAGTGGACAGAGCTTATAGTTGGGACTCAGCCCCGCCTTGGTAAGTGTTTTAGCATTAACAGCTTCTACCTGTCTTACAACTCGGCTCCATGTCTCAGAGGGACGATGCAGTGCTGCTCCCAGTCGTGCTGCCCCTGGAGCAGGGTGGGATGCTGTCCTCAGTGCTCAGAGTACCTGGCACGCTGGAGACCTGTGATCCTCCTCCTTTCATTAGCAGAAGGCTGAGGACCTGGATATCTGGGGCTCATTTTAGCAGTGCTTCCCTTCTGAAGATTCTATGTTGTAGGAGTTTCTTGATCAGAAGAAAAAAAATAACTTTAATAAAAAATGTTTTAAAGAAAAGAAGGTGGGAAAGGGCCTGGATTTCGTGCAGATCCATGGGTTGCCACTTTCATTTTATTTATGCCAGTGGCTGTCTCGGACTTGAGCAGTGAGTACCCTGGAAAGCTGTGGAATGCTTTCTAAAGTGTGCTCACTGTTAAAGTGTGCGTGTTATCACACCTTACCGTGCATGTTGCCTGTTTATGGTTCTTTGTGGAGACTGGGCTTCTCAAGGTCTCAGAACCCCACCTTTGGAACTCTTTCCTTGCTCGTTTTTACTTTCTTCCTTTAGACGTGCTGTCAGCCTTTCTGAATTCTGCTTCCCTCATTTGGCTTCCTGATGTACCTCCACTCTTCTTTAAAGAATCAGCTAAAATGTAACTCCTCCGGTTGCCTTTCCCTGAAGGCTCTGACTCCCTCTCTGGGCTGTCACTATGGCATGGCCTTACCTTTGTCATTGTCCTTGGGATACAACCCAAACTTCTCAGCCTGTCCTAGGAGGCTCAGTCCAAACTTCACATCTTCAGCTGCATCTTTAGATGCTTCCTTCCCACATATACTGTTATGGTTTGTGTCTACACATTCCCCTAAAGCCTCATGTGCTCAGAGCCTTTTGCAGAGGCAGCTGAATCTAGAGTGTGTGAAGCTGAAACTGATTCATGATGCAATGCTAGGCTCAAGGGTACTAGGATTAAGAGTATGAGTGCTACCCATCCTAAGTAGTCTGGATTTTATAAAAGGGGCAGAAGGACTCTGTTAAGTTCCCTTGTTGCTTTACTACCATCTGTCCACCGTGCACTGTTTGTCTTCTTCGATGCCCCTCTGCTATGCCACTATGCCTTGGAGCCAGCCGATTATGGACTGAAACCTTTACAAACTGTGAGCTAAATAAGCCTTTCTTTCTTTAACTTTGGGTGTTGGGTATTTTGTCTTGGCAGCAAGAGAATAGTAACTAAGACATATACCCAGAATGAACTCATTCTGTTCATGTTCACTTAGACCCTGGGCTTCTTGTGATCAAGAGGAGCATGTCTAGCTGTTAATTGGGGCCGGTTGGGGGGAAAACATAAAATCTTGCCAATGAGTGTGTAGTAGAAGCACATTTTCTTAACCCTATCATATACTTCACTTTTTAAGACTTATAGATTTGCAGTACTAACTAGCCATATGTGGCTATTTAAAATTAATTTAGTTTAAACGAAATAAAAAATTCCATTCCTCATTTGCAGCAGCCACATTTCAGACACTCAGGAGTGACGCATGCCCAGTGGCTGCCCCGTTGGATGACATAGCTGAGGAGCATTTCCTCCACTGCAGAAAATTCTAGCGGTCAGTGCTGCTCTAGGCCTTTCGGATGCTTGAGAGAGAAAAGGTGTTTAGGGTCTTGTCATTCCAGATGTTCTCTCAGGCCCGTCAGCAAATGCATTCACCTGCTTATTTTTTTTAAGCAGATTCTCAAACCTGCTAAGTCAGAATGACTGAGTCAGAACTGGCCTTGGTACAAGGTCCCTGGGGATTTGCACCCGGAGTTTCCATGCCCTGGAAGGAAGAGTTACTTACTTGAAGATTTCTGATTCCCATCTCCCTCCTTCAGGCATTTTCAAGGTTTTTAATTTTGCCTGGACGTCGGAAGCCCCCGAGGGGCCTTAAAAACATTTGCAATTAAAGTAATAAATAAGTAAATTAATTAGTTAAATAATTTAAAAGTCTAAAAAATAAAATATATAGAAAACTAAAGCAAACATCCCAAACCCAACCTTGTGGATTTCTGAGCCCCAGCCCTCGTGGTCCTGGGAATTGCAAAAGCTCCCCATGGAGATCTTAACCTGCAGCCAGCATGGAGAAGCACGGCTTTAAAAACAAAGCAAGGAGGCTCGAGGGAGGGCAGCTATGGATGTAGGTCTGAGCTACAGGCTGACTTAGCTCCCATTATGCGTGCAGTCCAGCCTCCCTTTCATCTACTGAATTCTAGTGAAGTACTGTGGCCTCGCTGGGTTTTTCTCCTTTCTCTTCCTTCTCCACTTGAAGCAGTCACTCTGATATCCCCAGTGGTGCTGACCCAGGGATTGCATTGTAATTGCTTGTTAATGTCAGATTGGTGGTTGATGGATTTGCCTTCTGCAGAGGTCTGCTTTGAACTGCCCCTGCTGGGAGCCCTGGGCTGGAGCCTTCCTAGTGGAGATCAATACTTTATTATGGTAGCGGCCGTCTGGCAGACAACTTGGGCTTCTCTTTCGCCTTTAGGCTCACTGGCTCTATGAAGAGCTCAGGTAGAAATTGGCTGGAGCTGTGGGTGAGGGAGCTGCTAATGAACCCACCAGAGCCCCACAACTAGACTGTAGCAGGGCAGAGCAATGGTGCTGGCCTCTTGCCCGCACATTAAGAGGGCCCTAGGCCAGGCAGACAAGCAGACTCTGTGCGTGCACCCAAGGCTGGGGCAGCTCAGTCCACACTGGGCTCAGCCTTGAACTTGGCCTGTGGGAAACTGCTGGGAAGCCAAGAAAGTGAATTCATTCATTCTCTCTCTCTCTCTCTCTCTCTCTCTCTCTCTCTCTCTCCCCCCTTCCCTTCCTCCCTCCTTCTCTGAATTTTCCTCAATGTAGGTAAAATGACACAAAGGGCAGAGAAGCATCATTTGTAATAATGCTAATAACCTGTAACCTGGAGGACGAGATGCTGGGAGGACAATGTGTCAGTGACTACCCATGATGCACCGGAGCACTGTCTGTTCTTTTAAAATCTGACATAAATCACAAGCGTGTATTGCACCAGTCTTACGAATACCGCTTGATGAGTGCTTTGCAGATGTACACACCTTCACAACACAGTGCAGTTAAAAATACACAGAATTTCCTCCATCGGGAAGATATTTCCACACTCCTTCCTACCCAATCCCCATGATGAGAGATTAATAATACGATTTCCACCAACACAGATTAGGTTCCCGGGTCTTGAACCTTATATAAACTGAATCACATAGTATGTATTCTTCGTGTCTGTTTTGTTTTGCTTGATGTGTTTTTGAGCCTCTCCCATGTTGTAGCAGGCATTAGTAAGCAGTTTGTTCCCTTTGCTTGGTGTTTAGTATCCATGGTGCTCTTCATCCCACCCAGTTGCTAGCATAGTATCTTACATAGGACAAGGTTTCAAATATGTTTCCTAAAAGATGGATTTGATGAATGAAAAACTGAAAGTATTCTGAAACTAAAGTTGAAGAGTTTCCTAGAAGTAGATCCTAAGAAAGACCATCCTGTTCTTTCAAAGAAGCTAGGAGGTGGAGCTAGGCTGTGGACATTCATGTTAAGGAATTGGGTTCACGTTTTCATGGAGCTTTGTCAACTAGGATGAAAAAGGAGGTTGCCATGCTTCCACCTCTGGAAAAGCAACAGCATGTAACCAAGCCCGTCCCAACCTTGCCTTGTAGAGGAGTGGATGTGACAGTAAAATGCTTCAGAAGACCTTTGTCACTCACTAGGATCACAAGCCCAAGCCCCAGATACTCTAGCGCAGCAGCATTTCTCGCAGTACATTCTTCAGAGTCCCAGTGTATGTGTCTGCAGTCATGTCAGTTTGGGAATCACTGCTCACTGCACGTGACTCCTGGCAGGTCCCCATGCACCTTGACTAGTGCGCTACTTGTGTATTAACTAGAATGGATTAGAGGGCCTAGAAGGCTGCTGACCCGAGCATCTCCTGTTCTCCTCCGTGATGACATCTCTGTCTTCCTCTCCCTCCTCTGTTCTCCAGTAGAAGAAGTTGTTCCAGCTACATCAATGCAGCCCCCTGTCTCTAGGGTCTGCTTCGACTCACATGAGGATGAGCAGTAGCATAAGAAGGGAAGCCAGTGAATGGGGTTGGGGTGACTACTCACCAGGCTCTTGAAATACGTCGGGTCATCTTGATTAATATTGCAGCTTCTTTTCCACCCAGAGCTCTTCCACTCCGGGCTCCAATAAACACTCGTTTACCCATTCAGCCTTGGGATTATAACTACTGCTAATGCTGGAGTACTTCGAGATTCCTTAAAGTTCCCTGACACTCACTTCATACTTTGTAACTGCTGTCTTCTTAAACTCCATCTGAGTGAACCCCTGTTGCCTGGGAAGACTGACTGCTACATTCATCCACACAACTTATGGGGCTCCGCTTCCCGAAGATGGGATGATGGCCTCACTCATCTTTGTTTTTCTTTATTTACTACCTAAGAGAATATTATGGAATTAGGTGCAAACTTTGATAAATATACTCCTTTTCCCCCTGTGCCCCAACTCTAGTCTTTCTGGACCCAGTTATTTTAGATTCTTGGCCCTACAAAGATACTGCAACTGTTTCTTGTATACTAAAACACAGAATAACCTGCTTAACCTTGTATCTGGAGATGGCCCATGAGGTCCCACGGTATTCACCTAGCGGGGCTGCGGTTTAGGCCAGGGTTAAGGATCATAACCGAGGCACTTCAGAGTAGAAGGGTCCTCTGCCAGCATTTCACACACTCAAGGTGGCTGAAGCTGTCAAGTGATAAATTGTCAAAAGGGCTTCCAAGAGCCAGTCTTTTTGCTTAATGATGGAATTACTTCGTGAGTTTAATTCAAGATCTTTGCAGATGACTTAAATGATAAATGAAATATCTCAAGGAACAAAATTCTACCAAACGAACATTATTTTGACAAACTACTTGCCACATACTGGTGAGTTTATTTTTCCCTAAGAGGGTTTATCAAATGTTTCATTGTACTTCTATTATCTAACTTGCCTCCTTTCCCTTTCTTTTCTGTTCCCATTTGGAAAATTGATCTGCAACCCAAGAGGCTTTTATATCCAAAGTATACCTTATGGTGTTTTCATTCTCTTTTGCCAATGGCTTAGGTCAGGACCATATAGTCTCTGATTATAATCTGTATGAAAGCTACTTTTTAAACATGAAGGCTCGAATCCAGCTCTTTGCACTGAGCTATATTGTCAACCCTCTTTTAAAAAAATTGTCTTTGAAATGGGATCTCTGCCTAGTCTAGGCTTGAACTCATGATCTTCCTGCTTCAGCTTCTCATCACGTTTTGGGCTGATAGCTCTGTGCCACCATTTCTGGCTACAAAAATGTTCAAATTAATCTCTTAGCAACCAGCGTCTTCCTGCACTAACCTATGCTCCACAAGTCCCCGGGTGCCCTAAAACACACCGCAGTCCTGGCACACATGTTTTAATGCTCTCTTTCCAGAGTAGATGACAAGTTTTTATGTTCCTCAAGGCCCTCTCCCGGGAACACTGCCCTCCTAGAAAAATGCCAGTGAACTTCAGTCATCAAAAGTACGATACATTCTAATCCGCAGCATCAAGGAACTAGCTGGGGTAGTGGGCAGAACACAGCCATCTTGGTGTTAGGAGGTGTTAGGAAGCCCTGACACCATCCCGCTGTCCTGTCTCAGGGCCTCGGAGCAGGAGCCACTGCCCATCTTCCCGGGGGTGCCACAGTGTCTGAGTTGTTCTGCAGGTGAAGTTGACATCACTCAACCTGGATCTGCAGGGGAACCAGATTCACAGATACTTGGTGGGAAGACATCACTCCACAATATCGCTACTTGGTAGAAGGTATTATTCCTGTTTCATTGATGAGAAAACTGATCTCAAGAGGGATAAATAACGTGTGGCTTTGACACCACCCAACTCCTAACTATCTCAAACTAACTTAGATTGTCACTCAGCGATGACAAGAGGCAAAGGGATGAGGGCAAGGGGACTGCAGCTTTGGAAAGGTCCCTGCTCCTTCAGACCTGTGGTTTGATCGTCCTTCCACAGTTGTTCATGCCTGTTCTCCCGACAGTGTTATACCGTGTGGATTTCAGGCTAAGCCTAGGGCCGTTTAGACCTCTGCACACTGGGTTACCAGGTACAGCAGGGCTCATCCTCTGCTCAGATCTTTATCTTTCAACTTTGCACAAACATGGATGTTTGTGCTCAGTGGAGGGAAATTCCTGGTGGAGACATGAGTGTCAGCTTGTACCATCCAGTCAGCTTGCATTTGAAGTCTTCTAAAGTTCAGCAAATTTGGATAAGGCTGCTTTCATGAGATGAGGGAATCAGAGATAACACAGTTTCCTATTATGCCAAGAAAGGGAAGCATTCTTCTTACAGCTTCCTGCTCTTGTACAGCCCATTCCTTCACTATAAATGGATGGCTCATGTCTGCCGGGCAGGGTGTCAGGGCATAGAGAGTGACATGGCTGTTTCTATGCCTCTGAGGAGTGCAGCAGTGCTCTGGTGGGAAGCACCCGAACTGGTGATTGCAAGGTAGTGGCTGGCACTGTAACAAGTGGGCGTGTACAGTCCTTCAGAGAGGAGAGCAAGCTGGAAGCTGGAAGGAGAGGGGTGCATGGTTTCTCTGTCTCCTGAGCAGCATGATGCTCCCTGTACTGTACACGTGCTTGTGCAATCTTCAGCACTGCTGGAGGGTGCTGTGATTCTCCTCCTGACTCTCAGAGAGGTAAAGAGATCTTCCCTGAGTCCCTGAGCTAGGATGGAGGGTCTCGGTCTCTTTCAAGGAGCATCTGCCAAGTTCTGTCACTTTTCACCCAGCCTTGGCCAAGGTCTTGCATCGCACCTGTTCCCGCGAAGTCTGGGAACGCAAGGGTGAGGTGGAGTGTGCCAGCCCGAAAGGGGTGAAGGGCTTTCCAGGTGGAGCAAGTCCAGGCCACGATCAGTTAAAGAGGTCTGGAAACAAGGAGCCTTTGGAAAACGACCGACAAACCCTTCCCTGGGCTAGAGAGGGTGAGAAGAGAGACAAGGGAGGGATGGACAAACTAACCTCCTCGTGCTTAGCACACTGAGGGTGTTGTGAAGGGATGGATAGACCAGGGTAGCAGAGAAAGGAGGCCCGGCACTAGGGAAGCATGCCAGGCCGGGGTTTCTAGAGGATAGCCTTGTTTCTGGATCTGCACCTTAGACTTCTGCAAACTCTGGCAGTCATTTAACTTGTTTGCACTTCAGTTTCCTTATTTGTGAATTGGGGACAATTTTCAGTCCTACGTCTAGAGCCCAGGTTTGAAGCAACACCACAGATACGGACCTGCCTTGCAAACTCGAGGGTGTTGGGCACCTTAGTTGTCTCAGCTTTTGGCAGGATCATGACTTGTAGAGTCAAGGAGAAGTTTTATTGTCAGCTAGGTTTTCACTAGGAAACCACTGGCAGTGGTTTTTTGCCTTTCATCAGTTCCTTTTTTGTTTCACAAAGTTTATTTTGTTTCCCAGAGTGGTTGTCAGCTGCCCTGCTCGTTTCTTGCAGGAAGGCCAGCCCAGGAAGCCATACCAGTCTCGATGTGGCTGTCCCTGGAAATGCAGAGACAAATGTGAACGTGTGTGTGTCTCCTCCTGGCCCGGGAGGGGAGAGTGCATGTCCCTGATTCATAGGTAAGGAGACTGAGGCTCAGAGATGAAGTGACACATCCGAAGTCGTCTCGTGAGCCAGTCCCAGAGCCGGGTGCCAGCCTTGGCCTGCCTTGCTGTTCCCACTCCCTTCTGGTGCTGGAGGGAAGAGCTTCAGAGCCCTGGGTGGGGCTGTCAGTGAGGTTCAAGCCAGGGTTGAGGAGGGAGTGAGCATAGAGTGGTGAGCGTGCCCTGGCAGAGGCTGCCGAGGCTTTTACCAGCCAGTTGAGATCAGCCTGGTCCTTCACAGGCTAACAATTTACAGTGAGAAAGCCGCTCTTCTTGGCTCTTCTTGGCAGCAGGAGAGCCCATCAGAAATGAGGAACCAGGAAGTCACTGGGAGGAAATTTTGCCATTTGGACTGTTTCCTGGAATTCTATAGTCAAATAAGGCAAACCGTGATAATGTTCCCAGGTGTGTGTGTGTGTGTGTGTGTGTGTGCACAAAGCTTTAAAGGAAGCCTTATCAGACTCAAGGCTTGTGCAAGAAATGCCTCGCCTGGCAAGAAGGTCCTTGCAGCCAGTGGCCACCTGCTGTGACTCGGGTATTTGCAGGTAGTGAGCCACCTGTCCCGGGGGATGCTCTGTCAAGGCGCATCAGCGTCATCCCAGCTGATGTTGCCTATGGCTCTTCCCAGAGTAGAAAGGGGAAAACTGAACACCTCTAGGGCATCTTGGAAATGGCAATCAGAGAACCACCACTGTCCTGAGCCCAGAGCCTGGCAAGCACTTGAGCACACTATTTTTATGTCAGCGATCTCTGTCTGTGCCACATCTGGGGATAAAGGATCAAACCCTGACAAATTTAATTAAGGCTCATCACGTACATGAAATTGAGATGCTAGACTAGGCAATTTGTAATGGTTAGAAGATGTCCTTCTAAGCCCTGGCTAATGCCTTGGCTTCTCGGCAGATTTCCCCCACAGGCGACACCTTTTAGAGGTGCAGGGACCACATAAAGGTCAGTGATGGATGTTTTCCTCAGGGACGATTATGGGTCTTTAGCCCAATAGCTGCCCTATTCATACCATATTAAGGGTTTAATAAGAACTGAAATGGTGCTGCTGGTAGCTTAAAAAGAAAACTCAAGGGCTCTTTATAAAACCTAATATCCCTGGGAAAATAGATGGCATAAAATTATAAACAAAACAGAACTGGCCAATTATAAGGAGCAACTGGTACGGCAGCCTGCTAGGAGGGAGAGCTCATTCCTGGTAGTGACCCTTGTACACGTTGCAGGTGGGTCAGGAACCAGGGGAGAGTGTGCTCCTTCCTGTTGGGACTTGCTGGAGGATCCTATGTAGGGCATGCCAAGCCCTTCCCTCATTAACTATTTGACTCTTCCTACAGGCTCAAACAGATTACCTGGGAGTTGTGAAACAAGAGCAGTTGAAGGACAAAGAGCACATTGTTAAATTGCAGAGTTGCACAGTTATTGCCCAGAGTGCCAGGTTAAAGGAAACTGCACTGTGGGGTTGGCTGGCACTGTCCCTTAACACAACCCAGTGTAAGGCCCTGATCCTGAGAAACTTGCTGAGTTCCTGCCCTTTGATTCAGAGAAAGCAGCTTTCCAGCTGGGGCAGACTCCCTCCCCCACAGAAAATAAAATAAAGTCAATAGCACATAAAAATTCTTTGTACTTTTCTCAGTGCCTTTCATCTGCTAAGCTCAAAGGACGATGAGAATATTAACTCTGGCTACACCCCTTAGTGGGAGGAGGACAGTTTGTACATCCCTCTGTTTTATGGATGGGACCTGAGATATGGAGAGGTTAAACAATTTGCCCAGGGTCACATAATTGGTTAGGGGTGGGGCTGGGAAGAGAAATCCGGGTTTCTAACTCTTAGTCCAATGCCCCCTACAGGCTACCTGGGGCGGTGCAACTGCTAACAATGTAGGTTGAATACGGGATTGGAACCACAGGTTGAGAGCAGAAGGAGAAATTTGAAATAATTTTGTGGATGCTTTCGTTTCCTAGAAGGGGAGGATGAGACAGAAAAAGTTGGTGAGATTATCCAAGGTCAAAGATGTAGGAAGTTAAGGTGTAAAATCTAGAATATTGGCTCTTGGCTTCAAGTCCACGGGGTTTTTTCCTTCACCTTCACGGGAATCCTTGACACTCCTCCGTTCTGTGTCTATAAAGCTTAGCAAACAAGAGTATATAGTGGTTTAATCGGTGTTCAAGAAATGTCTCATGATTATTTGATAGTCTCATATTAGCTTTCCTGGTCTCTGTCTTCGTGTCTGTGTTTTAGCTTTCAGTTCACACTGCAGAACGTCAAAAGAACTTCCATGTGATCACCTCTGAATTCCTCCTGCCTCTATCATTTGAATCCCACCTGTGGCCCTTGAGTCATCATTTCCTTTTCTATGTCTTTCTTGTTTCTCCCCTTTATTGTTCATTCCTGATGGGTTTTGCTTCCACTGTCCCTAACTCTGCCACAGCACCTGAAGCATCTGGCTACAGTCTGTAATGTACTGGTCTGTTTCCTCACCAGACCTTTTATATGAACTGAATCATGCACCCTTATAGCAATTCTGAGTTGCAAATTTAAACCCCTTTTTAACAAACAAAGAAAGGCTGAGGTGAGATAATCCGGCTGGGGTCTTATTTCTCTGAGCACCTACAAAGACAAGAGCTTTAGACTACAGCCCCGTGCTCACTTCTGAAGGCACTTGTCATTGGTTTTCACATTTCTCTTTCTCTGCCACAGGGCTAGAATGAGGATGCTTACTTAAGACACTGTGGTTATTTTGAAAGGAAATGAATCAGATTCCATTCTTTGGCACTACTGGTGTTGAACTGTGCTTGATTTTTGTGGTACTGCCTCCTGTGTGCACACACCTGGGTGACTGTGTCTCATAATCCCAAAATCCTTTTTTGTTAGTCAGATACATCTATAAACCTTTGCTTTCATCAAAGTGTGTAAGACTGTGATTATAATCACTGAGGGACAGAAATGTCTCAGTCATTTGGGGAGATTTTACACCTTTATGTAAGGTGCTGACACAGCTCCGAATTCTCCTGTACTTGAAAATCACTGTGAGGAGGCACATCTGTTCAAGCACTAGGGACCTCACCAATTCAAAGGCTTCAAGTTGAACATATCCATAAGGAGAAAAAGGCATTCAGCACACTTAACCTACGGACAGACCATCACTTGGTCTGGTCTACTTTCGGGTTGCTCCGCACACTTTTGTTAGCCTACAGTGGAGCAAATTCATCTCACACAAAGCCTGTCTCATAAATAAACTGTGGAATGCCATGTAGTTTGCTGAATACTGTTCTGAAAGCGAAAAGCAGAGTGGTTGTAAGAGAAAGCATTCACATCATTACCAATCAAAAAACGCCCTAAGTTGTGCACCATCTGCACACAGACTTACTGTTACTTCATGTGCAGAATGAAGTTCTGGACAGGGGTGAACATGCTTGTGTGACTGCTCCATGTGGCTTTGGAGGGACATAGGCTGACAGACTGCTGGGTTTAACATTAGCTTCTAAGGTGGCCATGGTGATCTTCAGCCAGCCAGCCGCCAAAAGAAAAGCATTTCAGGATAAGCTGGAAGTCATATTTCCACTGGCCTGGAAGCCACATGACCGAGCCTCACCTGCAAAGGAGGTTGGGAAGTACAATTCAGCTCTGTGCCCAGAAGAGAAGAATAGATTTTCTGAACTCAGATCATTGAAATGAACTCAATTTAACACCCATGTGAGGAACACCTTTTTCACTTTCTGCTTCATTCACTCACGCATTCATCCATTCATTCACTGATAAATTTAGCCATTAGCTGAGAGACCTATTCTGTGCTAAACATGGTAGTTACTTGACAAAGTACCTGCTCTTGGGGAGCTCGGAGACTGATACAGAAACAGATGTATTTAGTTACACAAATAGTTACACAACTTAGTGCATACTCGATGCATTTCTGCGAGTGTGCATTTAGGAAAAGTCAAGGTAAACGGTGGTGTGAGAGTTTTTGACAGAGCCTTGATATTTGGCCCCGTGGATCTAGGGTAATTTCTTTGAAGATGTTTTCTGAACAGAGATCTGAAGGGGGAATAAAAGTTGACCAATCTGCCGAAGGATAAGATCCAGGAACAAAGCTTTTATTACCAACCTCAACTGAATCTTGCCAATGCATAGAGCAAGTTCTCTGCTGAGGAGAGGGAGAGAGACACTACACACACATGCTTTCAGTTCACCAGCCTGGTAAATCTTGGGTAAAACTAATTGCTCGTCTTCCCTCACTAGTGGCCTTGGCAGTGTCCAGCGGTGAGGTCCTCCATGTGTGGACAGTGGGCCTGGGCTGCAAGTGGACCAGCAGTCTGAGCGCCCAGAGGAGTTTCTGTTGTGGCTACATCCATGCGCTCAGCTGAGGGTGGTCATGAGCCTCCAGGGTACTGATGGCCAATCAGGTATGCTGCTGCTGGGCTTCCAGCTGTTCTGTGCCTGAACTGATACAGACAGTCTTCAGTCTGCTCTTCCGATACGAATGGTTTTGCCACGATTGTGGTGCTCTGGTTGGGTCAATATTCACTGAATGCTGTATCTTAGCATGTCAGGACATTATCCTTCAATAACAGGGTACAGGAAGTCTGGCACAATATAAGGGAAAGCAAGCATGAGAAAAAGAGGGAGGTGAACAAAGTCATTTATTTGTAAGATAATGAGCAGGTTGGACATTTTTCTTTTGGAAGTTACTGGATTCCCAGGGCTAACACCCCACAGGCAGCAGAGCCCTGTGTACTGTTTACAGTGAGGTGTGATCCCCATCTCAACTATAATTTGATATACATATTTTAAAGGTTTGTCCTGCCAAGAAAGATATTAATGAGGTATTGCACCATTTTTCCTTTTATTGCTTATGTAGAACTGCTGGGTCCAAATTAGATTCCTTGGGGGCTGAAGATGTAGGCTGCAGAAGAATTATCCACATAAGCTGTTTTTTGGCACAAGTTCTGCTGTGGGAATGACAAAGTTTGTGTGAAAAGTACACTTGGTCAAGCTGCCTTTTCTATAGCCATAGGTTAAAACATGACGTATTAATGACTCATTTGGCTTCTTCTGGCCATAGCCTCTCCATCTGTAACCTGGGAGTGGGTTTGTAAGTGAGACTTCTGAAGATTGATGACCAAGAGCAGAGGAGGAGGCCCTGTCTAGCTGTCACAAGGGGGGGCAGATGTGTTGAGGCACTGGTCAGGCAGGCTGGGGCCAGGGCTGTGCTGGGCTTCTGCGGCATTGGCATTGAGGGCCTGTCTGTCTATGGTAGCGACCTCAGATAATCCTTACTGGTTTAGTTCCACCCTGACTGATTTCTCTCACTTGTCATTTCTTTAAACTCACTCTAAACATTGCAATAATATTGGTGAAAAGACAGGTTTGAAAAGCTAGACATTTAATACTCATATGAGTTAGAATATGTAATTTTTACAATTTAAAATATTTATCCCTATTCTACAGCAAATTGCCTCCCATACCATGATAGCTCTCTTTAGGAAACATGGTGTTAATGGCACCAGCCATACAGCTTCTGCAGTAGTAGTGGGAGTGATTTCTTTCCATAACGGTAGATGTGTTTGAGTGGAGTACTTGAGAACTAAAGCATCTTCATGGTCCCAGTTCACTTTTTTCTGTCCCCTTCCCTTCCCTTCCTTCCGTCCTCTGACCTTTACCCTATTCTTCCTTTCTCCACTGATTTCCTAATAGCTGCCCAGGACTGCATGTGGTCAGGGATGGGGCCAAAGTGCCTTTGTCACCACTGTAGGTCAGTCGTAAGATTGCTTTCCTACCTGCTTCTTGAGGACAAAGACTGTGCTTGAGCTACTTGGTGTCCTCAGAAACACCAAAGTCTGGGTGGGATGGGGCTTCCTTAAGTGAGCTCGGCCCATAGCATGCTGGACTTCATAAAGGGAATGCTTTGTAACCTAGGGCTGCTGAATGCTAGGCCAGGGCATGTGCCATTTCAGTGGTAACATAAATGGGCAAAGAGTCACCTTCCTTGGGTCTGGGGTGGCCTCCTGAAGGAAACACGAACTTCATTTTGGAGAATGAATGGAAGAAAAAGGAGGACATTCAGGGGAAGTTATAGCAGTGGGACTTTAAAAGGGTAGGATGAGGACAAGGACTGTGGAAATCTTGATATGGAAGGTAAACTTTAGGCTGAGCAGAAAATGAGAACAACAACAATGACAATGGAAAACACTTTAGGTATAAGTAGCACCTAGTGTGTGCTGGCCAGTAATTCACACACTCCATGTGCATCTCCTCCCTTAATCCTTACCCCTGCCCTGTGAGCTCTTATCAGGGTTTCTATCATACAGCCTAAGGATGAGAGGATGCTGGGTCATCCAGACAGCAGGGTGCAGCTGGTAAATGCATGCAGGGGCCTAACCCCACCATCTACCTTCTTAGGGACTGTGTTATCCTAGATCGGAAAATGAAACTGGAGGGATAAAAAGGTGGTGTGTGTTCCGGAGGACACTTCTAACAGTGCATCCTCAGACAAGGGGTGGACTGTGGTAGTGGCAGCACATTTCACAATGGGAAAGTCCTCTCAGATGTCACTCGATAGGTAGCCATTCACTTTGTCCTCTCCTCAAGAAGACTTGGAATGAATGGCAAAGTGGCTGCTTTGGGAGATGGGGAAGCAAGTGGAATTCAACAAACATGCATTTCCTGTGTGCCAGATGAAGTGAAGTACACAGCAAAGAATGCAACGTTCTCCTGCTCTTCAGGCTAACACAGCCTCTGCTTAGAAAGGAAACCAGTAAGCAGTAATTCTACGCCTTGGTTCAAGTCATGCCAGTCTGCAGAAATGGTAGGTAGTTGGAGAGAAAGTGCTCGGGACGCATCTCTGTGTTTGTTTTCTGCAAGGCTACATAGAGGAGACACTGGGAAACCTCATCTTGAAGGATGAGGGAGGCTTTGATGGAGACAGGAAAGAGGCTGTTCAGGAAAGGAGCAAGAGGGCAGGGAGTGACAGGAGTAAGGCATTTAGCTCGACTGAGCCAGCATGGTGGCTGGCGTACAGTGGTGTTTCAGGTCTTCACATGAATGAATGGAAAGATGAAAGAATGGCATCAGTGCAGAGTACCAGGGGGTAGTTGCTGAAGGTCCCGGTATGCATGGCCGCAGAGGACGGTCTTTATCTTGTAGGCAGTGTGGAGCCGACTGTGGTTTTGGAATAAGGAAAAGAATGTAGTGGAATTTATGAATTGATCTTTGCATCTGTACGAGGCTGGAACAGAAGCAAGGCACTTCTCGATGGTCTGGGTGTGACAGAAGTGGAGCCTGGGGAGGGAGAGTTGGGAGACGCTGCAGGGAGGACGGTAGGGCAGCATCCCAAGGGCACGGGAGCACGCAGCATGAGGAGGTCAGGAGGCCGAAGTAGGCGGGATGTAAAACAAGGCCCGCAGCGCTCGACATCTGACCCAGGGCATGCAGATGTCCCCGTCAGAGATGAAGATGTAGACGCACTTCTGCCCTGTCACGAGTCCACACTTACCCACCAACAGAAAGGCTTAGTGGAGGTGGAGATTCGGAAAAGAGGCAGGGTCAGGAATTAGGAAATGCCAGAGGGTTGAAACACTTCAGAAATGTATTTTGGCAGAAGTGGAGGTCCAGGAGTCAGGGGAAATAAAGTGCTCCTAGCAGAGCTCAGTCGGTGCAGGGGAAAGCGACACCCCAGGGGGAAAATGGGGTCCCTTTCTCACAGGGCTCACCCCACCCAGCATCTGGGTTGTGATGTGGGTTAATACTGGGGGTGGGCTTGGATGGGGGAATTTGTGGGATCGGGAACATCACTATCCATCAGCTGTGGTCCATTGATCTTGGATTTTTACTGTCCCCATGTGTTCTCAAATTGGCAGCTACACAGGGCACATGGAAACTGGAGCCTGTGTGATTCTGATCTGCACTGGTTTTATTTATGCCTTTAATGTTCTATTTAGCAAATGATTGCTGCCTTACATCGTGTCTCAAGAAGAGTTCTGGAATTAGAATTAGATTCTGTCCCTGGATGTGCATCTCTAATTCCTGTTGATGGTGCCCAGGATATCATAGTTTGAGCTGAGCCTGCTTGGAACAAGTCAGGCTTCGAGGCATGGGCTCTTCACCCTCTCTTCTCTCTGCTGCGGTACTACTCAGCACTACCCAGGTGCTCACCCATCCTTTCCAGTCGGCTGTTTTGCAGGGAAAGGAAAGTGGGGCTTGGGTTAGCAACCTTTCTCTGCCACTTGGGAGGAAGAGGCACTAGGAAATTGCTTAGCTGGGGTAGCTTCCTTAATATGGGGATAAGTGACTTCCTCCAAGATGGCTGTGATGATTAAAAACGCGATGTCTCAATAATGAAAATGTGCAAGGGTTTAGTACAGTGCCCAGAACACGTGAACTGTCAATAAATAGTGGCATTTACCAATTTTATAATTATAAGAGCTTCCGACAAGGAAGCCAGCACTGGAAGTTAGGGTTTTCATAAAAGTCTTCTTGGACTAAAAGGATCTTCAACTGGATCTTGAGGATGAGAAGATGTGGTGGGCAGAGAGGCCTCGTGGCTGGGGATCCTACTGTAAGGGCTTCCCAAGTACTGTGGGCTCAGAGCCCCGGGCTGAGAGCTGCTAGGTGTGGTCATGTCTTCCCGGAGAAATTCCTTCTGCTGTCATGGCTGTGTGACACAGGACGCCTGGCTCTCCTGGTGACATGGGAGCTTGAGCCTACCCTTTTGTGTCTGCCTCCACTGCCTTTCTTCCTTCTCTCACCATGTGTCTTCTCCCAATAAATTCTTCCCCGCCTTCTCCCCGTGGATCCATTCACTGAGCTCCTGGACTCTGAAATGTAGGTGTGGGTTGTAGGGTTTTTTCACATGCCTGGGAGTTACGGAAGTGGTCCCTTTCCTCTCTTCTTTTTTTCTTATTTCACTTCCTTCCTCCTCCCTCGCATCCTTTGTAGTACAGAGAATTTACAACATAGTGAGCCACACCTGGCCTTGAACTCCAACTCTGCCACTTACAAACCAGAAGCAGAAAGAGTGTATGCTTGTCTCTTTGTGAAGCACATAAAGAGCATTTGATCATTTGGGTCATTCCTCACAGTAAGCTCTAAAGGCCAGTGGAGCTGCCTGCTCCATTTTCATTGTAGCTCACTAAAACTTTAATTCTATTTATGAAACAAAACATTTCAAAATATAAGAAAAACAAGCAAATTTTCATGTCTGGAAACATTAGTTTTCTTTGCTGAAAAATGAGACAAGTAATTATACTTACCTCTTGGAAATCTCAGAATGTTGAAATGTGCTAATATGTGTCAGGGCACCAGTTGACATTTTGACCCAAAATAAAAGCTCTCCTTTAGTGACTATTCAACAAACATTTGTCCACTGAAAACATGCAAATATATATAGTATATCTATATGTACACACATAAATTATGTAAATCCAGGTAAGTATAGAAGATGAGCCCTGTGCTGAGGCCATAGGAGTCTCCAGGCAGAAGCTCCAGGAGGCAGAGCCTCCTCAGGACTGCTTCCCCCATGCCACGCTTACTTATGCAGAAATGCTCCTGAGCTGTACAGCTTCATTGTGCTGTCAGGCACTGCCTGAACCTCCTCCTCCCATGCTGCTCGGGCGCAGCACGGCGCCCAGGGCAGAGCTGGCACACCACAGAAACCTGATGCAGATGCTCCAACCACATAAACAGAGATGCCAGTAAGCCAGCGTCGAATTCCAGAGCCCAGCTGTTCCATCCCATCCCTGTGCTAAAGGCCAAAGGAGCCGCCTTCTCTTGCATTTGCTAGCAGAACTCAGTCTACACTGCACAAGGACGGAGCTGACCCACAGTCAAAGGGTCTTGTAGCGAAACACAGTACATGGTGGGATCAGCTCAAAATATACAATGGAGAAAAACTCACATTTTGTGTCAATTGATTTATCGGAATAGGTAAGATTAATTTTATATTTAAAGAGTTAATTTTTTAATATAATTAATTTTTCTGTATCGTTCATGGCTGTACTCCTTTACATAGAATAGTCTTCAACACTCAATGGGTGGACCATAAATACTAGTGAGTGAATAGATGAATGGCTGAAAAAGAGCCAGTTTTTAAAAAGTTACTAAATTAATCGATTGTGTGCTGAAAATTTTTAATGTAAATCATTTTATTTAATTCAAACAATAAGAAATTATGGTAGATTCCACTATTATTTCCATTTTTCAGATGAAGAAATTAAAACTTTGAGATGTTAAATGTCTAGGCCCAGGACACACAGGCAGGTCTGGAACATTCAACATCATAATACACACTTAGATGGCTTTTTTGCTGTCACCAAAGAGGGAAAAAAGGGAAGAGGGAAAAAAAATTCAAACTTCAACATCTGAATTTAGCTTAAAATGGATTAACTACTTTAGTGGCTTCTCAAGGAAGTAGAAAATGGTTCCATGACCATGGATTTTCCCTCCATTTCTTTATTTATAATGTGAAATGGCAAAGCCTGTCTCCTCTCTTGGAAGCTATGAGATTTAATTGGGGCAATGGTTATAAAAATACTTTGAAGTTAGAAAGTGCTTATTAATATCAAGGCCCGTGACTGTTTCCAAATAGGATTGCCTGGTTTTTAAAGCCAGTTGCTTGGGATGAGCCCAGAAGAGCCCCAAGAGGGAAGGGTAGGGGCACTGGCCGAGGATGCCTGACTCAGCCCATATGGTTTGCAGTGATTCCATCAGCGAAGAGGAGAGCACATAATCCCATCTCCTTAAGGTCCAAGGGTGGGAACATGGAGTTTGCTGTATAATGATTCTAACATTCAGGAATGTTGGCACCTTTTCTTCCTGACTTCACATTATGAAACCCGGGGAGCGTTGAGTAACAGGATGTGTGTTCATGCCATTTTCAGTGTCTTTGGGGGTTCATTTTGGGAAACCTCCCTCTAAGCAAGAGCTTCAGTGTCAGAGTTGGAACAGCCCTTTAGCCTCGCGGCTGAGGTCTCCAACATGGTGTAAAGGTCCTGGCGTGTGGAGTAAGAGTTGGATTGTGTTTCTTATCACTTAGGAGTCATTGTTTGCAACTGTTCCCCAGTGAAAAAGGATTAGGTCCTGGGCAGGAGGGAACATTATGTTCATATTGCAAAAATCTTGATATGATCTAGGTTTGGGCTGACAGTGATTTGATAAACTGTTCTTGGCTGAAAATGTCATGGTAGAGCACAGTGTGCTGCCATATCCCACCCCATGTCCTACGTCCCTCACACTGTAAGGCAAGGCTTGGAGAAATCCCTCTGGCTCTGTTGGAGATGGCCAGAGGGCTGTGGGACGACCAAGACTCTGGTCTGAAAACCAATTTTGCCTCTGAATGTGTTACTAGGACAGGTCATTTTAATCCTACATCTCAAGTTTTCTCACCTGAGAAAGGGAACTGTAATACATGGCACTTTTTATCACCCAGGACTTTTGTGATTATCAAGTCTGTCTGTCTGTCTGACTATCTGTCTATCATCTAGCTCTCTTATCTACCTCCTTATAGATAGATTGATAAAGAGATGTGGAAATGGGAACCAGCCTAGCCTGATGACTATGATATGGATTTAAATTCTGTGGGGCCTTGGAAAGTCACCTGACCCCTTTAAGGTTCAGATTCTTCCACTGGAAAAGAGGGATAGAAATGACCTCAGAATGCTTCGCTAATTAAATGAGATGATCTGCTCTGTACAAGAACTGAGGGCCCTGTAAACCTCTAGCAAATATTAGCTACAGTCACTGTCCTCATCGTTGGAGAGTAACTAGAAAATTATGAAAGGTTTTATATATATGCAGAAGTATTGCTTTCTTTTAAATTTTCTCTTTATTTTGGCAAAATCAATTCTAAGGCTTGCAAATTATTTTGGGCAAATGGGTGTTTCACCTGGTTATTGGCCTCAGCACGTTTCATCTGCAGAGGAACCAGAGCAGAGCACAGTGTGCAGGTCACAGGTGTGGCCACTTGGAGGATGCACTTGAGGAAATCCCGCAGTGAGAACTGGCCCGGAACTGCTCTTGCGAGGTCAATGTCTTTTACAGAAGAGGATCAATGCTGCAAAGATGCCGGGAAAGTGAATCTCTGCATATTGAAAGCTACCCTATTAAGTTTCCTTATAAATTTACCAGTGTGTTTATCCAGAAGCAGGAATTTCAAGTACAGTAGGGAACATAACCAATACTTTCTGTCACTTCTTCAATGGGAAAGTAGTATGTGCTAAAAAGACAAATGGTAATTGCAAAAGAGCTATTTTTCCTGCTCAGCATGGTACTTGGATACCTAGAAAAAGTCATTAAAGATGACAAAACATCAGAATCACCTCTGCAGAACATGATACATACATCTGTGTGTGTGTGTGGGGGGGCTAAACGCTAAGCTTCTGATTCATAGGTCTGGAGTAAAGCTCAAGATTTGTTAGTTTGCCAGAGCTCCATACATGATTCTTCTTAAGAAATCCTAAAAGAAAAGATATTGGCATATTAACTGAATAGAACCCAATCATTACTTTAATAACTTGACTCTTTTTCCTCTGTCTTGACTACATGTCCATCTGGTTGATCTGACCCTCTTTTCTATTTCTTATTTTATTTTAAAAAATTTTTAAATTTTTTTGGTACTGGGGATCAAAGTTGGGTCCTTGCACTTGCACAGCAGGCAGTGAAACCACTGAGCTAAATCCCCGGCCCTCTATTTCTTATTTTAGAATGGATTTTTTTCTGTATCAGACTATCTGAGCTAATGAGAAGATGTGGTAGTGGGAAGGGAACAGGTGGCAGGAACATAGAAGTGGAAAAAAACAGACAAGCTTAATTAGAATACACAGAATAATTTAAAGAAAGTGAAACAGGATTGTATTTTTGGAACAGAAAAGAAGCAAGTTTTCAGATAATGAATATGCAGATTCTCAATTTTGAAGGGTTGATATAAAAGTCTTTTACTTCAGTCATTTATAACTGCAAGATTTGATCTGCTTAAAATAAAACACATAGACGTATGTACTCAAACCTGAGAGGACCAGTGAGCTTTTACAGGCGTGGTAGATAATCACTGCTTCCCACTGCAAGAGGCAGAGTCTTAAATCCAGCTGACAGTGACTAATGGAATGTGGCAGAAATGGTGTTCTGGACTTGCAAGGCTGGGTCAGAAAACAGCCCCACAGCATCTGGCTGAATCTCTTAGAACACTTATCCTGGGATATCTAAGAACCCAGGTGACAGGCCGAGAGAAACCCAAGTGACGTGGGCAGGACAAGTGCAGTTGAGTTAGTGACAGTCCCAGTTGAACTCAGCCAACTGGCAGAATCAACCGCTAGCCTTAGGAGTGAGCTACTTTTTTTTTTGGTACCAGGGATTCAACTCAGGACCTTGCTCTTGCAAGGCAGGCGGCAGAACCACTGAGCTAAATCCCCGGCCCAGGAGTGAGCTACTTTTGGACACTCCCATTCAGCCCAGCTGTTGGTGACTGTAGCCATGCCAGTGTCCCAGCCAATACTATGTGAACTAGAAGAACTACTCAACTGACTCTCTGAAATGTTCAGCTATTGTCCTAAGCCATTAAATTTTGAGATGTTTTATTATGTAGCAATAGACAAGTGAACGAACATGCTCTCTACCCTCTATTTGCTAGTGACAGGGAAATATTGAACTGCTTCATTTTGTATATTTATGTCAGCCCAGAAAACAATTTATCCATCCATCCATCCATCTATCTGTTCTTCCACCCATCATCCCATCTATCCAACTCTTCATCCAACACTTCTTGTGTATCTACTGTGAAAAGGGCAATGGGAAACATAAGTTAATTTTTTTTGTGAAACACATATTTATTTAAAATGTACTACTGTCAGATAATGATCAAGCAGTTGTGGACCAACAGACAAAATGATTTGAAATCAAGGGAATGAGACAGAAATGGTACCTGGTCACACTCCAGGGAAGGAATACCAAAAACAGAAAAGAAATTGAATAATAAGTGACATATAGTTGAAAACTGTGGGCTATAACAAAAAGAGAACATGATTATGCGATATAGATTTCCCGAGGTCTCAGGGGAATATGGCTGTTCTGTAAAGGGCTGGGACACTGGAGATTCTCTAAGAAAGTGGCATTTGAATGGGTACTTGAATGTTGAGGGAACAGCAGAAGTGGGGAAGCACTTTCTAAAGGAAGAAACAGACAATCAGGCCCTACCAGTATGACCTTAGTATAGAGAAAGGACTGAGAAAAGCCAGTGTGGTTAGAGTATGTGAGTGAGAGAGTGGGTGAGAACAAAGCCTGGAGAAGTAGGCTACCTTGGGGATTTTGAGTTTAATTCAAACTATCCGAGCAAGCCCTTGTATGACTGGAAGTAGAAGGGAGGCATGGTCGGGATGCATTTTCGAAGATCATTGGTGGCTGTGCAGAGAACGGACTGCAGAGGAGTAAGACTTGAAGCTGGGAGACAGGAGAGACCTGGTGGCACCCAGCTCTGCAGGCAGCAGCAAGTTAGACAGAGAGCATCCTCCTGAGAATGTGTCTTGGAGGCAGAGCTTGCTGATGGTTTGGGTGTGGAGTTTCAGAAAGAGAGAAGAATAAGGAATGATTCTTAGTTTTATGGCTTACAGCTAGGGATGTAGCTCAGTGGTAGAGCAATTGCATAGTGTGCTCTAGATGCTGAGTTCTACCTGCAGCACTAGGAAAAAGAAAAGGAGGTTCTTAGATTTATGGTCCAAGTAACTGTGTGAATATAAGCCATATTAAACATTCGGGGCAAATTGGAGAGAAGCATGTGTGAAGTGGAGATGAGAAAGCTCTGCTTTGGCCCTAAGTGCAGTAAGATTCCTCAGCATGCTGATGAGAGCTTTGGAAAACTCACGGCTGGCTCCTGAGGGAGAGTTCTAACCTAGTGTAGTCGGCATGAAGATTTCATTAAAGACATGGATGTGTTTCCTAGAGAGACGTGGAGTGGGAAGTGAGCCAAGGAGATTGCTACATTAAACAAGTTGTCACCCAACAAAGATGATCAAGAAGGAGCAGCCAGGTCAGCAAGAGCAAAACCAGAAGAATGTGCAGTTCCAGAGCCAAGGAAAAAATGTTTGGAGAAATGAATGAGTGCGATTGTCAAATGATGCTTAGAAATTAATATCATGAGCTCAGAGAATTGTCCATTGGGCAAGGTGCAGGTGGTGGTCAGCTTGAGAAGGGTAGCTTTGGTGGGTGTAGAAGCAAAATCTGATAAAGTAGGTTAAAGAGAGAAAAGTGGTGAAAAATTAGAGAAGCATAGTTGATCCTTTCAATAAATCTGTAAAGAGAAAAAATGGACAGATTCTGGAGAGATGTGAGGTTAGGGAGAATTTTTTAAAGTGGAGGAATATACTTGAATGTTAATATATTTAGATGTTAATAGAAGTGATCAAAGAAGAGTGAGAAATTGTTTACATAAGTGGCAAGTGAGACAATTTCAAATGCAAAATCCTTTAGCAGATGATAAGGGGTGAGCTCCAGATTGTAAATTGTAGGGTTGGCTAGATAGAAGCAGGAATAGTTCACATATATTAACAAACAGAAGGAGAAGGACACAGAATAGGAGCCAGTGAACTACAAATTTGTTAATGACAAAGATAAGTCGCTCTTCTCGGACCTGATCTCCAAGTACCCTTTTCTTTGTAGCGGAGTCCAAACAAGTTATCTGGGAGATAGAACGAATAAGGAGGTTACAAAGTGATATGGAAATTCAGGAGAACAAGCTTGCTTCCATAAAAGGATCGAGAAAGTAGAGTTTTAGTCTTTCCAGATTCAAAAATTTCAGATTAAAAGGGCTTTAATGGATCATATCTGTAGTGATTTCTGATTTCGTCACCTGCCTTCCCAGCACATATATACAGATGTACCCATACGTACACAAATGAGAATGGTCTACTAAAAGGAAGGAGCTTGTGTTATGAGACAAGGGAGAACTTCTCAAATGCAAATTCCCTGAGTGGAGGGGAGGAGATGGGGTCTACATCCTGAGTCATCGCGCTGGTGAGATAGGAACAGGAACCGTTTGTGCATAACTGGTAGGAACCGCCTATGCTTTCCTGACCCAAGAAGTCCGCACTGGATTCAGCTCCGGCAATTATAATGCCCATGATTTGGGTCTTAGTGATTGGGCCATGACTCAGCACATGATCTAAAGCCGTTTCTAATCAGCATCTCTCCCCGTGGCTATTTCAGATAGGAGCTGCAGGAATTTTGTTTATTTTTCTTTACCTAAGAATGAACTTGTGGATCAGACTGTGGTCGTAAACTGTGCTGCATGAAAGATACACATCTCAGTGAAGAGGAGGAGGCTAGCACACTGACTGGAGAGTGAAGAGACAGTGTGGGTAGGGTCTGGGCCCTCGCTGAAGCCTGTGATATAGGGGAAACCCACTTCCCCAAATGTGGTGTTTTACGGGAGTTAACAAATTCCTGTCTTTTTACTTAAACCAATTTTATTTGTATTTCTGGTTCTTTTTAAACTTAAAGAATTTTGACTAACAGCCCATCCTGTAGATGTGAAAACCCTAGCAGGTCTCAGCATTTTTATTAACACAATTCCTCAGGTGACTGACCAATAAATGAGAGCTGGAACAAGGATGAAAGTTACTTGTTATCCAAGCCTAACATTTTGGTGTAAATTTATCATGTTTCTTAGCTTTTAGAGACCTTTTACTTCTACAGTCTCTCCCTGGTTCTAGTACATGATTCCATAGCTATTCACATAGAGAAAATAAACTCTCTGGGTTAGAAACTTGCTCCAGTTTCCTCCTACTGAGGTTTTCTGTGACGAGACATATACTGTGGGAAGTGCCTCTGCCGGGATTCCTTAAATAAGTGAGGGTCACTGTCCTTTTTGAGACTCCTATTCGGATAACCTAATATGCTGGTTTCAAATTTTGTTTAAAGCCTTTATCAGTACCTGACATTTCTATTTGGGTTAGGAAATTCTATCTGAAAGCTACCACCAATTAGAAGGTGGTGGTTAAGAAGGGAAAACAGTACCAGCATTAGACAGGTGTCAGTAGAGATAATCAGCAGCCTTCTCCCCCGATTGCTTCATTATGTTCAAGACTGGACAGAAATGGTGGAGCTGGAAGTCCAAACTGGTCTGGGAAAGTAGAAATTGTTGGAGTTGGTGTCGGTCATTCTGGGATGCTATAACAAATTACCATAGACTGTGTGGCTTAAACAACAAATCTGTACTTCTCATAGTCCTGGAGGCAGGACATTTGAGATTAGGATGTCACCAAAGTTGGGTTCCAGTGAAGACCGTCTTCTGAGATGCAGCCTGCTGACTTTTCACTACATCCTCAGAGTAGAGAACCTGCGAGCTCTTTAGGGTCACTTTAGAAAGGGCAATAATCCTCCCAAATCACAAATCACTTCCCAAGGCCCCATCTCCTAGGACCAACACACCGAGAGAGTTTGAACGTCTGAATTTTAGGAGAACACACATATTTAGTCCATGACCCTTGCTTTGAGTGCCTGTGTGTGTGTGTGTGTGTGTGTGTGTGTGTGTGTGTGTCTAGGACAGAGCTCAGTGTGATTCCTGAAGTCTGATCCAGGGTCCTTCAACAGGAATTCCAGAGAAATAAGCTGTCTGGGCACAGGTGGTGGCAGGCAGCCCTTGTCTTCATTCCGTTAGGAAGCTGTCATTCCACACTGGCCGAACATACAAAAACACTAACTTCTTCCACTACTGAGAAAATTTCCTTGTGGGTCGGAAAAGTAAGAACAACTTTTAAACCAAAAACTGGAGTTGTGCTTTGTAGAGAGGAAGCTGGGCTAGTACATCTCCACAGTCAGCAGCCAGAGAAAGACCAGGATAGGGTGGCTTGGTCATGAGCCTGGGACCATTTTCTAAAATTCTCACAGGACTCTGGATTCTTCTAATCACGCTAGGTTGGACTCTGACCTGGTCCAAACCTGACCTGCTGCTACTATTTGTCCCGCACTCTACAAGTTTGAAGATCTGTATTGTTGAATCTTTCTTAATGTATCAGGCTGTTTTCTTCCATGGCGTTCATTTGCTTTTGGGAATTGGGTCCCCCCTTGGCTGCTCAGTCCCCTGTTTTCCTTACCTGGTGGACTTCTGCTCTTCTTTTTTATGCCACTGATGCTTCATCTCCCCCATGGATTCTCCTTCACCACATCCACTTGGGGTCACGTGTTTTTCTCTAGGTTCCCATGAAATCTCTTCATAGTCATTTATTTATTGAGTTGTCTCTCAATGTTCAATTTGGACTTCAAGAGGGCAAACTGTGGAAAATGGACTTGCTCTGGCTGGTTTATGCCCCATGTACCTAGACATGGAGAGAATTCTGCTCTCTGATCATTGGATGATTCTCTTTGTGAAGATGTTGCATGAGGCTACCCTTCTTTGGACAGGAGCAGACTCATGTGCATTCCCACGGTTAGACCCTGGGACCACATGACTGCTGAATGGAGAGTGAGAACTTAGGAAGTGAGTGCTAGTTTGACTTGGAAGAAATTGCGTTTTGTGAAACAAGGAGTGGACATAGCTCATCCAAGTTTCAGTGAATCGGAATTAACTAGAGAGGTTGCAGGGTGGAGCCATCCCTTCGGCCCCACGGAGTCAGATGAAGAATGGGACAGAGTGAGCCAGCCCAGCCCTGGGTGGTAAGGAGTGGAGCAGGGGTTGCAGTTATCCTGTCACTAAAGTCCCCCTAGGGCCCCTGGGCTTTCAGAGCAATCTGATGAGCAATTGCAGTTGGCTCTGCAGTCTGCTGTATATGGTTGATACTGGGATGAAGCAAGTCAGGAGAGAGGGAGGCCTCCTCCATGGCCAGGGTTCAGGCAGCAACAGTGGCCACAAGGGAACTGCCTGGAGCCTGTGCTAAACCAAGAAACAGTCTCTGGTGGGTCATCAGTAGTGCCCAGAAAAGAGAGTGGATGAAGAAGGCCATTCCATTCTTTTGCATAGATGAAGCCACTTCGAAATTCTAATTTCTACCTTAAATCAGTTGGGAGTATATTTTACCATAATTTTAGCTATTGCATTATGGTTTTAATTTATTGATTTGAACCAGTGGCTCTCAATTAGGGATGTCCTGATGTGTCCTCCAAGGGTTAAGAAATTCTGGAGACATTTTCTGAGGGGGGAGGGGTACTAGCTATTGGTTAGATGTTGCTAAGCATCCTACAATTCCAAGCTCTCCACAACAAAGAATGATAGATCCAAATGTCAATAGTGCAAATGTAAGTAGTTCTTGATTTAAAAGAAACTGAACAAAGAGAACTTTGGGCTCAGAGTGGTTCCAGCTCCCTTCAGTACATTGGTTCTGTTCCAGGTTATGCCACTGCAACCCTTCACAGGCTGCAGGAGAATTTACCTCTCTGGGAGTTTAGGTTCATATGGCAGAACTGAATATAGAAGCTGGCAAGCAGAGAGCCAACCTTGTTTACATTCTTGTTGGAAGCTAATGAAGAAGCTGCTGTGTACTTGAGCCATTATCCAAACCAAAAATAACACAGGAAAATGATTAATTTTGTCTAAAAATAGGCAGGCGCTCTGCTATGTGAGCCGTGATAATCAGGCTCTGAGCTGATGGTGCAGCAGTGCTGGAGTAGAACCTATAGGAAAGAGAGGGACAGACCCGAGCACCCAGCAGCGGTCAACTCCATCTGCTCCTCCTTTTGTTCCTTCCTTGTTTCCTTTTGGTTCCTATATTGCTCCTATTTTCCCTTCTCATTTCTTTTTAATTAAATTCTTTTATTGGTACATTGTAGGAACACAATACAATTACATTTCTCATTGGGAATTGGACCTTTA
>NW_004624735.1:28103288-28118682 GCF_000247695.1 Heterocephalus glaber
CAGTTCAGTGGGTCCAGGTGGTTGAGTGTCAGAGTGTTCCATCTCATTTCCCTTTGGGGTTGCTGTAGGTGATCTGGAAGTGTGATTTTGAGACTTATTTACGTGTTTTCTCATTTTGACTGGGGCAGGGGGCTGTTAGCACCTGCACGGATTATCTCCTCTGAGCTGGGAGAGTTGGGACAGGGGCTGAGAACAGTGGTAGGGATGGTGGCCCAAAAGCCCTTTCCTGTGGGCTGGGAGCAGTGGGAGGGATGGTGGCCGGGAAGCCCCTTCCTGTGGACCAGGAGCAGTGGGAAGGTGGCTCAGAAGCTCCTAACTCTGGGCCGGGAGCAGCAGGACTCAATACCGTGGTCTGGTGGTCTGGTGTCCTCTGTGTCTTTGTAGAGTGGAACCAGGTGGCTGCCTGTGTGCAGTGGGGTGATTTGGTGTCTTCCATGCAACTCGGGACCTCGGTAGGGCATCTCCCTTCTTGTTTTCATATTCCTCCTGTTTCCTACTTCTTTATTAGAGAAGTCATTTCTTCTTTTGCCTCCTGTTAAAGACACCCTCCCCACTTCTTCACCACCATGAGCATCACTGCCTCCTCCAGCCCATGGAAGACCCATGCTGCTGCTTTCAGTGCAGCTTCAGACCACAGGACCTGTGTCTATTTATGGCACATGAAGTAATGTTAGCAGTGCATACATGGCCATTAATTGTTAAGAATCATAATTAATGACCAAGATAAATATATACATATCTATCTCAAAATGAATGTAAATATTCTGTATTACAAATACATACCAATAAAAATAATAATAATTGTTTTATTTTAATAGGAAAAATTCAGTACATCTAACCCACTATCTCCCAGATATTAGCGCTTAAGATGAGACCAAAGTAAGGTATTTAAGCAAAAAAGTATTTCTATTTAAGGAAAAGTTATATAAGTTGTAGGAGTGACTTATAGTAAGATTGACTGTATGCAATTGCTGATAATTTAACTGTTTTTTTATCTCAATGTGGTAATGGTCCCTTACTATCTAACCCCAGTGAATCTTCAAATTTTCCCATAGATGAAACTTTTACTCCAGTGATCACCACGTATTTTTAAAGGGATCGTGAACAGGCACGAGCTCAGACCTTCGTGATGCAGACCAACAGTCCCTACCCTAGAGGAGCTTACGACTGCCAAGAGGAACGCAAAGTTCAGGCAGAGTGTGGGCATTAGAATGGGGTTTTAACTGCAAGTGGGGATTTTTGATTGTCACAGTGAGGGCATAGCTTTGATACTTGGGGAGTCAGAGTCAGAGATACTAAGCATCTTGGGTGCCTGAGATGGTTGTTCAGTTGCTCAATAAGGAACGGGCCCATCTCAGGCCCCAGCAGCAGCCTGGGGGAGACATTGGCAGGAGCTCTGGGGCAAAGAGGAGCAAAGAGAAGGGTATCTTGGCAACCTAGGAGTCATGAGAAGTCTTGGAGGAGGTGGCATCTGGGCTGAGTGTCCAAGGATGAGGACGATCCAGTTTATGAGTCGAAGCACAAAAGACTTTCTAGGCAGGTGGAGAAGCGTGGTACCAAAGGAGACCCGAGTCAGCTTGGCTCTTCCCTTTCCATCTGCTGGCTTCCACCACGTGATGACTTTGTATGCATCCATTTGCAAATGACAGAGACCTTCTCTGCCAGCAGAAATTGTTCCACCCTCCAATAAGTGGCTCATATTCTATTTCTTTATGAAGTCACTTATTGATTCACTTGAAGGTGCTTGATTTTGGGGCCTTTTGACCACCGCAGTGTCATATCCTTTGTATCTTTCTTCCCTCTAATTTTGGTATACATTTTCAGAAGGGAAGGGAATGTTTGTTTTGTATTCTTTTCTATGAACTTGGCAAATTATAAAACATATAATAATATAATTTTTTAATAATATTATTTTGTCATATGATAGCTTACAACGATAAAGGGATTCTGTTCTGTTTTAATGACAAAACAAGGACACTTGTCAAATGTTCCCCTCACAGTGGCTCTTGGAGGGCTTTACAAGTGCTTTAATCTATTGTGCAGGTCAGCGATGGTGAACCTGTCAGAGCTCTCAGTGATAAAAACAGCTGCCGCAGTGTGAGCTGTAGGTTTGTCCCCGCTGGTGTAGGTCGATAATTATGGGCTGGGACAATGTGACTTCCAGGGGACCCCTGGCCATGTCTGGAGACATCCTGGCTTGCATGCCACATTCTTGCTCTGTCCTCTCTTGACCTCTCCTTGCCACAGCTGGGTCTCCAGCTGAATTATTTCATTCAACATTAGATGGGACCTTTAGCCTCTCAAGCCTCAGCATCTTTACCTATTCATAACCCAATAAAATTGATGCTGTGGAAGAGTTGAGGGATGAAGTGCAACAGGACACATGGGAGGGTGGAGGTGATGTTTATTAAACACCTCCTGTGTGCTGGGTTCAAGTCTAAGCAGTTGGTAAGTATTCAGTTTTGTATTCCTTATCATAGATCTGTGAGATAGGAACTATTATTATTCCAATTTCAAAGTTCAGGGAACTGAGAAGTTAAATACATAATCAAGGTATCCCAGTTATTTGTTATTTAGATGGAGTAACTCGGATTGGGTCTCTGAATCCATCTGCCTCCCTATTACCTGTCCTCACACAATGCTTGGATGCCTCAGCACCATGGTTTTAAGCCCCACCTCGATTTCACTCCTCTGCCCCTACTATTAAATTAGTACAAGCTGCTCTGGGAAGAAAATGCCTTGCTCTCTATGTTCCTGCTTTGGGCCTTAGGTTTCCAATCACCAGGTTATTTCTACCTTGCTTCTGTATCAGTAAGACTCAAGTTGTGACTAGAGACAGCTCAAAGGTGAACAGGGACAGGTGATTGGCTCAAATTCGTGTCCTAGACACAGGATTTTTGGGTATGTGCTACATTCCTGGCTGGGCTACTGTAATAAAGCCCTGTGAACTGGATGACTTCAAATTACAGTATCTCATGGTGGTTCTAAAGATGAGAAGTTCAAAATAAAGTGCTCAAATGGGCCATGCTGGCTGACACTTTACGTCTTTGCATGCTTGTCTGTCTGCATGATTTCTACCTCTTCAAGGGATGCCAGTCTTATGGGATAAGGAGCTCAGCCTACCCCAGCCAGACCTCACATTGACTTGTTCCTTCTGCACTGGTATTTCCAGGGAAGGCCACATTCTAAAGTACTTGCAGTTAAGACGTCAGCATATCTTTTTGAGGAGAGAGGCAGGAGTTGTCGCTGATCCCCTAGCTCTAGGCAGACTTCTTTCTGCTTCTGCTGATCCCATGGAAGCTGGGCTCTGTCAGGGTTTGGCCACCTCAGAGCCTCATTCTGTCCTTGCCTGGCTCTCCTCAGAGGACAGATACCATGTCTGCAGCTTCTTAATCTTCCAGGAAATGAGGTATCACATGTCCTTGTCAGAATCCCTGCTATTTCGTACATTATTTGATCCAAATAAATGAGCCTTTGAATAAATACCATCTGGCCTGGCTGAATCCCTCATTCAGGGGCCCGTCTCTGCCTCCCAGCAGGGACATCCATTCCATTGATGTCATGACTACCGGAGTTTGTAGACAGAGTCGGGCTCACTTCCCCGAGGATCACTGCATCCCAGGCTTGCGAGGTAACCTCTACGGAGGAGTCCCCACTGCACACACGTGGGCTCCTGCCTAGTGCCCTGAAAAGAGGCAGGATAAGAATTCTTACCCTTCCTTTTTCTTGTCTTTTTCACAAATATGTGAGCTTATAAGTAAAATAAAGGGCTTCTTATTAAAATGACTTTGATGAACATTAGAAAAATATTCACCCACTGTTCCCCATGCTCAATAGAAAAAAATCTATTAGAACCTGACATCAGATGCAGGCCTATCCCTACACTAATCGCAACATATATGCAATGTTCCCTTCTGGTTTTCTACTTGAATATTATTTTAACATATGCAGAAAGGAACTTTGCACTTTGGAACAGGGTCATTTTAATGACTACAAGGTATTTTCATAGGGTTAGTTTACTATAATTTAATTAATCAGAATGTTTTCAGACATTTAAGGTTTGGGGATTTTTTTGGTTGCTTTAAATAATAAACTGCAATGAATTTCTCTGGCAAGTATTTTTTTTTTCCCCAAATTTATGTCTTAGAATGAGTTGCCAAGAGAATTCTAAAGGCATAACTGTGGCTATGGTTTGAAAATGTCCCTCAAAAAGCATGTATTGGAAACTTAATCCCCAACACAAATGTTGGGAGGAGGGGCTGATGAGCTGTGATTAGGTCTGGAGGACTCCACCCTCCTGAATGGGTCAATGGCAGTGTCTCAGGAATGGGTCCTCTACTGTGGACGGGTTTCCTGATAAATGGGACAGTTTGTTTGCCTCTCTCCCCTCCCCCCTCCCCTGTTTTTCTCCCTCTTGCTCTTTAACATTCTGCCACGGGATGATGTAGCAAGAAGGCCCTTGTCAGATGCTGGTCCTGTGATACAGGATTATTCAGCCTTCAGAATTGTAAGCAGTGAAGTTCTACTCATTATAAATTACTCATTTCTTAAGCATTCTGTCATAGTAGCTCAAAACAGACTAAAATCAGTTATTGACTCACTTTATTGATCTGTTCTTGAAAATGACATTTTCACTGTATTTGCTCTTTTTTTCCCTGCAGTGTTATGAACACTGAACTATGTAATTTTAAATTTTCTCTCAAACTTTTTTACTAGGCATAAACAGGTACCTTAATATGGTCTTCATTTGCATATCTGGCTAGAATTGAGAAAAAACTCCTTGAAAATACATCCTGTGGTCTACTACACCTTTGATGTGTGTACAAGCTTTTGGCCTGCTTCTTTGGTCCCAGTTACCCGAGCAATAAACCTTCCTGGTAAACTATACCTCCAAGAAGAAGCAAGTGCAGGCTCTCCCTCAGCTGCCTCTCCCCATTTCTACCTTGCTAGCAAGCTGTTTGGGAGACAAGTGGCTGTGAGTGGTGGAGTCCTCTGTTTCTAGTTTTGCTCTTTTTGTAGCCCAGGATCTCATGGACCATGGGGACAGGAAAAGAGCAGCTCGTATCATTTAGCAGATGCTTTTATTGCTGTGGGTGGAAGAGGCGAGCTGTTCCCTGTCTCCTGAGGTACTGACATAGGATGCTCCCAGGAAAACAGATGGGGTCTAAGTGGTTTGAATCAGGAAGCTGAGACTGCGGTATTAAGTATCTGTAAATCATAAACCTAATTACCCTCCCATCAAAAGCCAGCCTATGGCTCACAGGCAGCTGTATTTATTATGAATACAAAGTTATAGGGAAGCTTTGCTGGGAAAGGGGAGGGTAATTGGAAGAAGGATCTAGGTACTTGGGTGTTTGGTTGTAGTAGGGGTCTGAAGACATTTCTCCAAGTGGGCGCACAGTAAATGCTCTGTGTCTGCAGGCCACAGTCTGTAAGTCTGTTACAGTCACTCAGCTGCCCCTGCAGCTTAGACGGAGCCCTAGGCAACACATAGAGGAATGGGTATGACTGGGATCAGAAGTTATTCATGCAGAGTAAGATTTGAATTTCCTCTGATTTGCATCTGTGACAATTATTTCATTTTGATTTTTCCTTAGCTCTTTGGAAACTTAAAAATTGTTCTTGACTCAAGGGTGAGGCAGAACCAGGCGGTGGGCTGGGTTGGGCTCCTGAGACTCAATGTGGCCATTCTTTCCATCAGAAGAGGATGGATGGTGCTGTGAAGAGGTTTCCACCTCTTTTAGCAGAAGGCTTATTTATAAAATCCTACAGGTGAAGAAAGTGCAACCTTCACAGCATTGGTGGAAGAGAGGCCAGCCTGGAGGCTGCTTCTCAGTCTTTCTTCCCTTTGCTCCACCTTTGGGTCCCATTTGGCCATGGATAGAAAGCTCACCTCAGCATCCTGAGCCCAGTTCTCTGCTGCTCTGTACCTTGCCTGGGACTGCTGCGCTTGCAGTCCATTAATGGACTCAGTGGGTGGAGGACTTTAGAACAAGCTGTGAGACCTTGAACTAGCTTCTGCAGCTTGTTGGCTCAAGATCAGGTTTAAGGTGATGAGGAAGGATGGAGCGACCTTTGAGATGGCTTCTGACATTCCATGATTCTGGGTTGTGTATGCTTCAATGCTGGACAGGTCCTGGCTCATTAAATTTGATAAATATAAAGCATAGCCTTTGCTTCACTCAATTAATTGGTACCTTTTCCTCAAATTCTTGCTCCTGGGTTGATGAAACATAATTGGAACTCACACAGGGAGAAATAGTGGGTGTGGTAATGCCATTGTATTGAAGCTAAATTATCCAGACATTTTTCTCATTCCACTAATTGAAAAGCAGAGCATTTCTTTGACTGAAGGGTCCATTCCTTGGGGTTAGAAAAAAATGTACTTTTCCTTCATCACATTTCCAGTAAGACCTTGAGCAGAGTGGATGCTTTAGAAATATTATTGGTGTCGATATTAATAATAATGGCTGTCCTTCTCGGTAAGTCCACCAGCTCACTTTCTTTTCTTTAGATACTGTATTGAGCTCATTTCCATCCCAGGGCCTTTGCTTTTCCTCTGCCTGGAACTCTTTACTCTTCATTCTTTGCACAGGGGGCTGTTTCTCTTCATGTAGGTCTTTGTATTGTGATGACCCCTCAGAAGGGTCTTCCCTAGAGGAGCTACACAAGCGCACCTCCGCTTCCTGTCACTGTCCTGCTTGCACCCTCAGGTGAGAGTGGGCCACAGCTCTAGCTCTCACAGCCTCCTGCGGTCCCACTCTCAGTGAAGGAAGGCTAGTCTGTGTTACTGCATATGGGGACAGTGATAGCTTCTAGGACTTGTTACAAATGAGTATGAATCTCATCCTAGGTGCACTTTACTGTCTCTTTTGGATTGTTAGTTCCAGGGAAAGCCAGTTGCCAGGTTTGGAGGACATCAGTGGTCAAGTCCATGTGAAGATCTGAGTTTCAGCTACAACCAGGGAGAAACTGAGGCCTCATGTGTCAGCATGGAAGAGGACCCTCCTCCAGTTGAGCTTTCACAGGAGGCTACAGCCCTATCCAATGGCTCAACTACAACGTCGTAGGAGACTTTGAAACAGAACCCTTCAAGGAAGACATCCCCAGTTCCTGATTAATAAAAACTATGAGAAACTTAATATTTGTTGTTCTAAGCTAAGTTTTGGGGTAATTTATCATACAGCAGTAGATAACTAACGTTCTTGGATTTATTTATTTATTTCTGTCATGCTTTTCAGTATTTGACATTGTCTTATGACTGACTGAGAGCGGAGATAGGAGCATTAAGAAGCAGTTTACCACATGCTCCGGTCAGTGTAGACCCAGAGTCCCAAGGAGACTTGGCAGCAACATCAGTGTTGTGCAAACATGGAGTCTTGGGCCTCATGCAAGACCTATTAGATCAGTACCCAGGGATTAGGCCCAGGGAAGTGTAGGTTAACAATGGTTTCAGGGTGTTCTGCTGTGTGTTAACCTTTGAGAACTGCTGGTGTGGAAACATGAGAGCACGGCAGAGGGCTGTGGATAAAAACTGAGGCTTGTAGGAAGACGTCCTGGTATAGTTTTAAATGGAAGAAAATATGTAGAGTATTTAATCCTAGCCGCCTGAGGTGAGTGCAGTATCCATAGAATTATTAAAGAGGATTTTTTTTTACTGTACTGATAATTAAACTCAGGCACTTAACTCTGAGCTAATTCCCTAGTCATTTTATTTATTTGTTTCTTTATCCTGAGACAATGTCTCCCTGCATTACCCAGGGTGGGCTCAAACTTGTTATCTTCCTGCCTCAGCCTCCCAGAGTGCTAGGATTATGGGCAAGCATCAAGAAGCCTGGCTTTGAGGTGATAATTTCTTATTAAAAAATTATAAAAATGACTCTGCTCACCAGTACAGCAGGAAGTCTAGCAGAGTTAACAAGCGTGCAGGTGTTTCATGGAGGCTTCCCAAGGAGAATTCCAGGTGAAGGGAACTTCCTGAGTGAAGGACAAAGGAAAAGGGCTGCTGTGGGCCTTGAAGGGTCATTAACCTGGGCAGTAGGGAGGGACAGGGCTGGACATGTGTGTTGGAGTCACATTGCTGTGTGCCAGGCCAAAGATCTAGAGTGTGAACAGCAAGATGAGGGCAGGGCTTGCTAGGGTTCCAATACTTGGAGGCCAGATGGTGGACGGCATCACAGAAGCGGCAGGCAGGCACCTGTGCCAGGAGGCCATCCAGGTGAGAGGGCAAAAGGGAGCAGCCCCTCCCCCTTCACCGGCTGCACTGCCCCAGGCACTGGATGCTGCCTGTGCCTGCTGAGATGACAGGTTCTTCCCGTCCCTCGGGTGGGGCCCTGGCTGCTTTGATCACAAAGGGCAAGTTGTTCTCCAGACTAAGACAGACAAGGAGACTCTTTCCTTGTGCCCAGGAGGCAAATCTTGCTTCTCCCACTGCTGCTTTTGCCCTCTGTCTCTCCCAGGCACTCCTTCCCCAGCAGGAAACCCTACCTGCTGCCCACATGCAGTCACCCGAGGAGAGGGGGTCAGATACATTTGCATATAGCTTCCTTGCCCTTTGGATCAAGAGCTGAAATTGACTTCTCATCCCATGATTTATGTGGCTTGCACTTCTGTGGAGTCACAGGGACCCTGGTGCCCAGAGCAAGGAGATTTGAAAAATGAGCACTTTATTCACAGACTGAGGTCTTGGGATGGCTGAAAGATGGTCTGATCCACAGGGATATGACTTCTATACGTAGGTCTGCATAGCTCTGTTCCTAAGCAGGTAGGCAGTTTCTCTTTGGTCACTACTCATTCTTGGAGATGCTTTTATTGTATATTTTCTCTGAAACTTACTGAAAGAATACCAGACCAACTGACAATAAATGAATGGGTGGATAAGAATTTGTGGAGTCAGACAAAGCTGGTTTAAACTCCAGTTCTTGTTATTTATACTGGTCACACTGGGCAAGTGATTTTGCCTTGCAGAATATCTATTTCTTTGCATGTGAAATGGCGGTCATATTTTGTCTGGAAGGTTTTTAATGAAGAATGGAAGAAATTAATATATAACAGCATCTAACAGGATTGCAGCATTGCCAAAATAACAAGCGCCCTCCTATGCGTCAGTGGTTTTCAGTCTTGGCTGAACACTGGAAACAGCAGGTCCCAGCCTAGACCAGAATGTCAAGGTGGCGCCCTGGTGTTGTACTATATGTAAGTTCCCCAGGTGAATGGGATGCACATGAAGGTGGAGCATTATTCCCATCATGGGCAAGTGTGGCAGGCGATTGGCAACCCTGGTGCACATCAGAGTCTCTGAATCTTCCAGAAATATCAGTGTCTGGAAACCGCTTCCCAGCAGAGACAGCTCCATTTGCTCTGGAGTTGGGGTCTCTCATCAAAATTATTTCAAAGCTCTCAGATAATACTGATAAGCAGACAGGATGGGAAAAGGCCCTCTTTCTTACCCATCTACCCACTTAGTGTACTCATTAATTTTATGACTGTAAATTAAGAAGACCACTCAAAAACTCAAAGTAATTGTTTTTCATTTCATCTCTCACCACATTCTTCCCACATGTAGTTTGATCACATACCTCCTGAGTAGAATCTTATTTCTATTCAAACTGTGAGCTTTTTGAGAAAAGATGTGATTTTTGTCTCTCAAGGGCTTGGCACAGTACCTGGATGAGTATACATGTTATTATTTGTGGATCACCTGAGTCCATAAACAGACTTCTCAAAATATTACAGTGTTGTCTGTATATACGAGATGAGTTGTAAAAATATAACTTGTACTAGGATCTATTTTCTGAAAAAAACTAATCTGTTAGGACTGTTTGGACTGTGAGTGAAAAAAAGTCTGATCTACTTAGCTTCCAAACACTATATGATCCTATGCAATAGAAGAAATATGCAATAGCATAGGAGTAGCATTGCCCTAAAATCTACCATTTTTCAGAGACTCAAATAATGATGCCAGGACTCAGTCTCTGTCTGTCTTCTGTTTTCTTTCAGTTAATATCATTCTCAGACAAATGCTACTCTTCGCATTATATAAAGATGGCTGTTGAGGAATCAGATTTTATATCCTCTCAGGTTTTACCTAAGAAGGAAGTTTCTCAGAAGTCTAAGCAAGTCTCATGGTATTGCCTTGGTTTGTAGGGTAAGCTATCTATAATTGAATCAATCACTGGAGCCACAAAGGAGCACTCCTGAAACTGGCCTGGCCAATGGGCACGACTCACCCACATCTGAGACTGATAGGCAGGTGGTTTCCTAGAGAACAACCAGAACTTGGAAGGCTATCTACAGAAGGACGCTGGGCAGCAAAAAATGACAAATACCCTAATCCGAATCTATGCAGGCAATTCATCTATTTTTTAAATAGAAAATCAGACAACATTCCTGCCCTGAAGGAGCTGTGGGTCTCAAGGACACACATTTGTGAACTAACCATAGCTAACACTCCCTCCCTTTGCTGCAGGGATGAACAAAATGCCACACAGAGCAGGAGGACTTGGAGACGGGTAATCCGGTCTCTGGAGAAGAGATGCTGGGTGCGCGGTGTCCATGTGGCTCTCTGGAGCTTCTTAACGTTGCCTAGTCTGAGGTTCATTTTCCTTGGAGAGTTCCAGCCTTACCTTATCCTACCCTGCAAGGCCCAGCAACCTTCACTAATTAGGTAGAAAACTAGCTTGAAGAAGAAACTCTTTAAAAAAAGAAAAAACAAGCAGAGAGCAAATCTGTGCCCCTAGCAGATCTGTGTGGAAGTGTCCTTCTAAGAGTTGTGGTCTGGAGGAAGGAATCAGGACCCCTGGACACAGGTGAAAGGAATGCAGCAGGGGTGGAAGATCCTTCCTGGTCGACAAACCCCATCATGACATTCCTTAGAGAACAAGACAGGCTAAGTCCTCAAATTCATTCCCAACTCTATACCTTTTGACAGATTTGCTTTTGATGATGGTACTTTAACTATCAGCCATGTCTACCTCAGGGTAGTGGAGGAAATGGATCAAAGGAGAGCTTGGGGAAGAGTGATATTTTCATTCCACTGAGTCAACATCTATTTAGTGCCTGCTAATTTGTTTGTGTGTTAAGATTTCAAGGTGAATAAAATACAGATGTATTCTCAAAGAATTCTCAGTTGAGTGGGGAAGCAGTGGTGAACAGTCACAGCACTGGTAAGTGCTAAGATAGACTGACCCAGGATCAGTGCAGAAGGAGCACCTCCCCACCACACAGAACTCATCTACTTGCTGCTAAGATGTTAGCTCCTGTCCCAGAATTTTGCAGAGGTTGAGTCTTACCTGTCAGCCTGAGCTTGCTGCAGTATTTTGTATGATCCTGATATTTTCTTAGAGGAGTCACATGGATCTTTCTCATGTTTCATTCGGGGAAATATTTTTCTCAAGAATGATCCTGAACATGATACAATGATGACATAACAAAATATTAGTATATTGGAAATTTTCAGTAATAAATTTTTAAACTCGGTAGATATCACATCTCTCAATGTAGAAAAATATTGAAGGTGATCTCCAGGACCCTGGCTTATTCATTTAAAAAGCCCCTGTTTCCCAAGTGGAATATGAACTGATCTGGAGAAGGTTCTATGAGGAGGACTTCTGGGAGAGAGTGGTCAAAAAACTGTCCTCTTCTCTGGAGGAGACCTGGCCCTCACATCTGGTTATGAGAGAGAGTGGCACTGGGATGGTGAGAACCTCAGCCTTGTAGAGCCTCGCTCTGTCCCACTACCTGCCCCACAGTGACCATCAGCCCCCTGCCCCCGCCTCTGGCCTCCTGGCCATGCCACTACCTGGTTCCACACTATAGAGGCACAGGGGGTCAGAAAGGCCATTGCCCTGAGCTGCAGAAGTGAACAACAGAAAGAGGGCCTCTCTCAGGCTCCTTGATGAAAACCGAAGCCCACTGAAAAAGTGAAGAGAATCTCTGCAATAAAGGGACACAAGACCACCATACTTGGTAAGTTGGAGGGATTATCACCTCCCGTGGGAACCTGAACTATCTCCAGGGGAAGGCAGCTGGAACCTGCAGTAGAACCTTGCAGAGTTCAACCCTGCAGGAGGACAGGGAGATCAATGTGGGACTTGCAGCCAGAAATCTGCCTGAATCTCACAGGTCTGCTACTGGCTTGCTGAGACTCATTGACTTATATCTGCACACTGCTGCCCGTGTTGCCTATTGAGACAGCAGAGACATACCCTGAAGTAGGCCCTTAATTTTTATTTTATTTTTTATTTGTTATTTTCAAAATTATTCTTTTTTGGTCTTCTTTTTAATTTTTATGTTTTTCTACTCTTTTCAAATTTTTTTCTCTTTTTTTTCTTTCTTTTCTGTTTTCTTTCTCACTCATTCTCTCACTGTCCCACATTGTTCTTCATATCCCTTTTTCTTTCTCTTCTGACCCTAATTTGGATTTCTTCTTTGTTTTTATTTCCTTCTCTTTCTCCTTCTTTTGATTGTCATTAGTTTGAAAGGAAAGTAAATACACTTTCTGGCCTCCCTATTGCTGTTAGGTTGTTCTGTTCTCATCTTTGTTCTTTCATTCTGTCTTTTCCTCTTGTCTTCAACAGTTTCTTAGAGTTTGCGTGATCCTCCTGTGTCCTTTGGCCTCAATGGTAACCTTTCCCTATCCTTCTAACTATCTATCCTTCCCTCCCTAACTACTTCTAACTCCCCATCCTGAAGGGTAAAGTTGCTATATTGAAGAGTTTATTCACTATAAACATATGTTGGGCTGGTCCTCAATTTTGATTTAACTCACACAGTTAAAGGTGATAGATTAATAACTACCACAAATTGTCATTTTCTAAGCTGTGTTTGATACTATGGTGTTGCTGACTGTATCACTTGGGCTAAGGTGTGGTGATTGATCCAATTAATTGTCTTTCCTGATATAATGAAAATGGGAGCCTCAGAGTCATTAGAGACTCAAAACCTAAAGACCATCTATATCTGGAAGACACCTCTGAGAAGCAATCATTCTGTAAGGGTTCTAAATACAAGCAAATTATTGCTTACAATAAGCAATTTCAAAGTATCAATCCAGGAATTAAACCAGGAACAGTACCAAAAACAAAATGAGAAGACATTTAGGCAAGGTACAAACTCAGACTTCCACCCCACCAAAGGCAAATTCTGGGGGAAAAGAGGTGGAAAAGTCTGATAATCAACCACCTGGACACCCTGAACTGATAGCACAGGAAGTAACAGAACAGATGAATGAGGCTCTAGAAAAATTCAAAACAAATAATTTCCCAGATAACTACAGAGATGGTGAGCAGAGTGAAAGACATGATTAGAGGCTCTACAATAGAAACAGAAAAAAAAAATAGATACAGTTAAGAATCATGCTGGAAACCATGAATGCCCAGCATAAGAAAGAAATGGAAATCATGATTGACCAACATAAGAAAGAAATGGAATCCATGAAACAGATTCAAACAGATATAGAGGAGATTAAAAACTCCACTGAAAGTATTCACAGCAGATTAAAGGAATGTGAAGATACAATATCAGATACAGAAGACAGGCTTGCAGTTAGTGACTATGAAAACAGAGATTTCTTCAAAATAGTAAGGGACCATGAGAAATCAATCCAGCAGCTGCTAGATGATGCAAAGAAGAATAACATAAGACTGATAGGAGTCCATGAAAAAGCACGAGAAGGTACAATTGACATAAAAAACTGCTCACAGAAGTAATAGTAGAAAACTTCCCAGGCAGAGGAAGAGAATTGGGCATACAGATAAATGAGGCATATACATCTAGACATATAATAGTCAAGATCCCAGAAACCCAACAGAAGAACAAAATCCTACAAGCAGCTAGAGAGAAGAAACAAATCACATACAAAGGAAAGTCCATCAGAATCACAGCAGACTTCTCAACACAAACGCTTAAGTCAAGGAGAGCCTGGAGTGAAGTATTTCAAGCCTTAAAGAAAATAATTTCCAACCTAGACTGTTGGATCCTGCAAAATTATCTTTCAAAATAGACAGGGAAATTAGATACTTGCACAACAAACAACACCTGAGAAATTTCATGAACACCAAACCAGCACTCCAAACAATTCTAAACAATATCCTAGAAAAAGACAATGAATGTCACAACTCCATGAGGCCCAACAGAGGAAAGCCACCAGGCAAGGCAAGAAACTAAAGGGAAAGGGGGAAAAACAAAAAATAAAAGAGCCAACAATGGTAAAACATCATGACAAGGATGAGTCAATATCTATCAATTATAACCATCAATGTTAATGGCCTCAATTCACCAATCAAAAGAAATAGACTGGCAGAATGGATTAAGAAGCAAAATCCAACAATATGCTGTATGCAAGAAACGCTCCTAACTCAAAAGGAAATTCATAGACTGAAAGTAAAAGGATGGAAAACAGTTCTCCCGTAACAGGAACCCATAAAAAAGCAGGGGTAGCAATCTTATTTGCAAAGTAGACTCCAAACCAAAACTCATTAAGAGAGACAAAGATGGTCACTACCTCCCTGTGAAGGGAATAATCCAAGAAAAAGAGGTGACAATCCTAAATATATATGCACCAAATATGAATGTCCCCAACTATACGAAACAAATATTAATGAAAACCACTTTCATTAATATTAACCATTAAAACCATTTAATTAAACCATTTAATTAAAACCATTTTTCATTAATATTAACAAATATTAATGAAAAACCAAATAAGCACCAATACAGTTATAGTGAGGGACCTCAATACCCCACTATCACAAATGGACAGATCATCTAGACAAAAAAATCAACAATGAAATTCTAGAACTGAACCAAGCTATTGAACAAATGGACTTAATAGATGTTTACAGAGTGTTCCACCCAACAAAATCAGAATATACATTCTTTTCAGCTGCACATGGATCATTCTCCAAAATAGACCACATGCTAGCACATAGGACATGCATGTTTAAGTAAATGTAAAAGAACTGAAGTTACCCCCTGTATATTATGAGACCATAGGGCAATAAAATTGGAGATTAATAACATAAGAAACCACAAAACCCCCACAAACACATGGAAATTGAATAACACCCTCCTGAAGAACCAATGGGTCACAGAGGAAATTAAAAAGAAATTAGACAGTTTCTACAAGTAAATGATAATACCAGTATAACATACAGAAATCTATGGGACACAATGAAAGCAGTTCTGCACGGGAAATTCATAGCAGTGAATGCCCATATTAGGAAAACAGAGAGATGTCAAACAATGTAATGCTGAAACTCAAGCTCCTAGAAAAAGAAAAGCATGACAAACCCAGACCTCATACAACAGAGGAAATTATACAGATCAGATCAGAAATCAATGCAATGGAGACTAAGAGAATGATACAAAAAATCAGTGAATCAAAGAGTTGATT
>NW_004624735.1:28121299-28190652 GCF_000247695.1 Heterocephalus glaber
AGGAAAAATTATGAGAAAAGGAAAAAATGCAAATAAAATCTATGTAAATAGGCAAGGGTGGAGGGGGTGAAGGATGCACAGGTAATGGGGAAAAAATAAGAACCAAGATACATCATGTACAGGTACAAGCACCCAATGATAAATGTAAACGTATTGTATACCTAAGATGTACCTATAAAAGAACTTCGGAAAATAAAAAAGAGAGTTGTGCTTCCGTGGTGCCATTCAGACAGCTGCAAGGGTGGATCCAAGCGCTGGGGCAGAGTAGTGGGTTGCTGGCTATCCCCCCCCCGCCCCCACCCCGGGGACTCTAGAAAAAGCAAGAGAAGGGCTGGGCCTGCTCTGTGGCAGCAGTGAGGACAGGGAAATGATGCCGGGAGTCCGGTGGACCTGCCCAATGCGTGCACAGGAGCGAGAATGACCTCCAGTCCCCTTGCCATCTACCACGGGACTTCCAGGTGTGTACGAGGGATCCAGGTAGGGTGTGGATATTCTTGGAGCTCTGTCCATGGGCTCCCTCTGCCTGAGGTTCACCCAGTTTGAAGCTGGTCTCCTAAACAATGATCATTCCAGAGGTCTTTTGGGGCCCAGGAGAGCAGAGCCATTTCCGGCAGCGCCAGCTTAGCAGGAGTTTGCTTCTTCCCTTTACCTCTCTTTCTTCCCTTTCTCATTCCCTTGTGAATGGGAAGGAGTATTTGAAACAACAGCCAGTGGAGAGAGAAAGTGGCAAATGAGAAAATGAGACAGGGGCTGTAGTTGTTAGGATAGATGAGGAGAAAGGAAATTCTTCTTCCGTAAAGTTTGATTGATGTGTTGGACTGAGTATTATAATTTCGGAATGGAGATTGTTCATTTGAGACTAATAAGAGTGATTGGGAAAAGGCATAGGATGACCTGAATTTTCACCCAGTGACAGAAGAAAGATAGTCATCCCTGAGTAGTTGGTTATAAGAGAGCAGCTGGGGACAGAAAGAAAAAAACATACTAACCCCCAACTCCCCCAAAACAAAACAAAAAAAATCCTTTTTTTTTTTTTTTGCCTAAGCTCTATGAGTTCTGCATGTTCAGTCCTTGCTGTATTCATGAGCCTGAAGCCACTGAAAGAGGATGCAAAGGAGATGAGTTACAGCTGCACTGGAAACATCGGGATGTCCTAGGTCGTCACCAGTGGGCAGGAGTCCATCTGGGTTTCATCATGAGAAGTACGAGGCTGAGCAGGACAGGAAGCCATCTGAGAGCTGCCTCTTGGGGCCACTGTCCCTTGGCAGACTCCAGTAACTCAGTTTCTCTCCCTCCATCAAAAGCCAGCATGGGTCTCTCTTGCCTGAAGGGTTTTCTCTGATGAAAGGAGATTCATAATTCATGCCACTGGCTCTCATCAGGCCTGTCAGGCAATGAGTTGGGCTCAAACTCTGTCTCCTTTAGAATCTGTGTGCCATGTACTGCAGAAAGAGGGGGCTGCTAGCCTCAGGACTTTAAATTTCAGGGTTTCTCTGAATCATGTGGACCTTTACTAAGGTCAAGTCGGGTATTCTTTTCCTTGTATGAAGTTCTGTTTTAGAAAGTTTGGGCTGGGGCCTTGGAATCTGCATTTTGACAAGGCCCAGGCATTTCTGCACTAAGTGGCCTGGTGCCTACCTGGGGAAAGCACTACCTTCAAGGTTATATTCTGGGTGGGCGCAGCTGTCTTCCAACAATATTTATTGGTAGAAACTGGTGACCACAGATTACTGTCCTTAGTATAGAGCATTTGGGTTTAGAGCATACTTTCCAACCTCCTACCCTGTTGGTGCAGGGGGAATAAGATTCCTAGGGCAGTGAACAGCTCACACTGGGTCACCAGAAATAGGTGCACAACTGGAAGCCGTGTGGGGTTTTCAGCTTACAAGTGTGGCCCTCTTTCAACTGTATCCCGGTTACTGTTGGAGACGGGGTACTATAAAGGTTTTTTAAATGATAGCCACTATGATAGATATAAGATGGCTTTATTGTGTGGAATATTTACTAAACCAGAAAGCCTGATCTTACTTGCTAGATATTTAATATTTGCTACAGTAAAAAATTACAGAACTATGAATACTTTCAGCGCGTGGTCTGGAATTATATTTGTTTCTTATTTGTGTCTTCAGAACCTAACACAAGGATCTCAAACTAGAAGTCCTGCAGGGCTCAGAGAATGAAGGCTGAGGATTTAAATAATTGGCATGGCAGGAGGGGTGGTGTGGCCCAGCAGACTGCAGGGACTGCCCCACTCCAGGGGGGACGGCCCTCCAGGTCAGGACAGAATTTGCCCCACAGAAAGGTTGGTCCAGTGCTGCCAAAGAGTGATTTTTCCAGGAGATGCTAGAGTATCAATTTTAATGTGAAATAACCTGATTTTAAATGTTGACAATGTACTTCCAGTTTTCACAAAAGAATGACTCAGATTCACGGAGCAGGACGCACAGAGCAAGTCTGAAGGTCACATGCATTTACAAACTGCCAGATGTGTGTGTGCTAGAGCTCTGGCCCGGCACACAGTAGGCACACCAAGGTGTTGGCCAAGGGGAAATGCATTTTCATGTTACAGATGGGGATAGAAAGTCATAATGTGGGTCAGTGCTTCTTCATTAAGCAAATTCTAGCTCCTAGGTGCTCCAGCAATATCTCCACTTCTCTTTCATTAGAAGGCTATTGACAAATGTTTATTCAATCAATTACTGTAATCAGTCAGCCTCAACATTTACAGGTCAGGAGGGCTCATCGACAACTGTTGGTGGGGCTGACAGTCATGACTCCCTCTAGTCGAGAGTGCCGCTGCTTCTACCATTACGTATGCAGCCCCATCCAAAGCACAGAACCTCAGAAAGGGGGCTCTCGAAGCCCCTTCAGAAGGCAGCCAGGAGAAATGAACTCACGGTGGAAGCAGGGATAGCTGAAAAGCTCATGGACACTCAGCCAGTTGACACGATGTGCTGTAATAGAATAATTAATGCGGTCACTGGGATTTCACAGCACAGATTGAGCTTGGTGCAGAAGAGTAACATCCAGTAGAGGAAGCACTGCTTTTTACAGCTCCCAAGTGTGCTGGTCCCTCAGTTCCCCCCAACCAGCCCAGCAGTGAATCACTGTCCTCAGTCTCACAGAGGGCCAGCAGCCAGCAGAGGGGTCCCAGAGAGCCAGGTTTCCCTTTCAGCCATCTCCATACAGGAGGCCTTCAGTGAGTGTTGGTTGAGTGACAAAATTTCCGGGGAGGCCATATGGTGATGATTAAACATTTATATGGTGCCATCTGTATACTCCATGCCTCATGAATCATAAATGAAACAAGGGCTCTTCTCAGCCAGCTGAGGACTCCTGTAAACCTGAGGGCAGAAATGGGAGGAGAACGAGCTAGCAGGAGCTGTCAAGTGAGACAGTTGAGTAAGCAGAAGGAAGTGACAGGGACCAGGGGAGCTCTCCAAGCATCCGAGCTGAGTGGCTCTGGGTTTAGTGGGACAGAAAATTGTGCCAGAAAAATCAGTCATGCAAATAATAGCAACAGTGATGGTAGCAGCTTTTATTTTAGACAACTTACTATAGGGTGGGTGAGAGAGTGCCTCATACCCACAGATTGCTTAATTTGCACCCCCACTGTATAAAGTAAGCAATCCTGTTTCATTTTGCAGATGTAAATAATTAGCTTCAAAAGGTTGCACAACTCACCCAACCCCAAGACCTTGTAAGGGGCAGAAATGGAATTTAGGCCCCACTCTGTGAGTCCTTGAGTAGCATCCAGTGAGTCCTGAGCGTTGGGAAGACTTGGTCCACTTCTCATTTGCTTTTGCCACCTGCTAGCTCACTGCCATGGCTGTAAAGGAAGCAGGAAGGAGGCCTTCCTGGATACCTCCTTCTCTCTGAAACTTCTGACATTAATTTCCTCTCCTCAGTGGCTGGTTATTGTTCAGCAGAATAATGAGAACACTGATAATACTAATTATAAAAATAGTAACTACAACTGCTATTTATTGAGTGCTTACTATGGACTGCAAACTGCTCTAAGTATTATGCGTATATTATCTTGTCTAATCCTCATGGCAGTCCTACATAGTAGGGACATTTATCTCCATATTAAGGACTCAGAGAGGATTGGGAACTGCTGAAGAATCTAATTTAGCTTCGCTCCACAGTAATTGCTGGACTACACCATCATTGAGCTATTTAATTGTCAATGAAAGAAGAGCATTTATGAATCAAATAAGCCAATCTTCTCCAATATGAAGATCCCAGAGAGGGTGAGGAATTTTTTACAAGGCAGACAGAGGCAGAGGCCAAATGATGCAGGTCAGCTGATAGCTCTTCAAGTGTCTTCTCCCCAGTACTCTGTGATTGTGGGAGAAAGCAAGCAGAATTCAAATACTGTTGTGCCATTTAAACAAATAATAAATAAGCATGAGGAAGTGAGATTGATATCAGTATCAACACTTCAGAAAGTCAATCTGGACCTTGCAACTGAACACATGCAGGTCTGACAGTGGGCACTAGGACAGGTGATAAATGATGGGACGAGGAGGGACAATAACCAGAGATGAAGTTGTGGCGAATAGACAGACCTGAGTCTGATTCATGCAGCCAGTCCCCTTTTCCACAGAAGAAAGTCATCAGTCTCAAAGATTTCTCTGCTCAGTATGAGGACCTCTAATTTACTGCACGTGCATCTTAGGCTGGATTTTTAGAGTAATATGATTTTTTATTTATAGGGGAATTTAAATATGGCATTTTTCAAAGTGTAAACTTCAGATCTAGCCTATCAGATGGAATCATAAATTACAGCTGCTTCACTTCCAAATCATTAGGGAGACTGAAAGCTTAAAGTATTTAATTTATCCAAACCACATGAGGTAGTTTATCATGGTATATGATGCACCATTTAAAAAAAAATGTTAGTGTTGACTAGCAAAATTTTGAACAAATCACACCGAGTTTTAGGGGGTGGGAAGATGATGCAGATCTTCTAAAAATCCGAGGAAGAAGTAACACGAGACAAACAGTTTGCAGAAATGGAAATTTATGTAACTTTTAGGCTAGCTCTCTGATGTGATAGGGTGGTTCACATTTGAATCTATTTTACATGGAATAAGTTTAATTTTTCTAAAAGAGAAAAGTGTGGTTGTTTGAAGGACAGAAATAGATAAGATGAATGAATAAGAAAGTTGCAAAATAGGCTAATCCTTTTTTGGTAACCCCCCCCCCCAGTATTAGATTCTCTCTATAAATAAAGTGAATGCTATAGTACTTGCCTCAAAGATTATCTTTCATTAACGCAAGTAAGTGCTTTTTATTTGATTCAAAACCTAGTTTTAAATTCATGACTGAAGTAGTGAGGTACTTATCTCCTTTCTAAGTAGGTGGTAGATATCGCTTAGAATAACAGTGATTTATTATATTAACAAGGCCAAACTTGGAATTTGAGCCCAAATCTGTTTTGGCTCCAAAGCCCTCAAGGTATGATAGTCCCAGTACTACACCATGCTTTGCATTTGTGGGAACACACAGCTGTAGAGGGGAGTACACTGATGTGGACATGTTCCTCTGCTTGGCTGGAAATGGGTTATTTTGTTTCCTAAGTGTGACTCTCTACTTACCCATAATTTTTACTTTTGTGTTGAAGTCTTCATTTATTTATGCTCCTGTATTCATTCAATGGTGTTTGCAATAGCTAAGATATAGAAATAATCCATGTCCCTCAACAGATACACACACACACACACACACACACACACACACACTGCTGGACTATTTTTTAGATTTAAAATAGAAAAAATCTTGCATTTATGACAAGAGGGATAAGCCCAGAAGGTGTTGTGTTAAATGACATAAGTCAGAAACATCGAGGAAATACTGCATAAACCCCTCCAGCTTTATGACATTATGTAATTGTCAAGCTCACTGTGGAGCAGAGAATCCACAGTGGTGTCCAGGGAGTGAGGGCAAAGGAAATGGCAAGGTGTTGGTCAGTGGGCGCAACTTGGAACACATAGGGTGATGCAGGCAATCCACACAGTTCATTTCCCTTAACCTCATGAGGTCCCAAAGAGGAAAATACTATTATTCCCTTTCTACAAACAGTGAATTAGAGGCTAAGAATGTGCCCACGAGCAAGGCCTGTTGGACACAAACACTGCAGGAAGCCACATGACTTTGCACACAGCCCACGGAAGGGCAGAAGAGGAGCACTCTGCAGTCTTGCTTGCCCATCTAAGTGGCAGTTGGGGTGCCCACAGCTGTGGGGTGCTGTGCACTTGGCTGCAGGTCCCCACACTTCAGTTCCGACACATCTGATGCAGCCAAATTTATTCCAATTTATGGAGGAATCAGAAGGCACATGGTTAGTAGGCATCTTCCATGTGCCAGACTCTGCTAAAACCGTTCCGTATTTTAACCTCATTCCAGCCTCATAACAATGATAGGCGCTAACGTTCATATTATATAAATGTAGAAATGAAACCAGGGAGAGATTATTTATTTTTACTCTGTTTGGATTTATATAGATTCAAAAACTATGCAATTACATATTCTGTGATAAAAGGAAAAAGAAAATCTGAATTAAAGAGGCATATGGGTTAGGGAGAAGATGAAGAAATTAAGATGTTAGAATTGATACAGATATCATGGTCCTAGAGTCCCAGACAACCCTGTGAGCTGCTTAGAGGCCAGAGCAGAAAGGAAGTATGTTCAGTTACATGGTTTGTCTTGTCCCTGAGGGAGGAAAGCAGACTTCAGTAAGTCAGGAGCAGCAAAGCTTTTCCTGGGATGCAGAATGGGGTTTTGGACAGGGTCACAGAGCCAGGAAGAGGTCATGATACTGGCTTTTCACCAAGGGCTGCCTGTCCCACAAGCCCTATGTCTTTGTTCTGCAAACAGCTATCTCTCACCAACCACATCCAGTGTGGGCAAAGGCTGGTGTTTATTCCAGTTTCTGTCAGTACAGTTTTACCTTCAGCATTCGCCTTATCTCATTTAATTAAAGTGCTTTGCAGTAGGTAGGAGGAAATATGTTCTTTTAATTCCTTGTGTGGCATCATGTAGGCAGGTTTGTTTACTCTCCCTCCAGCTATGGCAGGCATGTGGAAAGACAGGGCTGAGAACATCAAGGACAGAGAAAAAGGACACATTCCAGGTCAGTTGCTTCATGGGTGAAAGCAGAGATTGGGAGGTCACAGAATGGCAAGATGTTCATTACAGAGAGGAAAAAGGAAGGAATGAAATGTAAATGAAATGGCAAAGTCTGCTGTGGTCCAAGGACCAAGGACTAGAGAGAGTCTGCAAGCAAGGCGGTCTCCAGATTTGAAGTCCGCATGGAGATAAATGTCCCACCTTGAGACTGAGCAGGGACTCAGCCTCCTGCCCTGTTGTCCTTTGTTAGCTCTGTGGAGCTCCCAGCACAACTCCCCCATCCCCAGGGCCCTTGGTATGGGGAAAGGGTGAGACACGTTCACTCCACTGATGGCTCAAACTGCACTGAATGGCATAGCTTGACGCATCTGATTCCAGGCCCAGTTCTATTATTCTAGCCTTGTGAATGTCCTCATGTCACACCTGCTTTTGGATCTGTTTTCTCTCCCATGGTGTAGACATAAGCACCCCTTGGCTCCCCCATAGTCCATTCAGGAAAGTAAAAGCCTTTGAGAAACTGCAAATGGTGACCCCAATGTGGTGTGAAGAAGAATTCATGAATTAGTATTTTTTCAGGATTTCTGTTTTGCGTGAAAACTCCATAGAGCAAAATTAAGGCTCATGAGGTTCATGTAGAGTAGGCAAAAATAAAGCTAAGGCAAGGAAGTGTTAATTTGAGTGAACTGGGCAGGCAGTAAATACGAAGTCATGAATATGGAAGGCTGATCTCCCTTTTCAGGCACCTCGTATTGAAGGTTTCTGAGCTCACGTCAGGTGCTGCATGGACATCAGAGCTAGATTCCAGGGAGTTGTCCATGTGAGGTAGGTATCGGGACTCCCACTCCATAGACAAGGAAAATCAGGCTTAGAGACTCGGCTTGGTGACAGAGCCAAGTTCAGTCTCATCACACATCGTATGGCTGCAGGTCTTCCCATCCAGGAAGTCTACCTGGAAATCTACCGCAGCCCTGGTCATCAAGCTTTCCTAAACAAATCCTGAGCTCTGGGAGAGTTAGTGCTCAGAGTGTAAAATGGAATTACCTGCTGAGGACTGACTGAGGAAGGCAGACCCCGAAAACTTCCTGTTAGAATGCCTGCTCCTGTGTTCTTGGAGAGAGAGAAGTGTGTGAGATCAAGAATGCGAAGATGACCAGGTTACCTCTCAGCTTGCAATGGATTACTGTGAACATCAAGATCGGCAAGAGACGAAAGGGAAGTAAGGATAATACCTAGATTTAAAAATTCAGCTTTCTGTGTTTCAAAGCTGTATGATACATATCTCATTTGCATTCCCCTCTCCCTTCACACACCTGTCTGCTGTCCTACCCCAGCCTTCTTAATTGCTCAATGGGATTCCTTTTAAAACTCAACTCCCTATCTCCTCTGCCAGTGGTGAGAATGATTTTTAGAAAGGCAGATCTGACCACATCACTTCCTGGTCTAATTCCTCTGTTGAATTCCTATTCCATTTGGGAGAACTGAGTTCAGTTTCTTCTCGAGCCACCCCAGGGCCCACCTTCCACTTCCTGCCTCCGCTCCTGCACTCTCCTTGATGACCTCAGCAGCTTTCTCACTCTGCTGGGCACTGGTCTTTCTGAGCACTTCCGGTCTTCTGGGTTTTGCTCTTTTCCTAACCTCCATCCACTCTTTCTCTCCTCTATAAAATCCCACGGTTTCAAGCAGCAGCCTCAGCGGCAGTGAGGGGCATTCTTCTGGTTAGATCACTCACTGTCTCTTCTGTTTTGCCACAGTCTATGTTGGCAATACTTGGCTTCTTACATGTAGCGAGGCCTGCCTGGTTTTACCTGGAGCAGACTTACTATGTGTCCCTTCAGCAGCTCATCAGCATCCTTCAGGTCAGAACCTTCAACTTTTTCACCCTGTGTCCTTCATACTCAGCATGATGCCTGGCTCATAGCAGAGACAGGGCACACATTTATGGATGCAGATTTGTTGTCATGACATCACCAAATAAATCATGTTCCGGTGCAGAAAATAGAAAGCACAGCAGTTATTTTAATAAGAGAATTCAGTATAGGGAATTGTTCAAATAACTGCAAAGGGAGTGAGAAGGTATGTTACTTCAGGAAGCAGTTATTAACCCTCAGTGTACAGAAGAAGCAATTGAGCTGTCTGATCCAGGAAGTCTGGACAGGGAACCATGGGGAGCAGGGACCCTTCAGTGGCAGTGGTGAGGAGAGGGAGCTGCCCAGGTTGTTAGTGCTGGTATTTCTTCTGCCCTTTGGGAAGTCAGGGGCTCGTGGTCACTTCTCTATTGGTGAGGACTGTCCTGAGCACCCCATTTGGAATTATGAACGGTTTCTTTCATTGCTCCCCTGCTGAGCCCTCTGTCTCTTTTCTTTAGCTCTGTCTTGCATTTACCATGGCCTGATTCCTTTGTTGTATGAATAATGGTGGTTCTCTTAAAAAAAAACCATACTAAACATGCATACAAAATTAGACGTGAAAGTGAACATTTACCTAGAATAAGAAATCACAACAAATTACACAATGAATAAAGTACACAAATATAATTAATGTTAGGAAAACCTAAGGGAAACTGTTTTAATTACTTTCTAAATTTTATCATATTTTATTCCTACTTTTTTGGTCTGCCTATAATTTGATCTCTCCTCCTAATGACAATGGTCTGTCATTATGGCTTCAGCAGGAACCAGAAGTTGGCTCGGTCTTTCTTCTTGGGTGGTTGACTGGACTTGGTTGTTTATTATTGATAGTTGTGATGCATAAAACATATGACCTCACCCCCAGCAGACACACTGGTTGTAGTCCTGCTAGAGATGTGTGCCCTACAAACACTGGCTACCGTGCAGCCCAGTGTGCAATTTCACTCAAGCAGAAACGGACACATGATGCTCTCACGACCGCGTCTGCTGCACTATCCGTGTGAGCTGCAGAGGAGCTGATCTGCTTTCCTCGAGCATCCTGAAATTCTCCACAACCACTTTGCCTTTCACAGTTTTCCCTGACTAGAATCATACCAGGAAGGGATGTTCTGAGAGTTGGAAACCTCAGGGTGACTGTGAAATACTTTCGTCTCATTTGCATAAGATTCGGTGGTTTAATCTCTCCACCCTAATACATAATAAAGAGATGCCTTTCCAATGTAATTTTTCGTTCAAAATATATTGATTGTATATATACTCTTATACCTTGTTTAGTAATATAATTGTATTAATACAAAGGAAAATTTAAATGTAAACTCATAAAGCCTTGCGATTCTAGGAAATTGAATGTTCACACAGTTCACAGAGTTCACACACACACGCATATGTGTCCGTGTGTGTACATACATACTTTTGTTGTTGAGATATATATTGGGGTGACCAATGAAAACCCTAAAGTATGACAATAGATAGAATCTCTCTAATAGTCTTTAGAAGAAGAAAGTGAACACATGTTTGGAGGCAAAAATAAATGTTCTATGCACTTTCAACTGTCAGGAAGGAGGTTATACAAGCATGTAAAACAATTTAAGTGGATGATGATATCAGAATGTCTTCACATTTAAATTCACATAGGTATTTTTGAGAGTATCTATTGTAAGAGTATTGAGAGTTTTAAGAGTATTGAGATTGACAAAATGCAGGAAATCTCATCCTTTGCAATTCTAATGAAGAAAGCCAGATGTAATCCTAAAAATGTGTGAGGAATAAACAATTTTTAAACAAAGATTGCATAAGGGGTCATTTGTCAGTAACTTGTAAATAATACTACTCCAAGATGTCCTTGTGCTGACCCCTGGCACCTGTGCATATGTTGGTTCAAATGGCAAAGAGAAATTAAGGTTGCAGATGGAATCGAAGTTGCTAATCAGCTGCATATCAGGCAGGGATGTTACTGATCGTGGTTATGCAGGTCACAAAGCCTTTGAAAAGTAGAAAAGAAAGGCAGAATAAGGAGAAGCAGAAATGTGACCCGACCAGGATGCAACTGGATATTTCTGATCTTGAAGCTAGAAAGAGCCTGAGCCAGGACGTATAGCTGTCATCTAGGGGCAAATTCTCCTTTGGAGCCTCCAGAAGGAGCACAGTTCTGCGAACACCCTGAATGTAGCCTGGAAAGACCCTTTGGGACTTCTGACATCCAGAATTGTAAGTAAATAAGTATGTGGTCTTTTAAGCCACTAAGAGTTTGGTAACTTGTTACAGCAGCGATAGGAAAGTAAGACGTATATTAGTTGCCATAAATTTTAACATCCTGTTTCAAAGACAAAAATATAGAGCTCTTTATTTTGTTACTCTTCCAGCTAATGAGAATGCTGAATTTAGAAGGACTTCATCTCAAGTCAATGGGTCTTACAATGTGTGTTTTCTGGAGTAATGGTTCTCAGACTGGCGGCTACCATTGTCACCCAGAGGACTGGTGAAACTGGACAGCTGCACGGCACCCACACAGGTGCAGTCGGTCTGAGCTGAGCCAGGCTGACAGCCCAAGAGCAGGGGCTCTGGGGTGTCACACCCTGCATTAATTCTTGCACCCTTTATTCACAAAAGCTCCTCTTTGGTCCTTATGCAAAGCTCTTTTCCACTGTGCTGGGTAACACAAGGTAGTTTTATTATCACATTAAGCTTGATTGGATTTGAAAAATAAATAACAAACGGAACTCACTGACATGAGCGACAGATAAGCGTATCAGCAACAGAGAGGGAGGGAGGCCCGAGGGACATGAAAAGGGAGCAATTATGAAGAACAGACATATGAAGTTAAAATATTTAAGTGGCTGCTCCCATTTCATGAAGGGACAATTAATTATTAATGCTATTTTGCTGGAACCATGACCTTTATATTGGAATATAAAGCCACTAGCCAAATGTGGCTTTTCAGATTAGGCCCTTGAGGGTCTGGGGATTTAGCTCAGTGGTTCCGCTGCCAGCCTTCTAAGCACAAGGACCCAAGTTCGATCTCCGGTACCAAAAAAAAAAAAAAAAAAAGATTAGGCCCTTGAAAAGTGGCTGATTTGAATTGAGAAGTTCTGTATTTATAAAATGTATTATACAGAGTACGTATGTATAAAAATAATCTAAAATACCTTATGAACAATTTTTAAATTTTGAATATATACTGAAATAATATAAATAGGATATATTGAATGGAAATGTACTTTTAAAATTAATTGTATGTATTTTCCTTTGCTTTTTAAAGACATATATGTAACTTCTAGAAATTTTGAAATTATGCTGGTAGTTCACCTCAGATTCCAACTCTTCATACTGGTTTAGCACTTGCAGTTTAGACCCAGACCGTGTGGATGAATGGATAAATAAGTGAAAATGGTCAAAGTGTTCTGTCTAAGAAAGTAAGAAATAAGAAATATTTCCAGCAAAAGTGGAAAGCTCTTTAGAAATCTTAGTCTTTAAAGGTCACAGTAAACTTCACTTTTCTGAAAAATACATAAATGTGAGATTCCTCATCCTCTAACAATTCAGCATGGATGATCCACTCCTGTCTTTAGATATAAAAGGCCTCTTTCCTCCCAAACAACACATAAATATTTAAATAACAATTGTACTGTAAGTTAGTAGCTCATGAATCATTTATCGAATATACTTGGATTTGACATACTTACCATACATGAATTAGGAAGTGGTAAGATGAAGTAAAAAGTCCTCAACTTAGAGCCCAGAAGATTTAAAGTACAATCTCTAAAATCTTTCCTTTGTCACAGATATCCTGTGGCATGTAGTTCTCACTGTATGCAAATAATACCTTAACTGCATTGTTGTACAAGGTACACACTGTAATTTTACTATAATTTTTGCTGTGTGTGTAGCACGAAATGGTCCTGTGACTAGGAGAAGACTGAAACCAAGAATGTGAGTGGGTGGAGGAGGAGAAGCCATCCTTTGTATTTGTTCTGTTCCCATGAAGATTCTTGCTTCCTCAGCTTGCATTAGTTATTTAGCACTATTTCTGGGTAAGTCCCTCATTTTTATATTACAGTTAAGACTGAAAAGCAACAAGGTGATAGCAAGAATACATGTGAAATAGTTTAAGTTAGAACTAAATATACAAATAAGTGCAGTATGAAGGAAGAGAACACATTTCTGTCATTACACTGCCACGGTAAAACTCATATTGAGTATAATGAAAAAATGTATATTAGCATTTGTCCCTGATTTGTCTGCTAACATTAAATGGGAATAATTAAAATTAAATAAAATGAAAAGTTCAGTGTTTCAGTCTCATGAACTGCATTTAGGCTCAAGGACTACATGTGACTAATGGGTCTGCTGGACAACATGGAGAGCATTTCCATTATTGTAGACGTCCACTAGACAATGATGGCTCAGTGGACTGATTCTCTTCCCTTGTCTAAGCTCAGTTTCCTTACCTGCGAAAATAAGTTTCTGTTATATCCCAAAGATCATGGAAGAGACAAATGTCTATAAAATGCCATCCAGTACACACAAAGGTGAAGTATTATCGCTGTCATAGGGCAGCAAGGCTGGAGGTGAGACTTACTAGTAAGCATACGGCTGGACATCTATCCATTATGGGTCATAGAGCTTTCCCTGGTGCACGTGCTGTGTCCAGGCATGCGCCTTTGGCAGACTGCATAGACGGGGTAGACCATGCACTTCAGTTTATGTCCTTGGCCCACACTCTCTACTGCAGCTGTTGCTGCATACCAGTCTCGGATAGAGTCAACCCACAGCATTCAGCTTCAGCTGCATCCTGTAACTCTAGCCAGAGACTTCCCTGACAAGACCAATGTGGGAAACTTAAAGGAACCTACTAGGGCATTTTCATACTGTACAAATTGCAGTGTAGGCACAAAAGATACATCGCATTCTGGAATGATCCTTGGCTAAAAGGCGACTGATCTAGCAGGCAGCAGTTCTGCTGTACATTCTACAGGGTTTCTCAGACAATTCCTAAGTGGGCCTGAGCCCCAGCTGCACACGATAGTGTACCTGTCCATTGTTTCACTATTTGCCAGCCTCCTCTCTGTTCCTTGGGTTCACTTCTCTAAAACTCCCCAAAAGTCCTTTACCAGGCTCTCCTTTCTTTGTTTTTGTGTGTGGGCATCTAGGTTAGGACAAGGTCGTGGTAGGATTTCTGACTCTTTGTACACAGGGCTTTCTCCAAATTGGAGATTTGTTATTTGAACATGGTACTTTAATAGTACCCAAAGACAAAGTAGTCATCAAGTAGCCTGCAAATTCTCACTACATCTGCAAAGACAAAGGTGGCTGTAGAGAGAGAAAGGGCGAGATATGTAGCAGTCTTCATGACAGCCCCAATTCCCTACTATGCTGTGAAAGTCAGGATGTTTTCAGGGCTATGGTGAATGTGCCCAGAACTGTGTGTAGCTATAAGACTGAATATGAATAGGTTTTTCATACGTAAGTGTCTTACAAACAATATTAAGATATAAGCTTTGATGTCACAAGGCATGGGTTGCTGATTGTTCTTTATCTCAAAACCACATTTATTTCCTTTGTACTTCCTAACTAATATTTAGAACATAGCCTGTAGGTCTGGGTGAGAAATACCACCTTTCATTCAACACTTTACCAGAGATCCAAGAGTGGCTGGCCCTTTGAAGATGCTCAGTGAATATTTGCTGATTTAATGAATTACTGAGAATAATGAATAATACTTATTAGTTTTTAGTTTACTACTAGGCTGGGGGCTCAACAAATAGTGGCAAATCCATCATTACCTGTAGATCAAGTTTTATTGAAGCAAATCATATGCATTATTTGCCACCTTGTCTATTCATTGCTGCTTTTGAGCTACAATGACAGAGTTGAGCAGTTGTAACAGAAACTATATAGGCCAAAGAACTGAAAATATTTACTTGGCTCTTGGCAGAAAAATTTACCAATGCTTGTGTTGGGGTATATAGGACACTATAGAAACTAAACTTTCTGGGTGTGTTGGGGAAATGTTGGGAAATCTAAGTTAAAACCCTCCTGGGAAGAGGTTGTTCTAGAAAACCGCACGTTACGGGCAGAGGACCATCTTTCGAGAGGAGCAGGTGTGGAGGAGAGAGCTGAAAGGAGCTGTGGTGACAGGGTCTGGAGTCAGAGCCTGGGTCCAACAAGTCCAGCTCGCCTCTGGGCGTTGAGGCTTCATGGTCCTACTGGGGGACCAGAACAACCACTCGCTATTTCTCTCTTACGTCGTCCACTTAGAATTTCTCAGTTCTAATTTCTTCTAATAAGATAATCATAGTTACCAGTTTATGGAGAGAATCATCCCCACGAGGTCATTTTTTGTTGAATCTGCACTGAACCGCAGATCTCAGGACAGGGCTTGTGTGTGACTGTACCCATGGGGTTCCTACCACTTTATGGGTGAGGATTTGAGGTTAAGTCAAGAGAAACACTGGCTTATTTGGTGCAGATGTAGAAAGCTGCAGTCACAGCTAGTGAAATAGTAAAGGAGTATTTAAACTGCAGTCTTCCCAACTCAGTACCTGAGTCTTCTATCCTAAAACTTGTCCCCTGGAATCTGACCAGATCCTGCAGTATTCTAAAGCTTACTTTGTTCATCCATGAAATCGGCAGAGATGAGAATTAACTGGATGACTACTAAACTCATTTCTCGATTTTGGAAGATATAAAACAATATAAGCTGTCGTTTAAAATAATGAACTGAAAAGACCAGTTTAGTTTAACTGAGGTGAGAGGAAAACATTTTTAAAAATAGGGAAAAGGGAGAGAATCTTATAGAGGCTGAACAATGTGGTCCAAATAGATTGTTCTACAGAGTTTCAGGCCACTACGGCACAACTAGGTCAAAACTCACATGAGTAAGTTGCACAGTTCAAGTTGACAGGAAAATAAAAATCAAATGGAGCAAGTGGCAGTGAGAAAGCCCACTCTGCTTTCAAATTAATTCCCTCTATTCAGAGCTGGAAGAGGCTTATCTCAGTTGCTTCATCCCACAGTGACACTTTCCATGGGTCCTCTTTGGTTTTCCCAGTGCAGTAAATCTTATCTTTCTTTAAGCCAAAGGTTTTTTTAATTAGCATGATTTTTTCTTTTAATATAAGAACGCTTTTTTGCACTGATCATTTGGAAGTTCAAAGGTGTGCACTTTAGAATCCTCTGCAATCAGGTCACCTTATCTGTGACCTGCCATCTCATAAATTTTATTGTCAAATTTTCAGTGCGGCTTTGAAGCACATGGCTAATTTTCACCTTTATGTCCTGATTTTCCCTGGGCCAAACATAATCATTCAGAAAAAGGTGACCCAGGGACATGCAGGTCATTTTCGTTCCTTAATTCTCATAATTAATTGCTTCTACATCAATGGCAATAACTCTTTTGGCAAATGAGCCTGCCAAATATTTGTTTACTCCCTTTATGAGCCATTCAGCTTCCGCCATTGCAACTGCATGCTTAGTTGCAGATGTGGTGTAAGGAGTTAGCTTATGACATTGAGCCACATTTGGATCTTGTGGGGCTAGAGAAGATTATTCATTAATTATGGAGGCTTTTCTTATATAACATGGTTGTTGTGCTTGAAAAGTTTGAATACATTTGAACAAAAGTTTTTAAATAGTTACTAATTTATGTTTTTAATGATATTCACTGCATGTGTTGTTTTAAAGTCCAGGCCTGAAGATGAAGCAGGCATATTAGGCTTCTTCATTCATGATCCCCCTGGTGCAGACCCATAGAAGGAAGGAAGTGATATGCAAATGAACAGGCAAACAAATGATTGGTGACACATGCTGTGAAGGAAATAAAATAGGATAAGGAGATAGAGACTGGATTGGGATGATAAAGGAGGAGGTCAGTAAGTCCTCTCTGAAAGATGGTATCTGAGCACAGGGTTGAGTGATAAGAAAGAGCCAGATATATGAGGAATAGGTTTGGGTTGGGATAGGTCAACTCTGGAGTGGGCAGGAGCTAGGTGGGTTGGGGGATGCAGTGCACTGTGTGGCTGAGTTGGGTGAGCATGGCAGAGTAGTTCAAGGTGAGGAAAGATTCGGGGTCATGGAGGGAGGAGTGATGCTGGATTTTGCTTCTTTTGAAAGGTATACAGGCACCAACTCTGTGCTGCTAATTATGCTGGACAGGGTGTAAAGACTCATAGCACATTCATGAGCCAGACCAGCTGCCCCGAGGGTCCCTGCATTGTGGGCTTCCAGTTGAAATTGTGCCTCAGTCATGACAAGATCTTCACATCGCACTGTGCTCCAGTTAACTCCCTTCCCCACACCCAGGACTTCCTCTCGGAAGTCCCCAGATTGCGAGGACCTCTCCTTCACCGCCTCAGTGTTCACCCACTCCTCGTTAGTCCCCGTCAGAGGCCAGGGCTGGCAGCAAGCCCTTTACCAGTGGACACACCTGGAGGTTTCTCAAATCTGACTCCGTCCCCACCTCCCCTCTTCCTGATGCTTCTGCTTCTCTGGAATTCATGGTGGGGCATCAATAACCTTCTTGCATTCCTCACTTTCTCTCTGAAAGACCCATCACCTCCTTCTTCTAAATGAAGATGTTCTGTCTTGTGGTAAAGAAGTTTCTCACTGGTCACTGCCTGTTTCATGTCCAACACCACGGATACCCCACTGCTGGGGGTCATAAGGTCATTCCCTTTCGTCCTTTGAAGCACAACATTAGACTTTATTATCCCCAAATACTTAGCACTTTTAAGAACTGCTTCCAAAATATGGGCTTTAATTATATGTTTTGTTATTTTATTTTTGTTTTGTAGACAAGTCGAGAAAACTCATGGTTAAGGTCATAGAATCTGAAATCAAATTACCTGGGTTGGATCCAGGCTCTGCCACTTATTCATGAGTGTGAAAAAAGTTCATTAATATCTTTGGACTGCATTTCTCCATCTTTATAGTGAACATGGGCAGATGTAAGGATTAAAACGTGAAGTACACTTAAATGGTGTTTGGCATATTGTAAGTACTACATTAATGTTGGTAATTGCTTGGTTGTTGTAATGAATTGATCAATAACTTGAGCATCTGGTTTACTTCTTCATCTGCTCCTCTGTGGCTGATATCACTCTTGGCAAATCCAGCACTCATGAAGGTGGGACCTCTATGACTCCAGTCTCTCAGCTCTTTGGCTCCCTTGGTGCTAACATTTCTTCCTTCATCCCACCTCAGCTGCCCACTCACACGTCATGCTCTAGACTCTGGTATCTCCAGCAACTGCATCACCTCCGAAATCTTGATTTCATACATCCCACTTGCACACTGCTGTTCCCCTCCTCTGCTAGCTTATTAACTCCAGCATTTGGCCTCCAAAGGATGACATCGTTGGCCTTAAATCCAGTGACCCTTCTACAGCTTTGTCCTTATCCCTTTCTCCTCTCTCTTCCTCCTTTCTCTCATATCCCACACATAATTAGTATCACTGCCTCGAAAACCCCTTTATCTCTCTTTCCTTTCTCTCTTTTTACCATTCTTGACTAGTAAAACACTGGATAAAGCAAACATATTTCCTGGACTGAGCTTGCTCTTGAGAAACTGAAAATAATCACAATATTGCTTACAGGACACATTTTAAATGAACTTCATGAACTTCAAATGTGCAATCAAATATTAGGTTATCCTGTATCTTTATGATAAACTCATGATCCCATTGTCTGAGATGACCATTGCAGGTTTTCTTAGTCCTTAAGTTTCCAGAACCCCTCTCCATTGAGATATTTTAGTTTCATACTCTCCTGAAGAGTTAGATGAAATCAGACATCCCCTCCAACTCCTTTAAGTGGTTCCACCCATCTCCACTTGTATCTAAGACAAACTCTGTTGCTGTTACACTCTCTAACACATTAAAATACCTTATTCTTTTTTTGGGGGGGCTACTGGGGAACGAACTCAGGACCTTGTGCTTGCCACTGTGCTACATCTCTGGCCCTAAAATACCTCATTCTTACAATTATTTCTTTTTTCCTTTGTCAATCTTTCTGTCTTTATAACATCAATTGCCCTAGAAAATAGATTTTAGTGTCATTCATCTTATGAGAAAAAGTAAAACTCTTGACTTGAAACTGGGTCACCATGACAGATATTTTTCGTTGGCTCCTCTGTATCCACCCTCCACCTTTGCCCACCCTGGATCCTGCATCAGTATGTTCCCTGTATCTGGTTGGATTTGGTGAATAAGCATACCTGCAGGAGGAAGAGAAAAAAGCTAGGTCCAGACCCTTCCTCTCTTAAAAACTCCCCTTTGAGCAAAGGGTTTCTGTGCTATTTCTTGACAAATCCCTGGTCCTGCATATATGTCTATATGCAGCTCTTTCGTAAATAACCCCCTCTAGAATTGCCCAGTTTGACTGTGTTATCTAATCTCTGCTGGAATCCAGTCATCTTCTAAGTGCAGCTCCATTTCTCTCATGCAACAGTCTCCTAGTTTTTATATATTCTATTGGCTGCTTTTTCTCAATGCCTTGTTAGGTACTGTTTTTCCTCAAATCTAACAGACCTCTTTATGTCAAAGTGCACCAGGGCTTTTTGGGTTAGCCTTTCTCTTCTCTTCCCTTCTCTTTCCCCACTACCTCAAAATCTCATCTAGTTCATGGCTGGAGACATCTCCTATGTGTATTGGTGACTTCCAAATATGTCTTTAGGCAAAACTCACACTCTAGGTTCCATATATGTACATAATTACAAAGTAGATACCTTCACACTTGAAAATCTAATGTGCATCTCGTCTTTAACATGGTCAAGAATCACTCCATTGACCAGTCCTCTTCACTCTCCCAGGGGAACTCTCTGCAGATTACCCATCTAATTTAATGTACCACAGCTTCCTAGTCCCCATGACTCAGAGGCTAGAACTCATCCTTCATTTCTCTCACTCAACTCGCTCTCCAAAGTCCACAAAATTGAACCATTTTTCACTGTCTCCAGGACTACACCCAGAATGCAAAACACCATCTCCTCTTACCTGGAGAAATAGCTCTGTATCTGGAATCGGTGAACTCGCTCTTAGCAGTCCAGTTTCTACCTTGTCATCAGAATAGTTTTTCTAAAGTGCTAGCTGATCCCTTTCGTGGAGGCCAGCAGGGCTCTTTCTTTACTCTCAGTACAGCTTCTAGCCTGATTACCTCAGTCTGCTGGTTTTACATGACTTGGCTCTAGTCTTCTCACCTCTGTGGCCTCATTCGGTCCTCTATCTTGGCTCAGTTTTCACCAGAATCCAGATTAGCCTTTCTTCTGTCCTGTGCATATGCCCAATGCACTCCTTTCTCGGAACATGTACTCAGGAAGCTGTGTGCTTGGGGTTGTTCTCCTTATCTCTGCTCCACTTGTTTCTTCCTTGCCCTGAAATACCACTGCCTTCCCAGTTACTCTTAGTTCAGTCTCACTGTGTTATCTTTCCTCTTCATTGCATATATTAGTGAGTAAAAAGATCTAATTTGTTTGCATATATTTTGATTATCTCTTCTCATAGCTGAGAAGACAATTGCTTCACAGTTGTCTCCGTTTTAAAAATTATTTGTGCCACATGAGGTACACTTAATAAATATTTTTAGAAGAATGAAGTAACAAAAAGAATAAGAAAATAATATTGTTATGAGTTCTGTGAATGTAAGTGTTATGGCGTGTATCTAGAGGTTCCCCACAGAGCCTCATGTGGTCGGTCGTAGGTGGGGTTATTTTGGAGGTGGCTGGATCTGGAGTGTGTGATGCTGAGATGAAGAGTGTGTGATTACCAAGTTAGTCCACTGATTGATTTGGCACAGTTCTGGGTTTGGATAATGGGATGGCCCTCCCTGGGTGTGAGTGCTATCTGTCCTAAGGGTGACTGGCCTGGATAGAAAATATAAGGCTGCTGAAAGAAGGGTACTGTTCTACTGCTTGTTGCTTGCTTACTGCTTCACTACTTCATTGCTTGTTGTCTTGCTGCCAAGGACTGTTTCTCCTCTGCGTTGCCCCTCTGCCACGGCAGCCTTTCTTGGAGCCAGCCAACTATGAATTGAAGCCTCTACAGACTGTGAGCTACAATAAATCTTTCTTCCTTTAACTTTTGGTGTTGAAAGTTTTGCCTCAGCAATGAGAAAAGTAAGATAGTAAGCAAAATGTGTCATGGAAGCAATTATAGAGCAGACAGCAGACTCAATACTGGGTAGTCAGCGGAGCACTTTCTGAGGAAGTGGCATTTAAGCCAAGAACTGAAAGGTGAGTCAGAGTAAGGCGAATGCAGTACGGGGGAAGAATGTTCAGGCCAAGCAAACAGCATGTGTGGGTAATCTGAGGCTGTGAAAAACATAATGCATTTGAGCCATGGGAAGAGGCAGCATGGATCAAGCAGAGAGGGGGTGGCAGGAGATGAGTCTGAAGGTATAGGCTGAAGCAGGCTCGGGTGAACCTTGAAGAATGTGGCAAGCAGTGCTGTGAGTAGAGGAGAAAATGCCCAGAAAGGGCAGCTGTTGGGGTTGGAGAAGTGAACTTCAGGAAAGACTTTTCAAAAGCAGAGCCATGGAGGCTGGGAAATAGCAAATATGCTGGAGTTCTCCAGGGAATGGGAATGGTGCTTACAGAAGGCCACACCATGGAGGAATGAAAAGGGCAAACAGTTGAAATCAGAAGCCTGTTCTGGGAAACTCAGCTACAGTGCATTTAGGAAGACACATGGAGGGGACCCACTTTGGACTGTCTCAGTCACCTCACTGTCTCTAGCTCAAAGCAGGGGATTAATGCATATTGGCTGGGCAAATGAGTAAAAGAGCAGAATGGAAGAAACAAAACTGGAGAATTAGGTCGGGAGGAGGGCATGAATATCCTTCTCTGTCCTTACTAAAGATACAGAATTTGTTCAATAAGGAAAACAATGAATAATGAAAACTGGTGGAATGAAACTGATGTGATATGGAAACCAGACAATCATAGGTTTTCTCAGGTTTTGAATAAAATCTAGTGACCGTCTTAAGGAGACATTTATGGTTAAACTTCTTAGTTCACTGCTGCACACATTCACAATTGGCTGGATATATTTTACTATGAATTTTGGGCTTTGTGGGTATTTTCCAGAAGATACTGGGTTCTCTGTTCTAAGACTTGAGTTTGAGTTCAGTCTCAGGCAAAGCTTCCCACGGGGACAAATTAAAAATGACTAATTTTAAACAGAGCATTATTTCCTATTTTGGATTAGTTTGGTTCCTAAATGTCTGTCAGTTTAATAGTCGGGGTTTGGAAATTTTTCAATATTTAGAAAGGTGAACACATTTACCAATGATTAGCCCACAGGTACTAACTATATCTCAAGGTTCTTCAGCATTAGATGAAATGGTACCGATTCAGTGTGGTAACATCGAAGACTGCAACTGGCAGCTCCACAGAGCAAGTCTCTGTGTGAATCTGTCATCTATGGGGTCATCTGTTGGGCCCTAAAGTCCACTTAAATGGAATAGCAGCCGTCAGACATTTGGCGGAAAGAATTCATCCTCACTAGAAGTTGAATCCGGGGGTTTGGAGCATGGTACTACAGGCAAGTTTAGGGAAGGTAGAAATAAGAACACAAAACTACCTGGTGTTTTACAGCTCAGCCATCAAGAGCCAGGGCTTTGGAGCTGCATGCGTCTGAACTTGAATCTCAGCATACCAATTCCTGCTGTGTGACTTGGAACATTTGTATAATCCGTTGGACCTGTACTGTTGGAATAACTGTGACCACTGAATAAGTTTGTTCTCAGAAGGAAGCTATACTTGAAAATGATTCCTCTTAAATTTTCCATAAAGAAAAATAGGACTGGCCATGGTCGGTCCTGTCCTCTAGGCCTTTAGCCACTGCCCTTGTCCATCTCTGCACACTTGGTTGCAATATGACTGCACATGTATGCAGCCCTTTTGGGGTCAGTACCAGAGAGCATGGTGGCACTGTTGGTATAGAACCCAGATTTTGGATGTGCGAGCCAGGTGACATGACTTGCTAAAGGCAATGTGCATGGCTGGCAGGCAGAACTCTAAGATGACTCTGTTCCCTTGCATTTTTATAATCCCCACCTGCTGAATGCAAAATGAACCTGTGAATATGATGATACACGGGATTTCATAGATGTAATCAAAGTCTCTAATCAGTTGACTTAATCAAAAGGGAGATTATTCAGACGGTCCTGACCTAATTACACGAGCCTTTTAAATCTAGGTTTAGAGGTCAGAGACAAAGGAAGTCAGAGATTCAAATGTAAGAGATATTCAACATGGAAGAGACTTCCTATTGCTGGGTTTCTACTGTCTATTGCAGAGAGGGGAGAGTGGCAATAAATGTGAGTGCCTTCTAGTTGCTGAGTGTGGTCCTCAGAGGCAATCAGCATGGGTATGGGGCCTCAGTCCTATAGCACCCAGGAGCTCAATTCTTCTGACGACCTAAGTCAGGGTAGGAGAGGACCCCTTCCTCCAGATGAAAGGAACGTGGGGCTGGTGCACACCATGATTTTGGCCTCTCGAGACTAAGCACTGACCCCCAACTAGTCCACATCTAAACTTCCTATCTACATAAACAGTGAGCCAATAAATAGGTGCTTCAACTGCTACATATTTATGCCCATTTGTAATGGACTAATAGGAAACAAAAACACAGCATTTGCCTACCTGGAGTTTCAAAATAATTAGGAATCTATGAGAATTTTTCTGGGGCTTCTGGTACCTGGAAGTGCTTCCCTATGGATTGGCAGGATATTCTTAACTCAAGCAAGAGGAAGGAAGAGCATGGAAAGCTGCACTTAGGGGCTGTGCCCTCTCTGACTAGCCCTGATGGACTGCCAAACACATATCAGCCATGAACTAGGCAGGCACCACACTCACCTGGGGCAGTGGAGGGAAGCTTTATACAGGGACTTATAGGAAGGTTAGGAAAAATAAACATGAGAGGGTGCAGTGTGCCAAGGGTTAACAAGAGTAGTAAGCACTAATACCCCGGGAAGGAGTAGGCCTGAATCTAGAAAAAGGCTCGAATGGAGAACCAGTGAAGCAGGGCAAATGTGTGTGGGTAGAGGGAAGGGCAGGAATCAGTAGCTTGAACTCTCTTTCTCAGCTCTCTGCCCTCCTGCTAGGGGGCCTCATAATCAGGTGACAGGTGGGGGACATGAGATCTCTACTGAGCAGATCCGCCAGACAGGAGGTGTGGAGAGTAGACTAATAGGCAAAGACAAAATATCTGACCCACGAATTAGATTACCATCGTTTTTGCAAGATGTGTGGTTCACAGAGTTGGCTTTTGCCAGATCTCCCTTTGGGGCTGTCTTCATGACTTATATAGCAATACAAGCTCCAGAGAGTCCTACTTACCAGCCTGTGATACGGGCAGCTACTGAGCTGAGAAGGCCCTGAAGTCCTTTTCTGTCCATTGACCTGTGTGGAACACTTTGGTAGCCTTGGGGTGTCACTTTCTGATGGTCAAAATTATGTTTCTTTTTTTCCTTTTCTTTTTCTTTCAAAAGAATTGATTTGTTTTCTTTCTGATAATTTTTTTCCTGCCTACTCTTCATCCCATTTCAGGTCTCTATGAGATAACTTCTTGGAATTTCAAGATTCTGGAGCTGTTGAAGGCAAGTGGGTAGGTTGCGACCTGAGAAGTAAAATTATAGTGGATTTTTGTGCTAGGTTCTTAAGTGTATTGAGTCTATTCAGAATGAATACTCAGAACACTTTAAATGTGTTCTCTTTTTTCTGTACTTGTGCATTGAAGTAATCCCATATTAGCAATTGAATGTATTTTTCATTCACTTATTCAGTAACTGATCATATTTTAAACACCTATTTTGTGTTATGTTTCTGCTGCATTAGAGTGGGGCTGGAGACAGTAATATGACATAAATATTCTTGTCCTCTGACAGTTAAGAACCCAGTGTGTATTAGGTTCTGGATTCCTCATTTGCCTTAAAGGATGAGCTAATTCTGGGACTTAGCTCAGGAAACATATCAACAACAATAGTAATATTGATTAATCTTCGGTGAATGTTTCTCTGGGCCAGATATTCTATAAAGCAATCTATATTCTTATTTTCTGAAATCTAAATCCACGTACAGTATTTAAGAATCCATATGATTCCATAAGGCTTATTTTAAAAACTCAAAGCCCACTATTTTTACAATCACTGATCGTTTCTTATACTAGTTACCCCTGTATTTCCTAATATGATGTTTATATCATAATGTATTGATTTGGTAATTTTAGGTACCTGTCTTTCCAGTTTGGGAGATGAGGGCTTAGTTCTCTTGCAAATCACATGATTACTTATTGGGACAACATACTCTTTGTCTGTGGTTCCAATTTATCAATATCCAGTGTCTAAATTGGATTATACAATGTATTCATTACACCCAAGACACAGTGTATTATTATAACATTTTTTCTGGTATTTTTTTGGTGCATGATTTTAGAGAGAAGTTGACCCCTATTTTCATTTATTTCCTGTAACTGTGCAAATTCATTCTCAAACTCTTCCAGGAAACAAAACTCTGCTCAGGGTTGTCAAATGCAAGTAATCCGAGTTCATCTTTTCCATTGGTGCTCTACCCCAATCTCATCTTGTTGCTTTCCACGCAGGTTACAGCATGGTGACCTTGTTTGTCTTCTGCATCATCTTAGAATTACCTTTTCTTCTTTCTTGGATTCAGTCTCTTGTTTTCCACATCTCTTTCTTAGCTGACGGGCTTTGATGGAGTATCATTTCCAACAGCTGTCTGAGTGAAGTTGTCTGGTAGGCAATATTTTAAAAAGTTGAATATCTAAAAATTCATTTGTTATCACCATATACACTTGGTTGTTTGGCGGGTTATGGGATTCCATTTTGCAAACCACTCATGCTCAGTGTCCAATATTATTCCTTTATCTCGAATTCTTTAATATCGCTATTAAGTCCAATGTCATTCTAATCACTCATCCTTTTAAGGTGAGATTTTATTTCTCTATTGCAGCATTTAGTATCTTGTTATCTTCAGAATTTAAAATTTTTACCCCAATGGTCATAGGATTTGTCTTTTCTCTTTCATGATGTAGTACATTTATTAATTCCCTGGAGTCTGGAAATGCATGTATCAGAGTTCTGTGTATATTTTTAAAATATTTCCTAGATAATATTCTGCCATCTAATCACTCTGTCATTTTTTCTGGAACAAATATTTGTTAAACATTAGACCTTCAAGATTGTCTAACTTTCCCCGGTGTTTTCTATCTTGTCAACTTTTATTTCTCGAATTTCTGAAGTGCCCTTCAACTTACTCCAGTCATTCTATTTTTCAGCATTTTAGTATTCATTTTCACAAAAATTTCTGAGTTTTCCTTTTCTAACTGCTTATTTTGGTTCTGATTTTTACATCCAAGGTTTTTGCTCAGTTTTTTTTTCCACTTTATTAAATTCTTTTATTGGTGCATTGTAGGTATACAACACAATTACATTTCTCATTGGGAATTGTACCTTTACATAATGCATCTTGGTTCTTATTTTTTCCCCATTCCTAGCCCTCCCTTCACCCCCTCCACACTTCCCTATTTACAAAGACTTTATTTCCATTTTTTCCATTTCTCATCATTTTTCCTTTCCCTTCTTTCCTTTCCCCTGCCCCTCCCACTACCCTACTACTCAGCCATAAAAAATGAGAAATTAGAGACATTTATAGCTAAGTGGATGCACATTGAGACGATACTCTTTGTTTTTTTTTGTTTTTTTTTTTTGGTACCGGGGATCGAACTTGGGTCCTTGAGCTTGCGCAACAGGCGGCGAAACCGCTGAGCTAAATCCCCGGCCCCATAAGGTGATACTCTTAAGTGAAATAAATAGGACACACATGTATAAATACCGAATAGTTTCTCTGGTGTGAGAAACTGAAGTGTAAATAAGGACTAAATGTATAATAGGTAATGTGAAACAGGAAGAAAAGGGGCAAAGGGGAAGGAAGTGGGAGGGCTAGGGGAAAGGATAGAAGGGAATGAGATTAATATGAGAAAATGGAAAAATAGGAACAAAATCTTTGCTCAGTTGTTTCAGGCCCTGGGCACTCCCGAATACTAGAGCAGGCACTGAAGGATTAACTAGAGTGGCCACGTGTGTGGGGCTTGCGGATGGGCGGTCCTCTCCACTTCACAGAGTGATCAGAAAAGCACTTGCGGTCTGTATTTTCAGGTATATTTTCACTCTGAAATGGAAAGTACTCATGGACAGTTCTCCAGTGTCGTGGCTGGGAAGTAGAAACTTAAATGATAGTGTTTGGAAAAGACCATAAAGGTCATTTTTCAAAATGTGTATTTTGATTTAATTCCCTCATTTTCAGGAAAATATCTTATATGTGCCTTCAACCAGGTCTGCTGTCTCCGAGTCCTGCTTTTCTCCACTGTGACCTCTGCAGATAGTACATGTCTGGTGCTTTGGTAGACTGGGGGATGAGTAGTTATTTGACTATTAGGATAAGACATGAGTTTATGGTTCTATCTCCATTTACCCAGACTCTCAATTAGCCTGCTATTAGCCTCTAGTCTCCTAATTTTTTCTCCTATAAAATATATCTGCTACCAATAAGCCCTGACTCTTTTGCGTTTTCTGACGTTAACTAGATTTTGGATTTCCCAATATGGCATTTAGAGTCATCTTGCTCTGTTTTGCTCAGTTGGCTACCACTGTCATTCTATTTCTCACTGTTAAACATTTAGTTGACAATTTTTCACCCTGTGTGATTCCCTCTCTAATTCTTTTTATCCCTGTAAGTTTGTACACTTTAAAAAAATTCCTCTACTGTCATTTTATTGGTTTGTACAGGCTCAAACTGCCATGTCTACCTGGACATTTTCTGCTCTAATATTCTTAGAAGAATTATCTCACTTAACTCTCACAGCAGCTCTAAAAGCCACATAGTATGATGTCCAGCTTGTTAAAGGTCAAGTGAGGTGCAGAAATACTAGACATATTGCTGCTGTCACTCAGTGGGCAGGCAGAAAGGTGAAATTTAAATTGGGCCAGTTCTGACCTCACTGTGTGTCCATGAAGTTCTGAGGACTCCCCATAGCTCAGGTTGAACACTACACCTTGTCTACTTTCCATTTCATGACCACTGTCCCTTGGAACCAAGTCTATGCTGGGATAGTTCTTCCAGTCTAGCCAGTGCTGGGTTCATCTCGTTATTCCTCTCTCCTCCACTCCATTGTTGATGTGAACATGTGTGAGGGGCTGCAGTGTACAGTGACCATCATATTCCTGGAAACTAACTCCATGCAGAGCCTGCAATTTCCACCTTTTGATGGCTTCTCTTCAAACATCTGATATTTGACAATGTAGCATCTTACATATATTTTCCTCAAGTTATATTTGTGTTCCATAATTCTGCCACATTCTATAAGGGAAGCTCATTTGCATTTCAGTGATTTGCTGTCTTTTCTTTGGCTATAGATCATTCTGCTTCTTAATTTGACACATGTTTGAACTACCTGAAATGAATATTTAATTTATTTTTCTTTACTCCTGGGAAGTACCCTTTCCTGATGTCTCTGTTTGGCATCTGTATCTTAAGAAAGATTCATATTTAAGTACAGTTGACCTTCTGAATCTGTGGGCTCTATAATCAGCTACAGATCAAAAAATGTACAAAAATAACAGGTATAGGCATTTTTTCTGTCATAGTTCCCTTAGAAAAGCAGTATAACTACTATTTATACAACATTTGCATGGCATTAGATATTATAAGTAATTTATAGATGATTTATACTGCACAGGAAGATTTGCATAAGTTATATGCAAGTGCTGCACTATGTTATATAAAAGGACTTGAGCAAGTAGGGAGTTCAGTATGCACAGGGAGCCCTGCATGCTGAGGGATGACTGCACCTGTGCATGGAAGAGTCATTTCAGAGAGAATCAGGAGCCGTGTCTGGAGTTACTGCTCTCTTGTCTCAGTCATGCATGCACCAGCTGCTTGCTGTGTGACATTTGATCATTCATATGATTTCCAAATCTTAGCTTCCTTATCTAAAAAGTGGTTAATTATTCCCATCCTCTTTGCAATCATAGCCCATCATAAGGAGAAATTTTTAAAATGAAGAAAATATCCTACAGTTCTAAAATAGTCTTTGACAAGCTGTCATTTGTTTATAATCATTAAAATTTTTACCACATCCACACAGCACCTCATTAACATTTATTACTTAGTAAATGTATTTTCTTTAAATCAACTTAGTTTTATTTTTTACTTAAATAAAATTTTTATATGAAAGGAAATTAGTGGAAAAGAAATAAAAGCACACAGGCAAAATATGGTAAGGACTCCTCCCCAGAGACAAAGGGTGGCTCAGTGCAAATTAATCTCCAGCTTGGGGACAAGATTTACAGCATGCTATATAAAATATAGACCGTTATTAGTGGAATTGATAGAACAGGAAGATCTAAAGCAGTGGGTTGAGCTACTGAAGGAAGAGAACTTTACCTGGGAAGATTGGAATAGGAAGGGAGAGAGGCTTCTTAGTGAGTGGTGAAGCACAGCATTGTGGGTAGGAAGAGGCCAGAGACTAGGGGAAGAAGTGCATAGGCAAACTCATGAGAGACGATGAGTGGGACTAGAGGGTGGCAGGTGCCTTTTGGATGGGACACGGCAGTGCTGAGCAGGCTGAAGCTGGGAAGTGGGCAGATTGCCGAGCAGAGGTGGTGATGGGATATGTGCCCTCGTCCTTCTAAGTTTTATGGGATTTCTTTCTTGGACTGGCCTCTTGGAGCAGAGATACCTATCAGGAAGTGATATGGACAATGTTTCACACACATTGTACCTGCAGTTGTACCCTGTGTGCCGTACTTTGAAAAGCACTGCTCAAAAACACTCCATAAACTAAGAAATTATTACCGTTAGTTCTTCAGATATACTTTATTGTCTTTCTGCTTCTCCTCCACTCTTCAATGGACCCTTGACTAATGAACTCAATTCATTTGTGAGGGCTGGTTGTAACTCAAGTTGGTCAGTGAAGGCTCAGGCTCCTCTACACAGCCTTCAGAGTCTCTCTCCTGTACACAGGCAGATCTCAGTGTCCTTAGTGAGATATTGGCCCAGGGTTTCTCCATTAACCCCATACAGGAAAGGATGGTGTCATGCTCCTTCAAGAACTCTGTAAGGGTTTAATCTGTATCTGAGACCATCTGGAAGCACAAGAGGCCGGCATTTGGGTCGTAACCCAAGTTGTTCATGTGTCAGGCCAGTCATAACTCGAGGGTCCACTGATTTTTGATAAATATATTCTAGTGTCTAGGACTAAAAATGATCCTAAGGGCACAGTTGGGCCTGTGTTTATGAGATGTGTGGGGAGTAGGTGGAAGATTTGCCCTGATAAAATTATAAACTTGTTGAAATTCAAATTCAGGGCACCTTTTAACAACTGGTAAATGTAAACCTTCCCCTCCTTTGATTTTTGTTGGGCCTTTCTACAAAAACTAAAAATTCTTCTGTAACGATTCTGGCTGAGGTAGGAGAAAGTCTGTAATAAATGCAATGGAAACAATTACATCATGAACTATTTCAAGACCTGCCCTAAAATGGGAAATCTGGGAGACAGCTCAGTGCTCCATCTTACCGGATTCCCACCCTGTATGCTGAAGACAAAGGCAGATTAAGTGTTCTGAGCATTATTTTCGGAATGGGTTTCATGCCTGGGAGGCCCAAGCCTGAAGTTTTTCTGAACACAGACAGCAGAGCTCAAAACCCGACCTGTGCATCTTGAGGTAGAGGAGGGGTCATTTCAAGCAACAGTGGTCACTGCTGAGCTGGAGCAGTTGCAGCAGCAGGGGAAATAATAGGAAATGGTTTAGGAAGAAAAAGAAAAACCACTATAATGCTACCCATTTCCCCCTTCTCCTTCCTCCTCTTCCCTTTCCATCTCCCAAGCATATAGCATTGACATATGGATTCCCGGCAGAATCCTGGAAACGACTGCTTGTTTGATACAAAACTAACCACTGTGCTTGGGGTGGGGAGGCAGAAAGATGTGGAGGCCAGAGGGGAGGTCAGAAGCCATCCAATTTAGCCCCTTTCCTTAGAAATGAGAAACGAACAAGCCAGTGAGGGGAAATCACACGCCCAGGGCCACCCCAAGTGGTGATAGCAGCACTGGACCAGGTCACCACTCCTACCTCCATCTGCTGTAAATCCTCAGGCAGGCTTTGTGGCAGGCTCCCAGCAAAGCTCATTGGAAAGCAGTTAAGGACGTTAGGCTGTCTGCAGATGTGATTTTGGAGGTTATTTATTTGCTTTACTGCAGATCATGACGCTCCTCCATCCGTCTTCTGGTTCCAAGCCGGCTTCTCCCGCTTTGATGTTCTCGGGGGCATTCTTGTTGCCTTTGGCCCGAATCTGAGAATCTGAAGCAGTGCTTGACCCGAAGCTACTGGTGCCTTTGTTTGCTCTCAGAGGGCTTCCCCTCCCTGTGGGAGATCCTGAGAAGTCAGTTGCCCTAGGGTTGCCTCCTACACAAGTTGTATCCTGCTGAGTCTGTGTGGTAAGATCTTTGAGGTGGAAGAGACCTCTGAGGCCTTTGGTGCAGCCCCCTGCTTGGTTCAGGCACTTCAGCCAAAGATTCCTTGGTGCATGCTAACACAGCCTAATGGCTGCAAGGTACCTTGGGGACCAAGGACTGTCCTGATTTGTTTTTCAGGCAATGAAGTTGAGATTCAAAGGTGAGATGATTCATTCCCTTACACACCATAGAGCTAAAACTATAATTCAGGTTCCAACCCTGAGTCTGTAGCTTGGTCCTCCCTACCACCCAATCCTTGATTAAGTGCCTCTAAGAATTTTTCCAGTGCATCATCCATTTATTTTTTAGTTGATCCTAATTAATTAAGCCCTGATTTTACCCAGTACTAAGAGTTATGGGCAAATTGATGTTCTAACTAGAGGAAACATCCCCTGAGATAATCAGTCTTATGGAGGTCAGAAGTCTGAGATGAGTCTTGATGGGCTGCAGTGAGAGCTGCCAGAGCCGGGCTCCTGCTGAGAGCTCTGATGGAGAACTTGTTTATTTTCAAGAGACTCCTAGTCTTCTTGGTTTGCAGCACAGTTCCTTTCTCCACCGTCAAATGGCACAGCTCTGACTGGTTCCATTCTTTCTCTCTTTGCATTACAAGGTCTTCGTGATTACATTCAGCTCGTCTTAGTTATCCACGATAACTTTCCTATCTCCAGAGCCTGAGTGTAATCATATCTGCAGAACCCCTTTTGCCATGGGAGCTAATATTGCAGATTTTGGTATTAGGGCCTGAAGATCTTGGAAGACCTTTATTCAGCACAGAAATATCTCTGAGAGTTGTGAGAAGCGTACCGGGGCAGATGAGGTAGGCATGATAGGTAGAAGGAAGAATGTGTTCCAAGCCGGAGCCTGGCTCCTTTGGGAAAAGCCCAGCTCTCAGGGGGAGCATAAAAGGCTTTCAAAAACTCCTTAAGATGTCAAGTTGCACATATGGAGCAATTAGGGTAAGAGGTAAAATGAGATAGGTGAACTGTCAGAGTGATGTTATAAAGGGTGTATCCATGAGTTGAGAGAGGAGGAGTCGAATGAGAGCCTTGTATTTCATGTCTGTCACTCAGACCAAGGATCAAAAAGGACAAATAGAACTGCCCCTAAAATAACCTGGGAAGGAGAAGCCTCAGAGATGAGATGTATTCATTTTAGAAGGGGAAAGGGCTACAGAAAGCACCATAATCTGGTGGCGAGGGGTGGATTCAATATGTGCTGTCACAAATGGGAGACATTGTTACCAATCAGATCCTAGAAGACGTTTGATTTAGATCCAATAGTTGGATCTAAATTAAACTCCATCTTTGAATTTATTTGAAAATTCACTTGATTCATCTTTGTCTATACTTAATCACGATAGTCTTTTGTTAGTTTTATGACAAAGAGAACAGATGAGTAAAAAAGACACTTTTATTTAAAAAATTTCCCCACTGTTGTTTAGTGCTCTTCAATTTTTCTGCTAGCAAGTAAACATCCAAATGAATGGATGGTAATAAATGGGAAGGTGCAGATTTGCTGCTATGTTTTAGGTGTGAAGAACTGCAACACGTATAAAAAGTCTTATTTCTAAGTGTCCTACAGGGGGTTGTACCCCTCATTCATTGGGCCCCACAAAGAGCATCGCAGCTCCCACGTGCTCTACCGTCTTGGATGACCACCACATTCCTAGCAGCAAGTAGATGTACTCATCGTGTTCTAGCTTGTCTTATAAACTCATGAGACAAAAGGATATACATGTATTTCATTATTTTTTTTGTTATTAGTACATGTGTGTAGTACCTAATGTTTTCAGGCCTTGTGTGGAACTGGTATGCGTGCATAACATACCCCAATTCCTTATTTATCCATCATCTGTTCTCTTCCTCCCCCTTTCCTCCATCTCTTCATTCTTTTCCCCTTTGAGAAAGATCTATCTCCCTATTTCCTATTATCTACCTTTTATTTTGTTCTATATTTTTACTCTAGGTTTCTCATATAAGAGAAATAATGTGCTCTTGAAGCTTTTGAGTCTGATTTTTTTCACTTAACATTATGGACTCAAGGTACATCCATTTTCCTACAAATAACTCAAGATTATTCTTTCTTTATGGTTGAGTAGTATTCCATGATATGTAAATACCACATTTTCTTTATCCATTCATCTGTTGATGAACATATGGGCTGCTTCCAAGATTTAGCTATTATGAGTTGTGCTGTTATGAACACGGCTATGCCTGTATCTTTGCAAAATGATGTCTTTAACTTTTGGGGGATGATACCTAGAAGGGGAATAGCTGGCTCAAATGGAATTTCTAGTTTTACTTTTTTGAGGAATCTCTGTACTGATTTCCATAGTGGTTGTGCTAGTTTACACTCCCAACAACAGTGACATACTGCACTTTGAAAGGATGATTTTAGATCTTTGATCTAACACCTACAGACCAATTGGGTGACTTTCTTCAGCACCCTCCAATATGCTTCCAGGTGATTATCTTTCATTCCATCCCTCCTTTAAACCTCTTTATCCTGATTTTGTATGAAAAGAACCAGGAAGACTGCCAGAAACACACTAGGAGCTCAATCAAAGATTGTGGAACAAATAATCCGAACAATGAAGTGAAAACCTGAAGCTAAGTTTCCAGTGCTGAACTTGAAGCATTATCTGTCGAGTTCTCAAGCTTTTGTCCTATGCATTCAAGTCCACTCATGTCCAGTGAAGACAATACTAACACTGCCTAAGTTTTACCATGTGTCAGATACTTCTCTAAGTTCTTCACATACATTAACTCGTTTCTTCACCACTGGAGAAAATCCTTTGTGATAGATGCTATTTGTGTCTCTTTACTTTTTTATCTCAAGTAACAGAGACTTTGAGAAGTTATGAAACTTGCCCAGGATTACTAACTTTGTACATCATAGAGAGGATTTGAACATAGGAAAACCTACTCAAGAACCCATCGCACTGTCCAGCGTGATTCTAGTTTACACGAGAGGGCTACAAAAGTGTTCAAAGGGTAAAAGCACAGTCAGCTGGAGGAGAAGAGAAGGATGGTTCTGAGAGCCTGCACTGGAGGCGAGGTGTCCTAATGTGTGCCTCCCACACACAGCTTCTCATCTGGCAACTTACGTGAGGTCCTGTGGTCACATCTCAGCCCCCTCCGAGAGTTTGCGGATACATCCATTGGGCTTCTTATTCACCTTGGTTTTATCTGTTCTAAATATTAGTTTTCTCGACATTATTTGATTTGACTAATGATTTTACAGCATTAATGGTCAGAAAGTGACTGGGGATGTAGCTCAGTGGCAAAACATTTGTCTTGCAATGCACAGGGCCCTGGGTTTGATCTCCAGTAATGAAACAAGAGAAAAGTTGGAAAAAACAGTCTTTCTTACAAAATCTAGGTGTGATCATCAAAACTTCCATCAACACTTCCAATGAGGGGTAACTAATTACCTAGTGAGATTATTTATTCTGATTTCTGGTATATTTATATATTGGATTGGAGAGATCTTTGCTTCGTAAGCCCACCTTTGTCTCTCTGTAGACCATATCTCCAAAACAAATAGCATTCTTTTGTTGGCTCAGGATCTGATCTGTCCTGGCAAATTTTCCATGCATACCTGAAAATAATATGTATTCTGCTATCATTGGGTGGAATGTTTTATAAATATCAATTGACTCAGGTTGGCTGATAGTGTTCAGAGTTTCTAAATTTTTACCAATTTTCTGGATATTTTTCTATCAACTACGGAGAAGTGTTAGACTCCAAATTTAATAGACTTGTTCATAACTCCTTTCAATTCCATCAGTTTTTTATTTTATGTATTTGGAAGCTCTATTCACAGATGCTTAATACTTAGGATTGTTGTATCTTCTTAGAGAACTGACCCTTTTTATCATCAAGTAATTCCTTTATTTATCCATTATTCCAAAGTTTACTTTGTCTGAAATTAATATACAGTAGTTACTCCAGCTTTTTAAATTTAATGTTTGCATGTTATATTTTCTCTCTTTTTACATGAAACCTCTCTGAGTCTTTCTATTTGAAAATGGAAAACATAAGCTAGATTTTGTTTTTTAATCCAGTCTGATAATTTCTATCTAATAAAAAATATTTTTGTTTTTTAGTTTCTTTTTTATTATTATATCTTTATAGTACATAATAATCACAGTCATCTTGGGGAACTGGTGCACACACACTGCTTCTTGATCAGTTTTTCTTCCCCTTCCCCTCCGTCCTTCCCATCTCCCTGACCTCCAGACTCCTTCCCTTTTGCCACAAAGGCAGACTTTGTGGAGGTGGAGTGCGTGTTTTGATTGTTTATAGCTACTTTAATTATTCGATACAGTTTGATTAATATCCACTATCTTGCCATCTGCTTTACATTTGCTCTTTCTTCCCCCCAATTTTCTGCTTTTTAAAAAAATATTTAGTAACAATTTAATTTTATCTCCATTTGGCCTCTTACCATATCTCTTTTTAAAAATGTTTCTATTGGTTGCCTTAGGGTTATAATATACAACTTTGGCTAATCAACATCGACTTTTAAGGTTCATGATATGGTATTCAACTTTGGCTAATCAGCACTGGCTTTCAAATAATATAACTTTTCAGTATACTTTAAGCACTTTCACAGCTATGTACCCCTAATTCTTCTTTCCCTTGTTATTGTTGTTATTCATTTCATTTTTTTCACGTGCTCTGCACACACGATATATGGCTTTTATTTCACTGTGGACTTTCCAATTATTCTTCTTTCTTCAGATTTCTGTCTCTCTGGTGGAATTATCCATCTGAGCATGCATCCTTTTTATGTTTTTCAGCAGAAACTAACATTTCAATCAGTTGTTTTTAAATTCCATGATCAACGTCTTCTACACATTCCATATCTGAGTTTAACTTCATTGACAGATTTGTCTCTTGAGAGTATGTTTTATTGGCTCCTTTCTCATAATATTTTTTGTAGGTAAGAAAAGACTAAGATATATAATTTTTATTCCTGAAAATGGCTATGCCTTGATTTTTGCTGAGACTTTCAGGAAGGATCAGTGTTTGTATCATCCAAGCAGAAATGAGGCTGTGTGAGATTTGTAGCTGATTTCCCTACCCTTACTGTAAACATAAGATTCCCACTTTAGGATCACCTGTGTGTAGGGTGGAAAGTTATTTGCTAAATAGTTTTTCTTCCCTTATGAGATTGTCTCTTCCCGTGTTTTTGCGCCCTCTCTCTGTAATTTGCACAGCATTGTTTTTGATGGATTCTCAGACACTGAATGAAAATTTTCAGTTGAGCTTTGTATCTGTCATCCATGAAGTGTAATTCAGTAAACACTGTTGACTCCCTGTCTAGGCCTTCTAGAAGCTCACAGTCTACCATGAAGGTTAAATGCACCAACAGACAATTTTATTAGTGTATATTGATTATATAGAGTAATGGCTTCCATCATAGTACTTTATTTTATTTTATTTTTTATGTTTTAAATTTTTTTGGTACCGGGGATCGAACTCGGGTCCTTACGCTTACTCAGCAGGCCGTGAAACCACTGAACTAAATCCCCGGCCCCATCATGGTATTTTATATGTGCATATGACTTGTTTTGATCATATCCCCCAGAACAGATAATTTTCAAATAGTAAGTGATAAAATGAACGTTACCCATATTAGCAAGTAAGAGAAGTAAATGGAGCATATGTTGGCAAGAAGATTTCCCAGGGGAGACGACACTTGTTTTAGTTCTTAAAATAAAGACATTTCCCCAGTGTAGAAAGCTGAATAGAGCTTTCTACAAGGGAGAAATGGCATGTTCAGGGTTGAAGGATGAGCCTACTTGTTGTCTGAACAAGTCTGAATGGAGAGGATGGTGTATCTACTCCATTGTTAGTAGTTTGGTGTAAGGACATCGAGACTTGTTTTCCTGGGATATCTTTATTTATGTATGTATGTATTCTTGGCATATGTTTGCAGTACATAATGATTGCATTAATAGTGGGGAGTTGGTACAGATACATAACGCATCTCTATTCTTTTCTGTAAACTTTCCCCTCCTCCCTCTCCTTGAATCTCTTGGACCCCTTCATATATATTCTAAAAGATTTGATCAATGCTTAAAACCACAGTGATGCCAAATAACTCACTTTTTAAACTGCTAAATATGAGGTTTATTTTTATTTTGCTTTTCAAATGAGACAGCTATAAATATTTTACATGCTGTGTATTTTTCATTCCTTTTGCATTATTTTGTTGTATGTATTCACATAAAGGGATTTCTGAATAAAAGATGGCTGACACTTCTTAGACTTTTTTTGGTACATGCTACCAAAATTGCTTTCCAAAGTGGTAGCACCAATGTTTGGTTTCACAGTAGATTATGCAAGTATGTGTCTCATAGCATACTCAAGAGACAGCTAATTTAGTAGGTTAGAAAATTAGCATTCCATTACCCTTTAAAAGCTTGTATTAATTTGAATATGAGTAGATCTGACAGCTTAAAATAGTTATATTAGTTCTTTTACTTCCTCTTTTGTAAATTTTCTTTCATGCCCTTTGCCCATTTATATTTTGGAATGTCAGATTGTTGGCTTCTCTTAGAGAGCTTTAAGTTATGGTAATATATTTGTTGGATCTAAATATTGCAAAATCTGTCTTTTAAAGCCTAGAACATGGGTGCTCAAATCTGACTAAAAACTGCCTGTGGAGCTTTTTAAAAAATGTATATTTCTAGGTCCCATCCATAGAAAATTTGCTTTTGAAAATTTCGGGGGTGAGGCTCAGGAATATGTATTAAAAAAAACTTAGGTTAAGGAAGCCACGCTTTAGTTCTTCACACTCCAGTTGTCCTAAGTCCCAGTCTTCACTGGGAGATCATGAAGCCCGCACCCAAGATGAGCCTGGAGAACACTGGGTTTCAGTAGGCTGTGGTTTGAACCTCAACTCTGCCACTTGCAAAGCTATAAGACCTCGCACAATTTAGCTGTGTGTCATTTTCCTCATCTTTAACCAGAGAGAGTAATAGTACCTACAAAGACTACTTAATTTCTAAATCCAGGATACCATTCATGAGATGCAATGGTGGCCCTGGATGTGATGATAAGAATATGAAAGAGGAGGACAGACAAGATGCATCTAAAAGTCGTTAGGGTAAAAGAGTTAGAAGGTTACACGCTCTATTCACTTATACCGAGTCCAAACTGTGGCAAGTGTGATGAGAAAGACTTACATTCCATTGTCTCACTGGTCCCTCACCCTGGCTCTGAGGTGGGTGGGTATGCTCACTTTGATATGAAGAAACTGCTGTAACAGTAAAGGAGTTCTCATTTAGCGGTGGTTGGAAGATGGGTAGAAGGGCAGGTTTGAAGATGAGGTCAGCAGCTCCGTTTTGTGTATGTGAAGTGTGAGGCCAGTTCAGCATCAAGTGAAGACAGCAAAGAAGACAGCTCCTTTCAGGACTTTTAGGATTGTGGATTCTAAGGAAGAAATCTAGATGTCATCAGCCACACAGGTGTTAGAAATGCAATGAGAAAGAGGAGTTGTCAGCGTGTCATGTGTATGAGATGAAAAAAGGAAGACCCAAGGTCTGGGCGCTGGATCTGGTGTTAGGAGAGCAGGAAGGTTAGGAGCACCTGGCAAAGGAGAGTGACAGAAACTAGCAAGTGAGGAAGTGAGCAGAAAGGAGAGGACAGCATCTTGGGAGCCAAGTATGGGCGTTAGAGACACTTGATAAGGATTTGTGGAACGAACAAATGAATGATGTGTCTTGGAAGAATTCCACCCAGACCTTCTTAACTCAAGAACCTATAAATTCTTACCTACTACACTTGGGTTTGACAAAGTCTTTTTAAACAACCAGATGTAAATAGTTTAGATTTTATAGGTCAACAGGCAGAATCAAGGTTATCATATAGATGCTTCACATAATCAATTTTCATCTCCAGTGCAGCTACTCAAAAATGTAAGCACTATTCTTAGCTGTAGGACCAGAGAAAGAACAACAACAACAGCAATGACAAGAACAACAGACCTCAGGCCCATGGCTGCCATCTACACTTTATACATTATTCACTTTAATTTTAGCAATTACCAAAATGATGATGCCTCATACTATGGCTTCACCAGATTAGTCGTCTATTGCAGTCCCACATAAAGTTCCACAATCACCCAAACAGACTCATTTCCCCAGGACTATAGTTTAACATTTTTATTTCTCCTTATAAAGGTGGCTTGTGTCTAATCCAGTAGTTTTATTTCTCCCAAGACACCATTTCTTGTTCCATTTTGCTTGGCTACATAGTTGGTAAAGAAATGGAGCGGGAAGCTAGCGCAGAATTTGCATGAGGGTGTTCGTCATAGATTGTGACCTCTGAAGTGTTTCTTCCCTGGCAGTGTGACAGGGGAAGGGTATTTCCCTCACCCCTTGTTTTCTATATGAAAGTCAAAGAGAATCTGCAGCAACCTTGATGAAGTTATAGGTATTTTCCCCCGGGTCACAGCCAGGGGTGTTGCCTGACTTATGCATGACTCCAGCACATGAACTATGCCCACAGAAGCACCGCTTTCAGGAAAGAAAAATTCAAATTTGGTCATACTTACTTCTCTTTCTCTTAACTTTCTTTTTACCAAAAATCGGTCCAATAACCAGAAAGCAGGTATTGTATTGAATCTCCTTTTCTGTGTGGCTCTGGCTGAGCCCCCAGATGTCCCCTCAAGTCCCCCAAATCACAGAACTGTGAATCCATTCACAGAGGAAACTTCCAAGGTCCTTGGGCCAATTTCATTTCCTTGGTGCCCTTCCCCCCTAAGCTGGCCTTGAAGGATACAGACTGATTGGAAACAGCGGCAACACGCATTGCTCATTCACCTTCAGGAAGTGTGTATTTGCAGATATTTCCAATCAATCATGAAGTGATAGCTACTAGAAACTCTCCCAAAGGTCAACCCGCCCTCTTGGAATTGTTCCTGTTTAGAAAAACATTTAATTACCATAATCTGTGATCTTTGTTGAGTGTATAGAAGGTGATCAAAGGGCATTGAATTTCTAGGCTCAGGCAACAGGCCAGCCTGCCCATCTGTCCACTTCAGATGTGCCCTTTCTGCAGCTGTACCTTCTCTACCCTTGCTCTAGAATTGAGGATATGATCTTCCATCTCCTTTTCTCCTCTTGTTGTAGGTCGGAGGATGGAGAGTAAGCTCTGGTGATACCAGACACTGTACAAAGCCTCTGTCTTCCAGAAAGCCCTTCTATTCTTTCTTCAGGATCTAGGTTGTGTCGTCTGTCCAGACTCCTTATGGATGACTCAGGTGAGATGTGCTATTTATTCTGGAGGTGTTGTGACTTAAATAAAATACTTTGCCAACTATGAGGTTTACAAATTTGTAATTTTTTCCTGATACCCGGTAGCTAATTGGTGAATGAGTCATAAGTTACACCAAGAAGATGGTTGTTACTAATGCTGCCTTGAAAGAGGTGGAAAGGATCAAAGTTAAGGCCCGGAGGACAGACTGAGACCTGCTGTGAGACAGACGTATGCCAGGCGAATGTGCGATGTCCGCGGAGGTGGTGTGGGGCCAGTGAATTCTGTGGAAGGGGATGTCTCAGAGAAACAACCGGGAAAGAAATGTGGTGCAGGGCACTGACCAGAATGGAGGAAGATCACACAATGAGTGAAACTGTTAGAGAGAGAGAGACATCGAAGAGAGGAGACCATGGATTCCAGGCTTGCTTCCCTCTCTCCTATGATCCTGGCCAAGCTATTTAATCCTCTTGGTGTCCGCTTTTCCATCCCAGAATAGTTAAAGAAATGCTTGACACAGAGTTGCTGCAAAGGTTACTACTATTGTTTTTCTTTTGTGTGTGTTTGGTATACAACTCATAGGCTGAGGTACAAAGAAATTTCTAACAAGTAAGCAAGTGTCTGTGAAGGCAATGTTGTTTGAAGGGGAAACAATCTATTTCCAAGATTTCTGAAATCACACAGTATTTATAAGTCTTTCCCTAATGGGACTCTAGGGCGGATGATGTGTACAAAGGAACATTGTCTTTTCAGGATCTGCTTGCAATCTCTGCACACTCATCTCACTGAAAAGTGTTAACAGGAAACTCAATGTCATTTTGTCAACCTCTCTGGTCTCCTCCAGTTGGAAGTCATCTTGCTCTGCTCTGAGCACTCCCAGCTCCCCAGCTGTACCTTTCGGGTACCTCACCCCTGGATGTTCATGCCCCTGGCTTGTCTGGCCCTCTTGAAGGTAATCACCATGGCTGGGTCACGCTGGCTGCTGCACAGTTCTGCCAGCACGTGTGTGATGGTAGACATTTGCTGTGTGCTTTCTGAGTATTCAGGGAGAAGGATGGACTAGTGGAAGGGTAGATGCCCCACCTGCTTGTTCAGCACTGAATCCTGAGGCCCTCACACAGGGCCTGGCCCACGGTGGCTAAGCAGCACATACCAGCTCAGTGAGTGAAGGCAGGGCATGTGCATGACTCTTAGAAATTACTTAATGACTGACTTACTGTACTTTTGAGCCACAAGAAACCAGTGATCATAGAGAGAACGGTAGCGGATCACATTCAGCCCATAGCCTGAGGAAATCTGAGGTCCAATTCTTCAACAGCCCCACACGAGGTTCCCTGTATCCAGGGCTGCCTCACTCAAAGCTGTCATCTGAAAATGCCAATCTGCCCAGGTCCCTTAGAGCCCCCGACCCTCCAGTACTCGCCCTCCCCCTGCTTCTAAGCCCTGACCTCAAATCGCTGTCCACCCTCCCCACCTTCTGCTCTCAGCAAGCATCAGCCTGCTCTCCACAGCTTTGCCCACATCCTGGCATCTCCATAACCCCACCAATTCGAGTCCACCCTGTCATCTTTCACCTGGCCTGGGTGTGGTCCCACCTGTGGCCTCTGGCTCTGGGATCCTCCCTCTGTGTCCCCAGCATCTACCTCCGACAGAGGTGCAGGCCGGGTGTGCTGGAAGGGGCTGCCATCTTCTCCTTTGCCTCCCCTGCTGCTGAGAATACTTGTCTGGCTGGCTTCTCCGCAGTCCCTGTTCCTACCCATGAAGTCTTATTTAAAATGTCATTTCCTCAGAAAGTCAGTTCTTAAATCCAGCCTAGACCTAACTCCTAGACCTATCTTTGCAGCCTTTTTTCCAAAGCACTTATTTCATGCTTTTAGTTACTTATAGACATACTATCTATTAATGACTTCCTACCTGTATTAGTTAGCTTTGTGTCATTGTGACAAAATACCTGAGAAAAATAACTTGAAGGAAGAAAGGTTTATTTTGGCTCATGGTTTCAGTTCATGGTCAGCTGGTTCTAAGGCAGGAATTTCATGCAAAAGGTCACGGTGGAAGAAAGCCACTCCCTTTATGGCAACTGGGAAAGAGAGGGTGAAAGAGCCAGACAGCCTGAGTTAACAGAGTTCTTCCTTCTCTTTTGTTCCGTCTAGGCTTCCTCGCCATTGGATGGCTCCACCCACAATCAGTGTGGGCTCAATGTGCTGTCTGGCAGGCTGATGATCTCTGGAAACACCCTCAGAGTCATAGCTAAAAGTGTGCTTTACTGTAAGTACACCTAGCATTAATTCAGTCGAATGACAAGATCAATCATCCAGTCAATCAAGTGGACAAGAGTGAGCATCACATCACACTGGAGGTAAACAGTTTTACAGAGGCAAGAAGCAACTCTGTCCCACAGCATGAGCTGTCCTGGGGACTTGGCCCTCATGAGAAGATCAGAGTCTGGCAAATGAATACAGTTGACTTCATTCTCCTAATTTAAAATAATCAGGTGGAGGGTGGGTCAGTTAACAAAAGCACTAAGACAAAAACCACTTCTGCATCCAAAGATGGATGTGTGCATTAGGCTTTAAGCTGAGAATAGGACTTGTCCTTACCAGGAAAACATGACAAACACTAAGAAAGACAAGGTTTACTTGGCAGATGTGAGTATTGGCTCGTCTAAGGAAGAGAAAGTCATTGGTCTCCACTTTTCCCGAACAGCACAAAGACGCCAGGCACAGTGTGTCTGCAGCCAGGACCCCAGCCTTCTCCACAGAGAAGACGAGGTAGGGGACTGGGGTGGCTCACCTGGTTTCAAATAACAGCCCTATGCGTAGTTGCTTGCTTCCACATCTAATCAGATCCCAAAGGCCTGTGAGACTTTGTTTATTATTTATGAAAACAAGGCCCCTGTGCCTTACGAAACGAGCACTTTTAGTGCAGTGGGCTGTACATGCCGGTAGACATCTCTCTGAAACACAAGTGTTCCTTGGCCCAGCAAAGTCCCAGCCAGAGATGCTTCTGTTTGAAGCAGGGTTTATTTTCTGCTGGGTTAGAGCGTGCTCTCCTTAGGAAGGTTTCTGGCTGCCCCAGAATCGCTGATCTGAGGGTTGATCCTCAGCCCTCCTGCACACCCTGCCTGCAGTCCTCAAAGAGGGGCCCAGCCCCTTCCTCCTGGCGAGCTGTTTCCTGGGAACAGGAAAGGATTCCTGTGAAGGTTGGAATGACACATATATAGGGTACTTTCCCGGGTATGGGGTCTATTTTTGAAGCAGAACATGGAAGGAATCTCGTGACAAGATGCAAAACAAAACAAAACAAGATTTGGGGGGGTGCGACCCACACTCCAAACCTTTTCCTGCTCGAGGTTGTGTTTGCTGAGGCCTCTTCTAGGCGGCCCCACTTCCTGGCCTGCCTTGCGAAGCAGAAGAGTGGGGAAGCTGCATAAATGCTCCACCGTTTGCTTTTCAAGCAGGCACAGGTGAGAAGGGGTCCACTCACAGGAGCCCTGTAGGCCAAAATAGCAGGTGGTGGCTGGGCGGAAAGAAAGGAAACCCTAGAGCATTTTGGTCCTCATGATCTGGCTATCTGTCCTCATCAGAACGTGACTACTGGTTGATTTTGAGGAAAGTTCCAATGCCTCGGGGTATTTGCATCTTTCCCTTTTCTCACAGAGTTTGCTCAAGCGGATCTGGTCATGCAGCTTCTGCTTCGCACCCGCTCCCAGTTCCTCTTTCTCAGGCAGAGAACTGAGAGCTGGTGCATGCATTTGTCCCTCTGGTGAGGAGGTGCTGCCAACCCGTTACTCCTGGGCTGAGCAGTGGAGCCATGTTTGGCCAGAGGGGAAGGGGATTTGGAGGGAAAGCCCTGGCCGCTCCTGCCTCTTGGCGACATGTGCATGTGGAGTCCATGCAGCAGAGCGCCAATCAGAAGTGGGTCCAAGTTCATAAGATGTGGGCTTATTTCTTCATGACTGTCTGGCTCAGTTTTCCTATCTGATAGACAGACTAAGCATCTCCCACTTGTTATCGTGGAAGCTGTATGGGTATCAAGCGAGACATAGATGTGGAGGGACTATGCAAACTTTGCATCTCTCCCTGCTAGGACTCGGTGTCCAATGTGCAGTGAAGCAAGTTCTCTCCTCAACCATTGCTGTACATTAGAATTATGTGGAGAATATGCATCCTGGCCACATTGCCCAAAAGGGCAGGGCCTATTGTCAGCCTTTAAAAAAAATATATAGTTATATCCGGAAGCAAAAGAGTTGTGGATGTTGAAAGAAAGGAGAACTTGTATATTAGGGTGGGTAGCAGAAAGGGAGCATGGGGGTTTGAAAAATAAAAAGACCTATGCCAAGGGGAAATGACAGGATGGGGAAATGGACTGGATGGAGGAGAGTGTCCTATGGAGAGGGAACTGTGGGGCCAATCTTGAAGTGGGGCGAGGTGGGAGACCAAGGAGGCAGACACCTCCTAGAAGCCTAGGGGCTCCAAGTGTTCCTCCTGGTGACTACATCTTACCTTGTCCTCTGCCTCTACACTGCCACAGCATGTGTAACTGTCTGATGTGTACCTGTCTCCTTCAATGGACAAGAAGTCTCTGGGCAAAGTCTGTTTTGCTACTGAACTCTCAGCACCTAGCAAGGTGCCTGGCATAGACAAGAGCTTAAGCATATGCTGTCTAAATGATAGGAACTGAACATTTCCTAAGAACTTACTGTAGGTTTGATTTACCATTGATTTAATGGGATGACCAAGATCCATTCTTTTGTGGGTTTGGAATTCAGAGTCTTTCTGTTGTAGGATTTGAGGGTTCTAGGGACTCAAGAATTTGAAACTCATTGTGCCTAGATAGTGGATTAAGTTTGGTGAGATACTGGATTCAAATAAGAACATGGTAGTTTATTTTTATTTTATTTTATTTTTTATTTATTAAATGTATTGGTACATCTTATATATATGATATGATGACATTAATCATTGGGAATTCGTATCTTTTCATGATACATCTTGGTTCTTATTTTTTCCCCATTCCCCTGCCCTCCCTTCAACTCCTCCACACCTCCCTATATACAAAGACTTTGTTTCCATTTTTCATTTTTTCCTTTCCCTTCTTTCCTTTCCTCTACCCTTGCTACTTCCCCTTCTCCTTTAGATCTTTTCTTCCTGTTTCACATTATCTATTAGACATTTTGATCCTTATTTACACTTTCAGTTTCTCACACCAGAGAAACTACTCGGTATTTACACATGTGTGTCCTATTTATTTCACTTAAGAGTATGGCCTCAATGTGCATCTATTTAGCTATAAATGTCTCTAGTTTCTTGTTCTTGATGACTGAGTACTATTCCATTTTGTAAAAAACCCCACATCTTCCTTACCCAGTCTCCAGTTGATAGGTAACTGGGCTGTTTCCAAGCTTTAGCTATTTCAAACTGCATTGATATGAACATGAGTGCACATATATTGCTGTAGTATGATTTTTTAAATTATTTTGGGGAGATACCCAGCAGGGAAATAGCTGGATCAAACGGGACCTCTAATCCTAGTTCTTTGAGATATCGCCATATTGATTTCCACAATGGTTGCACCAGTCTACATTCCCATCATCGGTGGAGAAGGGTTCCTTTCTCCTCACAGCACCATCAGCATTTGTTATTGGTTGATTTCTTTTTTTATTAATTTTATTGATACATTTAAGGTATACAATATAATGACATTCATCACTGGAAATTTGTACCTTTACATAACCCATCTTGGTTCTTATTTTTTCCCCATTCCCCCACTCTCCCTTCAACCCCTCCACCCCTCCCTATCTACAAAGACTTTGTTTCCATTTTTTCTTTTTCTCACATTAATTCCATTTCCTTCTTTCTTTACCCCTATCCCTCCTCCTTCCCCTTCTCCTTTGCACCTAAACAACACTGAGATTTCACTTCACCCCAGAAAGAATGGCTTCTATCATGAAATCAACCAGTAACAAATGCTGACGAGGCTGTGGGGAAACAGGAACACTGCTCTACTGCTGGTGGGAGTGTAGACTGGTGCAACCACTGTGGAAATCAGTATGGAGATACCTCAGAGAACTAGGATTGGAAGTCCCATTTGATGCAGCTATTCCCCTGCTGGGTATCTTCCCCAAAGAATGAAAAGAATCATACCTCGGTGATATATGTGCACCCATGTTCATAGCAGCACAATTCATGATAGCTAAAACTTGGAAACAACCCAATTGCCCATCAACTGGAGACTGGATAAAGAAAATGTGGTTTTTTAAATAAAATGGAGTATTACTAAGCCATAAAGAATGCTACTGGTTGATTTCTTGATAGCAGCCATTCTTTCTGGAGTGAGGTGGAATCTCAGAAGAACATGTCAGCTTAGATCTCTGCTTCTCAAACTCTAATATGTATGCTGAGTTAGCCAGCAAACTTGTTATAATGATATATTCTGACCTCCCTTAGACTGGCAGTGGTTAAATTTTGTCTATATGATGCCAAACTAAGCTGGCGAAAATATCTCTTCCCAGACTTTGAAATAATGGTTTTTCTTTTATTCTATTGGTATAGCTATTTTGTTTGTTAGACTTAGAGGATGTAGTTGAAGTAAAACTGAGCTCAAATCCTGTCTCTAATACTTCCTAACATTGTGATCTAATGCAAGTTACCTGGAACTCTTAGCCTCAATGACTTACTCCATGGATAAAAAAGTCAGTCTCAAGAAAACGATCCTCTGATTTGAGGCTTCATAGGATGAAGCAGGTAATAGTGTCAGCACCTCCACCCGCTCAGCAGAGGGCAGTTCTGTTCTCACTGAGTCTGCAACTCAGGAAGTAAAGGGAGTGCAGAGCATCAGTTTTCCTTTTCTCTTCATATCAGATGGGAAAGTTGAGCTTTTTGTAGGAATGGCAGTACCTTCTCACTTCCTTTCTTCAGGGTGTACGAAACTTCCAGGTGTGGCTTAGGATAGCACTAAGGGAAGGGAAGAGTGAAAGTGTGAATTTCTCAGCAGGAGCTGACTCACAGGCCCGCAGGGAGAACAAAACTAACCACAAGCTTTGTGGGGACAATGCTAAGGGGACTTTGTGGACACATAAGGAAGGGAGAAAGAAGAGATCATCCCAGGGACCTCTCCTCCCAACCTACCACCCAAGCCATCTCCCTTCCATACTCCTATTTGGTATTGAACACTCATTCTTGCTCACTGACCTTGAGACACACTGTTTTTATATTGTTGGGCTACAGAAACCAAAGTAATTTCATATTCTGGCCTCTGGAAAGTATAGTCATCTGACTTGAGCTTCACCCTAGTCCCCCCTGTTTATCACCTCCACAGCCATTTTTCAAGCTCCTAAATAACAAGCTCTAAAGGTAACTCCTGGGGTGATTTGCACTGATTTTCCCTCAGCATAGGTGTAAATACCTTTTGTCAATGTTCCTTTGTCCTCTTTACCAGTCTTTCAATTTCTGGGAACCCATTAGACTCCAGCTAACCCTAACCTGTTCACATAACATTTTTTGGGACCTCACTCAACAACTCCTTGCTCAGCTGTGTGCATCCTCCATATTTACCTTTCCCATACTACTATACATTTTCTAGTTATAAGTAGGAGTTAGGAAAATAACCTGATTATGGAAGTAATCCTGTGACCTGATTTATCACTCTGGGAAAAATTTATATATTAAAAGAGTAGCTTCTAAAGCAGATGTGTTAGTTTTGTGGGTTACTACAGGACTGTTCATTATACACATGGTGGGAATGAAAAACATGTAAATGTGCAAGACTAAGAGTTTTGGGTTTTGATGATCTTCATTGGGCATTGAGCATCTACGGTTTGGAAAACTACAGATGACTCTGATGCCCAGAGTTGCAAACTCCTGGCTTATTGGTGGATTGTGCAGAGAATATTAGAACATTTTTTCCTTTGTCTACTCTTGACTTAAGAAAAACCTATCAGCTATTCATTACTGTGTAATAAAACACTACAAAACTTAATAAAAATATTAATATTTCCCACAACTCGGTAGGTTGCCTGGGCTGAGCAGGGTGGTTCTTCTGCTCCAAAGGTCACTCTTTGGCCAAGGGTCCGGGCTGGGCTGGAAGCCCTGGGCAGTCTTCACTCTCATGTTCTCTTCCATGTGTTCCCTCACGTCACTGGTGTGCATTTTCTCACTGCATGAAAGTCTCTGGGATGATCAAATTTCATAGATAGTGGCTGCCAGACCTCCAAAAGGAGAAGGCTGGAATTCCCTGCATTACATTTTGCAAAGCAAAGCAAGTCACAAGGCCATCCTATGTTTAAGAAAACAGGAAGTAGATGATACATTTTGGTGGGAAGAGCATCGTGTGCATGTAGGAAGGGTAGGACTCGATGATGTCATCTTTGGAGGCTGTTTGCTACAATGTCTTTCTACCATTGTGCTGAAGAAGAGAAATCAGAGGCACAGCACCCCACCTCTGAAGGCTATGGAATCTTACACTGAGTAGAAAAGTACAAGAAGTACATCAGGATCACAGGAGCACATGAGGACATCAATAGCTTTCTAACAATATTTGAGGACTTATCGCTCTCTAATTTGTTGTAGACCTGGCTCAAGTGACCAACTCCAGCTGGAGGAAACCCCAGCGGTTGCTCCACACACGTGGTACAGTTCCTTGAAACCTAAGGGAGTTTTGTAAGAGGATCACATGATCAAGAGAAAAGAATCCAGGGTTTGAGCCTAATGGAAATGGCTGAGACCCATAGAACTGCCAGGGTTTAGATCTTTGGCAGAATTTTTTTTTCCTTCAGAAAAATGCACATGATATCTTCTTTCAGGGCTTTCTTGAAAGCTCAAGGTGATAGATGCTGCCTGAAACATTTATCAAATGTTACACCTACTGCTAATAAGCTGTATTTCTCTTTCTTAAAAGACCTAACTTTGCAAATACATTTAAACTCATATGGCCAAGAAAGAAAACATTTTGTTGAGCAGTCATGGGTGAATTGGGGGAGAGAGCATGAGGAGCTATGTGTGTATTTAATGAGTGAGGGTGTATAATTTGAAACGTGGAAGTTAGTATGTTGAGTGAGTCACCCAAAAGAATTTCTCTGATATGGATAAGCATTGTGTGTGGTGGTTTCAGCTCATTTTCCAGAGCAGTGATTCTGCTTCTGCTTCTGATGACCTTGGCAAGGTCATCACTCCTGGCAAGCTTTGGGAGGGATCTGTGAGGAAGCAAGGTGCTTGAAGCCGGTGAGCTGTACAGGTAGAATCTGAAGCAACTGACAGAGAGAGGAAAAGAAGAATGGGTTACAAAAGATGGGCAAAGTGCCTGGAATGTCATGCCGATATCATCTCCTGCATGGTAGAGGGGAAATCCAAGGAAATCCACCAGTGCATCCCTGCCTCATCAGAGCAAAACTATGGGGAACAATGACTGCATTGTTTCACAAGACACCTTTTGGTCCAGTTGAGAACATTAGTCTTCCATGCCTCTGTCTACATCTGTGCCAGTCTTAGTGCAGTTTTGCTAGCATAGCAGACTGATTCGTAAAGAAGAGATTTGTTTCTGACAGCTGCAGGAGCTGGGAAGGCCAAAGTTGAGGGGCCCCCTCCTGGAGAGGGTGTTCGTGCTGCGCCGTTGTGTGGAGGAGAGCAGAGATCCAGGGCTGAATGAGAGAGGGCAGGAGCTGCGGTCACCCTTTCATTGGGACCCAGCTCTATGGACAACTAATCTACTCGTGCGAAGGGCAGTAAGTCATCCATCTCCCAGCCTAACCCTGCTTACAGGTCCCCCACTCAGCCCTGTGGGGCACTGAGTTCACCACATGCGAACTTTGAGGATGTGCTCACCCTTTAGCGGTGCTGTTATTTACCTACGATTCCAGCAATGCATCTTTCAACTCAGGAGCCAGTAGTCGGTACCCAGCAAAGAAGAATCCTGCTGACCTGGTCCAAGAGCCCCAAGTAGCAATCGGGGGTCTTTCCATCCCAACACTTTATTCCTGGGACTAAGAGCCTGGGACCTTAGGGGCAGACAGGGTGAGGAGCAGAGAGTTATTGTTTACTGTGTCACAGCACTCTCCCTCTGTGTATTCTCCTAACTACGCGGTGTAGTTTTTATTACCCTTATTTTGTAGAAGGGTAAACTGAGGCGTGCAGAGTCAGGCAACCAGGGAAGCAAAAATTCATAATCCCAAACCACCAATCAGAGCATGTATATGTAACAGTAAAATGAACAATTCAGAAAGATGTGTCATAAACTGTTTAGTCATAAACCAAAACATCCAAAAAATGCAAGGAAAAATGACCAAGCTACCTCCAACAGAATGTCATACAAAAATCTCACCTAAAATTTTGAAAAATAGTTAATTTGAATAATTTTAAAAAGCCTAGTTTAGGATATATTAAGAGACTACAAATAGATGGTGTTATTCTCTTTCATGGAAGTAGTAGTTGTAAAATCCCAACCTTTCTTTGGTCAGGAGTATGAAGAAAAACTTAAAATTTCCTCCAAATAGGTACTTCTTAAACTGTCATTTTCTAAGCATAACTCAGTAAAGCTGGAAATTAATGAGGAATCTTTATATATCCAGCAAGCAGATAAATAGAGCACACAGATTTTAAAAATAGTTTAACCATTGGAGAAAACGTATGTATTGAATACTCTTCAATATATTCCTTGGAGCAAAGAAGAAATAAAAATATAAATCAAATCTTATCTAGAAATTGTGAAAAAATGATTGTTATCCAAATCTACTGGATATAAACCTATAATTAGGGAGAAATGTGTTTCCCAAAATGCCTTTATTATTTTACTACTGAAAAGAAATGAGTGACTCTAATTAAGAATCTACAAGTAAAATCACAAAGTAAGTCATGAGTGAAATGGCAAATGCGAAGGGTGAGATCCCTGATGTAGAAAACAGCATTGGACTCAGAAAGGACAGAAAAGAGCAAAAGCTGTTCTTTGAAAAGCCCAGTGCACAAAACTGTGAGGCCTGCTGATGAGAGCCGAGTGCCACAGACTCGCCCCCAGCCAGGGTGAGAAATCTGCCATTTAAACCCTGTCTGCTTCCAGGGCCCTGTCCGATACATTACCCACTGTAAAACTGATTTGAATAATAACAAACCCAGGTAAATGCAGGTTTCTAAGATTTCCCACACGCATGGGGTTTGCATACAAAGCTGCAGTGACCTGCATCTTCCTTTCCCTTGTGCGGTTCTAAAGTAATTGGAGCCTGGCTAACACAGGGTTCTTTCAAGATGAAGAAACTCAAACTAAGGGAAGCAACACGAACAGTCCAAAACAACAAAGCGGCGTTAGACTCCACGGAACTGCCCGAACACATGGTAACAGACATAGTTTTGGGCAGATTATCTGTAAGTTAGGTTTTTTTATTAGCCCCATTTTGCCAGTGATGACACTGAGCCACAGGACATCGAGCCACCTGCCCAAGGCCACACAGCCAGCAAGTAGGAAAGCAGGATCACACCCAGGCTACCTGATGAGAGCTCCTGGTGACCAGCAACCCATGGAGCCATTTCCCTGCATTCCCTGTAGGAAATCACCTCCACTGATGCTTCATCTTTCATTCTGATGCCCCCCCGAGGGCCCTGGGTCTGCTCTGTCACATGACACTGAGGAGTTTAGGGAGGCCCATGCAGAGAAAACCCTCGAGCAACCTCCCCTTCCTCGGCTGCACTCATTCCTTCCCTGGGCTGATGCTTCTCCTGCTGTATAAGTGGAATGTTACTCAGATGTTTCCGCCCTGAGCTTCCTTTCAAAGAATGAATAAAAGAATGAGGTGTTTTGTTTTCCTTTGTTCCCTGGCAGCACCTATGTTAAGAATTTGTGCTTGAAACATGACTCATTAATTCTTGGAGCAGAGTTACAAGGAAGTGAACGATCATACCTCTCTGAGATGTGGGCTCGAGCTCCTGTGGGAAAGAATCAACGGGAACCTCTCAGGCAAACTTTCATTCAAAACACAAGGAGCCTCCCCACCCCTGCCTGCCCCTTCCCCAACAGCTCCCAACATGACTGTTGTTGCAGTAGCTCCATTTTCTTTCTTGTATGACTGTCAAATATTTCAGGCAAGTGATATCTAGTTCCTGTGCATGTGGGTGTGTGCTGGATTGTTCGCGTTTATAATTATTAACTGAATCATTGGTTTGTTGTTTGATAGGCAGTTGGATTTGGGAACAGTTATTTACAGAACAAGGCAGGAGGGAGGTGGTTTAAATACAGTGCCGGGTAAATAAGCTTTGAAAAATACCTAGTTTGTGCAGACTGAAGTACAATAAGCATTCAGCTATACTCAGTGAATTTTAATTCCTTCCATCTATGCATGTTAGGGGCAGAAATGATCTTCTATTGGAAAAATGAAACCCAGTTCTCAGCACATGGAAAGATATCCTCAGAACTGGCTTTCTAGAAAGTGACCTATGTGGGCAGCCCCACAGACCCCTTCTCCAGCCCCAGATGGATAATGCTGGGTGGAAGTATAATAGATTGGGTGGAATGCTCTCCACAAAATTCATGGTCACCAGGAATGCAGGAATGGCAGCGAGTCAGCCTGCAGGCTACTGGGGAGCCCCAAGTGGGCTGCTCACATGGTGGTGTGCAGGATGTTTTCTTTGGAAGGGATCATCCAAAGAATGTCTTTGCTTTGAATGAGACAATGAGGAGTGGGAAGTCACTCTGGGTGTGACTGCTTATCTCTCTTCTTTCAAGTGCATTGCTCAATTCCTTCCAAAACAGAAGTCCTGGAGCCAAGAGGCATTTAGAGATTCAGGGAGGACTCTCTGGAGGCTGACATTGCCCTGTATTTATCAGATCCCAAGATCCGTCTAAAAGGTGTTTCCATAAACTACTGCAGAGAATGAAAAGCGAGCTTACCACCAAATGTCCAGTGATTATCAACCTGACATAACTTCTGGGTAATTTAGCACCCTCTCTGTCCAAGTTAGCACTCAATACACTCCCATCAAAACTACTTAGGCTATGCACTGATATCACTACCTTCATTTAATTCAGCACTGATACCACTCACATTTGTGCCAATTACAGTGAGGCAGTGTCCTAAACCCTGGGATATCAGGAAGAATAGGCCATGACTTACGCCTTGGAAGACAATAGCCTCTTGGAGTGAACCAGAAAATTAATTACTCCCATCTTGTCTGATTACCACTGCTGCCATACTCACAATACCCTGTGTTGCTGTGGACAAAATTTGTAAATAAGTCACACCCAAATAAAAGCTAAAGTTATGATAAGCAAAAGCTTGCTTCCTTGTTCAATGTGTCTGCTCACTAGATTTTAGGATCTAGGGAAATAGAGTTTATGTCTCTATTCTTCATTGAAGTAAGTCTGGCATCTGACACACAGCTTGGCTTGAAGTATAAAGTCTCCGTTATTAAAGGACTGGACATAGCAATAGAGGATGAAGGAATGTAGTCTTCAAGGTCAGCTGAGATTAATGAGGAAAAGAGGATTTTAACAATAGTCAATACTAAACTGGGAGAAGTGGGAGACATTTATTTTTCATCAATGTATGTATCCATGTTTGTATGTATATATGTATGTGTGAGTGTGTTTAATATGTTAAACTTCAGTATCTTATTTCTACAGTAACATTATGGGAGTGATTAGAATATCGCTTTGTTTACACTCAGTCCTTACGCTGAAAATATTACTTTTATGCTTCCCATGGTTTGCTTTGACAGTACTGTGCTTACAAAGGTGGGTACTGGAAAAACTGAGGAGCTTCAAGGTAATGTTTAAATAAAGGGCTCTTTATTGACAAGAATAGACAAGAATTGCACAATATTATTTCTAAGTGAGCAGTTCTATTGCTCCGCCTCTTCTTCCTCCTCCTGTTCCTCTTTATTTTTCATCTTTTTCTTCCTTCTTCTCTCCCCAACTCTCCTCCTTGGCTTCCTTCTTTTGCTGTACAATGGTAAGTTGATAGAAGTATAATGGATTGTTGATAATAGTAAGTTGAATGTATAATATAGCCATAATCAGTTGGAAATTACTGTGCCCTGCCTAAATTGGGGGTACCTGAGTAAAATAAGTAAATGGTTGTTTTATGACACCAATTTTTGAATGGTTGATGAGATAACTGCAACAAAACCTATTGCCACCAAGCATCTAGATTGTATCTTCCAGTTCACTTTTTCCAGGAATAAAGTTTTTGTTTTGATTTTCAGATGCAGCTTTGAATCCTTTCTCTGAATCCATCAATTGTCTCCACACTGAAGGTAGGAATCAGCTTGGACACAGACCATAGACAACTGGAATAGTGACTGAAGACACCATTGTGTCCAGGAATGGTCTTGGAGTCTTGGCATAATGACAGTTCTCTTCTATTGAAGAAACCTTCATAGAGAAAACATAAAAGCATTCAGAATTACCCAACTGGTGAAAAGCACCATACATTTGAAAGCATTTTCAAATTCATCATTCATTTACCCATCTGTGCCTCTATCCATCTATCCATCTATCCATCTATCCATTTCTACTTCTCCTGACAGATAATCTAGGAATGGGGTTGATCAATGAGAGTTTCTTGGGGAAGAGGAAGAAGAAAATTTTCTTATTTTTAGAGTTCTGGCACTAAGTGGGTAATAGAATCACATTGGATAGCATTTTAAGAAGGATCAAAGGTTTCAGAAATGAAGAGGCACAACTTGTGGAGACACTGGAGTCAAGATCATAATGCCAGATGCTCCAGTAGCTAGCAAATATATAAAGGAAGACTGGCAGATCAGATAGGAACTTAAACTATTCATTCTTTACTTCTGTAACTTATATGGTGCCAATACTAGTACCAACACTGTGCTATGGACTTAGCATTCAATAATGAAGGGGCGTAACTATTTCCTGATTTAGTGGAGCTTACGTTCAGTGGGGAAAACATAACATATGTGTAAATTTACAAAATGTAATAAAATCAGTCAGAATGCTAAGAGCTCTAAAGATAATAAAGCCAGGTGACAGATAAAACGGAACCGAGTAGGCAATATTAAGGGGCAGTCTGGGAAGACACATCTGAAGAACGCAAACTTGAATGGAAATCCAAATGGCAAACAGAACTAGGAAGATAGAGTTGGAAGAAGAGCATACTGGGCAGAAGGCCTTGAGCAAGTTCACAGGTAGGCTGCTCCTCTCCAGTGGCTGAAATGGGAAGCCCAGGTTTATGCAGAGCACCAAGGACACAGGAAGCCAGCCGTTAGTCATCTATTTGTTCATCTGTTGGTCCATCATTCCGTCCTCCCATCCACTAATCCATAACCATCCATCATACATGTTGAGTGTCCCCCAAATACCAGGGCCCGTCCTAGGCCCAAGGGCTACAGGAATGCATAAACTCACAATCCCTGCACTCAGTTCCCGCAGTCACTGTGAGATGACCTGGCTTGTGATTGAAACTGTAACGCAGAGTTAAATGACCCAAGCTGATGTCACCCATGTGACTACTAGCAGAGCGTAAGCACTTTATCTTTCTTCCTTAATCAGAGAAAGCATTATGTGTGACCTAGTTTTTCAAATTCCCTTCCTCAGTAGGGCAACAATTAAAGTTTCTGTATTGCTAATGCTTATAATTTTAGGTTTCTTTAATGAGAGTATTTTAAATTAGTGTTATTTTAATTTTCCTTATCTCTTGAGACATTCTAGAGGATGAATAGAAAATACAATAATGCACATGAAAGCACTTTGTAACACATAAACTGTCATGCAGATGTGAGTTATATATAATTTTATATTCAAAGATATTGCTTCATGTATTAGTACTGCTTCCTCCTCAGGGATCTCTTCAGAGAATTTCAGAATAAAATAGACTTCAAGAACAATGCTTCAGAGATATTTGATATTTTCTTTAAAATTCAAACTGGCTCACAGTACGTTTTTAACAAATATTTTCTCAGTGAATGGCTAACATGGAACACGTGGGAGACATAGAGGACTGTGGTGGGTTTCAGTGGGTTTCGGTGGCTACTTGCTGGGTACGAGGTGCTGGTTCCTAAGTACACTGCCGCCTTAGGGGACTCTTGGAGTACTTTACCATGTGCCACAGAATTGCCATTATCCACCATGGGAACTGGACGTATGTGGCTGAGAGAAGGAAAACCATTGTTCTGGGGAAAAAGACATAAAATTGTCGAGGCGTACATTACCTTATCCTTTCAAAGTTCATTACCTTATGTATTATTCCTTATTTTTTAATAGATAGCTCTGAAGTCCTACGCTGACATAATATTGTGTTTACTTTTGTTTTTCCCACTTAGCAGGTGAATCTGTAAATCGAGAACCACAAATGGCTGTCTTAACCTAGGGACTGCTCAGTGATTGATAATTTGTGTGTCAGAGCCAAGATGTCTGATTCAAATCCAGGCACTGACTCTTGGGTAGTTTTTAAACTACTTTGTGCCTATGTTTTCTATAAAAGGAAAAGCTTGTACAGGCCTTGTGCTTATTAAAAGAAAAAAGTAAGTTTTATATACTTAATAATGATTTGTTGGAAGGATTAAATAAATTCATGCAAAGTACTTGGAATAGCACTTAATAAATGCTCAAGAATGCCAGCTGGTATGTATCTCCTAGCTTCTGTCTCCCATAATAGTTGGAGGGCAAGGGCCCTGACTGATTTTGCTCACACTGGCCTCTGTGCACGGCGACTAGTGAGGCAACTGAGTCACTTGCCTGGGTACGGGATCTCTGGCCAGAGAGCAAGGAAGGTGCTAGTCGCAAAAATAATATAAACAACCATGGTAAGTAATATACTAATGCACTATCTAACAAGGCAAAATTAGCACATATATTTCAGGATGAACATAACATTTTCAAGAGAGAAAGTATTTGTGACCAGGATGTAATAACGTCATGGAAAATGATTCTTTGGTGAAGAGATGTCATTGACCATAGGAATCCCTGCAGTTGAAAATGAGACATGCAAGACACTGAATTTGAATATGTTTATGAGTTTACCCATCCACAACATCAGGAAAGTAAAGTCATAATACATTTAGTTTAGGGTATAAGTTAAATATTTAAACCAAAAATATTAGAAATTTTAATGGCCTGCCTTTAGACTTTAATATTTTTCAAAGATTTTAATATTCTAGAAAAAATTAACCATTAAAAATGTACATTAAAAGACATTCCTAACGGCACATAGCAAGGCTTGGCATGACCAGGATGTCCCCAGTCCTGGCACAGGTGCTAGTGCGAAAGGGTGCTCGGCTCCCACTTGTGGGAGGGGCCATGAGCTCTACTAAGACAGGACCATACGTGTTTTTGAGCCCCTTTTCTTCAGTGTGGTGACAGGTACCCTGAGGTGGATCAAAAATATTAAGATAAATTTTTTTCAATGCAAAACTTGGGTCAATATCATCTTGACTTGCACATCAGTTAATTTGTATCAGGTTATGGAATTGGATGTATTGAAATGTTCACAAAGGGCTACAGAGCTGCACTCTGTGAAGTGCTAGCCCAGGATCCCCTTGTCTTGATGAAGGTCGTTATCCTTATTTTCCACCTGCGATTCTACAAAAGGCATCATGCCGTCCCCAAGAGACAGATAACAGAGGTTGTCAAGAGGGGCCATGCTGTGTAATTCTGAGTCTGCTGTGTGCGTGCTGACTAACATGCTGGTTTGCAGAAGCTCTGACCAGGATCTTTATAAGAAACACTGTACACACCATGACCCAATATATACATTTCCAAATGCTTGTATATGACTGAAACAAAAGTGTCATCAAAACTCACTTGAATCATGTAAGATGCATTTGATATTTCAATCTTATTCTAGATCTTTAAGATGCATTTTGATGACCTCAGCATTGATTCATGCACCACTGAGGACCATAACCCATAGTTTGAAAAATGCTACACCAGACTACATTTTAGGGAGGAAACTATTGTCTTTCTGCCATTGTACCTCGTATGGCCCCGGGTGCAGGGACAGTGTCTAATAAGCCATATTGGCTTCAGGCTTTGATGCAAAGTATGCAGATTTGGAGGCAGGCAACTAGAGTTGAATCCCAGCTTTGTCACCATCGGCTGGTTGACTTTGGGCAGGTGACTTTACTCACGAGCCTCAATCTCTTTATTGCTGATAGGAATGATGACGATAACAATAGTAACTAAAATATTTGAAGGGTTACAATGCACCTGTATAATGGGATGATGATTAGAACTTGACTCAGTTATTGGAACTAAATAAGGTCACAGAGTAAACTGCCTGCCACACACAGAGGACCCGATCATTGCTGGGCCCCTCTCTTCTTTATAGATGCCCTGAGCCATGACTCCCTCCTGGCAGTGCCTGCTCCTTTGGGCATTTGGCATGCAGAGAGCTGGGAAGAACCCAAGACTTTGAACACTGTGAGAGTGCATTACCAGTTGCATTCTCAAATATCCACCTTCCAGGCTTCCTTCTGGCCCATTTGCAAGCCTTTGGTCTGCTGCTGTGTGATTGGGTCCAGCTGGCCTTCATCCACATTCCCGCCTTTCCGGGGAGGACAGTGGAGGAATTGTTGGGTTTGAGTACACAGGACACAGCACTCATGTCCCCGGGCTACCTGTGCCATTTCTCTCGCAGGACATTTTATTGTTCTCATTGATCTCACCAATATGTGGGACCAGAGAGGACAGAGAGCTGGGCAAGGTGCCACTGTGAGTGCAAAGCACAAGGGACAGATGGACTGTGTGTCGGCTTTCTGTAAAGGAAGAATCATTTATACTCGTTTGAAATAAGGCTCTTGACTTTTCCAGCTGTCCTTGCCTTCCCTCTTATGTTGATTCAAGAGTGTTACAGTCCTAACATGTGAAATATCATTGCTTGTTCATTAAAGGACTTAATATAATTCTTATAGCATTACTTTTTACATATGTCTATCATCCCATAATTATAATTGTCATTCTTGAAAATATGTGAATATGTGTCCACTTGCTTGACATAGGTTATTTCAAATCTTCATAAGAACCTTTTGAACAATAAATTAACAGGCCTAGTTTGAAAATTTATGAACATGAGATTTAAAAGAGTTAAGCAATTTCCCTGAAAATTAATAGTGGTGGCTTTTAAATCAAAGGATAAGCCTGTTTGATTCGGAAGTCAAGTTCTTTCTGCTTCCAACATTACCTGTTCCCAAACTGTGTTTTCATTGATAATTTGCATCCATGTTTACTGTACTGCAAAATGCTTACTGTGTGCTGGCTTTGTTTTGCACACTCCACTCCACAATGTGTTGCTGATATTGTTGAATCCTTACAGTGCCCTGAGAAAGGCATATCGCCACATATTTTCCAGGTAAGGACCCCGAAGAACAGCTACGCTTAGCAAGGTTGGGATCTGCTGTAAGTGGTGGCTCTCATATTTGAATTGAAGTAGCCTGTGTCTTTGAATACAAACCTATGCTGCTCCCTTTTATTTCTTTTGGATCTCACACTACCTGTAGTAGAGAGCTCACGTTATCACCACTTCACCAGGGAGGGAACCGAAGGAATTCACTTGCCCAGACTCAGAGTGTTCCTAAGAGGAAGGGGGACTTGATCCAGATGTCTCGGCTCCCAGTCCAGCATCTGCTCCCCAGGTCAGGCCAGGTCATGGGGCAGCGCAGGCACAATGTGTGCACTGGGCGTGGCCCCGGTGTGCTGCCTGTGTGTATGGTGGCATCCATGGGCTTAGCTTTGGACTTGGGTGGATTCCGCAGCTTGGCTGAGGGAGGACCCCTCTCCTGCTGGTGCGTGTGGCTGGCTCCTCACACTTGGCTGTGTGTCCCAGCTCTCTGCTTGGCCTCCAGCATGGCCTGGCCCTTCCTTCAGCCTGTGTGCTGCCCACCATGGCTGCTCAGGGATTTCCTGTGGGCAAAGCATATTTACAGTTCAGCATATTTCATTTTTCCAGTTCACTTGTCTTCTGACTTTTCCAGGCTATTTAGAGATATTTTCTCTAATTTTTGCTGCTTCTAGCCTATTAGGATAAAACTTGGCAGGGCGGGGTGGGGGGTTAACTAGCACATTTCAAAATTTCCATCCTCTGCTTTCTGCATACAAAACATTAAGCACAAAAGTGAATGTTTGCCAACACTCTATCTTTGGTGATATTATAACCTGTTTATTAGCACTTTGTTTCCCACCAAAAGTATCCTTGAAAGCAGGTATAACTTTTCTATTTCTTATGACTCTTCCAAAGGGAATATGAAAAAGCTATATTTACAGTATGAACAGAGGCAACAATAAAAGACATGGGAAGTGAAAAACCTTTATTGGGTACCCCTGAGTGTTAGGTATTTTCAGATATACCATCTCATTTAATTCTGGGACCCTCTTGAGGTAGCAGCAGTTACAATTATCCCTGTGTTTAGAGAAGAGAACTACAGCTCAGAGGTACAAAGGAAATTTAGCTCAAAACAGTGGGACGGGACCTGCTGTATCTGGAGTTTATGGTTTTTACACCAATGACTTCATAAACATTTTTGAGTCTAGTAGTTCAGTATATGTACACAGGTGTCTATATATATTTGTGTTTCACATATATATTTCTTTCCTGAGGTTTTGTTTTGGTTTGTCTTTTTGCTTAAGTTCTTTTATTGGTACATTTTAGGTATACAATACATCTACATTTATCATTGGGTGCTTGTACCTGTACATGATGTATCTTGGTTCTTATTTTTTCCCCATTACCTGTGTGCCCTTTTAATGGTATGATTTTTTCCAAATACCCATATTTTCCATATTACTAATCATTCAAATTTCAGATAACTTCATTATTTTCAAATGTGTACAACTAAATTTGGTGAATCTGCAATCCATAAGATGTAAAAATTCAGGTTCATCAATTCATGAAGTTCCCTATTGAATCGTTTAGTTTAATACTGGAGTTGGAAGCAAAGGCCACATATCTATTCACACATACATGTGTGTATTAAGCACTGTGACTGTTAGATTTTCATGTCATTAATCAGTAATTGCAAAGTCATTCTGTTTTAATAATTAAGAAGTGAGACGATATGCAAAGCGTCTTTCCCCAAAGGTAAGCAGAGGGTTGTTTCCAGGACCCAGTGTAAGTTAAGTGCTTCCCTCATTTATAAGGAAAGGAGAGAGAGTCGGACTTGTGAAATTCTGGCTCCGCCCCTCCTTCCTCCCCTCAGTGGGCTCCAGCTTACCCCTCTAGGCCCTCCCTCCGTATGTACTTCCTAGAATCAGCCTCGAACATGTCTCCTGCTCAGCTAGACTTGTGGGGACATACACTGTATATTTAAAGCTGAAACTCTTGGTCTGAGATCCCTAAACCTTATATTAAAAAGAATGAGTAACTAATAACTTTTGGTATCAAAATCTTTTAAATTAAGAAGAGAATTCTTGCTGATTTTTCTAATTTTGTTCATTTGAAGTGAAAGTGGCATCTATTATGAAAATCCTGTCTTCAAGTGCAATTACTTCCTATCTCCACAATATATCTCCTTGTTTCCTATTATTTCTTTTATCTTGCTTTATAAATTATTTATATTTTGTTTCTCTTTTTTATTGCTAATGATTTTATTTCTTTAAAAATTTTTATTAGTGCACATTTGTGATACATAAAGAATACACCCAACATGGGGAGTTGGTACATAAACATCACATCTTCATTCTTTCTACTTCCCCTCTGCCTCCTCTTTCCCTCCATCCCTTCCCATCTGCACACGGTCTACCTCCATGTTTCCTATCATCTTCTTTCATTTTGCTGTTTAAATTATTTATATTTTGGGCTTCTCATATCAAAGAAGCCATAAGACATAGGTCTAATTTATTTCACTTAGCCTTATGATCTCAAGGTGCATCACTATCCTTTATCTGTCACATTTTCTCCGGACTTTGTGGAAATGCGAAGGGAAACTTGGGAGAGAGGAGAGGAGAGGGAGGGAGGGAAGAGGAAACATAAAGGACCAAGAGGTGGTATGTATGTGTACCAGTGCCCCGTGATGAATGTATGTGCTATATATTGCAAATATATAGTAATAAAAAATAAAAAGATCAAAATGATGCCTCGTCTAGGGAAAAATAAGGTTGAATATTTATTAAGCATCTACTTTTTCCCAATCACTGTGTTTAAAGGTGTACATTTAAAATGTATCTGTCAATGCAGCAAAGATTTTGTGCTTTTTGTAGCCATTACATTATAGTTGGTGTGTGGGATACTAGATAGCTGTAAGAAAAGAATACTCTTTAATCTTCATTTCATTTGGGCACTTAGGGAAGATAAGATTCATTGCAGACTAATGATCATTAACAACTCTGAGAAAATTATTTAGTAATGAAAACCTAAACTGGATCTTCACGGACAAAAGATTGGGCATGAGGCACGAAAATACAAGGAGTGTTTTGGCCGCTGTGAAAGAGAAAACCAAAGGAGACCCAATGCCACTAGAAATTGTGGAGAGATGGATTTATACAGATTTTATGACACTAGGATCCTCTCAAACCCTGATTGGGAAGCAGGAATAGTACAGGCATGGGAAACACATCATTTTAAAGCTGTGCTCTGCTACTTGATCCCTAATAACAGCATCAATGGCATTGAGTAAATTATTTAACCGTTTTAGGCCTCAAGTGCCTAATCTTTAAAATGGAAGTAATAAGATTACATCCCTGCATTGTTGTAGGAAATTACAGGAGACAATATGTTACGAATTGATATGTCAATTTGACTGACTGCTCACAGGTGGTTATTTTGGCAAATAATGCACTACAATAATTTGGACACAGGTGACATGTGAATGTGCTGCCCAAAATTCTTACTACTGGAAGAAGTATTTTAACGAAAGTAGGTCTCTCGTGTAAACATTTATTATCGAATAGACTCCAAACGATTAGTACAAACTGTTCCCTGATGAATTTCTTCCTCTCAGTCCTTTGCATTGGTCCAAAAGCACCTTGCATGCAATCCCTACTCTGAGGTGCATTCAGGTTTAGCAAACCACCCAGTGATGGGGGACAGAGCTCTCCGTTCAGTGGGGGAGAGAGAGGAACAAATAGGATTACAGACATGCTGCTGCTGCTGCTGGGCTTGTAAGAGTCTTCGCTCATCATCTTTCTGTCAGCCACACATCCTGAATATCATTCCCTTCATCAATTAATCACTTCTGGCATCTTCAGCCCAGTGTTTTGCCTGGTTCGTATCTGCAGGAGGCACAGTGTTTGCTTGGAAAACCAAGTGTGCATTAGAAACTGTTGGATAGGTTCTGTCACATAAGGGCAAGTTATGCTGTGAAATGTTTTCCAGATCTGTTTTTCCCACTGAGATATCAGCTCCACGAAGGCAGTTTTTTTTAAAGAAGTGCTTTATAAATAACTGTTTTGGATGCAAAAAGAGCAATGTCAGGCACATAATAGGTATGTGATAAGTACTCGGTAAATGAGTGACTAAATGAATTTATTACCCTCAGGCCATAGATTAGGGCTGACACAATGCATTTACATATGTGCAGATACTGATGTATATTAAATCAGAGATATGATAGCATTATGATCACCTGCCAAATTACATGCTTTTTTCTTCCTTCTAAAGCAAATTCATTGAATATCTCACCCTTCTCAAGAACTGTAACACAGAAGTGTGAACAAATTAGTGCCAGTTATAGTAAATTAGAGTTAATGGACATTTTTATATATTCACTTTCCTCATAAGTTAATTGGAGCTAATACTTCCCATTTTATTTATGTATTTTATTGGGCTCTTGTGACATCAAAACAAAACAAATCTGACACAATATTTAAAGTACTGGCACCGAAGATGGCATTTGTAAAATGTGAGCCCTTAAACGTGTGTATCAGAATCATCCGGCTTGTTCCGAAAACATCGAATCCTGGGACCCTCTTCAAGATTTGTGAATTCACAGCATAGCATGGGAAATATACCTAGAAATTTACATTTTAATAAAATCTCCAGATGATTGCTTTTCACTGCTTTATTTTTAAAAGTATTTGATTTGTATATTTTTAAATCTTAGTTGCTTCATAAACACACTCAATTTAAAAAAAAATTGTCCTGGGCCAGGGATTTAGCTCAGTGGTTCTGCCGCCTGCTTCACCAGCGCAAGGTCCCGAGTTTGATCCCCAGTACCAAAAAAAAAAAATCGTCCTAAGAGATAAGAAGGGAAGTGGAAGTGGGGGGTGACTGACAGTGTGATAACCAGCCACAGAAGCTTGGCGAGGAAGGACAGGACAGTGACCCTGCTCACCCTTGAACCCTGCACCAAGTACAGCGACTGTCCCGTAATCAATGCATAATAATTGGCTTTGAATGTGTGATGTTAATGGTGGTGATATTGTCTTTTGAACTCTTTGTGACATCCAGCATAGAGGAGGTGACACTTTTTTTGACAGCAGATGCAGGTCAAGCACATGAAATTCTGCTCATCTCTTGCCAAAAGGAAGAGGATTTCCTTCTTGTGCTGTCTTCCCCTTCCATCCGAACAATGTCCGCAAGCTGGAGGGAGGCACATAAACATATACATTGTGTTTGCACACCCAGGTCTGGGTTGATAATGACCACATTTCCTGCCTTACGAAACTACCAGACTCTCTGCCCTCGGTGTTCTCTTTATCCGAGGAGTGCAATTCATTTGCCTCCCCTGGAGGTGAGGAGGGCGCTGGAGCCACTCCTGGCCTTGTTGGCCTTTGGTTGTCTCTTTTCAATTCTTTCCTATAGCAGTTCAGAAGAAGACAGGGAAAATTCCATGGAAATCGTACATAAAGAGGATGGCTGAGAGAGGTAGCTGCTTGCCTATCTGTAGGCTTGATTTTTATTTTTAACCATCACAAAGAGATAAAAAGATCTGAGCAACTTTTATCCTGATTTATTAAGCATGCAGGAAACAGCTATGAACAGGTTGATTGCTACCAAGACAGTTAAGCTTCCCTCCTCTCTCTCTCTCTGTCTCGTGCACACCCACACCTGTAAGTCTCTATCTGTTTACTTCTAGTGAGAAGCACCTGGAAGGACCCTTAGGCTTGGCTGTAGATAGAGGCTCCAACTCATTACCCAAATGGAGGCCTGTGAAGCCACCTGCTCCCCTGAGTTACGTCTCCCCCAGCAGACAGCATTGGACCAAAGGGCAGAGAGTGACGGGCAACAGAGAGGATACATACATATGTATTACAGGTGAATACAATTTTTAAAATGTGTTCTGGGGCTGGAAGCTGTGCCTCTTCATTGCTTTTCCCAGCTGCCACCATCACTGTTTGTTGGTTCAAATCATCAGCTGCTTCTTATGTCTCTAGGCAAACTGAGAAGTCAGTTTTTCAAATGAGAGGAGAAAGTGTACAGAACACCTTCAAATTGAAGCCTTCATTGAATGTCTATAATGCACCAGACGTCCCTAGAATTTGTTATTATGCCTCAAATCTCAATCTCATGGTCTGTGAAAACCCAGTGTCCTTCCTTGATTCTTATGAACTCTTAGGGACTTTTCTCTTATGATTATCCTCTACTTGAAGCATTTGCTTTGTCCAGTGTCAAAATGGTACTGGAAGTTAGCCTTTATGGGAGTTTCCATGAAAAAATGCACTCAGGCTAGGCATTTATAAGTCTAGAACTCTTTCCTGAACATTTGGAAGTCTTGAGTGAAAGTTCGTGACACTTAACATATTGCTTCCTGCTCCTCTTTCTGTTCCCATCCAATCTCCTCTGCTCTTTATTTCCCTTCCAGACCGAGCCAGGTGGCACTGCATCTTCTCTCTCTGTGATGTGGAGAAGGAACTCAGCTATATATCACTTCTGCAACCACACAATCTTCTGGACATCGAGAACAGAAATCCTCAATTGTGGATGCCTCCTGGGAGAGCTAGGTCTCCTTAGCTGTAACAGTGACATTACACGAATTGTTAGGATTTCTTTGTTTTCTAACCCCTGAGGCCATGCTGAAGGTGAGATGGAAAAAAAAAGCCAGAGAGGGGGAAGTTACCTGTCCCAGGTCATGATACTGATAAGTGGAGGAACTAAGGTCTGAATTCACATTTCCCTGATTCTGAAACCCATGATCTTTCTATTCTGCCATATCACACCCAAGCACAGGACTGGGGAGGAGGCCTGGGAAATTAGGGGGAAAAAACTTTATCAGTGTTAAAAATGTTTCCCATTCTTGGGAGGACCCAAATCTATTGGTCCAGTAATACAAACTCATACGAGTCACCAAAAATAAGTTTCTTTTAATCAGCATTGATGAACTGTTACCATACTATTTCCATTCTATCAACAAGGAAGGGTGAAAATGCTTCTCTATGGTGTGGAGTTCCAAGCTATTAATCATATACATTCTTTAAAAGTCTTCCTCAACTTTGAAAAGAGGTCACAAAATGATTCATCTTTAGATAAGAGAAAAGGAAATGATGTTCTTTCATATTTGGTTTAAGATTGGGTTATCTAACCACTGGACTGATCTTTTCAATCACTGGAGTGAGAAGGGAGGAGGTGTGCTTTGTCGAATAAGCCCCTCTGTCTTAAGTGAAGACAGCTTCATTCAAAGGAAGGGGGAAATGACTCACTTATTAATTACACATTGATAGAAAGGTTCTACTTTCCTTTCTATTTGACTAGTTATGTGAACTCAGCTAAATCTTCTGACCTTTAGAGAGCATGATTTTTTGGCAGTCTACTGTGGCACAATGGACTACCATGTACGTACCTTTGTATTGAGCCACCAAATTTTGATCTGAATTTCTCTTATTTTGTCTTAAGACTATCTGGTAGCAGTGAAGTCTATCAGAGAGAAAGTCAAGGTTACAGGATAATGCAGCATAATGTAAAGCTGTGTACAGTGCTGGAGTAAAGAGGTAAGGTGAATGATATCATGGAAAAGCAGCAGATGAAGAAAATGTGGTATTTACACACAATGGAGTACTACCCTACCATAAAGAAGGATAAACTTGAGTCATCTGTAGGAAAATGGATGCACCTTGAGACCATAATGTTAAGTGAAATAAATCAGACACATATGCTTAAGTATTGCATAGTTTCTCTTATACAAGAACCTCAAAATATACATAAAGAGCAAAATGAAAGACAGATAATAGGCAATAGGAGATAGATCTTTCTTAAAAGGGAAGGGAACTGAGATGTGGATGGAGGTGAGAGGGAGAAAGGAAAGGGGTGAGAAAGGAATGACGATGTGTTCCATACATGCACCAACTCCACACAGGGGGTGCAGTCATTGTGTACTGCAAACGCGCACTAATAATACATAGGAACCACACAAAAGAAGCTCTAAGAAAAGGGTTATTTTTCCCAGAATGCACTAGAACTTCTCTGGCAGGTTTGTAAGCAGCATGTTCAAGGTTGCAAACAGATCTACACAAAGCACAGTGGACTTTTGAAGGATGGCCGTCTATGCAGAGAGCAGTAATGCGTTTTATGGACACAGCAGGGTGTGCGTATATTGCTGGGGTGACTGTTGTAATTACTGGTGAGGTAATCACTATTATTTTGAATTTTGTATAATTGTGATTTCCCTGAATAAAGTCTTTCAAATTTTAAGTAGTACCTATTCATCCTGTCCAATTTTCTAAAACTTCCTAAAAAAAAGCCCAAACATAACAAACCTGATTTAATTACCTCATATTTATTGTTAATAGCTTGAGGATTCTGCTTTGAATTGTGATTTGGTCACCTGTGAAATATAGGGATTGAGTGAGATAGTAGAGTGCATCTGGAGAGTATGGGGGAAATTAAGAGAGTACCTTGTGGATAATGAAGTTTCCTATCCTTACTTCCAAGAAAAGAATCCAGTTTTGTCTTTTGTTGCAGGACTTTGGACTCTCAAAAATGCTTTAATTTTGGGATGTGGTCCCAAGGTCCCCAGTTGCACAGAAATCACAAAATCAGCCTGCTGCAGACAGGCAGGTCTGCGGAGGTGGTCCCAAGGTCGCCAGTCTCCCTGAAAGCACCAAATCAGCCTGCGCCCCAGCAGCAATCCACTGGACCCCTCCACTCCTTTGGCCTCTTCTATGTACAGCCACCTGGTTCCACACTGCAAAGACGCAGAGGATACTGGACCACCAGACCACTGTACTGGAGCTAATCAAGTTCTCAACATTTAAGGAATTCCTGCCCAAAGGTAGGGGCTTCTGAGCCACCGTCCCACTGCTCCTGGTCCAGAGGAAGGGGCTGTCTGGCCACCATCCCTTCTGCTGCTCCCAGCCCAGAGGAAAGGGCTTTTGGGCTGCAGTCCCTCCTGCCACTCCCAGCCCAGAGGTAGGGGCTTCTGAGCCACCATCCCACTGCTCCTGGTCCAGAGGAAGGGGCTTCTGGGACGCCAAACATCTCACTGCTCCCAGCCCAGAGGAAGGAACTTTCGGACCACCACCCCTGCCTCTGCTCCCGGCCCCTGGCAAAACTACCTTTCAAAATTGATGGAGAAATAAGATAATTTCATGACAAACAGCACCTCAGGAACTTCATGAACACCAAACCAGCACTCCAAAGAATTTTACACAATATCCTAGGAACAGACATTGAGGATCACAACCCCAGGAAGCAAAGCAGAATGAACCCAG
>NW_004624735.1:28194397-28226044 GCF_000247695.1 Heterocephalus glaber
AAATAAGAACCAAGATGCATCATGTAAAGGTACAATTCCCAATGAGAAATGTAATTGTGTTGTATACCTACAATGTACCAATAAGAGAATTTAAGAAAAAAAATGCTTTAATTTGCAAGTAACAGAAAATCACTCTCAAATCCTGATGAGCATAAAAGATAATCTATTGATTTGCATAATAAAGAAGTTCATAAGCAACTGATTTCAGGTACAGCCAGCTATCATAGATTAATTCTATTTATGGTGAGGCTGACTTTTTGGTATCGTTTATGGACTGTCATATGCTTCACCATGCTAGTCTGAGGCTCGGACTAGAATCGCCAAGGGTACCAGCCATGGCTGCTGGCAGTTCGGCTCCCTACCCTCCTCCTTCCACCCAGAAGAGCTGGTCTGAGTAATACAGTTCCGCCAGTTTCTGGAGGATCAGCCTGACTGGATGAGCAGAGACCTTGTGCCTGTTTTAAACCAATCACGATGTCAAAGCACTTTCACTTGATGAATGCCTGAAGCCAGTCAGGGACTTGTATGAGGAGTTAGAGTTCCTGTCACACAGCACATCTGAAATAAGGACATTTTCTCAAGAACATTTAGGGATGTGTTATCAAGAGGAGACATGTAAGTAGCACTTTGAGTAGGAGGAACTAATGTCTACCTAAGAGTCCCCTCAGGATGCTATCTGAAAATGGAGTTCCATTACTATAAACAAATTTGAAAACTCTAGAGAAGACCACTCTTAAAACCCTTCCAGTTCCACTTATTTTTCTGATTCTACCTTCTTTTTTATTTCACTCAGTGTCAAATTCAGAAAGTTCTAGGTCCACAGCTGATTTTACTAAAGCTCAGAATGGGTTAATAGCTTAAGACAAAAAGCTCTACTATAAGTAATGGCTCATATATTTTCAGCAAATGTCCTGGTAGTACATCCCATAATTTGCATTAACCCAGAGGCCAATGTGTAATTATTTAAATGAGATTTTTTAAAAAGAAGAATGATTCCCTGAAGGTTGATACTTGCAACCCATTGTCATTTAGCAAGTAGAGTCAGTAACAGCCTTAAGGAAAAGAAAATCTTCGACTAGCTATAGAAGGTTTCACTAAAAGGAAAGAAAATCTTCCACTTATTATGAACACATCTGGAAGACCCAAATGTTCCATTTCTCCAAGCTTCATTCATAAAATAAACTCCCTACCAGCCTGCTGGAGGATAGCAGAAGCCATGCCTAGTGCCATGCCAACAACAGGGTTTAAGAGCTACCCTTCACTTGGCATCACAGAGTTCTACAAGCCGGTGCAAGCATGGTAATCTCAAACATCTGAACCACAGAGCAGATACAAGCACACGCAAACAGGTGCCTTCTCGGGAAAGGGTGCGGTGAAGAAGGCTTTCTGTGAGTCAGAGGAGCAAGTGACCGTTGAGAAGTACTGCAAATTCAGTGTCTTCCCTCAAAGCTCACTCTTTCCTTCCTGCTGCTCCCTTCATCTGAAATGCTTTCTTCTTCATCTTTCATCTTCCTGATCCAGCTTAGAAGTCATCCCCTCCAATGGACCACCCTCCATCTTCTGAAATAATTTTAACTTCCTCCTGAAGATTCATGATTCCTAGGGTTGCTTACTGTTAATGACTTTGGTCAGCTGTTTCCCCTGTGGTGGTAAATTTTTATCTCTCAGTTTCCTTATTGATAAAATGGGGAGAATAATCCCTCTTCAGAGTGAATATGAGGATGAATATGCAAAAGTATCAGGAGTGCTTTATAAATGCCTGGCACTCAGTAAATATTCAGTACATGCAAATTCTATTCTTCCAAAAAGGATAAAAGTCAAAGTAGGTTTGTACCATGCACAAGGTAAGGCTTGATTCAGCACCTGGGTCAGCCACCTAGCAACGGCTGCTGAAGAGCCCAAGTCCTCAGGGTTCCATAGACATCAGCTGAACTCATCTCCAACCACTGTGCACCTGGGGCAGCACTGCCTGGCAGGAGATGGTCGCAGCACGAGCCACTCGGGCCACTGGGCACTGCCTGGCAGCAGCTGCGCTGCTCAGGTCGCGTAGTCTTAGAAATCTGCGTTCCCCGACAGGAAAAGCATCTTGTCCTCTCGGGATGTGCACAAGGAGGACTCGATGGCTGTTTCCTGGGGCTACCCTAGAGAGGATCCCTAGGTGGGTGACCACACTTTGGCTATGCTAGATGGGGTGTCCAAAAACTTCGATGATTCTCCTCCTCTGGATGAGTCATCTTTTCTTTCTTTTATTTTTCTGGACTAGTTCTTCATTTTCCTCACTCGAATAGAGGACATAAATTCAAGTCAGTATTTTATTTCTCCATTAAGAGATGGTCATACATGAGGCAATAACAGATTTGTGTTCTGAAATACTTGGAAGCAAAATTGAAAATAAACCTAAGGTTCTACCGTAAGACATGATGACTCGTACAATTTAGGGATACATGCATTGCAAATATATTAGAACTTTTCTCCAGAAAATACTGACCCTTATAGGGACCACATGGAATCACTTTCGACTTTTCTGACTAGCATCAGAGTTGGATACAATAAAAGAAGAAAAAATTTTAAAAATCATTTCTTTTCTTTCCCTTCCTGCCCTCTTTTTATAGCTGAGATGGAAGCTGAAAGTCTTCATGCAGACTTTGGGATGCTGTCTCTGATCCTCAGCTGAGCTGGATTCCCTCCAACTATGGTGGATTTGGCAGGATCTCTTTTTCGACCAGGGAAGTTCCTACCGATGCACAAGGGAGCTTATTTTTACCTGTGTCGGCACCTGTACGGCTTCTCACCTCCAGCGATGCTACATGGCAGAAACTAGGACTAACGGCTGTGCTTGCTTTTTGGCAGTTTTATGGCTGGAACATAAAGCTGACAGGTTCTCTTCTTTGCTGCTTGGTTCCAGAGTGCTAAGGTTTAGCATTTTGCTTCTTGGGAACAAGCCCTCTTTGGGTCCTCTTGGCTTAAACAAGGAAGGAAGGCAGGCTGGGACTGAGAGGCAAAGTCATAGCTCCGTGTGTCCTAGTTATGTAACAACACATCGCCGTGTCCCTGTTTTCTCATCTGGAGGAACAAAGGAATCCAAGATAGGCAGAAGAGATGACAAAGCAGAATGTCCAGTTTCTGTGAAGTTCCAGTGAGACCCTTCCTTCCTTTCTATGCAGCCGGCACACACTAATCAGCGGCTCCCTTCTTTTTTGTGTCCCCATTGCAGGTTTATTCTATGGACAGCAGGGCAATGATTGGCCTCAGTGAAGTTAACAGGAACCTGACTAATTCCATTTTTTTTCCTCAAATTCTTTCATTGGTGCATTTTAGGTATACAACACATTTACATTTCTCACTGGGAACTTGTACCTTTACATGATGCATCTTGGTTCTTATTTTTCCCCCATTCCCTGCTCTCCCTTCAACCCCTCCATCCCTCCCTATTTACAAAGACTTTGTTTCCATTTTTTCATTTTTGCATATTAATTCCATTCTCTTCTTTCCTTTCCCCTCCCCCTCCCACTTCCCCTTCCCCTTTGCCCCTTTTCTTCCTATCTCAGATTATCTATTATACCTTTTGATCCTTATTTACACTTTCAGTTTCTCACACCAGAGAAACTATTCGGTATTTATATATGTGACCAACTCAATTTTGCAAGTGCAGAGCCAACCCTGGGCAAAACTGGAGCTCACTAATGCTGCTTTCCACTGGCACCCTCACTTTATGCCTTCAGAGTCCCTCACGGTGTTTGTTTGCTCTCCTCTTCTTCTAGGGCATCTGGATCTCAAGGGACCTTTTCCTTCTTATCAATTCTGTCTATAGAAAACATCCAGTACTATTCCAAGCTAAGGTACAAAGGACTGCTCAATTTCAACATATATTTGGGGATAAAGACTTAATCCAAGTTAGTGTCCCATTTACTGTGAGCTATTAGGTACAATCAGGCCAACATTTGACTCCTGTATCTCCATTTCTTATTTATTTAGTAAATATACACAAGGCCAGGTGGTGAGAGACTGGAGCAGGTGAGACAGGATACCTGTCCTCAGGGGCTGCCCAGTCCTGTCAGACACAGCTGTGTAAATATAAATAATAATAGTAACAGCAAACACCCATGCAGCTCTCAGCCTGCGCCGGCTCTGCTCTATGCGAGTTGCATACATTAACTTATTTACCCATTGTAACAGCCCTATATGTTGGTTAACATTAGCTACAGTTTGGAGTAAGAAAACCTGGACTCAGAGGGGCTGAATATCCTACCCAAGGTCACACAGCTGGTCAGTGCGGTCTTAAAGCAGTTTTTGTGCTTCGCCTCTCTACCTTGCTGCCTCACTGTGCTCAAGATGCTGTGATGGCCACTCACAGGACTGCATGTTTGGGAAGCAATCAGTGATACAGATAAAATGGTGGGGTGTCTTTGAGAGAGCAAAAGAATAGGGTGAGTTATAATCATCTTCAGTAGTAGAATGCTTGAAGTTATTAAAAGTTAAGCTAATAAGATATATGTATAGGATGAAATATTTGCAGCTAATAAACATGCAAGGCCATAGCATTAAACTTTACAGGAAATAAAGAAGGCAGAAAGTAGTTTATGTACATTATTTAAATTTTTTTTAAAAATGTGCCTCTTTACATATAAAAATCTCTGTATGTCAGACAAAGCACTTAGAACCAACAGAAAGGCAGCAGTCTCTGGCTGGAAGGAGTCTCTGGTTTGGGGAAGTCGTAGACTTTCAGGTACTGTGAGAGGGCAGGCCTGGGAGGGGTCAGGGAAACATTCTCAGGGAGCAGCCTTGACATTTTGCTTTGGAACCTGACCTCCACAGGACAGGTTTATTTGCCCTGTTTCACTCTGCCTCTCCAGAAGGGAATGAGGCAAAGCCACAGCGTGTCTGTCTCCTTACAAGCCTGCAGTAGCTTCTGAGTGAATCTGCCTTTACTCCTACACCTGGGTGCCCATCCTGCAGGCCCAGTCCCTTATAACCTTCTCCTACTCCCTCCTGTGGTGTGCTGTGTCCTCTGAATCAAGCTCCTGTAGTCTGTGTTATGGCCAAGGAAGGAGCTGAAATGCGAACCTGATTCTGATGCCCAACTTCGTCCAGGTTGGACTCTAGGTTTCCAGTGTGTACTTGTCCCTCACATGAGACCTCTGATTCTCTAGGGTACCTGCGTAGAGCCCTTCTCCCAGCAGACTCCTCTCCTGCTGACTCTGAGCTGGGAATGGACCCTGGATTTTCTACCCTTTTTACAATAATCATAGAGTGTAGGTTTTATCATCCCATTTTGGGTGTAGAAAAGGTCTAGCTCAGGACAGGTGATGGCCGGCTTGTAGACAGTTCTGTCTGTGGTGCTGCCACAGTCCTTGTGCATAAAGGCCCTTCGTGAGTCACTGCCTTTTTCACTCTCATAGCTTGTAAGTGGCAAGTGAGAGGGCAGATGAGGGCTACACCACCCACAGCCTTCCCTTCTGCTGCTGTGGCCAGGCACTGCTCTGTCTGGGTCTTTCTTGCCATTGTTTCCTTCCTCCTTGGCAGCAAAGCTTTCTGGTGGGGTAAGTGCATCCATTCTGGCCACTCCTGTAGCTATTAGCATGCCAAGGTAGCTTCCAGATCAAAGGGTCAGGGAGTGAGCCCAGGAAGCTATGGGAGCCCCGAGTGTATGTGCCCACACACTGCCCACACTGTGTACCTGGCAGGGTAATCTTTCATCCTTTCTGTGCCTTCCTGAGAAGCCTATCAAACAACTTGCGGGCTTTTCCTTCTCCTTTTTATCGCCCTCTGGAACAAAGTTAGGACTTGTGCAACTGCAGGGTTCTTTTCTGTGGGAACAATAATCTCATTTCAATATATGTGGGTGGGTAGATTATACATTATGGGCTGGGAGCGCAGTTGTAGGACTAGGGAGGGACTGGGTTAAATAGTTGTATGATTAACAAGCTGCTGCGTTTTTATGGTCTGGAAAGAAAGGTTACTTCAAGAATTATCGGTTCAGATTGAGAATGATTCACCCAAAAGTATTCAATGGTTTGGGAGTAGGAGTGTGGAAGGGCAAAGAATTTACTGCCTACTCTTTGAAAAGAATAGTATGTACTGTATTCAGAGGAGTTTACTCCTTTTTTAAAAAAGAACAAAGTCCTCCTCCTCCTAGAAGGAAAGCTCTCTACAATTACGGAGGGAATACGCTATATAATAGAAGTGCTGTGTTGTAGTTGGCCTGGCATTAAGAGTGCGTGTTAGAGGGGGAAGGATTGGGGATGATTTTGACCAGGCAGACCATTGTTCTGGGTCTTACTTATCTTGTTTGTTAGGAAAAATTAGAATAGATTTTTTTTTCAGTTTTCTTCCGAGGTCATTCCTTCATTGAGAGCTTATCGGGTCCCTCTTAGGACTGGACAACTTGGTATTGGGTTGGCAGGTCTATCAGTACTACTCTGTCCCCTGCCTGATTTCAGAACCAACAGAGAGAAAGTCATGGAAGTCAGGCAGATGGAGAGTGCAACATCAGCATCGCTAGGAGAAGCACTGCTAAGAGCTCGGGGATAAAGGGCCCAGCAGAAACGGCTTTCATCGCACCAGAATCTGAGAAACGCACCCATCCATTCTGCGCTGCAGGACTATCACAGAGGCTATCAGTCCAGGGCGGGTGGGGAGACTCTTCCCTGGCAAAGCCTGCGTCATCAAAGGGCAAGTTAGAGTGTGCTCTCTGCTCTCAGCTACCCCCCCCCCCAACCAAACAAAAGACAGGAAGGAGCTGCATCAACGCGCTTAGGAAGCAGTAGTAGCTAAGTCACTCCCTCTCCCAGAAAGAGGCCAGGAAGGTGGAAAGGAGCCCTGGGGCCACCCCTCACCTGCACGCCTCAGCTGCCCTGTTGTCTTTGGGCCATGAGAAAAGTCTGGCCATTAGGGTTCGGCGGAAGTGTGTGCGGTGAGGGGACTCGATCGAGGCCTCTTCATCCTCTCACTGTCTGCCTTGATGACTCCAGAGGTCCTGTGCTCTAGACGGCAGCACTACATCCAGGATGAAGAAAGGACTCTCAAACTGAAATGGACTCTGTGAACATTTCCCTTTCCTAAGCCATGGGATGGGGCTCTTTCTTCTTCTGACACTGGGATTGAATGCAGGGCCTTTGCACTAAACTACATCCAAGCTATTTTTTTTTTTTTTGAGACAAGTTCTCATTAACTTGCCCAGGCAGGACTTGAATCTGTGATCTTCTGTCCCATCCTCCCAAAGCTCTGGAATTATAGGTGTGAAGCACCCCACCAGATTTATTTGAGGACTTATCTGTTGTCATGGAAGAGTCTGTTCTATCCTGAATAATGACATTCTCCTTCCCAAAGATTGAGAACTGGGCACACTGAAAAACAAAGCAGACAAAGCGGGCTCATCAAGTACTTAGCTGAGTGGGACATACAGACAGCAAAGAGGAAAAAATAATCGCCATCAGCGGTAGGGGCTGCGAAGGGAACATAGAGGATAATTAGCAGGGTTTGTATATAAATCTGATAATCAGAGTAAGCATCTCAGAAAAGATGACATTTTAGCAGGTCTAAGTGGTACATCTCAGGAAGAAGCGGTGGCCCCTTCATAAATGACCTGGTGTTCTCAGAACTGCAAGAGGCTCTGCTCTCCAGGCAGAGCAATGGCCAAGTGTCTCCTCAGTCCATCGCCATTGGTGAAGAAACTTCCTTATCTTCCTCTTCTTGGTGTGGTTTCTGTCACAAAGTAAGGCTTTGATTTTTAGTTGACAAATATGTACTTACCGTATTCAGTATGAGTTTCCAACATCCTTTCCAAACAGTATTCAATTGCTTTCTGTGTTAGTCAACTTTCTGTTACTGTGACAGAATACCTGACAAAATCAATGTAAAGGGGAAGGATTTATTTTGGCTCACAATTTCAGAAGTTTCAGTCCACGGTCACTTGGTATTCTTTGTTCTGGACCCAGGATGAGACTGAACATCACGGTGGGGAAGAAAGTAACTTAAATCATGGAGGACAAGATAGAGGGAAGGAAGGGGCGAGGGACAGAGAGAGAGGAGAGAGAGGGAGGAGCAGGAGCTAGGGAAAAGATAGAGTCCCACGGGTACACCTTCCTGACCCACACCTTTCAAATTGACCCCATCTCCAAGGTTTCCGTCAGCTCCAAATAGTGTCATCAAATCATGACTCCATAATGGATTGGTCTCCCAAGTGAAGTTAAATTCCCCGAGATCCAGTTATCTCCCAGAAGCCCCACCTCTAACCTTGATGCACTGGGTCCCCACCCTCTAACACATGGACTTTTCTGGGGAAAATTTTAGATCTAAACCATCAAATTTTCCTCCTCATGCACTGCCTGGTTAAAAATCACTGATTCAGAATGCGTCTCTGAAATATCATTACATTAGTCCCATAGACCAGTGGAGATGCAGTGGAATTTTACATCAAAAACTTGCACTTGGGCTGGGGATTTAGCTCAGTGGTGCCAGGCCTGCCTTGCAAGTGCAAGGTCCTGAGTTCAGCCCCCAGTACCGCAAAACAAAACAAAGCAAAACAAAACAAACATATACTTTCTTTCAATTGATGGTCCAAACATGATCTGGATAGGGCTTTGCTGAACAATTATTTTGGGGTCCCCTGTAGTATCCCTTAGCTCCTATTTTAGTAATGCATCAGCTTCTCCTCACTGTCCACTCATGTTCTCCGGGTGAAAATGTGATTCATACCCTATCAAATCAAGACCTCACCATGCATCCAGAGATGGGTCAATATGGGACGTGCCCCAACTTGTTGCATTAAAAGTTAGGCTTTCAGTGTTTCTGAAAATCTAGAGTCTCTGCCTTTAGGTGTAGAAGAGAGAGAACTTTTTTTTCTACTGGATGTGAACCTGGGAGAGCATAGGCCGTGAGCTTCCCTTTTGCCTTAGAGTGCTTCCAACTTAAAGAGAGGTGCTGCACAAATCGGTACCTGGGCCCACTTCCTTCTGGCCCAACACCAAACTGAGAGTTGCTTTGTCATGGCTTGTAATGAAAAGGGATCTAATTAATGTAGGGGCTAAAATTCACATGGGGAAAGAAAGAAGTCAATGGACCAAGTATCAATTATTTTGCTGATTTAACATCTTTTCAGCATTTTCCACAAGTTTCTGAGTGTTTCAGAGTGATTCTAACAATTGCTACATCACTTTGTCTTCCTTAGTGGGGAACATATTTTTTTAAAGTAAAAAATAATTGCTGATATCTAATTATAAGGTTTTCTTCCAGATAAGAAACAAGAAAAAAACTGTAATCATTGCAAAAAAAAAGTTCATGAAAGACATTTACAAAAAATTCTGGTTGAAAGTTCTTTATTTAGTAAGAGCTTATATAAATGTTAACAGCTTGACTTTTAAAGTAAATTTAGTCAATACATATAGCTCTTTTATTCTCTCTCCTGGGATAATGTATTCTTCTTGGGGTACGGTTCTAATTTTAGTGGTCAAAAGGGGACTGAACATTTCAAAATTGATAATAAGTAGGTCAAGATTGTCTTAGGTTATTGTCACCATCATTTCATCTCTAAGGAGGAAGGAGGGAAGGAAGGAAGAAAAGAAAGGACGGGAAAGGAAAGAAGAATGGAGGGCAGGAAGCGAGGGAAGGAAAGAGAGGGATGAAAAAATGATCACATACCTTATTAAAACCCAGTTTCACTACAGTTAAACCCTAAGGTAAGTATCATTAAATTTTAAATGGAAGATTGAGACAGAATTATCATTGCAATTATTATTTATTTTTACTACAGGTCCTTCTGTATGTGCCTGATATAAATTTATTGTTTAATTCTCACAGGAGCCCCATGAAGCAGGCAGCACTATCAATTCATAAATGAGAAAGCAGAAATCCAAGCAGATAAAATGACTCATCCAGGTTCCCACAACTTGTATCAGAGGCTGGCTTCAACCCTGGTGCTCTTGCTCCCAAGCCTCTGCCCATAAACATCACACTGTTTTGTCCCTGTGGGCCGAGAGACCTCTACAGGTTGCTTTGCTCAAGATTTCGAAGCTCACTGCTAGTTATAATGGCCATATTTTTTTAATGCAGGTAAAATAATCAAACTGAGCTATTTTTGGCAGAAAGGGATCCTTTAAAGGATGTAGATAGCTTCCAAAATGATGAAGAGCCTCAGCTTATGCCAGCAGGATGACTTCTCTGCATCCTGTCCCCTTTTCCATGGATGTCTCTGTCTCCCCAAAACATATCCCCCGGGGGCTCTCTGATGTGCAACATGCATTCCACATGTTGGCCTTGGAGTAGCAGAGAAATGGACTCTGAGTTGTATTGGAAAGACTTACACTGTAGAGAACTACCAAGTGTGGAGAGGGTTCTCACATTGGTTAAAGGACAGGTGCCCAAGACAACTGAAGAACTGACATTTGAGTACAGGTCTAGTACATTCCCGGTCCCTTGTTATTGGCCGTATCATTCCGTGTTCCGGCGTGATGGGACTAACAAAAGTGCATGGATTTGTGGTGTCACACATGACCTACTCGTGATCCTAACGTAGAGAGCTGCTTCTGGACCCATGGTCATTACCCAGAGAGCACATGGAATACTGGGAGGGAATACCTGGTACACCTGACTCGAATACCGGGCAGCATTTCTTCCCTAAGTGGGGTGGACTCTTGCTGCGAGGCTGGTTGGTGCCTGTGCCCACACTTCAGAGTCTGGCGCCGCCCCAAGACGCAGTAGATTGTTTTCTCTATGCTTCTGGCTCTCATCTGGTGTTAGACTGGGAATCTCAGAGGGCAGAATCTTTATTAACGGTATTTCCACCCGGTAGGATTGGGCCAGGTATATTGTAAGTGCTCAAGTAAATATTTTACGAATAAAAGGAGAAAGGGAGGAATGTAGGGGAGGTAAAAGAGCTCTTTTGCCTCTGAACTGTTTCTCAAAGAGGGGCAAGTGTAGTTAGGTTTGGGAGAATTTTTGTGGAAAGACAAAAAGCAAAAGAATGGGCCCAAAATAACCCAGAAAACCACCTCTCACTCCCAATCGAGCCATCGCGCTCCCATCGCCGCCATCTCTGCAGAGCCCGCAGTGGGCCCCGGCCCCAGCCCCAGCACATGACGTCCCCAGTGAGGGACAGTCTTCCCCACCGGCCAACTCACATTTCACATCAGGTGAACCGCGCCCTCCAAGGACCACCTCCTACACAATAACCACGTCACGCTCCGCAGGAAGCCCCAGCTCTGCTTACCCCAAGCCACGCCCTTTGTACCCTTCAGGGCCTCCTCCCTCTCAGCCAGTTCACATTCCAGCTGGGCCCTAAACTTCGCCCTCACTCTTCACACTCCGTTATAAAGTCCTCTCCTCTACAGCCACCTCACCCTTCATAGTGGTCTGCAAACATCCCTACCTACACTTGCTATTCCAAGGGAGGCGCCAGTCCTCCCACCCCAATCACAGTAAACCCCAAGTCCCCGCTGTGTGAGCACTGACACCCCCGGGGAAACCTCGTCCTCCCCCGCAGGCCACACGGTGCTGCTCTGTCCTTTCCGTCCCCTCCGTGCTGCTCACCCTCCTCACCTCATGACCGCTCACCCCCCACAGGTGACTCCTGTCCTCCTCCTCACAACTGCTCACTTCGCTCCAGGATTAGCCGACTCCTCCATGAGCCAGGTTGCCTCCGACAGGAAGTACCACTCACCTTTCCACCGCTTTGCCCCAGTCCCCTGGCACTCCTCACCCCCCCAGAACCCTACACCTCCCTTCCACAGCCACTCCACACTCCTAACCCCAACTTCCTCCCCGCAAACCTTCCACACTCTGGGGTGAGCCCTGACTCTCCCTGCTGTGACCCCTCCGCACCATACCAAGCACCCGCTTACCCAGCCTCAGTAATCCATCCAAATTCTTGTCTCTGTAGCCCTTTCATAGTCCACTTTAATCCCACCTTTCCTCCACGACACTGTACACTCCACAATGATCCCCAAAACTCCTTTCCCCAAACTTCGCCCTCTACAATGAACTGCAGTCCACTTTCCCTCACACCTGGTGTTCCACAAGTCTTGATCCCCACCCCACTTCATGCTCCCTGTGAGTTTTGGTCCTGCCTCTACCATATGCCCCTCACGCCTCAGTGAACACCAGCTCTCACCTCCTGGAGCCCTTCTGCATTCCACATTAATTTCTGATTTTTCTCTACAAACAAGTCACATTCCCAGGTAAACCCCAGCCTGCTCACCTTCATAATCTCTTTTTCACTGCACAGTTAATCTCAATCCTCAAATCCAACAACCTTCTTAGCCCCTCAGTCCTCAGACCGCCTACTCCACTCCACAATAAGCCCTAGCCCTGCTCCCTAAATGACTTCATGCTCCCTAGCAAATCCTATCCCTCTTAGGCCCACCGTAAAATCACACGCTACAGTGACCCTGCCTCAAATATGACAAATGATCATACTCCAAGATAACCACGCGATGCCAGTCAGTGATTCCCAAGGCATCCTCTTCCCACTCCACACTGGACCATGTCACACTCCCAGTCTGCTCCACCCTACCAAGCTCCTAAATTCTCCAAAAGACTTCCTGGCAACCTTGACCCAGAAATCCCATCGGAGGCTCTGAAAGTTATGTGACAGAGGCTAAGCGATAGCTTTAGGATTTTTTTTGTCTAAAACTCGTGCCTTTTAAATTGCACCCAATTCTGATATGTCCATTTGCAGACAGATAAGGAGACGAAAGACTTTTCACCATCTGCCACTCTCTCACCTTGGTGGGGTGAATTTAACCTCTTGGACCGTGCATCTTCTTGTAGAGAGCCCACAGTCTCGTCTGCCTTGCTGACTGCTGCAGTCTCAGGGCTACCGCAGAAGGCGCTCAATAAGTAAGTTTCCATAATCTCTATTCTGTGACTTTGGAGTGAAGCCCCATATACATCCCCCCTAAATCTGTCCTCTGTTTGGCAACAAGGTTAATGGACCAGGAAATAGCTGAAAGTGGTAGAGGTGACTGTCCACAAGGTAAAACAACACTGTGTATGTATTTTGAGAACTCTGAGGTGTGCTAATTGTGCAAAGTATGATTTCAGGAAGTTTTTGAAACAAATAAAGGACTTGCAGAAAATTGGGAGATGTCACTCCACAAGACTTTGTCCATCAAGTAATTTATTAAGTATCTGCTTTGTGTTAGGAACTTTCAGATGAAAATTTATTTAACCTAGCATCTTCACATGTAATGTGTACTGCACTCTTATCCTGTAAGTGAAAAAAGCCTAAAGAAAATACTTCACAGGGAAGATGATAGACTCATGTAAACTGCCAATTAAAGGTGTGGTAGACTTAGGCATGGCCCAATCCAGGTACCCAAGTTAGGTGATCAGAATCTCTCTCTCTCTCTCTCTCTCTCTCTCTCTCTCTGGAGATTGGCTGCATGAGCCATTTGCAATGGGAGCTTTACAACATTTTAAACGTGTGGTTGCCAACACTCAGGGCAGTACCAAATTAGATTTCTCGGTAATTTCTGGTAACAGGTAGGACTTATTGCCATGGCTGGCCCAGTATTAGTAACTTTTGAAGAACTCCATCACAGGTTAAAATAAAGTAATGAAAAAATTTAAGTTTATGGAAGTGAAAGTCATTTGCACCTAAGAACCAAAGAGAAAACTTTAACTTCTGACCAAATGCCCAATCCATTGCCCTTCATTCATTCAGCTCTTGGAGAAACCAAAGTGAATGTGATGTTGAGCTGGGGAGGGGCAAGGGCATGAGCAATTCTCAATATTTCAAAGTGCCTAAAAGAAATTTCGCATCCATTTGTGTTAATACTTTATAAATTAACTGCAATGTTAAATAAACTGTGTTTCAAAATGGAATTATTGTCTCATTCCTGTTGATTAGAACTTTCAACTAGTAATTTGGGTATCTTCCACCACTAAAAAACCTAGGCAATGAATTAAGTACTAGTGAAAGCTGTCATAATTTTTGGATCACATTATTTCAAAACATTTGACCATTTGTGAAACTACAAGAAAAGAAGCACTCTCTGTGCTAAAAAGTCTAAATATCAAGTACTGTTGTCCCTTGGTATGCATTGGGAATTGATTCCAAGACCTCCCATGGGTACCAAAATCTACCACTGCTCCTGTCTAGTACAAAATTGTATGGTAATTTCATCTAACCCATGCTTACCTTCTGATATACTTTAAATCATCTTTAGATCATGCAATACCCAAAGCATGTAAACAGTTGTTGTAGTATGTTGTTTAGGAAATACTGACAAGAAAGAAATCTTTACATGGACAATTTGATATCAGGCATGTTTAGTACAGACGATTTTTAAAAGTTAGATGTGAGGCTGGGTGATTCCATGATTGCAAAATCCACAGGTTCTCAGGGCCGAATGCTCTGTCACTCAACTTCTTGTTTTCCCCCTGAGCCTAGAGAGGTTCCTTCTTTCTGCCAGCTCAAGGCTGGGAGTCCAGTACCCTATGTCCTACAAGCATGGAAGGGGTGTCATCTTGTCTCCAGCACTATTTTTTCATTCCTTAGGGCCCATTTATTAAATAACTTTCAATTAGCATCTTCTGATTTATTCTGTTTTCCCAGATAGTATATTTTTCATCTGTGCAATTGCTTATTCTGTTTTCTTTTTCCTTATTCCGCTCAGGTTTAACTAACACCGACTACTGATTTGGAGTGAGTCTTTTGCTGATTGTGCCAGTCTGCAACCTCATAAATAAACAGAACCGTGGCCCTGGGCATGGCTGCCCACTGAGAGAAATGGGAATGGAAATAAATGCACTGTTGTTTTCCCCACCCTGAAGGCCCAAGGAATGGCATTGAGGTTACAAATGTGAACTTGGGCACAAAGGCATTTTTTAGCCCAGCAAAAGTTTCATGGTTGGTGAGGCCAGCAGCGTCTTGGTAGAACTGGTCTCAGGATGCACAATGCACCCTTACTGGGGCCTTTCAGAGGCGACTCCCAGCGGGCAGAGGAAACAGTGGGGCCAGAAGAGGAGCCAGTAGCAGGATGGTGATGTTCCAAGGGGTGATTGGAAGGGAAGGGAGATGTCTGTGAGCGATGAGCCCCTGGTGTGTGTCTGCACTTTCCTTACAGGAAAGTCATGCAAATGAGTGGAAAGTTCCTGGCAAAACACCTTGACTGGCAGCAACTTCACAGTCAAACTGAAGGTATAATGCAGAGCAGACCTCTGCTCACACTCGGTTTCTCTCAACCCAGCAGGCAACTTCCTTCCTGACTTCAGGGGAGCAGAAATTGTGAACAGAGGAAAGAAAGGTGGTAGGCATCAGTGAGACAACTTCAAGAGCACTGAGCCTTGTGTAAACTGCCCGAGGCCTCAAGCTTTGGGCCTTCGCTCAGGTCAAGGTGATTCTGTCAGGGGCGCACTCAGAGCCCCAGAGGCATCGCACTTCAGCCCAGGGCAGTGATGCAGGGTCCCTATGTACCACTGTGTTCTCCGCATTCTTGCACTAATTCATAAAGACATCGACTACTTGATAAATGGTGAGTGGCAGCTGCAGGCAAGGACTAGACTAGATCCTTACAGATGCAACAGTGAGCAAAGCCCAGGCTCTGTCCTCAGTAGGTTTCAAGTCCAGTGAGGGAGACAGACATAGAAACACAAAATTACACAGTGTGAAGACTCAGCTTGGGAGTTTGTCATGCAGCCTCCAAGGATAAAGAGATGACTGCCATGGGGTTAAGAAGCAGAGAAGGGGGAGAAGAAAATAGCTAGGAGCAAAAGTACCTTGGTGAGAAAGCCTCAGGTCCTTGCAAGTATCAGCCTAGGGGAATGGGACAGACTCCAGGGGTCCTTCCAATTCTGAGATAATATGGTTCTACTTAAACTCACTGAACTTTAAGTGTTTTCCTACTGTAATGGGAATGATGGTACTGTCTTCCACACAGAGTAGTAGTGTTTATTGCTATCCTATATGTAAATTTTGGGGTACATTTTAAGGGTAAAAAATGGTAGCCATTATAGCTATTATTACTGTTGAATAAGGAGTTGGAGGAATCAAAGAACCATTTATTATTTGAAAGAAGAAAATAAGTTGAAATGGCATGGTCAGGATTTTTTCTGTACACTATAATAAGGTACTGAGGGAACTGAACACACAGCAGAAATCATGACCGATGTGGAGGCAATAGGATGATGCAACGCTAGGAGATTCAATGATTGAGCTGCTACTTGTGGCACAAATCACATATCTATTTAATTCTCACAGCAGCTTTCCAAGCTTAATATTCTTCTACCTATTATACAGATGAAGAAATGGAGGCCCCCGCAAGTCAGTGACTTGCTGAAGACTACACAGTAAGAGAACAAGTGGGAGGTTATGTCTCGAATTGCGTGGAGATTGCAGGGTCTGGAGATCGTGTTTCCAACTGTCTGACCTGCTTTGTGCACGGAGGCACAGTGCCATTGGAGCAGGACAGATGGGGACGCGGAAACTGGCTGGACCAGCAGCTTGGCTGGAGCCCAGGAAAGGTGCATTTAGTTGAGCACATTTACTGTCAGTGTGAGAACGTTAGCAAAATGCTGATATAAAATGAAGAGCCGCTGAAAGAGGGGAGCGGGCCACTGTGAAGGATGACCCGAGCACAGGCTTGGAGACAGACTTCAGGGCCTCAAATCTCAGTTATCCCACTCAGCAGATGTGCGATGCTGGAGAGCCAGTGTGATGGAGAAGGAAGGCCGAGACAAACGGCACACAGTACAGCCGTGTTGTGTTTACTTGGCCTGATTCCTTGGAAGGAAGAGCAGTGGACCCATGAACACCAGAGAATCAGTGCTAGGAAATGTGCTTTAGGGAACACAAAACCTGTCATTTGGAAAACAGAAGGGAAAGAGGTCAAAGAACTCTGTCAAGCTTGACTGATAAACACTTTGCCAAGTCTGAAGGAGGGGAGCAAGGGCAAACAACACCACCATTGCGGTGATGCAGCCGTAACACAAGGCAGACAAAGCTAACCCTGGGGTGTCTTGAGTTGCAGTGACCTTCCTCAGAGTACTGCCCATACACACTTAACCAGAATTCAGATTCAGAGACTATAAAACTGCTGCCCAGTGGCAGAGACTGTGCTGCACTGGAACACAAAGGCTGGATTTCACAACACAGCATCTACAGTCAGCTGATGATGATATCTTCCAGGGTATTTACACCTGTGAACTTCAATGTTGCTGGATAAATGGGACACTGATATCCACCCTATGTATGACTGGTTCAAAAGCCACATTCCATAGAGTTTGCTAAGACATTCCACTTGTAATGGGATACATAGGATGATAATTGTCAATATTATGATAACAATAGCAGCACAAACAACATCATAACTGCATCTCTTAGTTTCTTTTTTAGTTCCTCATCATTGACCACATACAGAAAGCAGAAATAATAGCTGGCATAACCATGATCTCTTTCCCCTATGCAAAGAGTGGGGAGAAGTTGATTTCTGAGAGTCTAGAGGAGCAATTCTCAAAGCGTGGCCTGGAACCTGCAGCCTCCACACCAAATCACCTGGACATTTGTTAAAATTGCAGTTTGGGGGATCCATCCTTGAGCTACTGAATCAGAAACTCTGGGGATTGTAAAGGTCATCTACTTAACAAATTTGGTAACTGGTCACCTAGAAAGGATGTGATCATCAGGCAAAAGACATGACCAAAATACTGTACACCATAAAAGAAAATATTCCCAGGGTGGAGGAAAATGACACTTTGATGATGAGCTCTAATTAGGTGATCTAAAGCCCTGGAAAGTATGCACCTACTCAGCATGAGCTAAAATAAAAAGGTTTTAAAAATAATTTCATCTTTTCTCTCCACAGTGGGTTAATAGTATCCTCCCCCCACAAAGTGATGTCCACTCAGCACCTGTGAGTATGATCTTACTTGGAAATAGGGTCTTTGTAGCTATAACCAAGCTGAGAGATGAGATGACACTGGAATGATGACACCCCACGACCAGTGTTCTTAACATGGAGAGAAATTTGGAGACATGGAAGGACAAGGAGGAACGTCATGGGTAGATGGAGGCATCGATGAGCTGAGAAGCACCAAGGATCCCCAGCAGCCCTCAGGACTAGGAAGAGGCATGGAGCAGATTTGCCCCCAGAGCCCTCAGAAGGGACCGACTCTGCTAACATCTTGATTTCAGACTTTGGGTTGCCTGAACTATAGCAGAATAAATGTTGTATTAAGCCACATGGTAGTTTGAGGAAACAAAGACATTTCCCCTTTAAAATTAAACATTTCTCAAAAGGGAATGGGGAAAAAATAAGAACTAAGATAATCATGTACAGGTACAAGCACCCAATGATAAATGTAAATGTATTGTATACCTAAAATGTACCAATAAAAGAATTTAAGCAAAAAATAAAATAAAATAAAATTGAGAAGCCACTCCAGTATCTCCCAGTTTCTCGTGACTCTCAGTATTTCTTCTTTTCTAAATATCCACTCTTTCCTTAAGTTGTATTGCCCAAGATCATGGCTCATGTGTCTATCTTCAGCTAAGACCCCCTTCTCTGGGGGTTTAGATATTCAACAACATAATTGAATGGACCCTGGCAAGATGGTACAGAACAGTGGGTAAGCTGTGCTGGATGTACAGTTAGTGTAGTTTTGGAGAAAGTGATGTAACGCTGTGGACCTCAGTTCATTCTCTGTGGAATGGAAGGTGTCAGCATGCACCATCTTGTGAAGTGGGAGTCAATGCCTGGTACACAGTACAGTGAAAACATTATTGTCTCTATCAAAACCGACTCTAGTAACTACTGGGAATGATTTTAACTTCACTTGGCCATCTCTAGCTCACTGTGCTTTTCCCCTGACACCAGTCATCTTCAGTGCTTCTCATCTCAGGGCTTGACACCACCACTCACATGGCTGCTCAGGTACCAGGTTGTCTTTGATGCTGTCATTTCCCTCCCTCCAAATCTGTCACCAAGTCCTGTGGTTTATACATCCAGCAGACACATTTCAAATCCACTCCCTTCTCTTTATCCCTATAACTTTTATTCAAGTTCTCTTGCTTCTCATTTGGATGACAACAAAGATGTCTTAACCGGTCTCCCTGCCTCACTCCTGCCCTATTTCAATTCCCCTTCGACAATGCAGAGAAATGAATCCTACATAGACAAATGCAAATGAATGAATGCAGTAAGCCTTCCTCAGTCCTGAGGGGAGACTACTGAATATGAGAGAAGAAACTACCTTTCCACCCTATTATGACCTATCATCTGGTAGTCAGGCTTAGTAGACCCCAAGCAGATGTTTGTTAATGAGTGAACAAAGCAAAGAACATTAACAAGAATGAAAAGGGGCTCAGGCTTTGTGATTTCTAGTTACACCCTTTCTTCCTTGGTTTCCACACTACCATTCATAGGAAGAAGAGTGTACTCTAGAGTTCTAGGTGTTCTAGGGGAGACCCCACATTCTACTTTCTACCATTCACAGCTCTGCCTCCAATGTCTTAGAGAAGATTGTGCCTACTTCCATCAGACACCATGAGTCCAGGACAATGAGACCATCTTTTCTCCCCCAGTTATACCCCAAATACACATCTTTATAACACCCAAGTGATCTCCCCTTCACCTCTCCTCAATTCCAAGCCATCCTGTTGTGGTTTTTGTAACTCCAGATCAGCCAGTGGGAAGCCCTCCCACCGCACTGAGCCTGTACCCCTTCTTTACCCCATTTTGCTGTAACTAAAACTAGGAACTGTGCTTCTCCATAAAGTCCCTTTAGTGTGTAGGGTTTTTTGTTTTTGCTTCTCTCTCCCAGGAGTCTGCAGATGGGATGAGTGTCCCCTTGTTTCATTGTAGCCTCCAGTCTCTTCTTCCTCCATCAGTGGAAACCCAATTTGAGTTTAATGTCATCAGTCGATTCCATCAGTTGCCTTCCTTACCTCAGGCATCTGCAGACTCATGATTCAGACCCCACACCTTATTCCTTTCAGATTTTAACATCTGGCTTGTTCTTTCAATCTTAATTACTGTTCATATAGTAAACTGGCAATTTCACAGTCAATGACGACCATCCTTTCAGTAACTTCCTAGTTTTTCAGCTTTTTTACCTCTTTTCTCTCCTCTCCAAATCTTGGCATTAAAATAACTGGTGTCCCCCATAATCTCAGTTTCAGGTGTCCCACTCCTTCACCCCCACATTCGGCCTTTTTTTCTCACTCATTCTAGGATCTTGACTTCACAAAGATTTGATGGCATAACTACTTAAAAATCTCAGGATCTCATTTCCTATTTAACTGGGGAAACAAGGGAAAACAGAAGACAATTTTTTCATAATGCTGCTTATATCTGGTATGTATCTGCACAACACAGTCACCCTTTTCTGAGGCAGTATAAAGGGACATTCCATGTTTGTGTCCAAGGCCAAGCTTTGCACATTTGCCCCAGAACCCTGGCCCCTTGCCTGCTCAAGGATGCTGCTCCATCAACCAACTTTGACTTCCACACAAGCATTTGCATTAGGAAATGAAGGAAATGTGTAACTCTTCCTATCCTCAAAACTCCTTTCCTTGCTGCCAAATTTCCCTCCTGGTGCTGCTATATTTCCCTAGCAAAATGCCCCCAAATAGATGCTTATTCTTATTGTCTTTGTTATTTGTTCATTTCTCTCTATGGAACTCACTTCATTCTTCTTTAAAATAAACGTCTCTTGATAATGTCTCCAAGGCAACCATGTGGCCAATCACATTCTTAGTCTTAATTAACCTATTGGCAGCAATTGGCCAAGTGACCACTCCACTTGTATCACAAAGATATTCTCATTTCTTCTAGCATACCACCCTCATATTCTTCACTGCTGTTTCATCTGTCTTTTCCCTCTTTGCTTCTCAACTTCCTGACCACTAAAGCTTAGCATTTACTACAGGACTCAGGCAGCAAGCATTACTTTTCTATATCCTCATTCCACCAGGGACTTGTGGAATAATACCATCTACATCTGATCATTCCTGAATTTATGTGGCAAGGCTATGTCTCCCCCAAAAATGAAATATCATAAACTGATATCTCACTTCTAGTTGGAGATTTCCATCTGAGTGTCCAAAAGATTTTATCCAAAGGGTCTTCTCCACCTCAATACATGTCAATTTCATCTTTCCATATCCTCCCAAATCCTGGTTCTTCTTTGCTCACACCCATATGTAATTCATTGGTAAATTGTCTTGGTTCTAGGATCAAAATGCTTTTGGATCTATTTACTTCTCCAGCATTCCTCTGTTGTCTGAGTGACTAGCATTGTTTACCTGGTTTATTCAATAGCCTGATCTCTCTGATTGTGCCTCTGGCTCACTTATAGTCTGCTCCTAACTGAGCAGCAGCATAATATGTAAATCCTATAATGCTGCAGCCAGCATAAATTCGTTTAGCTTTTTATTTGACTTATGGTGAAAGTGTGAATTCTTGGAATGCTGTGTAAATGTTCCTCTCGGATCTGCCCTCCATGATCTCTGGCTGTTCCCCTCACTCTCTCCCCTTGTGCTTCTTTCACCTTGGCTTCCCTGTCTGCCCTAGAAAAGAGCCCACAATCCTTGCCTCAAGGTCAATGCCCTTAAATGCTTCCTCTGCTCAGGATACAGTTCTTCTGGATGTCGGTTACTTCCTTCAAATCATTGTTTAAATGTCACTGTCTCTGAGATGCCTTCCTTCATTGTATTTTAAATTGCATGCCTGTTCCAAGAAGGGCTTTCATCTCTTTTCCTACCTGCTGTTATGGCTTAAATGTATTCCCCAAAGTTCACACTTTGGAAGCTTAGCCCCCAGTGCAGCAGTGTTGAAAGATGAGACCTTGAAGGGTTGGTGGGTCATGAGGGCAGGGCTCTATGGATTAGCATTGTGATTACAAGAGAGTTAGTCATCCCATCCAAGAGTGTGTTCTTATAAAAGTGAGTTCTCCCTCCTGGGCTCGTTCCCTTTCTTGTTCTTCTGCCTTCAGCCTGGATGGATTCCTTTAGCATGCATTCCTTCCCCAGACATAGGCCCTTGACCTTGGCCTTCTCAGCTTCCTGAACTGTAAGGAGTAAATCTCTATATCTTTTTAATAAATTACTAACCTGTCATATTCTACCATAGCAGCACGAAAAGGACAAAGACATCTTTGCTTATTTCCAAGTTTTTTTGTTTTGTTTTGTTTTGTTTTACCATTTAATCTAGTTTTTTAAAAATGTGATTGCATGCTCCCATTTGCAGGTCAGTGCCATAGGGGCAGGAACGTTTGTCCCTTGTGGTCCCAGTGTTTGGAAAAGTTCACAGCACATAGTGCGCACTGACTGAATGGATCTCACTGCATGTGTTTCCTTGTTGTAGCCTGAAATATAAATGGGAAGAGAGAGGAGGTCTCATTCAGAATGAGAGCTGTGGCCCTGCTTCTACCACTCATGTGCGTATGGCTCTCCACTGGCCACTTGTGGCCCTCCTCTCTCTGAGGAATGACCAGCAGTTGGAGAAAGTGGTGGTGCTATGTTGCTGTCTCATAGTCCTGTTCTGTTTCTCATTTATGCTGCACTGTCTGCTTTTGGTTCCCATAGTGGGTTGTGTTGTTTTATCTCAAAATGTTCAGTCATTTGAACACTTAACCTTGGATTTTAGTCTTACAGACAGTGGCCATCAGCCCATTTGGGATTTCCTCTCTTTTTTGCTTTTTTATTCCCTTTCTGTATATAAGTGACTTAATTGGCACTTGGTGAATCACTTCTCTGTCATTAGAATTTAGATGATACGGAGAAAATAAAGCAACTCCATGACCATTTTCACCGAAGTTTCACCACCTTTGTCACTCTGCTTCCTGGATTCTTTGTCACCTGGCATGATGAATTCTTCATAAGTTTAAGAAAAAAATAAACTTTAAAAAGTTTTTAAAATTGCTATGGAAAATTAAAACCTATGCATACATTGAAAGAATAGCACCACGAATCCCTGTGTAGCCAGCTCCTCTAGTTCCTAGACTTCTTACTTTTCCTTCTGTCCCTGTAAAATCAATGACTGCTTCTTTCTCTTTTGTGAATAGAACCAGTTTAAAAACAATGACTTCATTGCTTAATATACATTTTAAATCATAGTGAGACAATAATGTGAAAACACAAGGTTTTGATGTGCTGAGACCTGATTTTCTTCACAGAAAGGAAAACAAATAAAAAATGTCCTAAGCCTTCCACAAAGGAGGACATTGAAGTCTGTTCATAGAGTAGATTGTAAAACTAGTGAGAGTACTGAATCTGAGGCAGGGTAGAAAAGGAACAAGATAACCCCTAAAGCCACTCGGGTTCTCAGGAGGACTTTGAGGACTAAGTCTGAGAGCCTAAGGGGAGCTATCAGACTACTCGAGTTCCAGCTTGGCCTTTGGTCTGGAAAAGAATAAAGAATTAACGAAGATATTGATAGATGGCTTTGGTTATAAAATAGTTGTCACATAGAAGAACCCATAGATCTGTTCTAGTCTATTCCATGGATCAGGAAAGAGGACAGAGAAAATGTGCTAGCCAGCCATCCCATGACTGAGGCACAATATCAGGCACCCACAATTTAAAGGAAAGTTTAACTGGGCTCAGAGTTGCAGAGGATCCAGTCCATGGTCATCTGATTCCAAGGCAAAAACATGTTGCGAGGGCACAGTGGAGCAAAGCTGCTTAGTTCATGGTGGCCAAGACGCAGAGCCAAGCAGGGAACAGTGCCAGAAAGAAAAGGCCTGGGGCCAATACACAGGCTCCAAGTCCATGCCTTCATGGCCCACCTGAACATACCCAGATATATACTTTACTGATCTTCTGAGCTGATTTCAAAGTCAATTAAATTGGCACTTTAGTATAATGGTCACACCCTACCCCTTGTAAACTTCACACCCAAACACAACTCCTTAAACCATACCTAATCTCCAGATAAACACAATAATAAATTCATGATTCCATCTAACATGGTAGAACCACCTTGCCTACAACCACAATTGCAACAAATCGCTTCCCCAAAGTGTGAAGAGTTCAAGTATTTTTCAAAAGTTCAAGTCCAAGACACTTCTGAGCCTCAAGGTAAATTCTTAGTTGTGAATCTCTATAAAGATAAAAAGTTACATAATCCCAAAGTACAATGCCACAGGGTAAATATTTCCATTCCAAAAGGGAGAAATAAGGTTATAGATAACAATCAAACCAAAGCAAGACTGGAACTAGGCAAGGTAGACATTAAGTCCTGTCACTTAATATCCAGTATGCAGTAACAGATGTGAGTTCCAGAGAACTTGGGCAGTCCCACCCCTATGTCCTTATGGGTTTCAGCCCACATCCCTAGTTCTGCTCATAGTCTGCAACTTTTCTCACAGATGTTTCTTGTTCCTGGCATCTCTGACTTCCTGCAATGTCCACCGCACCTTTGCCTTCATTCCTACAGCTTCACACACTGCCCTCTCAGGGACCATGTGTTTGACATCCCAAGCCTTCCTTTGAAATTTGGGTGGAAGCTGCCCTGATCCTCTAACTTGTAAACACTGGATTATAGTAGAATCATACTCCCATGGATGATGCCAAGATCTGACACCAGCACAAGGACTAGAGAGGCCCCTTTGAACCCTGGCTATGGTAGCCTCAGAGTCCATGGATATGCTGAGCATGATGAAATTCATCCCATAAAATCAATTCCCTAGACAGGTTTTCCTGAGCAAGTAGCCCAGGGGTTCTCTTCCTACAATGAGTGGGGTCTTTCAGATTCCTAAGATGCCTTCAAGGCATGTTTCTTCTTGTCCCTATAAAAATATTTGGTTTCCTTTTAGTGGTGTCAATCTTTTCAGCAGCCATGCTTCATTTTTTTGGGCCCTAATTTAACTTTTTAAAATTTTTCTGCTTTGCCTTCTACCAAATTTCTCACTATAAATCTGACTAAAACCAGCCAACAGTACTGATGCCACAGCCTGAATATTGGGCTGTCTTGAAATTTCTTCCACCACATTGATTAATTCATTGCCCTTATTATTGACCTCTTGCAAAATTGCAGGACATGGTCAAAATGTCAAAAAATTTTCTGTCAGACCGTAACACACTCTAATTTAACTGCAATTGAGTCCTTGTTCCCAGCTGAAACCTCCTGAGCCTGCCCTTTACTGTCCACATTCCTATGAGCATTCTGCTTCTCTGAGCTGTGACTAGAATTAGACACTGTTTACAGCAATCTAGGGCATCTTTATTCAACAAGTCCAAACCTTTCCAAACTCCTCCCACAAGCCACTTCCAAAGACTTCTAAACCACACTGTCAGGCACAATCATAGCAACAACCTTATTTATCCAGTACCAATTTTCTGTTTTAGTTAACTTTTCCTATGATGAGACACAATACCTGGCATTCACAATTAAAGAAGAGGTTTAATTTGGCTTCTAGTCTCAGAGGACTCATAGTAGGATAGGTCCAAGGCAGAAACATCATGTTTGAAGAACGAGGTAGAGCAAAGATTCTTAGTAGTAACCAAGAAATAGAGCAGGAGAAAGTTGTGCCTGTTAATTGAGAAGAAGATAGAGAGAAGGAGAAAACTTTTAACTCAGAGTATAGCTTTTCCTGAATATCTGCTTTTTCAGAGAGGTACCAGGATTCAAGGAAGGACAAAGTAATGAAAACACAGCATCCATCAGAGAGTGATTGAAATCCCTTATCCCCCATGTCAATGAATCCTTTGCAACATGCCTTTATAGCTCCTTTATCAAGAGACAGGTCCCATCTTCCCACCTCTGAAATTTGGGCTGGTCACATCACTTCCTTCAGCCTACATGATGTCACACAAATGATTCTCTGTTGGCTTGGAGCCCAACCTCAAGAGACTTTATGTTCGTTTTTTTATTCTCTTGGAATGACACAATAATATGAAAACAAGACCAGGCTGGCCTCCTGCAGGATGAGAGACCAGCTAAAGCAGGTCCTACTTATTTTAACTGGAGGCATCATAGGCTCAACTGCCAATTGATACCCAGACATGTAAGTGCAAACAGGATTCACAGATCTGGCTACCCAGCACATGGATGACTGCAGATGGATGCATAAGCTCAGTTAAGAACAGAAATACAGAGAGCAGAACAGGCCCACCTGCAGACTCATGAGGAATATAATTCTCACTGTTTAACAGTGGAGTTTTGTCATGGTTTGTTACACAGATATACTAACTGATAGACCTTAGATTCAGAGAGACTTGCACCTCAGCATTGTGTGAAATTTATCAAGCCTCTTTATTCTCTCTTAGCTTGGGTTACTGCATCTATAAAATTATGTTATCAAACATAGGTCCTGTCACCTCTCTTGGGAGTATTAATTGTAGTAATTTATATTACATAGTTTTGATAGTGCTCAACACAGGTAACACTCAACAAATTTTTCCATTACTAATATTTGTATGAGTGAGATGGAAAAAAGCACCACCAGGACAATAAAGTCATCACATGGGAATAAATTACATATGACATGCTTCTTACTACTTTTCTTGTTTCTGGGATGAAATATCTGACACTCAAAGTTAAAGGATGAAAGGTTTATTTCAGCTCACAGTTTGTAGCAGTTTCAGTTCATAGTCAGCTGGCTCCAAGGCAGAGAGGCATGGCAGAGGGGCATCACAGAGGAGAAAACAGTCCATGGCAAGGCAAGCAAGAGAAAGCAAGAAGAGCAACCAGGGAGCAGCAGGCCTTTCTTCCTTCTCTCCCTTTATAGTCCACCTAGGCTGTACATTTATTGACTGGTGCCACCCACACCCGTGGGTGAGGCTTCCATTATCTATATCCAGAACTATGCTAAACCCACCTAATTATCACACACCCTTAATCCCAGTAGTACACACCGTAGATCCAACCACCTCTGAAAAGCCCCACCTAAGAGTACAGGAGGCTTTGGGGGGGGCATCTAGATACAAGCCATAACATGTTTTCTTTCACACATCAAAAGGTGAAATAGTTATTTTCTTTATCTTCTTAGATTGATGTATTTAGAGAGAGATCACTTTCTTCACACTTCTGTGTACCAGGCACATGCACAAACCAAAGCAAATAACTTCAGATAACAGCACCCTCTCCCCTACTTCTTTATGGCAGCTGTGTGCCCTCTTTGTTTCATTGATTCTCTTGTGAAGGCTTTCTCTCTGCTTGGATGATGGCAGGTACCTAAGTTAAAAACTAGTTAGGACCACGAAATTATATGGTTTTGAGCTCTTCCCAAGCTAATGATGAACAGAACAGCAAAAGGAGGTCTTTTATAGGAATGTGTCTAATAAAGGCTGAGGCCAAATCTCATACATTCAAATAGCTTTAAGAAAAATACCCTCCCCAGGAAACTTTGACATTTTATGCTGCATACTTTCCAGAATCCAAAATAGAGACTTAAAAATCTCTTTTTCAGTAAAGGAGACTATGTCACAAGGGAAACAAGTAATAATTTGACTTGCAGTAGAAAGACGGTAAGATCTAAATGTGGATTCTTCAGTTCAATCATTCATTCTATTCTGGAATTTCCTCAAAGTCCTTTTTCCATTCACAGTTAAATGCTTCTAGTACTGACAACCTCTCTATCTATTTCAGTGTTTTTGAGTTGGGAGACAAGAATTGAAACACAGTGAGGTATTGAGCATGGAGAAGTGGTACAGGTAAGGAAAGAAACTGACGTGCAGTATATTTTTTATAAAGTTGATGCTTCAGATAGCTGAAGCTCAGTCCTACAGGGAATCCTAGGAAGCAAAGTTCTTAACATGTGCATCCCCAAATGATGTACCTTGGGTCATGAGGGAGCTGAGGTTTTTATCCATCAGATTGTACAAATACAGGTTGACTGCTGTTGAGAGGGATTAATTCTCAAGAAAATGACATATGGTAATTGCTGATCTGCATCGCATGAGCAGAACAAACTTCGGCCTATGGGGAAGGAGCACAGAGCTGGCAGAGGCTGCGTTTGTGTTCATAGATGTACTAAATCCTGAGGGGAGCAGGGCCCAAGAAAAGTGTGCCAGAAGGTGTAAAAGTCCACTCCTTATTGCAGCAGGCATCTTTTATTTTTGCTTTCCAAGCATTCACCTCCTTTTGTTAACTTCCTTTTGGAGACTTCCCCCTCTCTTCATGCAGTCTATGTAATTTGGAAGTAACAAACCTAATCTCCTTCTAGATTGAGAGTCAGCACATTACCTAGTTCTGGCCAATAGTTACAAAGCATCGTGTGCTTATGGTGATTGGTTTAGAGGTTAGCATGCGACCAAAGCCAGTTTATCTAGAGGCAACCCTGGGCTTGCTCTAGAACAACGAGGAAAAGGCCAATATTTTCTCTGCTGGGCTTGTTAAACTGAAAAATTGTGTCTGGATATTCTTGAGCTCATCTTTTTTCACTTCTTCTAACTTTTTAAATATATTTTTATTAGTGCCTATCAAGTTTACCAAATTATTGGGTTTTAGTGTCGTGCTTTCCTGCATGCATGTAACATATTGGGTCATTCCCATGCCCCACACTCCTCCCTTACTATCTCCCGCCTCCTCCATATTTTATTTTTGGGTCATCTTTGTCACAAACCCTGAGAGTGAAGTTGACAGAAGACACATTCTACCCTGCCGTCGGAGAATCTTTATCCAGTTAACTTTCCTTGGATTTGGGGCTTTGATCACTTCTACTTAACCTTTGCCCAGTGCACTTAAGTCTCCATCTATTTGCCTTGCAATTTTTTCTCGTTTGACCTAGAACTACTCAATGGAGACATGCAGGTAAAATCTCATCCTACTTTCAAATGCCATCCCATTAAAGAGATGAAGGGTTACATGTTGCAGGCAGTGTGTGTTTGTGCAAGGACTAAAACATGGACAAATGACACGACATTTCTCAAAAAAGACATACAAATGGCTAAAAGGTGACAGCAAGCACACGTAAGAATTAAAGTACTTGCCCACTGTACCTGGGAATGCAAAACAATGCTGCTACTACAGGAGTTCCTCAGAAAACTGAAAATCAGACAATCACATGAGCCAGTAATCCTATATTTATCTGAAAGAAATGAAATCGGGATCCAAAGAGTATTAACACTCCCAAGACATTTCAACACTATTTGCACAAACCAATATACAGAAACAACATAAATGTCCATTCACTGATAAATGGAAAAGAATGGAATGCTATGCAGTATTGAAAAATTGGGACATTCTATAATATGTGACAACCTGGATAAACCTTGAGAGTATTATGCTAAGTGACATCAATCATAGAATGATAAATAATATGTTGCTCCACTTATATTAGATATCTAAAATAGTCAAATCTATAAAATTAAAGATGGAAATGGTGGTTTGCCAGGGATTGAGAGAAAGGGAAGACATAGGCACTCATCAGTGGGTATAAAGTTATAGTTAATTAAATACACGAGTGCTAGATATCTATTGTATAACATTTCACCTATAGTCAATCCAGTGTGCTGTACATTTAAGGTAAATCTCATGTTAAGTGTTCTCATCATAATAAAATTTAAAAAAGGATGATACAATAGTTAAAAATATAGACAGTAATAAGATTGTAAAAAGTAAAATAAGACAGAATCAAGAGCTTTGAATTTGAACAGACCTGGACTTGAAATATGGTTTAGGTGTTTCGCAGTGGCAGTGTGGTTTAGAGGAGGGTATTTGTACACTTTAAGCCTTTAAGAGGAGGGAGGGATTCTACTCTGCTTGGTGCCGGGCTGTGCTTAGATCTGTTTCCCATTAGGATTTGGGAATATTCAATGGACAGGGAATTTGGTGATATTTGAAGAAAAATGGGCAGATTTAAAGATAATAATTTTTAAATGCTTTACTATGGTATGCTTTGCACATATTAAATGCAAACATTTTGAAGTGTCTGGACAAGGGCATACATCCATGGAACTATCATCATAATCAAGTTAATAATCATATCTATCATCTCTAAAACCTTCCTTTTGGAATTATCATTTCTATAAGAATTCTTAACATGAGATCTCACAATGCCATATTATTAATTCTAGGTACTACATGGTACAGCAAATCCCTAGAACTAGCCTTGCATGAATGAAAATGTATATATTCAGCAAAAACTGGCCAAGTATTTATCTGCATAGGCTAAGTCTACGAAGAGAGCTAAAATTCTTATGTCCCACCCTGTACCTTCTTTCCTGTAGGGTCCATATCTCTCCCACTGCTAGGCACACATTTTTCATATTTTTTCAGTATAATTTCACCAGGGCTGTACAAATGAGCTTAGGTATTTGAAATGATGAGAATTGGGACTAATAAGGGATGTGATGGCCTAGTGGCTACATAGAATAATTTGGGGTTGCTGGTCATATTTCTGGCTACTCTTATAACAGAAGAGTTCAAGAGGAGTATGTGTAGACTTAAAATCTTTCCTCGCCTGCATTACAGTGGCTTATTGCAAGGAGAAATGAATATTTATGTCTCCTAAAGAAGAAACACCCACTGGATACACAATCTCAGTGAGAGGCTGAATTGATTTTGGAGGTTTTGTGGAGCTGACAGTCACTAAGGGCTCTGCCTGCCTATCTGTAGGTGACACTTGAGAAGCCTACTTGATGCTGTGGTGGAGTCTTATACAAAACAGAGGGAAGTTACAGGGCCTGGGAAAGTCACAGTGAACACTTGGAGTCACCAAGCACAAGGGCTGATTGTTCACCTAGAAGTAGGTCAGAGTTCTAGGAAAAGGCTCCAAGACTATCTGCCAAAGTCCAGTAGGAGAAACTTGCATCCTCTATGAACTTATGTACCACCCTTAAAGCATTGCTCACCAGTTGCTTACAAATTTTCACTCTTCGTGGTGATTTTTCATTAAGGGCTTCCTATTGTCTGATCTGTTTGAGTGTCCTATGAAACAGATTTGGAGATAGAGATTTGGATGCAGGAAATTCAATGAGTAAAGTCCTCAGGAACATCTGTGAGAGGCTGAGGAAAACAAGATTGGGCAGGGGAGAAGTCATGCAGGTGTATGGGGAGCTCTGGAACAAGAAAGTCCTGAGGAAATTCCTTGAACTGAGGCCACAGGCCTTTGCTTTTGTACCTGTACACTAACTAAACCTTAGATCATTATGCCAGAGGCAGGGGTCTAACTGAGCAAACTAGCTGATTTCTTTTTTAAAAATTAATTTTATTGGTGCATTTAAGGTATACAATATAATAACATTCATCATTGGAAATTTGCACCTTTACATAATTCATCCTGTTCTTACTTTTCCCCCATTCCCCTGCCCTCCCTTCAACCCCTCCAGCCTTCCATATGTACAATGACTTTGTTTCCATTTTTTCTTTTTCTCATATTAATCCCATTCCCTTCTTTCATTTCCCCTACCTCTCCCACTTCCCCTTCCCCTTTGCACCTTTTCTTCCTATTTCACATTATCTGTTACACCTTTTAGTTCTTACACGTTCAGTTTCTCACACTAGAGAAACTATTCGGTATTTACACATGCGTGTCCTATTTATTTCACTTAAGAGTATTGCCTCAATGTTAATCCATTTAGCTACAAATGTGTCTAGTTTCTTGTTCTTTATGGCTGAGTAATACTCCATTTTATTAAAAAACCACATTTTCTTTATCCAGTCTCCAGTTGATGGGCAATTGGGTTGTTTCCAAGTTTTAGCTATCACGAATTGTGCTGCTGTGAACATGGGTGCACATATATCACTGTGGTATGATTCTTTTAAT
>NW_004624735.1:28241650-28302849 GCF_000247695.1 Heterocephalus glaber
AAATATCTTGTCTCCTGTGTATCCTAGGCAGCCTGCTCAGGCCTGAGTGCCTGGCCATCTGGTCACTCAAGGGGCAGGACCTTTCTGGTCCTAGCAAGAAAGAAAGGGTTACATAAAGAACACACACACACACACACACACACACACACACATACACACACACACACACCCCCATACACACGGGCCTTGACCTGAGGGGCCTCTGGTGTCTGTGGGATGAAAGAGCTGATGTGGACTATCTAAGTTTTCTTTGTATCTCCTTTTCCACTCCAACTTGGCCTTGACAGGGTCCTCCTGGCACACAGGGGCATAGGTAAGACCCCTCCTGGGCTGGCTTCTCTGACTTTGACAACTGTCTCCTGAGTCCCAGAAAGCTGCTGATGGGCTGGCTAGGACAGAGGGATACCACACAGCAGGGGCTCAAGGGACCCCAGGGAACACTCTTCTCCAGCTTGGTCTGGGGTGGCAGTTGGGAGACCTTTTCCTAGGAGCTGCAAGCTTGGGGAAACCAACCAAACGCCAGATGTGCAGCCCCAGGACAGACAAGCTGGCAAATGCCAGGGCTCAGCAGAGACAGAGGGACCCGAGAGGAGGGAAAAGAAAACACACACACACACACACACACACACACACACACACACACACAGAGACAGAGAGAGAGAGAGAGAGAGAGAGAGAGAGAGAGAGAGAGAGAGATTGTGGAATCAGGTATATATCTTGGCTTTTGTGCTTCTAGATATGTGATATTGGCTTCTAGCAGAAGCTGAATTCCTCTCTTCTTTTCTTCTACTCCTCTTATTTTCTTCCCTTTGATAAAAATGAGAACAGTTGACTTGGGAATTCAAGTCTGGGTACTTCTAAATAATTATAGGTATTGCCTTACAATGGAGAAGCCCAATATCTGGGGAAAATAGAGGAGCAGAGCTGTCCTCTGCTTTAATTTGAGCATATTTTGGGAGGACTCTGTCCAGGTCAAAAGGAATTTTCCAAGAGAGTCATTAGGGTTCTGGACTAACAATTTAGCATATCTCCGATCTATCTGTCTGTCTATCTCTAAGTGTGTGTTTAGATCTAAAATGTCCCTGAAAATTCTCATGTGTGTGGAAGGTTACTGAACCACGGGAGTGCTTGACCCATTGATGAGTTCAACAGGCAAATGTCAATAGCTGAACATGTTGTTGGAGATGGGTGACCGGTGGTGTGACCTAAGGAGGTGTGTTCTTTCCTGTGCTCCTCCCTTCTCTCTTCCTGCCTTGGAGCCTGCCAACCGTGGACTGAAACTGTGAGCCAGAATAAACCTCTCCTTTAAGTTGTGGGTGTTTGGTATTTTGGCCCGGTGACCAGAAAGTGATTAAGTCAGTCAGTAAGTCAGTCTATCTATCTATGTAACTATGTATCTATCTACCTCTATGTATCTATCACATATAATTTTCCTTGTTCCCAGGGAGTTCATAGGAAGGTGTCCTAATGGATAAAGGTAGGATTCAGACACTTACGGTTGCTGGATGGATATCATATCAGTCTATAAAGACAGCCCATTGTCAAAAGACAGTGATTTCTTGTTTCAATGGTATTTTTCAGTGTTCTGTTTAATCATTTGGAATTTGAGGCAATCATTTTTTTCTGTATCCCACTCCTCATTGGGTCTCTGTTGAGGTGGGGTTAAGATATCATCTGTGAGGTTTCTGGGGATGGTGAATTGAGGCATTGATCTCACTGATCAGATGATTTTGTTTTCAGAGTGGTTTATCAGTAGCATGACTCATTGTGGTCACACTCTTGGCCTTCGTACCATCTTCACTGCCCATTTTTTTGCGTGGATACCTGGGCTTGAGGAGACATACTACGAGAGAAGAGAAATCAATCAGTGCTCCCTGTGCTTTCCCTTTGTGATTCCTGAATTTTGCTGGTTCATCCCACTAATCTTGGTGAGGCATATGCTTAGCGCTCAATTTGTCCCTTCCCCCAGGTTCCATTCCATTCCCAGTGTGCGAAGTAAAGGACAAGTGTGGTGCGTCTTCTCTGGTGACTAAGCAACATCCTCAACTGTGGAACTGACCCAACACCATGCCATTTATAGAGCAGATTCTCTATAATGATTGCCTTGCTATGGGGTAGAGCTTTCAGTTCCTCATCTCAGGCACTGAGCACTTCTAATTCTTTTTAATCATATTACCTGGGTGGGCAAAAGTAGGTCTGCACTGATTTATGCATTCTTGCTGCAAAAGAAAAAAAACTAATCAGTGTAATGTTTAAGCTATTTTGAAACCAGTTATAAGCCACAGTCATTGATGTTTTTACAGATTATGGGATATTTTATGTTCTGATAAGGGATAAAAAATGCCTGCCTCAAATGGCTCCCATTACACCAGGATCTTGCAACAATAACACTACTGATTCAGACATTAATCTAAAGTATCCAGGGAGCTCTAAAACACTGCAACCTACCAGCAAAAACCATGGTAATTGCCACGTAAATCCCCTCTATAATGTGGCCCTTATTATGACCAGCCAGCCAAGGTTTGCCCTTAAATCATCACAATTTAACAGAGCCTTGCAGAAACACTATCACCTGCACATACTTCTGCTTCTTTTCATTAACCTGTTGTCCTCTTTACAAATAGGGAGCTTCACCTACTCCCTTATTCCAGATTAGCAATGCCCTGCTAAGTAAACGAAAGTGAAATTTTAAAGGGAAGGAGGAACAAGAATCATTACAAACTGCTGTGTTAAGTGTCGGGAAAATGCTCCTGATCCCCAGAATAAAATCTGTGTTGTTCTTTGAAGACATTTATGCCTTTATAGCTGGATTGATGTATAACTTCAGGCCAGGTGCAACTCTGTCTGGACAATGAGTCCTGTAATAAGGACAGGTGCCCAGGTAAGAACTTCGGTGTTTTCATCGTCTTTCTGGAGCCTGCGGTAATGATGCTGACTTTGAGGATAGACCAACATGGCAAGTTATTCATTTCTTTAACCACTCAGCTGGTTCACAAATACCTCGTGTCACATGCTAGGTACTATTTATATATCAAAGGTGAAGAAAGCAATGGGAATTCAGAGAAAGACTAACTTCACCAGATTTGGAAGCTCAAGGAACCCTCAGGAGAAAACAATGAGTATCAGGCCCAGTTTTATCATCAATAAAGTGGGTGAAATAGTTCCCCTCATCAAAGCGATTTTTACATTAAATAAGATGATATTCCTAACAGGACAACTATATTGGACTCAGATTTGGCATTTGATAAGTCTCCCCGTTCCTTTTGTCTCATTATAAGAAGTATACTTTTCATTTTATGCGGTTAGGACAGAACATAAAATATAAAGAAGGAAAAAAATAAAAACCACTCTCATCTTACATCCTAAAGATGCTTACATTCTTTTAACATTTTAATATATAGATTTCCAAACATATTTGGAAATCCTTTGGATACTTACATTTTTGGGGGCTATCCTTTCTTAAAATGTATTTTGGGATTTTATTTTTTACAATTAGTTGTGTATTTTAGATTTCTTCCACATTAGCAGTTATTGTAAATATTACTTTTTTTTTGGTACCAGGGATCAAACTCGGAACCTTGAGCTTTCGAGGCAGGCACCCGACCCACTGAGCTAAATCCCCGGCCCCTTTAAATATTACTTTTAATGGCTGTATGTTACATCATATGGATTCATTACAATTTAGTTAAATATTCACCTATTTCTGGTAACTTAAGCTGTTTTCAATTTGTAGTCGTAATAAACCCAGTTTTTGATGATTATAAATCATGCCTAAATGAACATCTTTGTGCCTATTTTTGATTATTTCCTTGGGCTAGCTTCCCAGAGTTGGAATGATGGGGTCATAGGCTATGAATATTTTTAAGGCTCTGCAGTCATATTGCCAAATTGTCTTCCAAAGGGGTTATAACAATTTACATTCTGACTGGGAGGGAATGAGCGAGCCTGTCTCTCCACATGCTTGCCGGCTAAATTGAAGTTACTATTACTACTAGTCTTATTTCCATGTGCCATTCAGTCCTCAAGGGCATATCAGGTTTTAAAAATTCAACTTCGATTCTTTTTCTGGTTCTGAATTTTAAAGCAGTACCTGTACATTACAACTGCTGAGAAATAGAGAAAAAACAAGCAAATCAAAACAAAAGCACAAAGAACATCAACAATTAGAGACAACCTCTTACTATTTCCATGTGGCTCGAATATAGTAATGTGGTCTTTTTTCATAATCATTTACTGTTGTATGTTTCTTTTCCATTTACAATCCTGCATGCTACTAGCATTCTTTTTAAAAGGTCATTTTAACCATTGTTTTGATAGGCCCTTGTTAAATTTTCCCCTTAGCCATGGGGATTTTTGTAACTAAACACCTTAATGAAACTCTCTAGAATTTCTCAACTTTGGACACACGGTAGCCTAGATAATTCTTTGTTGGCAAGAGGATGTCCTATGCATTGTAGGATGTTTAGCAATATCCCTGACCTTGAAGAATTGTGAAAACCAAAATTCCTTGTAAACATTACCAAATATCCTTCGGATAACAAATCAACCCCAGGTTGTGAGTCCTTGTGCTTCTTGAGTAACCTGTTAACCAGCTTTAACTCCACATCACTGCCAGTGGCGTGCCACGGTGGTTGACCTGGCATTTTGGCACACATCTTTCAAATACTCTCCAAGATAAGGAGCCCCTTCACTTTTTCTTTCCTACACAAACGTGTTTGAGTCATCTCCCAGCTTGGTCAGCCTCTGACGAGTATGTGTGTCTCCTGTCCGTTACTCTCTTCTTTGCATGGGATCAAGAACTGGACTGAGAACTGGACTCTTGCTTGAAGTGTGAGCAGAGAAGAACAGAACAGAGCAAAGCAGAGTGCTCCTATCTCTCTCTTCACTCTATGGACCTTATGAAATTGCCCTTATTTAACCATTTTTGATCTACCAAAGTGGACATTTCATTCCAAAACCTAATGTATTTTATGCTTCTCTATGTCAAGGTTACTCTTTTGGAGACTATATCACCTCAGTGACAGGATCCATTTACTCTCAACTAAAGATTCTAAACCTTGGTTCACATCAGTCCCAAGTTGGACTTGTCTGATTAATCTAAGAGACATGTGACACATCAGTAATAACCATGCTCATCATAGAAACTAGATAGAAAAGTATACAATTATAGAGTAGGAAAGACCGAAAAATTGGTTTCACATCCTCCTTTCATAGGTGGAGGAACTGAAGCACACAGGTAAAGTACTTGCCAGGGTTTCTGACTTACTAGGAGCCTCATACTCCTAGTAAGAATCCACTAAGCCCGACTCCCAGATACTGATCCATCCAAGGATGCAAAGAGGAATGCAAGACACATTGTGTCTAGTCATTATAGACAGCTAGACAGAAAAAGGAAATAGTTTGTATCACAGGCACAACCTATAGTAGTGGCATCTGCAAAGAAAGAGAATTGCTGAGAAATCTAGGCAATTAGCTAAAACTGGATCTCAGTGGCCAAAGATAATAAAACGTATTTGGGTGAATCTGGATGAGAAGGACAGGGTCAATTGCTACCCCTAAGTGTTTGGGTTCTCCCTTCAATACCACGACGTTGAATTAATCTCTAATTGACCACAGGGCTTTCAGTTATTCCTCCTGGTATCAGGGATACCAGTTATGCCTCCTTTAGATCACTGAGTAAATTAATCCCAGTCACATGAGCCTAGTTTATTTCTCCATATCTCCCACTTTTCTTTCTGTCTTTCTCTGGCTGGCCCACACTATTCTAGAACGAGAGAATGATTGTTAAAATTGGTATTTGAAAAATAGAAGTAAAAAGTTACCACCAGCAGCAAGTTTAGAAAGCAGTTACAATAACCATCAAAAATCCTCACTATTTTGCTTTGTTTCAGTTTCCCAAGCACCCATGGAGCTCAATAAATGGACAATACAAATAAACAATGTGTGTGTTTCGCAAGGCAGTTGTGATAACCAGGCACACTTATCTCTACCTCCCTGCAGCCTTTTCCCTGTCAACTCATAAACTTCGTGTTTGCTTTGTGACTCAGCATACCTGTGACAATAACTATACGACTCTTTATAGACACCAACAGGATGTTTGGTTTAGGTTAGCCATGAATAAATACTGATATCACTAATCCTAAAAATCACAAGTATGATAAAAATAAATATTCTGACCTTGCGGCGAGTGAGTAATTGGACATGAATTGCATTTGTCTTCTTGATAATGATGTAGAGCAGAATGGCAGAATGAAGGGACATCCTGTATTTATGTGCATGTGCTACAATGGGTAATTAAGTGGAGTTGAAGAGTTTAAGGTCAAACTGTGGTCCCTGCCCTTGGTTTGTGGCTGCTGATAGCACAGCTGAAACTGAAAGGGTAAACAGCAATGCCTGCAAGTGGTGAGGATGTTTAGGAGCACGGGTTTAGTGGGTGAGAAACAGCCCTACTCAGTCAGGCCTTTTGTTTGCCCTGAGCTCAAGGGAGATGAATTACAAGCAGGTCATGAACAGTAGGCGAAACATGCAGTAGAAATGAATATTCTTGGTTCTCTATAAGTAGGGTGCATTTCTGAGTAAAAGGTCACTAACTCTTGCCAGGCATCACTTTAACAGTGTTACAGAGAATGGGGACACTTCCTGTGGGGGTGAATGGCACGGAGATGGACTTGAACACATGTGTGCACATATGCACACACATGCTCACTGGACACACCCTTCTGTTGGTTTCCAGGTGGTGGTGGGAACTTGAGCAGATCTACCCATCCCTGGATGGACCCAGGAGGCAAAGGTAAAGAACTCCTGGTCCCAAATGCTACAGGAGAAAAACGCACTTTGCGTTGCCTGACACAGTAGTAGGGCAAAGAGCTCCAGACCCACTATTCCTTATCAAATGTTTCAGTTGAATACTGAGCATTCAACTCAATGCTCAGTTGAATACTGAGGAGCGTCTGCCCAAGGTGAGGGCTGGCTTTGTGGGCATGTGGCCTGTGTGCCACACAGGAGGGTCACCCTGCTCTTGGCAGGGCTCCTCTTGGTTTAACGCTCTGCTGTTGCCAACTCAGAATTTGGTATAGCACACCTGGTCCCTAGCTTTCCAGCGCATCTTGCAGAGAGTGGGACTCGTCTTGCTCATGGCCGTACGTCTTGGAACGGAAAGCAGAGATCTGACCTCCCCGGTGCCCTCTTGCTCTTCTTGTTTTCCTCCATCTCCCACCCTCATTTCACACACAAATTGTGTACTTTTATTGCTTGGTTGTCTCTCTTTGCTCAGCAGAATGTCAGCCCCTTGAGGGCAAGGACTGGTCCCTGCTCATCCCCCCGGCACTGTGCCTGAGAAGGGGTCAGGCCCTGCACGTCCGTGAAAGGCATGTGTGGATTTGGCCCAGGTGCAGGCCACACTTGCTGAGTTGGTTAGCAGCTCTTGACCGCTGACCTACAGTCCTTTCTCTCATTGCCACCGCACCATACAAGGGCTGATCCAAACTTCTGGTGTATGTTGAGCTTTAACAAATTACTTATAGTAAAAGATGCATTGCCTTTAGTCCCCTTCGAAAACTCCCTCTGGCTTCCAGCACATTTATCCTCTCATTCTCCCCACTTTTGGACAGAGTTCTGCATGTCCTTGCTCAGGAGTGTCTTCATGAGGTGTGATCAGAACTACAGGGATGCCACTGCCATGTGCCAGCTAGTGGGGGGCGGGGTCCGGAAAACATCACTGCCTCCTCATCCGCCTCACCGGTGCACCTTGTGCTATGTAACTTCTGGCTCTTCTCCAAAGTCAGAATAGCTATGAAAGGGAAGCATTTTGGATCAGTTCAGGACATCAGGACAGCCAGGGCAGGACAACTAGCGGCATTTCATCAGCCCCATCTGCCAGTTGCTTTTTGTGCTGGTTGGAGTGAAAGGAAGAGAATCAGGAGGAGAGATGCAGCCCACCCCTCCCTCCCTTCCACCCGTATCTGTTTACTAAGGATGTATGGTGCCGGCTTTGTCCTCACTTGGTGACAGGGACAAATCCGACACCATCCCGTCCTCAGGGAGGCCCTGGCTTTTGTGGGCAGCCCAGCACTTAGTCATCCTACCAACTGCCCCTCAGTGCCCACCTGGGCTGGCACAGGGCTCAGTGCTGATGGTAACATTCCCTTTGGACTCATCAGCTCCCTGGCTATGAGGGGAGCCAGTGGCTCAACATCAGAAGCTGTAAATGTCACAGTGGGGGACTGCAGCAGGTCAGTCCCTCTCCCTCACCTCCCTGACACTCATTGGGTGTGTGTGTGTGTGTGTGTGTGTGCGCGGGGGTACTGCACATGCCTGACACGTCACAGGGAAGGAGTGCCCAAGGGTGGGTGTGGGCAGAATGTCTGAGAGAGAGATTAGAGCAGGCATTCTGAGCCTCTCTGAATTAGAGATAGGAGAGAAGAGGACATCTAAGAAGAAGCGTAACTGTCGTGAGTCGAGGACGGGAGGTGCTGGCCTGCATGTGCCCGCTTCTGGGTTAGCAGGTCCAGGTCTGCACCCCCTGCACAGATGGGGGAGAGGGGCACAGCGGAAGGGTGTGCAGCTGTGTTGGCTGGGCTTTGTCTACCTGGCCAATGGCACTTGTGGATTTATCTTGCAATGGTTGCTACCAGAACTAAGTCCACAGTAAGGGAGATAAAAGGGACAGGAAAGGAGCTTTGTTCCCATCACAGAATTGCATTTACTTCTCAATCCAACTCTAGGAGAAGGGTACTATTATTCTCATTCTGTACATGAAATGGAGGTGTATTATGGAGGCTAGACGACTTTTCCGAGGTCTCGTGCTTAATGAGTTCCACAGCCAAAATTTGAGCTTTATCAATCTGTTCCTAACCTAGTATTGGGGGCAATGCAAAGGACACAATGGCAAAGAGAAGCTAATTAGCTCAAGCTAGGATTGTGAATAAAAGACTCAAAATATGCCTGCTATAATCCACAGGGCATCTCCTTGGGCTGGTTTGGTGGAAGTTTGCGAACTGGAATGTCCGCCCCTCAGACCCTGCCTCTCCTCCCGAGAGCCTCCGCGTGTGTTCCTGGGAACTGCCTGCCTCAGTGGAAGGCACCAACCCAAAGTAGCTGAGCGAGGAGCTTCAGTGAGGAGAGCTCAAACTCATCTTGAGAGAATAAGACAGTATCAGTAAAGGGTTCGGGCTGAAATGAGAGAAACAAAAAGCAAGAAAAAAAAGGGGTGGGGGTTAATCTGAAATGAACACTTGGGACCTTTTATAGGCAGAGAAACAGGAAGTCAGAGGATTCGCATCCCACCCAGATGTGAGGTGCATGGGAAGTGGGAAGTAAGAAGGCTCAGAAAGATGAGGGCCTCATTATCTCCCTCTCCTTGGGAGCAAAGGATGAGGAGGCTTAGGGGCCTGAGCATCGCGTTTTCCCAGTCTCTCCTTTCTTCTTACCCTGCTTCTTACACAGCTAGCAACGCTGCTCAGATGGGTGACTCTCATTGCTGCTGTGGTCCTGGGGAAGTGAGCAACTTCAGGCCCTGCTCTCAGGGGGCAAGTTGGTGAAACTTCCTGAGACAAAGAGCTGACAGTATCTCCAAAGAGTAATTTTAAAAACTCACTTCCAAAATCTATCCCATGGAAAGCATTTAAAATGAAGACAAATATGGAACATATAGAGATGTTCATCACAGTATGTCCAATGCTAAGAAAACTAGAAAAACATATGGTCAGGAAAAGTCAGTGGTCATGAAAAGTTTGCTGCATAAAATGGAGCAGCAGGCAACTCTCTTGTGCAGAATGCTGGGTAAAGAATGTCCCATGACCCGAGGAGGTACTTCTGAAATGACAGTGACAGGAATAGATGTACAATTGTACCCCAGGTACAATCCACATAGAGAAAACTCTACAAGCTGTGGTAGTAAACTGTGCCCACAGGCCAAAACCAGCTCACCACCTGTTTTTGGAAACCACGTGAATACAGCAACTTTCATTCTTTATGTGTTGTTTGCAGTTGCTTTTGTGCTACAACAGCAGAGTTGAAAAGTTGCAATAGAAACTGCAGGTCTCAAAGCCTGAAATATTTGCCACCTGGCTCTTCGGAGAAAAAACTTGCTGACTTCTGCCTTGTGTGAAATATCGATGGTGACTTTTACAATTGCTGAATTATATTTTTGAGAAAGCATTATTATATTTATCTTTTGTTTGCATGCTAGATGTGTATTATTTTTATATGGAGTAAAAAAAAGAATATTTAAAAATACCTTGTTGCAAATGAAAGGGAAGCACCCAGTATGATTTCATTTAGTTCTGACTGCAGCTATGCAAAGTGAAGCTGTTTCGTGTAGGGTCCTCTGAGAATTAGGAAGTTCTGAAGCTGAGACCCAGGTGATGATCTGCTTCGCATCTGTAGAAGTTTCTGTGCTTCCCACAGCTTAGACTCAACTACAATGCAGATTATGTGTCCCTTCACGGTTCATGAGGAGGCATCTGTAATAATGGAAAAAGTCATTGTCCACCATGCGAGACCTGCAGCCAGGTCCAGGTGCTGACCTTTGGACCAGAGAAGGATGCCTCAACCCCTCCAGGCACGGTTGTCTGGTCTCCCAAAGTGGCTTCATAACTCAGCACCTGCATTACTAAGAGGCTGGTTCAAAAATCCACTTGAGCTTCTGTAGAGCTCCCAATGTGGGATTCTGTAACTCAATGGGAACATCTGATCAGCTTGTCACAGCATGAAATTTCACACTTGCCTTCCTGAATTAATAGGACACAGGGCTGTTGAGAAATGTGGAGAGAATAGAGTCCCTCTCTTCATCATGAACCTCTCTGGCCACCTGATGCTACCTGTGAAAACTATTTTTCCAAGTGAGATGATCCTTCCTCCTCCTTCCTCTCTCCCACCTCATAGTTCCTCTAGTGGCTTCCATGATGTGTGGCAAACGCACTGCAACAGGTGCCACGCATTATTCGAAGAAATTCAGTGAGTGTGGGAAAAAGCACAACCCTGTTTGTTATGCTTCAACAACCAAGAAAATAACTCAAAAGGCAGCTCACTGGGAGAAAATTCAAATAGAGAAGTTGCTTTCAGTTCATAGTTCTAGTTTCTGTTTTCAGTGGGGATTTCATCGGGGAAAACATTTAATCCCAAGGGCTGGACATACGGAGATAACAAAAAAGGGACACCCACATCTCCCTTCATGTTACCATTCCCAGCTAGGTTCAGACACCACACCTTCTATGGTTGATTTTTGGGAGGATTTATTTCTAATTTTCCAAAGCATCATGTGCAGATGTGAAAGTACAGAATGTAGCAAATAAGAAAGCTGAGTCTAGATAACCTTCACGGTGTAAAGGAAGAAAAAAGCTAACTTGATAACCCTTCTATTACTGTTTAAATCTTCCTCTCCAAAGTAAATTTGTTCTGGTGGTCCAGTTGCTTGTCCACAGCTCTATATGCCTGGAACTTCTAGGTATATAGAGATCTCCTAAGATCTCTTGATGACTAGAATAGGAAGACCTCATCCTCAATCCTATGTCACAGGTTATGACAAACTGATGAAGATGACTACACTTCTGGTCAAGTATAGACGACTAGGAAGGTCATCCACCTGCCTCTTTCCCCACTTCCTTGCACTTGCAGGTCCATGGTTCCATGTGGCTCAATAGAGCTATGGTCAACCCCGATGCTCTTACTGAGAACACAGCAGACTCAGAATTCTTTTCTAAAGTTGGACCTGAGGCACACAGGGAAATTTGCCTGATGACTGTGGAGGCAACGATCTGATTTGACTAATAGGATAATTCTCTGGAGAACACCCACCAAGCTACATTTTCACCTTTAATCATTGGCTTGTCTCAAATCTGAAGTGGACACAGAGGTACATTTGGCATGGAGAAGTTAGGCTCGTAACTCCTGGCTGAGAAGGCACAGATCCTCTGCAACGCATCCTCGCCAGTGCCCGTCAGCACTGCAGCCCCACTAGGAGGTGGGAGGACACTAGCTAGGTCCTCACCACTCACTCCGAGGGTAGCACAGAATGCCTGTAATTCTGAGTCTGAAAATCCTGTCTCCTGTGTCAAGGATATCTCCTCTTCTTCTCTAACTGTATGCTTGCTCTATTCATCTTTCAAGATCCTGCTAACATTGCCCTGGACAGAAGAATTATCCCAAACTCCTGCCTGTACTTGGATTCCTTTATGATGCCTCATTCCATTCTCTTTCCTAGTCTGGAAGTAGTTTGCAGTTTGGGACTCAAATTACTTTAATTTGCATTCTGATCTTCTCACTGTAACATGACCTCTTTTAGGAAAGTTAGGTAATGTTTTTATTCTTGGGTCCTCTTCCATAAAATGGGCTTAATGAGAGGACTGACTGTATAGAGCTGTGGTGAAATCTTGACAAGATGAAGAATATTAGAGCCTGTGCCTGGTAGTTAGAATAGAGGAACAAAACAAAGCAGCTCATCATCACAATGGAGGAATCACTGACCTGGAGGCTTCAGGAGGGAAAGAATTCCATCCCATGTATGCCTGAGCCTTGGGCTCCCTACACAGCCTGACCCAGGCTTGTTGTGAAAGGAGTGTGCAAGGACACATTAAAATGAGGGTGCTTCAGGGATTTAGGATGACTGTTTAAGCAGGAGAACGCTGCCTCGGTGATTGTGAACATCCAGGGAAGATGCAGTGACTGCTGGAATCCAAGCAGCGGGTCTTTGGGTGGAGAAGAGGCTGTGAGTCTGCAGCTAGTCACCTGGAAGAGTGCTGAGGACTCTGGGTAATTGCTCTGCAGCTGTTGCTTACCTCTTGTTCACCCAGAATTTTGTCTTTCTGTAAGAAGCCTCCTAAGAATACCTTGTGATACCAATCATTACCTCTAGCTTCAACAAAATTGTCAGCAGCTGACATTGAGATTTTTGGTAATACCCTGGTGAGGGGGGAGAGAGAGAGAGAGGGAGAGAGAAGATGAATGGGTTTTTCTCCCAGCCATCCAGTGATCCTGGAAGGCAGGCATCGCTACATCCTTTAACTGCTATGGTCACATGGCTACCAAGGAATGGACTAGGACTAGAAACCTGGATATGCCTCATCTATATCTGTGTTTTCCTCAATGTGTTGGGAAGAGCACAGTCATGTGGATACTAAGCTCATATAGGGGCGCCCCTTGTTGGTCAAGGGAGGTACTGAGGAGTAGGTGGAGTGCTGTAGAGAAAGAGGAAGGCAGGCAATGGAGCCCATCTCTTTCACAGTGTCTGCCTTAGGGTCTGTCTTGGCTTCAGCCTCCAGCTCTGCCCCGACGATCTGCCTTCTCTCCAACCTCCCATAGCATCGGTATGGAACATGGGTTAAAGGAATGCCACCCTACTGACCTTTCCCCATTGCTACCAGATGGTTTTAAAACAGCACTTTCCAGTTTATTTAAAAACATGTCACCTTTTAATACTTCATGTGGGGTGCCAAGTGCTGCACTAGATAAATGAAGATGAGAAACCAGGAGTGTTTCCTACTTTCACAGAGTTCAGAGACTTGTGCAAACTGTCTGCTCACCTTTGATGTGCATAGCATTACCCCCGGGTAAGAATACACATACCCATTAGACAGATGAGGAAAGAGAATTCATGTAGTGAAGGAAGAAGAGCTGGAATTCAGGGTTACAGGTTTCTCCTGCGTGAGCTGTGGGCTATTCTAGAAAAGAATCGGAAAGATCCCGATATTCAGTATAAATCCACTAGCTACCTTTCAAAGAGCAGGGAGGATCTCACATTGTTTTTGAGGAGGGAGAAAGGAACGATGAAGGAGAATGGAGACTGAGTTATGCCCTGGAGTGCAGCTCTCCCCTTCTTTTTAAAAAGCCTGGTCACTTTCTGGCTGCCTTTCAAACTCTGAAAAGCACTCTGGAATTCCAGGCTGGGAGGGGTTTCCTTTGCAGGCCTGGCTATTGTAACTTTATGAGAGTGCAAAACTTCCTCTTACCAGTTGAAACCACAGAAATTTGAATGAATTTCATATTCACTAAACAGTTAAACCTTCTTTCTGACTCACAGGTTTTACATTATTACTCAGCTTTCAGGATAAGGTAAAGAAGTGGGGGACAGGTTTATGTGTACTACACACACACACCACATATCCGCATCCTCACACACAAATATGAAAAGCAGGTCCGCTCTTATGCAATTCTTTATACGTGTAAACACACACACACACACACACACACACACACACTGACATGACATGGACTTTTACTCTTTGGGAGAGGGAGGAAAGAAAAGGCCCCAAAGACTCAGGCTTCCAGTGAATACACAGAAACCTTGTGTGCTAGGGGCTCTTTTGTCACCAGTTACTGTTGCTAGCGGTACCCTCGCTTGTTGGCTTTTTCTCTTCTAGGGTGTAGGGATCACAGCTCTCTCAACTGAGGGACATTGTATGCTCTCTTTCGTTTGCAAAAGGTAAAATCACAAACAATATTGAATGAAGCAGAAAAGTACTGAATTCCAGTTCCTGATGTGACATGCCTACATTATAGGAGGCACTCAGTACTCACCAGCTGTATGCTAGAATGGAGGAAGGCTGTTTGTGTGTAGAAAAAACAAGGCCTCTAAGAATCCCAGTCTGGTGATTCATGCCTTGAGTGAGGGTCCAGAGTGTGCTCCAGGCTGTGTGCTCAGCCTGGGGTCCACTCTGCTAACTGTGCAGAAGAGAACCACACCTGCGTCTTGGTGAGTAGGGCCCACCTTTACCGAGAAGCTGCTTCCTTGCTGAACTCCACCTCAGTGTTCAAACCACTGCCAGTAAGATGCATCTCACAAAACAAACTGAAGTTTGGGGCAATCAGACAGTGGCTGTGTTACAGATATCCAAAGCAGGCAATTCCTGTTCCAATCTAGTTTTGCCATCTTCACTTTGGCAGTTATGAGAGTTTCCCTGAGCCCAAATTTTACCCGTGTGGATTTTTTCTGTTTCTCTGAGGTTTGACTCACCTGCCAAGAGAGAAGGTTTGACTCACCTGCTTGTGGGAGGAGAAGGAGAATTAGAGGGAGAAGCAGAAGAAGAGGAAAGGAAAGGGGCCCAAGGATTTGTGACATGAAATAATTTATTAAAATATTTTTTCAATTTTGAAATTGAGGTATGAAATACAGGCAGTAGAGCAGGCAGAGTGCTCAGAGTTAAAGGGTCCAGTCATCGGCATAAATGTGTCTACAGCTGCATATGCTCTGTGTCACCATGCAAAGATAGAAATGTCTCCATAACCTTTGAAGCCTCCCCTGCCCCTTCTCAGCACTGTGGCTGTTGTGCTCCATCCCGTTTGAGGTTGCTGTGGAGCATGGTCTGACGTCTCTGTGCATGGCTCGTAGTGCACTTTGTGTGTAGAGTGTAAACTTAGGTATGGAGGTGTTGCTCAAGCTTTAGTAGATAGCACCAACGCTTTTTTAAAATGGGGTTGAGCCAGTTCACAGACAACGAACAAGTAGCAGTTGCGAGTTTCAGCTGTACCCCAAATTTATCAGTACCTCGTTTCATTAGTTGTTTTAAATTTTAGTCAATTTAACAAGTACACAGTGGTAACCCATTGTTCCTTCAATTTGTGTTTTCTTGATGAGGGGTCTATTAAACACCTGTTCTAGTCTTTTTGGTCACATGGAAGTGGTTGTCTTTTGTTATTAATTTTTAAGGATTCTTAATATATTATGAGCATGAGTCCTTTGACAGTGTAACACAGTATTATGAAATCCTCATCCCAGGCTGTAGCTTACCTTTCAACCCTTGTTTCCTATTTAAGAAATATTCGCCACCCCAAGGTTTGGAAATAATTTTATTTATTTCCTAGAAGTTATTTTTTTACCTTTCACATTTGGTATGCATTCCATCTATGATGATTTTGCATATTTTATGAGATACTGTCAAGATTTACTTTTTACCATACACGTATCCAATAGCATCATTTATAGCAAACAGCATGCCTTTCCCTCTGAACTGATTTAGAATTGTTGTTAAAATCAGATGACCCTGCATGTGTGTGTGTGTGTTTCTGTTTGTGAACTCTATTCTGTTTCACCAGCCAATTTGTCCAGTATTTAACCAATATGTGTGCTGCATTAATAATTGTAGCTTTGTAGTAAGTCTCCAAACCTAGTAGTGTAAGACTGCTAGTTTCTTTCTTAAAATTTGTTTGTTCTAGGTCCTCTACATTTCTACATATACTTCATAATCAGCTTGGCTGACTTTAATTGATATTTCACTAAATGTAAAGTCTGTAGAGAATTTATGTCTTACCAGCATTTAATCTTTTTAAAACAATTAACATGTCATGCATATCTATTTATTTAAGTTTTTTAATGAGCTCTAATTTCCAGTGTGGAAGTCTTGGAAATTTTAATTAAAATTATTTCTAATTTGACATTTTTGATATAATTGTAAATGTTACAGTTTTAAAGTTGTTCTGTATTTTTTGACGTTCATATATAGATATAGAATTACCTTGTATATTGGGGACCACCAGAACCTGTGCTCATGCCTGGAGCACCTATGAAGTACCCTTCCACCCCCAGCAGGTCCTGTGGCCCACCAGAGACCTTGCCCAGGCTCAGGAGATTTGGGCACTGAGTGTCCCACCCTGTCCGTGCATTCTCCATAGCTCGGGGTGACAGAGCTGACAATCAACAGATGGACCTGGCTGAAGAGGAGACCCCCACCCAGGAGGAGATTCTGCTTCAGGACTGAACTGATACCTTGGTACCGAGACTGGGTGAGAGGCGACCTTGGGGGAGAGGCTTGGAGTGGTGGGAGCAAGGAGGGATCCCCTGAGATCCCACGGGAGTTGCTGGCTCAGACCAGGAAGGCCACAAGGCCTCTCTCCTGTGGTGACAGTGATTGTGCAAAGAGGCAGTTGTGCAGAAGACATGTAGCCCAGGGGTATGATTAAGCTCTGGCACTGCTGCCAATTTCAGGAGGAAATCAGAGCTCCGAATTTCTGAAGGTAAATGTAAGGGGAGCCTAATTGTCTTCTCTAAAATCGGAGTCCTCTGTTTTAGTAAAGGGCTATTTGTGTGGATCCTAAGGTTTATCAACATCTGGTTTATATTTGATGCCATTGTTGTCACAAAATTTACTACCATACACAAGGCAGCACAGGACTGGCTGACAATTGGTTTTCTCCTTATGCCAATACCTGGACAGAAACATGAAAAGGTAAGACAACAAAATGTCCCCCCAAATTGCCAACTCCCCCAAAATCAGTACAGGGGGCAATGAGGGGAAAGAAATCATAAGCTCCACAGCAGATAGATCTGAAAGTGTTCCAGTGGAGGTAAAACAGTTCTACAAGGTGCTTGGCAAATTTAAAGGAGACATAATTAATCCCATAATGACCATAATGAAACAAATGATCAGCAAGTCTAGAGAAGACACTAAAAAACAACTAGAGGAGCTAAAGAAAGAGATGCAAAACATGAATACCAAGCATAGAAAAGAATGGGAGTCATAAGAAAGTTCCAAACAGAAATCCAGGAGATTAAAAACTTCATTGAGAGTCTGGGGAGCCAAAATGCCCAGTGTGAATAGAGTGTCAGACCTAGAGGACAGGGATGTGGTCAATGCTCAGTTAATGAGAGATGCCTTGAAAACAACAAATGAACACGAAAAATGAATCCAGTAGTTCTTTGTTTTTCCATAAAAAGTTTAAAATAAATAGAATTTACTCTTGAAAATAAACTCTGTATATGGTGACCTTGTTAAATTCACTTCTGAGTCCTGATACTTTATAAATTCTTTGGAATTTGCTTTTTACATGTGATATGATCTCTGAAGAAGATTTTTTTTTTACTTTTTCATTTTCCATCTCTATGCCTTTTATTTATTTTTCTTGCCTTATTGCACTAGCCAACACTTGTATACTATTGATGACAAGCGATGATGAGAAAAAATGAAATAGACAAGGTTTGCACAAAAAAATACAGAAACAGAAGAGATTAAGCCCAATTTCTCTGGTTTCATGATTGGCCTAAGGAAAACAAATGCCACCTCTGGAGCAAGTCTGTTCATCTGGATTTTTGTGCTTGTATGATAGTAACAAGGTTTTCTTACTGAGGATGGACCAGTTTTCTAAGTATCCTATGTTATTCCATGGTCCAAGCTGTGGAGAAGTGATTATTGGTAGATTACCTTGAATTTTCTTTTCCCTGCAGTTCTCTATTGCCTACTCAGTTTTCATTAATTCCTTTCATCTTTTGTTCACTCATTAAACTGCTGCTTATTAAGTGGCTCTTCCACTCAAGGCACTTTAGTAAGTAGTAGGAAATCCATTTTTAACAAAATAGACATAACCCTGCCTGTACTGAGCCTATAATTGTCTTAAATTTAAAGGCTATCTGAACTTCTCATTCAACTGGAGATTTGCTGGTATCTAATTGTAGGATTAGTACACCAAATTTTATTAAGTATCCAAAATTTTCTGTCTGTCCTATCATCCTTAGGCCGTTGGCTTTTTGATCTTCTTAAACCATTATACTACTGTGGTTCAAAATATCATAATTTCCCACCAAAATATTCAAGGAAGGAAGTGGAACAGCTGCTTTCTTCTCTATTTATCTCTTTTATTAAGATGGAAAAACCATTCCTAGAGGCTCCCCTGAAGACTGTCTCTGTGTTTCAGTGATAAGAATTGTACCACACGGTCAACCTTAGTTACAAGAGAGACTGGAAAATGAATGTCTGGCCAAGAGGAGTGGTTTTACTAGGGTAAACTCAGATTAGCCATGGTAGATCCACTACAGCTGTCATATTGCCACTCTAAATCGAGCTGGAATGTTCCCAGCCATGAAAAGAGGAAATGGCTCATAGATAGACACTGAGCAGTGCTTGCTACTGGGGGAGACAATGTTTACCAACTTCCAAAAACCCAATTAAGTTAGAGTAGATCTTCCATTTTCTCTTGCAGTACATTGTTCTTTCTCTTCATGGAGTTTCCTATTACTATTTGACCCACTGATGTGAATGCTCTGTTCATATTTCTATTTTCTCTCTCCACAGACTATAAGCTCTATAAATGTAGTTTTGTCCACTGCTATCTGTGCCCCAAGTCCAAGCCCAATGCTTTAGATCCAATAAATACTTTAAAAACATGCATTTAACTTTAAAAGCGATATAGACTAATCTATATTTAATCAATAATGGAATACATAATTAAAAACTATAATGTTTTATGAAGGCATTGTTGCTTGGTTAGTTATAATCAATTCAGATCTTCAATTTTCCCAACTGGACCAGTGTTTATAATTAAAACATGAAGGGTATTCAGAGGTATCAAGAGAACTTTGGGATTTAAACAAGAGCTGTATTGATTGCTGGCAAAGTTATATTAGAAAACTTAATTAGGTCAAAACTACTATTCTTCCTTGGATGTGTAAACTAATTCTAGATTTGACTGCAGTTTATATCTCCACTACTTTCTCCTCTAAATCTCACACATTCCACGGAAAATTAATTTGTCATGCATAAGTGTTCATTCATTCAGTCATATATTTGTTCCTTCATAAAATAAATACTGAATGTCACTCCTCAGGGCAAGTGCAATCACATGCCTTGCTGCCTTAGGACATTAAGATCTTAATGTCCTTAGGTCATTAAGGTCTTGCTGCCTTAGGACATTAAGGTCTTAGGTCTCTTTCTTGAACACCTTCTGGACCTATTTTTTTTGGTACCAGGGATTGAACTCGGGTCCTTGCACTTGTGCAGCAGGCGGCAAAACTACTGAGCTAAATCCTCGGCCCCTTCTGGACCTATTTTGTAGGACAAATTCCAACACCTGTGATAAGACTGACTCAGGTATCTCCTCAATAAAAACCTTCCTCTCTCCTGGAGAGAGTGTTTTATATTTTCACTGTGTTCCCAATTGTCCATATGCTTCAGCAATAGTATTTTGAAATTTTTTTGCTTAACATATGATTTGCTTTTATATCTTCTTCCTTCATTAGACTGTGACTCTTTGGTGGTAGAAGTTTGTAGTATTCAAACCTCTGTGTTGTAGTGTCTTGCCTGGTCTCTGACATATACAGGAGGGCTTCACTGACAGCTTACCGAGCACAGGAATAAAGGAATAAACAGACATATGACCCATTTTGCAGTTCTGAAAACTGGGGCTCACCATGCCAGCAAACAATAGGTCTGGAGTTGGAATCTCTGGACTGTCACTCTGGAGACGCCACAGAACTCAGCTTCCCACCAGCATTCCCCTTGGAGATGCTTTGTGACTGTCCATGTAGGGAAGGTGTGGCCACCCTGACATAGGTAGTGTCTTCTTGTTAGACCCAAGTCAGCAGGGTTTGCCCCTCCCCTAGATGGGCATCTGTGTGTAGCAATCTGCGGATTCATCTTTTCCATTCTGTGGGTGTTGTCTGCTCGCTGCAGCACCTCGACGACAGTGGGGCCGAGCTGGTGAGCGGAAGAGGCCATTTTCCGGTTCTGAACATAGATAAGCATCACTAGCTTTTTCCTTCTAGCAACGATGGCCTCAAAAGTCCCCACTTAGAATAAATAGGTGACAAGACCCAAAAAAGTAGGTGAAAAGTGAGAACACATCTTGATTTTTCTTAGGAGCTTATTTTTCGTTGTCTGGAAATCCACTCAGCTGGGTTCAGTGTGTGTCATTCTTCCAATACAGTGCCGGGCATGGGACAGTTAACTCAGTAGACTTGGGACCCACCTTCCTCTCTCTAACCCTGGATTCGAAGCTAGAAAAATCCCCACATGAGTTTTAGATTTGTGTTTTAAACAAGTGCATTTCAGACTGTAATCATGCCATTGAACACAGTGATGCTGCTTGTTTATTTATAGGGTATTTTGACCTTGTTTGTTGCACTAGAACTCTCCTCTATTGTATTACTCTGCAGGAGTGAGGACTGAGACCGAGTTTGTATTCAAGAAACATTAACTCAGTATTTATTTCCAAAGTATTTATTAAATACCCATGCTATGATGATGCAGGTGATACATTTTCCCATAAGGAAAATGGGGTGTTCCGGACCAGAGGGGGTTCTCCAGGAGACTCCCTGAGACAATGACACTGGAGCTGAGGCTGGACAGAGCTACAAGCTCAGTAAATGGGCATGTCAGGAATGAGACGCAGGCCAGCTATACCCTAAAGACAATACTTTTGGCTTTGTACTTGCTCTCTCTCTAGACAAGCTCTGGTCCCAAAATCATTAAATCAGTGTTTTCCGTGCCCCACTGCAATTGGCATGCCCTGACAAATGGCCCTATGGCCTGAGATGTGCAATGGATCTACTAGTGGAACTGTCTGCTGGACTTGGGCCCAATGCCAGCCCCTTATGCATCCATCACATCTGCTCTGTCAAATGTCTTCAACAAAGAGCCACAATTCAGGCAGTCGGAAGCAGCAAATCCAGCAACAACATAAGGATGAAATAATTTGCTTCTCTAAAATAGAATAAACCATTAGTAAGAGTAAGCTGTAACAAGAGTCTGTAAAACCTATGATAGGTAGAGCTAGAAGATGCTTTGGTATTCTATCTTTCTGTATTTATAGACATAGATATTGAAACCCAAAAAAGCTATGTGTGTCATTACTGCCACCCAGTTAGGGACAGATTTTGGATTAGAACCATGTTCTGACTCCCAGTGTAGGGAGGAGACATAATGGGTCTCCAAACAGGAGATGGACCAACATCTAATATTGAATCTAGACTGGTATTTAACACTCCTGTGACCTTTACCCTTCAGAGCTTTGAAAGCACTTAGTTCAGGGGGCTTTTTGAGTCACATAAGGTATTTCCACTTGCTGTATGACTCGGTGTCACTGGATCATTCAGATGTACTCCCAGGGTGCTGTTTATTGATTTTATATATTGAGCACCTATTTTTGCAAGATAAATTAAAAGAATAATATCAACTCTTAATCATTGTTCCACTTACATTGAACAATACTTAATAACTAGAATTTCAGGACAGAACAATGAGCTTATCCATCCTCCTGGGACCAAAGTTATGAGATTTGTTTCTTATAGCCTATTCAACATACAGAGATCAGAAACACAGAATGATGATACAGAGTCCAAAGAACTGAAAGACACTAAAAAAATAGCCTTTGTTGTCACACAATATTTGATTCTCAAATGGTAAACAGGCATCCCAAGTAGAGAGGTGGCTTAGTCTTCAGTATTTCTTAAGAGAAAGAGGGAATTATTTGCTTTTTAGGCAGGACACAGTCTCCTTAAAGGATGATTTCATTGGCTAATGGATATTTACCTCCCCAGGTCATTCTGTCATAAAACTGGTCCCCTCTTGGTCAGTGAGGTGACCAAGAGCTCCTCTTCATGATTTCCAGATATTTCTGAGGTTGGATCACTCCTGGTTGTAAACCACCAGATTTGACCCATGAGGAGATAGATTTCTTGGTTCAAATATCAGCTCATCAGTACAGACCTTTGTGTTCTTGAGCAAGTCACCCAACTTCTTTGTGTTTCTTTTTTTTTTTATCAATTAAGTGGAGGAAACAACAGCATCTGCCTTGTAAGGTTGTGAGAATTAAAAGATTTATATGGACCATACCACTCAAAGCATGTTATGCAGAAAGGCATGGTCTTGGTTTATCTTGCATTAAAATGTAGACTTCTAGAGGAAAGACTGGGCAGTTGTATTTATCAAGCATGATAGGACAGTGATTAAGACTAGGAGATTTTCAGTGACCTGCTTGACATCTAAAAAGCAAATATATTGTTCCAAAATTTGAAAGGAAAATTGAAGAATTGAAAATTAATATAAGGTAATGAAATGTCTAGAATATATAACATCGAGGGCACTTTAACTCAGCTCAATTGTTAATAAATTAACAATTTATTAATTGTTTTATTAATCTTTTAATTGTTTATAAAGAATATAGTGAAGTTGAAATAATAATGTGAAAATTTTTGTTAGTAAAACTCAGAAAAATAATTATATCAAATATTTTTAAAGCAAAATAAAGCTGTAAGCAGAACCCCTGGTCTCCCCAACATCAGCTCTGCTGTCTTCTTTCCGGTGCTCAGGCCAAAGTCCTGGGTCGTCCTCGACACAGCTCTCTCCTCACCCCCTTTCTGATGCCGAGTCTGGTGCCTCCGCTTTCCTCTTCTGCTAACTCCTTGATCCAAGCCACTGCCCCAACTATCGTCTTAAATGATCCAGTTAAAACTGGAGCTGTATTGTACCATCCTCTGCTCAATCCCTTGCAGTGGCTTTTCTTCCCTGTCAGAGAAAGCTCAATTCCCAAAGATCTAAAAGGCCTGTATTGTCTTCTTGCTCTCTGACCTTCCACCCTTTTCCTTTATCATTCATTCTGGACATGCTGGTATCCTTGGCATTCTTCAGATATGCCAAGCATCCCACCACCAGGGACTCTGCCTGGACCTCGCTCACAGGATGCTCTTCCTCCTACCAACTCCTCCATCTCCTTTAAGGGTCTGCTAAAATGACCTTCTCAAGGAGATTGTTCTGAGTGTTTTATTAATATCATAGGCTTTCCCTGAAACACCTCTCACCTCTTTCCTTGATACATCTTTCTACATAGCATGCAACACCAGCTCAGATAATTCACTTATTTTCTTTATTATAATTCCAAGCAGAGTGGCAGGATTTATATTTTATTTAGTCCTAGGATGCTTGATGCTTAAGAGAGTACCTGGTGCATAGCAGGTACTCGATAAACACTTACTGAATAAATGGATATGTATATGACGTGGATACATTTTACTATGTTTGATATGATGTCGGATGCTACCTCCAAGTATAGGACCTACATAAAATGTCTACAGAAGATCTTGAAATGCACTACAAAGGTCTGAATTATCTTGTGAGTGTTTTGACCTATATTTTTACAGCAGTGGCTGGAATTTAGCCTGTGCGGACCTTGAGTAACCTGTCCCTGTTTATCTCTTTAGCTTGACTGCTTCCCTCTGCCCATCTTGTGTTTTATTATTGAAAACTGCCAAATGTTTATATTTTTCTTTGTCTTTATTCATGCTGCCCACTTCTCTCTGGAATTCCTTTTCCCCTTTCCTTTTTCTGGCCAGTTCTTGTACTTTAGGGGTGCAAGCTTCCTCCAGAGCTCCCATGGGCCCTCTTGTTGATTTAGGTGACCCCAGTTCTGTATTCCTCACAATCACCCATGTATCATATTCCTCTGGCTCTGCAGTCACCATGTGGTTGAAGCGATTTCCTCATGTGCCCTTCACTCCCCTCAGTTGCACACTTGTAGTGAAGACTCCACAACAAGGGCAGATTCTGCACAGAAGGCGAAGGCAGTGCAAGAGTAGAGGACTTCCTAGGGAGACACACTCTGAGAGGAAGGCTCCTCCGTTCTTTCACATCAAGCTCCCTACTTCTGATATAGTTATAAAAGGAAGGGGACGGGGGCAGCCAAGTGGCCTGCTTTGGAATCCTGGCTTGCGGTTGGCCTGACGTGTATCTTATAAGTCCCTGTGTTCAATGCCCTCATCTGCACAAGATGTATAAGGCAACCAGAACACAGCATGTTCCACACACACTCGTTTTGTACTGAGGAGGGAAGGAAATAATGTCCTCTTGTTGAGCATTCATCCTCCCCCAGGAGAAGTGTGCAAGAGCTCAGTGTAGAGGTGTCTGGGGGAAGTGTGGTGAGCAGTCGATGTGTTAGATGTGGTGGGGCCTGTTGACTTCCTCCCAGGCGCAGCTAACACCTGGCATGTTCCTTGATAGTTGAGTTCAACTTTCACTTCTTACACCCTCAGAAGGCTGACTGGAAGTTGGCTGTAGTCACTTCCAGCCAGCAGACAGCTTTCCCAGGTCTTCCACACTCCAGCCTCGCCCCTGCCTTCCTCGGTGAGGACCTGGGAATCTCCAGGCTGGCCTTGTTCTTCCTTCACATTCCTGCTGGGCTGGGCAGTGTGTCCTCCTGTGTGCCGGAGCAATGACAAAGGCGTAAGTGGCTATGCATCCATGGAAGCCTCATGGGAGCCCCACGGTGAAGCGGGGATGCCACGAGCCTCTCTTTTGATTGTGGTCAGGCTCCGTGAGCTTAGGCTGATCCGCCTTCCCTCTGTTAGTAGGCACACGGTCTCACAGGGGTCCAGACTTCATAATTGTTGGTTGCATTTGCAGGTCCATTTATTTAGTAGTTTCCAGATGTTCATTCAAGTAGCAATGAGCAAAATCAAAGAGGCCAAAGGTGAGGTGGAGGAGAGATAAGACATTTCCTCTCATGTTCTTTGGTCTCCTCTTTACTTCAGCTTTCTTATTTAGGCCCGAGGATGATCCTAGTGACCTAGTGACAGCATAGAATGGATTTCAATGAATCTGACTCTGGTTATACATAATGAATTGGGTATTTTTCCCCTGAAGAGAGAGAGGCACTATTACATTGTTTAAAATCACAGACTCTGAGGCCAAATTTCCTGCTTTAAAGCTGGGTGTGGTGGTGTACACCTGGGATCTGTGATCACTGCATTTAGGAAGCTGAGGCAGGAGGATCACCATGAGTTCAAGATCAGTTTTGGCTACATAGTGAGCTCAAGGTCAGCCTGAACTGCATAGCATGACCTTGTCTCTAAAAAGAAAAAGCCAAATTTCCTGGTTTCATTCTCTTCCATTTCATACCTTTGATTTCCAATAAATATTTCACCTACAAATTCTGTCTTACCACCTCCAGGGACTACAACTTGATAAAAGTAGTTGTCAGCCTTTGCACTTCCTTTTTATTTCTTTACTCACTTATTATGATAAGTGGTGCCCAACCATCCCATTGAACACAACATTAATATGGGTTAATGTCCACACTGCCACAATAGTGTTCAATTTTCAGCGTTTACCTTTATTTCCTAGCTGCATTTAATTAATTTACCACTATTTCTTTGAAACTGTATTCTTCTGACAGTCTCAACTCTGTTCTCTACGATCTTCTTTTCCTTCTATAGTCTCTTCCAGGGATGTCTTCTTATCAAATTTCCTTTCTGATTTTAAGTATTTTCCCTGAGCCAGCTCTTCAAATTTCACCTATATTGAGGACACAACAATTTGTGCTTCTGTTTTGACCCTATCTTAGTTCCCAGACCTGAAAATCCAGATTCCCCAATGCACACTGCTGTATTGCCTTCTCCTGTATTTCTTAAAGGCAGTGTGTTCAAAGGGGACTTTTATCAATCTCTCTACCCAGAAGTTTCTCCTGTGTTCAACATAGAAACTTGGAGTTATTCTTGCTTCTTTTGTTCTCCACATTTCTTTACAATCAACTGCCATGAATTTTTTCCCTAAGTATCTTAGTTCCATTCTCTTTTACTTTGTCTCTATCATCTATGTATCTCAAACTCTCATCTTCTCTCACATAGACTTTGGAATAGTTTGATCAGCCACCTGACCTGTAAGCCACTGTGTCCCATGTAAGCATGGATCTGGGGAATCCAGATAATGGAAACACTCACACTGGTCTATGTGTACACAATGGAATATATATGGAGACTTGTGTGACCTCTGACCTAGCACTGTACCCCAGGATTTGTCAGAGAAACTCTAGCACATGTGCACAATGGTTATACATGAGGAAATTCAGAATAGCATTCGTTTTAACAGCAAAAACAGGGAAACAGTATGAAGGTTAATCCAGAGGGACACGGATAAAGGAACCATGGCATGTTCATAAAATGAAAAATAATACTACAGCCAAACTGAATTATTAAAATGTATGTCTTATTGGAAACTTAAAAACTGAGTTTAAAAAATAAGCTGTAGAAAATATTTTAATCATTTGATATCATTTAAAGTTCAGACATACAAACGGTTCCATGTATTATTGACACAAACACACACATTCAGCAGTAGTATTAAAGTGTGCATGAGAACTGCAAACATCAGAGTCAGAAAGTGGATATATTTGGGAATAGAGGGATGTGTTTGGATTGAGGTATACAGGATATTTTTGCCATTATCTGTGGCTTTTCTTGACTTTAAAAGAGTCTGAATCAGCATGGCAAAACATAATGCTTGATTAAGCAGGGTAGTGAGTATCTGTTACTTTATTATTCTCTAAGATTTTCTTTATGTTAATGCATTTTTTGTAGCTGGAAAAATCTGACAATGTTACACCCTTGTTTAAAATGCACCACTGACCTCCCATTGCCTATCAAATAACACCCAAATTCCTTAATGCATAGCCCTTCCCAACTCAGAAGTTGCCAACTTGCAGGGGACATTTGCAGTTGCTGTTCTAAGATCTAATCCCTTCTTGTCAAAAGAGCCTGATTTCTGCTTGAATGCTTAAGTGGTTCTAGAGAAACTGAGCTTAAAACCCAATCCCAAGTTTGGATCATCTAACGTTGGCTTAACTAAGAAAGACTCCTCAGTGTCTATTTTCAACATGAGAAGTGTGTGTACCGTGAGGTGGATGACCAGTTCCCTTGGAACACACTGCCTTTGAGAAATATGGAGGAGGAAAGCACTGTTCTCTCCCCTCCCTATCAAAATGGTCACAGGAACTTAGCCAGTTTAAACAGAGGGAACCTCAGTGTTTCTGATGGGAAACTTAGAATAAAATGCTTTGCTTTTCTTTATTGCTATTCAATTTTTTATTTGACAAGGTAAGCTGCCGTATCAACAAAACAGCAAAACTAAGTATGTGCAGCAAATTGGACCTAATACCACTGAAGATTTTGGTACCACACAGCTGCTAACGTTGCTGTACTCATTGGTGTCAAATGGGAACAAGAGAAAGCATGTAAGAGAATTGTCTGAGAGCCCTTCTGCACCAGGTGTGCAGGAGGTAGCCTTACTACACACAACCCGCAGGCCACAGCCAGTTGCTCTGTGCCTGGAAGGAAGAGAAAACTGGTTTAGAAAAGGCCAAGGATTTAGTTCAGTGGTTCTGGTGCCTGCCTCGCAAGTGCGAGGTCCTGAGTTCAATTTCCAGTACCAAAAAAACCCAAAAAAATAAATAAATTGGTTTAGAAAGTGGTAGCTCCTGTAGCTCGTCTTTCACAGGTGTGTTGAGGGAAGTAGTTAGCTAATGGAAGTTGATAGCCGCCATCATGGGGCAAGTCAGACTACCAGTAATGAAGCAGAAACCAGAGGAAAGATGTGACACTCAGGACATCTATTCATCTCTTGCTATGTGAATTTATTGAGGATTGGCCCTAAGGTAGGCAGGCACCAGACACCAAGAGAACGCATTAAAACAGAAAGCCCCACTTCTCCCAGGAGCATATGTCCTGGAGGACCTGGAGCTGTCAGCACAGGTCTAACCAGATGTCTGCTAGGCCTCTAGGTATTTTAATATGAGCAAGAATTTAGTATTTTGATATGAACAAGTACGTCCCCTTTATTGCGCAAACTAGTTTGCTCTATATCTTCTGTTGCTTTAAGCAAGAATTATCCTTACTTATATACAATTTGTTTCTTCATCTCCAGACAAGCAAAATAGTTCATCCCCTGTATATTACATGATGTTTCTCATTTGGTTTTGTACATATTTCCCCTTTGATTTGAAACACCCTCCTATCCCTGCTCAAAGTCACAAGCTTAGGAACAGTGCACACAGAATTTGAATTATGCTCACAGTAGGCTTTCTAATTATATGGTCTTCCCTTCATTCTTTTTCCCCTCTTAGAATGGATATCCTTTCTGGTACACCATTTAAATGAGTTTAACTTTATGTAGGTAATGTTGAGAATATTTACATGTACTCATATCTATGGTAAAAAATACCAGGGGTTTTCAAAGAAGACAGAGGGTCCTAGAGTAGAAAAAGAACTCATATCAAGCAGCTGAACATGAAACATCAAGTTTGCTTAGTGTTTGTAAAATGTACAACTTCTCTGACTGCATCCAAGATCTCCTGAGTTGGGGCTGCTGAGGTGGAGCCAGCAAATCTATAACTCAGCACTGCACCCAGTGACAATCATATTTGCTCACTTTTGAACATAACTCACCTATAAGACACCCACTCCTGAGCAAGATTTTGTGAATAAAATGATTCGGTAATGAAATGTTGAGGAGACTGCTTCCCCACAATGAAACAGACTTTCACTTCTGTAGCCCTTAGACTGAGGGGCTACTGGGCCTTGGGGCTCTCTAAGAGGAAATACTTATGTGTTCATGCAACTTCTTCCTTCCTTTTTCTCTCAAATTGTAAATATAAAGCAATTATCAATACATTAAGACAAAATTAAAATAGCTTACATCTTAGACAATGTTGGGCTAAAGTTGTAACTAATATCCATGCAGTGTTATGTTGCTTGTTATCAGGCTTATAGTTATCTCTGTAACTAAATTATATTTTCATCTCAGTGAGCGGAGACTGAGCCTCATATTTCATATTCATCCCTAACCTCTTTGCATGTGGAATGCATGCAAGGTATTGTTAAGTCTGTTCTGTTTAATTGATTTAATAAATAGGCCATCCTAATTTTTAAATGCTGGGGCTTCAGATGAGATAATTTATGTACTATTGATCAGCTGTAATTAATCTTTTCAGTAACTCATTTTAAATAGTTTTTAAGTGCAGATAATAGTATGAAGACTTGGGGATTTGTAGAAAGAAGATGCTGTCATTCCTGGTGTTCAGTCTTGTGAGCCGTCGGGGCTCAGTTTCTCCTCTGTAACATGGAAACATAGCAATGGTCACTGCACACCCTCCCTGGAGGGGCTGTGTGCGGTGAGGAAGATGAAAGTACTTTGCAAAGTGATATACAAAGATTAAGTGTAGATTTCATGCAAATCTTCACTCATTTAATGAAGGTAATTCTATCGATCCACTCCAAAGTAATTTGAAATTGTCAAGGTGAAGTGATTTTGTTCCAAAAATGAGCTTGGATGTTTCATTTGTTTTTCTTTATAGAGAGCTACCCTGGTGGCTCATCTTGTGGTTTTCCTCCTACTTGCTTAGCCTACAATCTCTTTTGGATCTCATTCTTTGGGATACAATACTGCAAAGCTTTATAGCACTTGATACTGTGAGAGAAATAAATCTGAATAAGGAACCACTGTAGAGTTGCCGTTAACTTTGATGAATTAGCATCAAGGAGCTCTTCAAGGTGTCATTTTTTAAGCTTCTTGAACGATTGGGTTTCAGTGGTTCCTCTGAAGAATTTTAATTTGAGCCCTGCAAAGACAAATAGGAACACACACAAATCATTGAGTGTCCACCTCCAAGGGAAAAGAAAAGTGCTTATGCAGTGAAACTTCATCTCTTCACGAGCTTCCTGCTGGACCTGGAGTTTTCTCTGTTCAAAGTCTAGCACTGAAGAATATTTTTGAAGTAGTTTTAAGAGTAAGTCTATACATTAGATAAAACTCACTTGAAGAATTATCTTTGGTTTCTTCTCAATAATAAAAAAGGAAATCAACTTCTGTAATGATGAAGATGATTTTGCTGCTAAGTATGACAAATATTGCTTACACCTTTGTTATGCATCATGAATAGTGCTAAGTGTTTTACACATACAACTTCATTTGATGCTCCAACAACCCATTAGCTAGACATTATGATTCCAATTTTATAGATGAAGAAGTTACTTTGGAGAAGTTTAAGTAGGTGGAACTGCTCCTCCCTCAATATGCATGGTGGAGCTGGCATAGTGGACACGGAGTTCTTGGTTCTGGAGCTCCTTCACCCACACCCACCTGGACTCTCAGGTTTTTCTAGTTTCATTTCCTCCAGCTGTGGAGAGGAAGTGCCATGATCCATTTTAGAATGTGAGATAGCACATGGAAATGAAGAAAAACATCTACTGTAAAGACTATGAAACGTTTTGGATTTTTAAACCTTTTTCTTGATAACTCATCATCTACACTACTCTTTTGGACAACTAGACTGGCCCTGGAATGAGACCACATAGGTGACAGACTATTCCTTATTCCTCTTGCTTACTCTGTGGCCTTAGTTAGCTTGCTGACTTCTCCGCTTCAGTATCCTTGTTTGTACAGTGTGTGTGTGTGTGTGTGTGTGTGTGTGTGAATAAGACACAAACTAGCACAAAAGTCCTTAATGAATTTTACATATAATTATTACTACTGGTATAATTTTCTCTTGGAAGCATATTTCTGACATAAGCTTGGGAGAAGACTGGAAATGTCAGCAAATAAGAAAACTGACATCCTTGCAAGCGCTAAAGGTCCTGCACAAGGTGAATTTTTCTCCAGCAGAGAAATGCACTATTTTTTTTTCCAGTATTGAGATTAAACCCAGGGCATTTGCACTGAGATACATCCCTAACCCTTTTTTATATTAAGACAAGGACTTGCTAAATTACCCAGGTAGGGCTCAAACTTGCCATCTTCCTGCCTCAGCCTCCCAGAATACTGGGTTTTCGCTTGTGTACCACCAAGCCTGGCTTGCACTTCCTCTCTTATGTTTAATTTTCTTCACTTGCCTACTCTCTATACTCCTTGTAAATGAAAGCAGAAGAACCCCAAGAGAGTCACTGTCATGAAGATAATTGGTGGAGTGCTTGCATTTAATTTTGGTTTTAAATACAGGTAATAAAAGGAGCTTCAGTATACAGACTCCTAACTATAAAAACAATAACAACAAAGTGGCTGGAGAAACCCCAGCACTTGAGGTGGTGCAGTTACTTCTAGACATCTTTTCAAATTTCTGTCCTAGTGCACTCCCTGGGGCACTGCATGACAATCTGATATTTTTTATTGTTGCACATTTATGTCTTTGCCAAGTGTTCATATTTTCATTGCCTCCTCTTTATTCCTGATGCATTTGCACTGTGTTTACTGAAGCTTGGAGTGACTGCTGAGAAATGTGACCTTAAAATGCTGAAGTGTTAAACTGAGAGGGAGGAAGAGTTTTTTAGTAAGCTGTTCAGGCATGCTGAGCATTAGTGTAGAATATGATTTTTCTCTCGGTCTTCTCAGGTAGTGCCCTAGATAGGGTCTGATAATTATGTGTAAGAATCCATCAAAGAAACTATCTTGATTGCCAGGAATCTAAGCTGGTAGTGAGCAGAGAGTTGCTGTGATGAATTCCAGGAAAAGGACTATGGAAACCGTGATGAGGCAGGAGCTAAGTCAAGTAGTTTTCTATCCCCTGTAACATGTGATTTTGTGTAAGGTATCACTTTAAGGTAATGCTCATAATAGTGCTGTGAAATAGGAAGTATCATGGTTTTAGAGATGAAAAATCAGAGGCTGCATGAAACTAGCCAGATAAGTTAAATGAAATAGACACAACCTTTCAGTATCTTATCTATTTGTATGAAAAAAGTTACAGAAACTTTAATGGCTTAAACAACAGTTATTCTCTCACAGTTTCTGCATGTAAGGTGCATTTTATAAGCAGCTGTTTCTCTTACTGAGGATGTTGATGCTTTTGATTTTGTGTATAGTGGAGCTGAGATGTGTTGGATAGAATCACGGAGGGTAAGTTTACAGGATAACAATAATTCAGGTAAGGGTTTATTATTCTGAGTGTTTTACCTACATGAAGTCACCTTTCACAACTCACTGAGGTAGATATTAGTGTTGTCTCCACTTTAGAGATTAGAAAAGAAATTCTGACAGGTGTCTAACTCTTGCTGAAGGTTAGACACCCAGAAAGTGGTCACACAAAAAGTTCAAGCCAGGAAGTGTGGTTGCAGAGTTTGTGTTCCCGACATCTACTTCACACAGCCTGAATGAAGTGGGGAGAAGGAGCCCAGTGCTTTATACCACGATAACTGGGTGTGATAGAAGAACCCTAATTGGAAAGGTGGCCCTGACCACCTTGCTGAGCCAAGGAGGAAGAGAGACAGGGAGGCTAGAGACAGCAAGACTGGGAGAACACCATTTTGCAAAGAGGTAGAAAACCATGATGAAGAATAATGTTTCCTCATTCAGAGTTGTGATAACTTTTTTCAGGCTTAAGACCCATTTACCGAAGTCCACTTCCCTCCTCTTCCCTCCTGTATAGACCTCACATGTCCTCTTTTGCAGGTATTGTGGCCATGAGACTGAGCAGTGGCCAAGGGGATGTGGCTGGGAGTGTTGTGAGTGGTTTTCCTGTGGGGTTCTCCCTGGCTCTTCCGCTTTTAGCTGACTGAGGTGGCAGCTTCCAGAATGGCATGGAGACCACTTGGTACAGATGGCAGATCACTGTCAGCTTAGCTTCCTGAAGGGCCATGCAGCAAATCTGTCAACCCAACACATACTTTACTTACAGCTCTCTTGGACCGTTAAACAATGATACAAAAATGTGTTGAGCTATTTTATATTTGGCTCTATTTGTTATCTCATCTAGCTCAAACTAGTACATTTTAGATTCTCATAAGGCTGAAATTACAGGGGCATATAGCCCAGAGATGTTTAAGTGTTTACTGTGAGCTATTTCTCGTCCTTATGACCTTTCATGCTTTTTGAAACCTCTTTCTTCCATGCAAGACTTTTTTGGGAAGTCCCCTTGGACTCATGTCTTGGCATGAGGTAGTTAAAAGAGAGAGGACATGAGAGAAGAAAAAAATAGTGCCTTATGCTTCAGTATTTCCAAAAAAATATGTCTTCCCCAGTGGGAACATCATGACAATCAGTCATCTGTAACCCACAGAACACTGAGTTTCTGAAATTCAAGAATTTTTAACTCATGAAACCAACTTCACTGATGAGGTTAACCCAGTAATTACCCTAAATATGTAAAATCTAAATTTCAAACACAATAGCAGGAAACCAAAAATGGGCAGGTATATTTTTGACTCTCAAAGAGTACAAAGTAGAGAAGGGCCCTGAAGACTGATGCTGGAAAAACCCAGAAAAAACAGGCTTGTTTCTTTTTTTAAAGAGCAATCAACCTCAAAGTTAGTACTAATGGCTGCGTTTCCTTTCAGTCTACCCCCATGGTTTTGTTTCTCATAGTCTGTAAAATGTGAGCCTTTTTGTCATTCTGACAGATTTTCCAGCACTAAAAATATCAGGGGCTCAACTGACAAATCATAGGTATTTTTGACAAGTAGATCAGCCCTGGGAAATTCTCTCCACCTTATAGGCAAAAACCTCTTTGGCCTGTAAATGTTACAGTCTGTGTTGACCAAGGCTCCTGACTTTCTCTGCCATCTGCTCCTGTTTATTCATAAATGGCACAGGATTAGTTAAGGAGATGTGTTAAAATGTGCTGCTACTTGTCAATACACAGGCTAATGTTTTCCCATTGTTCTATGACTTTACCTGCACCAAAATGTATGAAGATGAAATGTATGTTTTATTTTTCCTTAGAAATTAAGAGACTGGCACTTTCAAAGAGCATTTGTTGGCACCTCCTGTATGTCTCTGCCTGCTTGGTGTTGTGAAGACTGAGCTGTAGGCATAATGGTTACGTAATTTGGTGAAGATCCTGCAGCCAGGAAGTGGTAGATTCACCTTCTAAACCACTTTACTTTCAACGTACTCTCACAGTCATGTGCTCTGTCAACAAACACTTACTGAATTTATTGCGTGGTGACTTTGGGCCTGGCATTGTGGTAGACATGGAACGTACAGACTTTGTCCTTGTCCTCATGGAGTTCAGGAGGGAAGTTAAATTTAGTTAAAAACCACACAAACAAACATTTGCTTATAAAACAGATCTTGATCAATGCAACCAGGTGAGAGAACAGGGTGATTTGAGACCATGTAAAGGAGAAGTTGATTGTATCACAGTTCAGAGTGGTTTTTCTGTGGGGGGTGTGACAGCTGACACCTAAAGCATCAGTGTCAGTCAGCCAGTTGTGGTAGATAAAAATGACCAGCTTCCCCAGGAAAAGGTCCAGCTAGTTTCTCCACCCACCAAATCTGCGCTGGCCTTTGACTTTCTGAGCCCAGCAGAACTTGGAAGCACTCAGGCTGCTTCCATCCTTTAGAACACTACTCTGATGGTGCAGTGGAAGAAGTCTGGTCTAGGACACTGGGGAACAAGAGGCCCGTGTGCAGCTAAGAGAAGAGCAGCTAAGCCAAGCCCCCTGAGTGTCCCACTGACAGTCAACTATGAGCAGGTCTACCTCAGATTATCTGACCAGAGTTCAATTGCCAGGCACCTGCTGGACGCCCGCTGACTAGAGAAGAAGAATCGCCTAGCTGATCCCAACCCAAATTGTTGGCCACTGGATCAGGAGCTAATGGGGGGCTATCATTTTAGATTTGGGGGATGGGGTTTTACATGGAATTACATTGTGATACACCAGGAGAAGGGGGGAGGCTGGGTCTGAACATCAGGCAGAGGAAAAGGCATGTGCAAAGGTGCTGAGGAGGGAAGAAAGCTAAAAACATGGCCAGGTAGAAGATTTCAGAGGGATAGACAAAGCCTAAATAAAGGAGGTTCAGACCTCAGTTTTTATCTTAAAAAACAAAAGACCATCATTTGAGGTATTTAAAGCTGGAAAATGACTTGATTATAGACTTGCACATGTACATAAATATTTCAAACTCCTCTTGGCAGGGTTCTACATGACTCTCAGTAAACTCCATTTTGACTGTTTCAACGATTGGATCAAAACAGGAGAAGACCATGAAATAACCCAGATATCTGGTAGAATTTCAAAAGTAGAGGACAAGACAACACAACCTATTATGCATGAAACTACTGGGCAGTCTATCTATGGCTGACAGTCATTCTTTCTACCAAAATTTCCCACAAAAAATTTCATCTTTGACACATTTAACTCTGAATGAGATGCCAGATACTGCTTTCCTTGCCTTTGAACTAGGTTGGCCAGTAAATAGGGAGGAAAAGACACACAGAAAAAGCCAGATGAGTCAGTGGGCTAAGTTTATGTCTCTGAGCCCATTAATTACTTGAGAAAACTCTTCCTGCTCAATCAGTTCCATCTGTTGGGGTGGAAACTGGCTAGGGCACAGCTGCAAAGGCTTTGGGCCAGCGCACTGTAAAGCTCAAGAAAGTTGTTCATGAATCGAGGAGGTCCTTGGAGGACTCATGGCTACTCTGTTTCTGACCTTGAATTCAGAAAGGTGTCAAGGAAATCTCCATGGTTTATCAGGTCCGACAGTATTCCTAACTTGCATGCTCTTGTGCTGATTAATCTACTTCTGGAATAGTTCCTGAAACCATGAGGGGTAGAGAGACAATAAAATCTTTACACTCTGTGAATGAAGAAGATTGAATGGAACATATGCGGGAGGCACCTGAATAGTAAGTTATCAATTAATGCCAGTTCACTTTCTATTACTCTTCAGAATTTTGGAGGATAGATGGCAATAGCATTGTTGGGTGTTTTGGCTGCATACTTTTATACATGTTTGAATTTGATATTTAGCTTTGCTGGTTTTAAACAGGAAAATCATCTTTCCGTGACCCACATGCTAGCCTTCTCTTTACTCCAATTCAGTGATTCTCAGCACTGGCTGTACATTGGAACCTCTGGGAAAACAATAAAGATATCAGCACCTATTTCTTCCCAGAGATTTTTTTTTTTTAATTTTTGTTTTTTTGGTACCGGGGATCGAACTCAGGACCTTGCGCTTGTGAGGCAGGCACTGGAACCACTAAGCTAAATCCCTAGCCCTGCCCAGAGATTTTGATGTAATTGGTTTGAATTGCAGCCAGGGTATTGAGATTAATTCAACAAAATAATCTTGTTTCATGTACCAATCCCTTGAATTAATGAAAAATTTGAGGGGTCAGAGTGGTTATCTGTAGAACACATCATTGGTCTTGATCTAGAGCCAATGTTATCTCCCCTATCCTATGCCCATAGAAAAGATACCAAAAAACCAATTTTTCCCACCTTTCAAGTTAATATGCCAACTGAGCAAGTCTGGGGCCATTTTGTGGATAAAAGAGCTCTGTGCTTCCCTAATGAACATGCTTAGATGTATACTGTGGGAGAACAAACTTGAGCCTAATTATGCTCCATGGTGACTCAGGGAGTTCTGCTTCTCTGATTGAGATATAAAGTGAAAATACAGACATTACATTCAAGTTACAGGAACTTGTGATCCCTCTCTACTATCTCATGTGTGTTCTGTGATGTGGCTTTTGTTGCTTTATAAATTTAGGCTTCTTAAAATTTCACTCAAGAACTACGTTTTCAATTAGGGTATGCTGCCACCAGGTGGCAATGAGGGCTTCCTCTGTGATTACCATCTGTGAAAAATAATTGTTCGTTCACCCATTCATTCATTTATGACTATTTGACAAGGTTGGTATGCATTTTCACTTCAGAATTCAAAATGTATACTTTAGCCAGGTGTGGTGGTTCACTCATATAATTTCAGCATTCAGGAGGCTGAGTCAGGAGGATCATGGTGAGTTCAAGGCCAGCCTGGGTTACATAGTGAGTTTAAGGGCAGACTGAACTACATACTGAGACCCTGTCTAAAGAAAAAAAAAGGTAAGCTTTAAGTATGCAAGTGAACTTCCGTAATTTAATAATTGTAAAGATTGTATATATAGATACGCATAGATATTCAAGTGTGTAAAATGCTACATGTAAAAATGTTTGCAAAGAAATTAAAGATGAAGATGAAAATTAGTATCTTTTTCATTATCCCATAATAATTACTAGTCACTGAATAATCATACACGTACATTTCTCTTCTTTTATTGCCAAATTTTGCTTAGACTTTTATGAGATGGAGCACTACTTTGTAACTTTTATAAACGTGTTATTAAATTCATTCACATGGATTCTCAAACTTTCTAGCAATCAGTATTTTAAATTAGGGACTGATTAATATAGCTACTTTGAAACATTTAGTTAGTGAATTGATTTCTAGCAATGCTACTCTTAAGCAGTTATACTTCATCTCTTTCACAGAAAGAACCAGAGAGGACAATAACACCACTTTGTGTTATTCCTGGTATAGGTGTGTTCTTCAAGACCAATTCCCCCAATCAGAAGAAAACAAATGTCCCTGCTTGTAGAAGAGCAAAACATCAAGAAACTGTGCCGGTTAGCTTGTGTGACCTGAAAGCTGAGTGCAATGATTTCCCTCTCAGATGAGCTTGGGCTTAATCACACTTTATGCTTTTAAAAGCTTGTCTCTGACATAATGATTTCACACAGAAGCAAGTTAGAAATTATTCTTAAAACATCTTACTGTGCACAAAGAGGAGCAGATGACGTCATTGTGCTTCCCATGTAAGTAGACACATTTTTGAGGAAACAACTCAATAATCTCTCCTCCTTTCTGTTGGTATCACACAAGGCAGAAGACACTTAAGGGCCCACAGCAAAATAATTTCAACTGACACTGATTGTATCATCAGACAATAGATGTTTGTGGTTTTCATCTTCCTGCTCTTAAATTTTTGGAGAAGATGCCAGAGCTTCATGAATATTTTTACAAAGTCAAACCCCTGTCTTGAGAAATTCTGTTGTGGCTACTCCACACATCTCCTTCCTCACATTTTACCTGCATCCGTTATCAGGAATAATACAGAGCTGATGCATACACCAAGGTGCCCAAAAGGTTAAATTTGACATTGGAGTCTTACTGGGAGACGATTAGAACCTTTTTGAGGACTGACGGTTGGACCTGGAAGGACATTGTTTGTAAAGGAAGCAGTCTGGAACAAACAAACATTACTTTATTGGCTTAGTCAGGCCTTCTCTCAAGCTTCTGAATCTCATATCCTCCAGAAAGTTCTGCAAAATACAGAGGTCTAAGTATCTGCCTTTCCACATGACCTCTACGAGAGCCCTGAGCCCCTGCTTTGTGCTGACTTGGTTACACAACTGAGTTAATTACTCTGAGTTACCACCTGGGCTTGAGAATGATTATTTCTAGGCCTTGCTGAGCCTACAGTGGTAAATGGACAAGATCAAATCAACCTCACAGGGGGTTTGTTAGAAATTCAAAATTTTAGACCTTGGCTTAGACCTACTGACCCACAATATAATTTAACAAAAGCCCCAGGTCATCCACATGCACAGCAATGTTTGAGCAATACTATGAGTCCAGAGGAAGGGTAAGCGGAAGATGATGAGTAGATCTCCTTAGCACTGTACGGAGATACAAGTCCTTACCTCTCTTCTCACTTGCACCTTCCTATGAGCCAGTGGATGGGATCACCATTGGTTGGACAGTTACCTACCTGTGGGGCAGCTGTTCTCTAGTTCTCATTCTTTATAATGAAAGTCCTTCCAGAAGTGGGTCGTGTGTGCATGTGCTTGTGCATGCATGTGTGTATGTGTGTGTGTGTGTTCCTCCCCTCCTCTTTTGCATTTGCCTTCTGTGCTATGATGGTGAAATCTTAGAACAGGGTTGTTGAGGTCCTCTGGTCTACTGGTTGGGCCCTAACATTCCATTTAACATTTCATGTACTGAGTTTAGAGCAGCCCAGCTCAGGATAATTTAGACCAGTTTGCCTTTGTCTTTGGTCGTCCTATGTGCATTTTTCCAGACAACCACATAAGGGAGTGTTTGGGTGCTGGGGTGGGGTTCAGATATTCCTGCGATCCAAGCATTTGACAAGTGTCTCACTTAGGAAGTATTTGGGGCACCTCTGGGTACTTGTAGGGTGCTGGCTTGTTTTCCACATAGGTAGCGCTGGTGGGAGCGTGGCCCCACAGTGGAGAACTCTGAAAGGAGGACGTTGAGTGGCCGTCACCACAAGACCGCAGACACGTCCAACAGGCATGTGAGCTGAGGCAAGCACTTGTACTTTCAAGTCCCCTCTGTCCGCCTCTGCAAAGTTAGAATGACTCTCTATGAGATGTTACATTAACACATGAGTTTTAAGAGGTAAATGGAAAACAATGGCTTTTAGACAAGAGGCTCAGAAGCCATAAGAGCCATCTCGAAGGCCCAGCCAGGAATCCTTGAACTATAGGCTCAAGTTGGTTTCTTTCCTCCTCACTGTGTTGTTCTCAGACACACAGAAGACATCTCATAATTAATGTCCTTTGAAATTTGAATGGCATCCCCTCCATCCTCCAGTTACTTCCCCTCTTTCTATCAAGAAGCCTTTTCAGATTCAGTCTCTTGGAACCTACTGTTTTAACTAAAATCATAATTGATTGGCTTTTTGCAGAACTTGAGGTGAAGCAGCAGCTGGAGCGAAGCAGGCTCTTCCCATTTGCATTATAGGTGAGTCAGCAAAACATGGCACACAGTGCAGCCTGCATGGTAATTAAGTATCTCGGAAGGCATTGATCGTCAGATGCAGGTTTGACCTTACATTCAGGCCAGGACAAGAGGCTCACCATGAACCAACAGTCTCCCTGGTCACCAGTGAGACCTTCTGAAAAGCCAAGATCCGATGTGGAATCGCCCCACGCTTCATAGGTACTGTCTTTCCCGACTCTGCTCTGCTCAGCTCCCCTGGCTGCAGAGACACTAGGCTCCAGCCGCGACTCCCCTTTACTTGTTTCTAAAACTAATCCTCATCAGAGGCCAGAGAAAGCTTCCATGCTGCAACATCTTGGTGCAAGGTCCAAGTGCCTCATCTTATGAGCCCAAACTGTGCCCCACTTCTGAACCTCAGGATATGCCCTTAGCCTCATCCAATTCTTCTACCCAGAGTTTAATCTGGAAGCGCTGAACCTGGGTACTAAGTGGTTCTTTTCAGGGAACCCTGCATCACATATCCAAATCCTCCCACTCTACTCTTTAGAAACCTCATCCCGTGACCAGTCAACTGTTTTGGGCATTCATTCATTCATTCTTCCACTTACTCATTCATTCATCAGCATTTACATTGTACAGCTTGCAGTGGACCTATAAGGAAGGAAACAACAGACACAAGAAGTAATATGCCAGATGGTGGAAATGATAAGAAGAAAATTAAAGCAGGAGAATGGCAAAATAAGCAATGAGTAGTTTCACTCTTGGTAGAATGATCAGGGATGTCTTATCTAATAAAGGGACATTTGAGCTGAGAGCCAAATGATGTTAGGAAACACGCTGCGTGGGCATCTGGGGAAAGCCTATTCTGGCAAGGACAGTGAGGGTGAAGAAGACGTGCTGTTAACTGTTCAAAGAGCAGGTCGGAGGGCAGTGGGCTGGACTGAAGAGAAAAGCAGAGGTGAATGTGGAGAGGATGTGGGATTGGGTGCAGTAGGCAGCTTCATGAAGCATATTGTGTGCCCTGGTGAAGACTGGATTTTATTTCAGGTGAGGTGCCAAAGTACCAGGAGGGTCTGAGCAAAGGAGTCTTCCAGTCTGACTTGGGTGTGAAGATTCACCCTGCTTGGTATATAGAGATTAGAGGTCAAGACTAGGGGTTAGGGGGCAAGCAATGTCACCAGGGATGATTCTCCAAGTCAGAAGAAGGAGACCCGGACTAGACTGATGACTGGAATTCCGGTTAAGTTGCTTTGAAGGCCAGTCAATATTTACTGAAAGGTCAGATCTGAAGCGTGAAGTGTGATGAAAAAGTCAAAGGTAGCTCCAGGACTTTTACTGTGAACCATAGTGTGAATGAGATTGTCACTTACCAATATGAATCAAATAACCTTTAGTGAAAGGTAAAGTTACAAATTGAGGTTAGCACTATAGTTGAAAGACATCAGACCCTATCCCTTCTGAATCTCCTACCCACCACTCTCCCTCTGATCTTATGCTCTCTGATTAACCATGTGCCCCCTCATCACAGGGGATTGCCCAAGATTTTTCATGCTAAGCATCTAGATGTTCTATGGGTGGTAGAAACCAGGTACTAGTCAACAAAATGAGACAGTCAGATTTGTGTTTGGAAAGCTTACTTTGACTGTAGGCTGGAGAAAGAATTGGTACAGCACCAGTGTAAATGGAAGGGAACCAAGTAGGAAATGACTGCAAAGCTCAGGACTGAGAAAGTTGTGGCTTGAACTACAGCAGTAGCATGTTAGTCAAAGCCAGGAATTGTAGGGCTGTTCTGGAGGCGCTGATTTCTAGAATCCTCCTAAGTGACCTACCAGCCATGTAGGCATGGTGCAGTTATTTAATCAGAAGGCTTGGTTAGAGTGATGTAAAGGAACATAAAAAGTCAACCAGCCAGCACAGAAAGTACAGAGAAGGTTAAATGTGGGTCTTCTGCAGGAAACTACAAGCTAATTCCAGGAAGAGAAGGCACAACGCTTTGATGGCTCTGTGGTTTGAAATTTTTTCTTCGTAAGACTCATCTACACATATATTCCTCTCTCCTTTTCACAGCCCTCCCTTATCAGTACCTTTGGAACACCTCATTTCTGTCAAATTAGAGTATTTCTCCATATGCTCTTTTAGAACTTTTAACAGTGTAAAAAGAGGTGCTGTTGTGTAATGGTTCAGAACACTCTCTTTTGGGTTGAACCAACTTGGATTTGCAACTCGGGTGTACTACTTAGTAACTTTGTGGCTTTGGAAAATTGTATAATTTCTTGAAGCCTCAGTTTTCATACCTGTGAAATGGCTGAAATTATTACACTCATATGATAGTTATTAAGATTAAAAAAGATAATACCAGAGGTCTTCTTATTTCTGATATTATAAGTAACAAACTAGAAACTCAGCGCTTCATCCTAATAATAAGCAAAATGCTAAAAAAAATCCCAATTTTATTCTCAGATCCATAAGAGAAGCTTATTCACAGGGCAAACAGCCTTCTCCATAATTGGAGAGAGAGGCAGCTACATAGAAACACGGTTTTTTGAAGCAGACACGTGTGGGCTGATACGGAAACCTGAACTGATCTAAGAAAACCTGAGCAATAATTGAGGGACTGATGGAGGCTCAGTGTGGATGTCTGAGGAAGAAAGCAACTGGAGGTCCCAGCAGCAGCGGGCTGTGAGTTCTACTTCCTGAAGCTCTGTGTTTTCATAAGGACTTGCTGAGAAAAATTCCCTCATGCCTGGCATGAAGGAGGGGGAAAGGAATCATTTTTAAAAGCATTTAATCCGATCCCAAATTGTTGGGGTTTTACTAGAACCTAACTGACCTGGGTAAAAGAAATAACCAACTCCTGCCCTCTGTAGCCATCCTGTCCAATTGACAGGTGAGACGAAAGACTGAGAAGCACGTGTTCAGTTCATGGCCCAGACACACACACACACACACACACACACACACACACACACACTCCAACATCTCTCATGAACACAGATGCAAAAGACTTGGCGAAATATGAACAAGTCAGATCTAAACATGTATCTAAAGAGTTATCCATCAGGACCAAGTGTGATTTAACTCAGATACGAAAGGCTGATTCAACATTTGAAAATCAGTTAATACAATCTATTGCATTACCGGATTCAAGAAGAAAATCACACATTCAAATCAACAGATGCAAAAAACATTGACAGAAGGTCACATCTATGCATAATAAAAACTCTCGGTAAGTTAAGAAGAGAGAACTTCTTCAACTTGATAAAGAATATCTCTATATAGCCAACATCACAGTAAATGGTAAGACACTAAAAATTTTCCCACTAAGGTCAGGAATAAGAAAAGGATGTCCCTTCTCAACTTACCTCCATTGATAAAGGGGAAATCCTGGCTAGTACAAGAAGACAGAAATAAAACAAAATAAAAGCTGATTCAGAGAGAAAAAATAAACCCCATTTGGAGATATCGTGGTTACGTAGAAAATTCAACATGATCTGCCATTTGACATGTGTAAGAATCAAATGAAATAGTACAAAGGATTTAGAGTTGCATTAAATATTGGTCGTTGTTACAACAGAGTGCCAATTATTGCCATACTAAGTCAGGTGACCACTTGTGCTACTTTTAAAGAAGGAAAGCACCAGGCTTCCAGGTCCATATGTGGATAATCAATTGGGCTGGAAATGTGACAAGTTTTCAAGTCCATGAATGAGTTTCATGCCAGCTAAACACATCACTTCCTTAAATGTCTCAAAGCACTTAATCAGAGTCCACTTCATTCAATTGTACTCCATATTCCAACCATCTTGTCGCCTGTTCTGGTCCAACTCATTTGTTCTGTTTGTACCTTATGCTATATTCCTCGTGTTTATGTCACATCATGTCTTATTCCATTTTATTCTGTTCCATTCTACCAAATTGCACATTAGCCTGAGGCTCAGAAAACAGTAACAAGAAAATTATTCTGCTCTGCCCCTACCTGTTTACTGTGAGTATATTATCTCCAAATTCTGCCTGAATAATTTCGAGAATTCCTCAGAGATCCACGGTCTAAACTGATCCGGCCTTTCTGGTGATCTCCACATCCTGTCCTGTTCTACTCTCCTGGGCCAGTTGTACCATGGAGGCTTCCAGGGAGGAGCAGCACTTAGCGTTGGAACTTCCTAACCTAACAGTGGGCCCTGTCCACTGCACAGTTTCACCCTGAAGGTCTCCAGGGAACTTCCTGCAGTAGAAACAAATGTAGCTTTGTCCCCTCCATGCTCACTCCCTGGGCAAGGGGAGGTCTTTGGTTATATTCAGTACTGAGGCCTTTAAGAAAGATATGCATCGGTGGTCACAGGCAGTCTGCTCAGCAACTGTGCAGTGACTATGGAGTGATCCTACTTGATTATGTTAAGACTGGACTGACAATAGGGCAGGCCACCACCTAGGATTTCAGCACCCAAAAGGTGGGGCAATAGAGACATAATTGTACTGTTTCCACAGTGACACCTGTCGACTCAGAGGGAGACTTTTGTTTTTCAAGTGGAGTGGGAGAAGGTTTTGCCATTAAACAAAAGCAAACAGCTAGAACACAAACTGACAGCAAAGAAAATAACATCTAGAAGAGCCACCTGCTGCTGTTCTAGTTGGTCTTCCTGCTGGCAGAAATGAGTTCCCTTAACCAGGATAGAATCGGTGTTCATAGAGTCAGGGTGTGCAAGGCTCACGAGCAATGTGCTCTGGTCAGAATCAGGAGGCTCACGCACGTGCATGTGAGATGCCCTGCAAAGGTCGGGCCCAGACTGGGGAAGTCAATTTCCTGGATCAAAATGCACAGGATGCTTCATTTTGGAGCACTTATTCTCATTTTATCTCTTTGTTGAATAAATGTGATTATTTTAAAATTTTGTGTTATATATGATAAATTTGTACATCTCTTTTAGGTACATTATAGCAATTTAATAAATATGTACACTATGGAAAAATTGAATCAGGATAATAAGTGCTTCCATCACTTCAACCATCAATCACTTTTACATGTTCGAATTTACCATAAGTGGCTTTGCCCAACACACACATTACTGTGCTGTGTTAAGGAAGCACCAGGCCTGATTCTCCACGCTGTGTTTTAAGAGTCCCCTCTATCCTTCCCAGGCTCTGGGCATCACTATTCCAATCCGTTCTTCTACAAGATTAACTTACTGGTTTCTCCAAATGAATAAGATTGTGTCATATTTGTCTTTCTGTCTGGCTTGTACCAAAAAGACAAGAGATAACAAATGCTGGTGAGGGTGCAGACAAAAGAGAACTCTTACACAGCCATGATTAGGATGTAAAATAGTGTAACCATTAAGGAAAACAACATGGAGATTCCTCAAAAAATTAAAAATAGAACTACCACATAATCCAATAATTTCATTATTGAGTATATACGAAAAGGAGATGGAGCTACAGTAACAAAAAGATACTTTCATTCCCTTGTTTACTGTAGCACTTATTCTTAAAACTCTCTGTCTCTGGCATTGGGGGTTAAACCCCAGGGTCTTCACACTGAGCTACATCCCCAGCCTTCTTTTTCTCTGTTTCTAGTTTTTGAGATTAATTTTATTTTATTTTTATCATTAATTAAATTTATTGGGACAATTTACATATACACAGTGATCACATTCATCATAGGAAATTTGTACCTGTACAGGATATATTTTGATTCATATTTTTACCACTCCTCTCCCCTCCCTCTATCCCTCTTCCCCTTCTTATTTACAAGAGCTCTGTTTACATTTTTTTCTTTCTTTTCTTTTTCCTGTCTTCCTTTTCCCTCTTCCCCCTCCCTTGTACCCTTTCCCATTTGAACATTTTTTTTTCCTATTTCACAATATCTATTATATATTTTGGTCCTTATTTACACTTTCAGTTTCTCACACCAGAGAAACAATGTGATACTTACATATGTGTGTCTGATTTAGTTCACTTAAGAATATGGTCTCTAGGTACATCTATTTAACCACAGATGCCTCAACTTTATCCTTCTTTATGGCTGAGTAGTACTCCATTGTATAAAAAACCCACATCTCCTTTATCCATTCACCAGTTGATGGGCACTTGGGCTTCTTCCAAGATTTAGCAATTACAACTTGTGCCACAATAAGCATGAGTGTGTATATGTTGCTGTGGTATGATGCTTTTAATTCTTTTGGGAAGATACCAAGAAGGGGATAGCTTGGTCGAATGCAACCTGTGATTCTAGTGTTTTGAGGAGTCTACACACTGATTTCCAACATGGGTGCACCAGTCTGCACTCCCATCAACAGTGGAGAAGGGTTTCTTTTATCTCACAACCCTGCCAGCCTTTGTTATTAGTTGATTTCATGATAACAGCCATTCTTTCTGGAGTGAGATGGAATCTCAGTGTTGTTTTAATTTGCATTTCTGGAATGACCAGTGATATTGAATTTTTTTATATATATATTCAAATCCTGTTTGTACTTCTTCATCTGAGAAATGTCTATTCATCTCAGATGCCCATTTTGGATTGGGTCTTTACATGTGAAGCGTTGATTTTTTTCAGTTCTTTAAATATTCTAGATATCAGTCTTTTGTCTGAGGAACAGCTGGCAAAATTTTTTCCCACTCTGTTGGTTATCTCTTTACTCTGTTGGTGATTTCTTTTGCTGTGCCAAAACTTTTTAATAAGATGAGATCCCCTTTGTTGAATCTTTGTAATATTTCCCATGCAATCAAAGTTTTGTTCATAAAGTCTTTGCTTACACCTATGTCTTTAAGAGTTCAACTTATTCTCCCCAGCCTTCTTTTAATTTTCAAATCTTGAGATAGGGTCTTGTTAAGTTTCGAAGTTGTTTGGGCTGGACTTGAACTTGCAATCCACCTGCCTCGGCCTTCCAGAGTGCTGGGATTGCAAGTATAAGCTGCAACATCTGGCTTTTAAGTCTTTTAACTTATGAAAATAGAATCAATATGTGAATCAATCTTTCCTTCCTTCCTTCCTTCCTTCCCCACATGCATACCAAGTAGGTTTGTTGACCATGAATCAGGCACTGGACTGGGTATCTGTGATAAGAACAATATGGCCTAGACATAAGAAAGCTCATCTCTCTGAGGAAGCCATTTCTGCCCAGGAGACACCATGCTCACCGAGTCTGCCAGTCCAGTCAGAATACACTCTGACCCCAGAGATGTGGGAAGCAAGCATGGTGTCTGGCTGGGGAAGCAGGGGACACAGGACCCAGCTTTTGAATTAGGTCTCGAAAGAAAGGTCAGTTGAAGTTTCCCAGCAGCAGTAAACAAAAGTCAATGGAATGAAGGCAAGTGGTGTTTTAGGAGAAGATTTAATTGTCCTGTGTCTGATTATGGCTGAATTTTAGGGTGCAGAAGATAAGCTTAAAGAGGTAGGCTGGCAGGAGTTGAGAAGGGTCTTGCTAAGGAATGTTCTATTTATCTCATGAGCAATAGAGAGCTGCTAAAATGTTTTTTAAAGCTGTATTTAAGAGCAAATACTCTTCAGGGGGAATATTGTGGGCTTGGTGTGGAGGATGGATGGGAGGGGACAGACAGGGTAGGCAAGTAACTATTTGATAAGCAGATGCCCTTATTTGGAGTTTACAAGTCAAAACTTCTTCTTTATCATATTTTTCTTTTGTAGGTATAATGGGCAGTGAAAAGCACATAGGGTTTTAGGGATGTCCGACGTAATCTGAGTTTCACTCAGTAGCTGTATGGCCATGGTAAAAGAGCAGATTTCCGCAGGCCTGTCTCTACCTCCACCACATGGCAATGCTAACAGTGATTTCAGAGGACTGCCAGCCAAGTAGAGTTTTAAGGGCATTAGTTCAAGGCCTGTAACATAAAACGCAATAGAGACATGGTCTTGTCTCCTAACTGCGGATCTGGCTCCCTGTTACCCTCCAGTCTCCAAGTGACACACTGGTTTGTCATGGAGCAAGTGCTCATAGGAGACAGAGGCAGGCATTTGATAGGCTTATTCAGGTTTGTGAAATTTCACGTAAATATGTTGTCACACACACACGCGCACACACATACTGTGAAATGTTGTGGTGCAGAATCATCAAAGTCAGAAATATGTTTGCCAACAGGGGACCTCTTCTTGAAACTTTCCAGATGTACCAGTCGGTGCATCCTATTAGGCTAAAGATCTGAACAGCATTTTCATCCCTTTTGGCTTCCAGCCACCAACCAGGAAAGGAGACCTTTTGCCATCTCCATTTTAAATTTAGATTTTTGACATCATCTCCTGGCTTGAGCATGGCCATGGTGGTTGGCCAAGTTCACATGGTTGTTTTGTCCAACTCCAGCTTTCCTGTAATCTGTGTGCTCCTGACAGTTCTCATTCATTCCTCACAGAGCATTTACCACCTACCCGCTTTTTTTTTCAATTCATGGAAATGAATCAGATCTGTAATGGCGTCATTCAAAAGAGAAAGCTAATTAAAAAGATCCCCTTTCCTTCCTCTTAGAGACCTTGCCATAGTTTCCTCTTTTAGGAGACACAAGACAGGAAGGAAGCTCTTCAGTGCAGCTGTGAATGGAGAAGCACGGTGGGGGGGGCAGGGGGGCTGGATGATTCTTCCCAGTGGGATTGTGAAGTCCCTGGGGACAGGTTTCAAGCTGCTTTGTCTCTCCCAAAGTCAGAATACTCAGAATAACCACAGGCTACTCTAAGCAGCAGGAATGTGTGGAGATGTGACCCGAACATTAACTACAGAACAAGCATAATGGAGCTGTTGTATGGGAGAGGGTGCGTTCTAGGAGATGCTCACCCAGGGATGAATGTATCAGTCAGCACTGGTGCTCGTGTGACTTACTACATGTGTGCACCCGTCTGATGTGCACAATCACTGAAAGTGGTTAAGTCTCCTTACCATTCCCATTGTACAGGAAGGTAGCTAAGGTAAGGAAGCTAAGATCACTTGGTTCTGGACTGCATGCTCATAATGTGTGACTTTTGCCTCACACACTTCGGGAGTTGCAACCTAGTTTGAACAGTATGTGAGAGCAGGAAGCAAATTGACGCCAGAGCATGGAGGCCAGTGTTCTGCTGATGCAGAAAGACTGGGATAATTGCTAGCAATCTTTAATTTGGGTAATTTTATGTATAGATATCGACTTCTAGTTTCTGTTCTTTTAAAGGAAGTTCTGAAAACTCCAGGCTTCTAATTGCATGGAAACAGTTAGGCGGAGGTGAGTACTCTGTGACTCTCTTTGAACTGAGCCTGGCTCTCTCCAGTTTGTTCCAGGCCCCACTCTGTTGCCTTCTCGACACATGACCTCCTATTCCAGCCCACAGATTCACTTATGTTCCCATTTTGGTGACAAGAGGCTGAAAGGGTTTTGAGCTGTGGCCCCTGCTCTAAGGACCAAAGACTGCTAAGCACAGAGTGAATCTGCTCTATGGAGCACTGGCTTTGGACAGCAGCCCTTCAGTATGCCATTGCTCACACTTTCTCCTTAAAACAAGGGGTGAAAACAGTGCTTTAGAGTTGCTTCATCCGAGGACGGACGGAGAGCAGGCAGTGCCCGTGCTGCCTGGGGCTGTGGGAGCATCCTTTGGGATCACTGTAAGAGCACTCAGCCACCATCCAGCGCTCTCCACCATGGAGGTTGTGCTGGGGTCTGTGAAGCACTTCATACTACAAGGCCACTTCCATCTATCAAGTCTCACTGGCTGCTCTAGGAAATTGTCAAGTGAAGTAGGCAGTGGTGCTTTATACCTTCTCTACCTGCACATTTTCTTTCTATAGAATTGGAAACTGATATTGAAATGTGTTAGCTGACTCATCTCGCGTGGCCCAGCCAAGTGTGTGCAGGAATGGGATGATCCCTAAATCTGAGTCGCAGTGGGCTGTCTTCACCCAAGAGATGCTGAGACCTCTAACCCAGCAGATCCATCATCACACCTCAAGGTCCCCACCGCAGTGATCACTTGACATGGAATTTTCATAATCAGTGCGAGTGCACTGGGCAAAGCATGAGCCAAGCACCCACATACTCCAGCCTGAACTAAGTTCTACCACTCATGCTCTTAAACCGATGACTCAGCCCTATCAACTTCAGTTCCTTCCATTGTACAATGGGAGAGAGTTACCTCCTCAGCCTACCTAACACATCTCTGTGAAATTCAGTTTGGTTAATACCAATGACAGGAGGAAATGGTATAAATCAATACCTGGATGTGGGTATCTCTTACCCTCCCAAGTAAGGACTGAACTCCTCAAGGGGGTGCTGTAACTGTTATCTTTATTCACACAAGGAGACAGCTATGACGGACTCAGCAGTGAGGCGTCAACCATGGGGTGGTCACAGCGAGGGCAGAAGCCAGTCATGGGTAATGATTTGGGTTTTGTCAAAAATAAGCCAGGATGTGTAAGTTGAGAACTGTTTGCTTTCAATTTGAGTGGCTGTCTATGAAATTCCACAATCTGAATATCCCTGGCCAACAGTCCACACCGTCAAATGCCACAAATTAATGTTGGAGTAAAGTAACTTTGGGTCTGCAGTCAGATGATGAAGTTCTAAACTTTGGCTGCATTCTTTTGAAACTGGGTACTTGGGTAAGAAGCTCCTCACTTCTTTGGACCTTGCAACTTGGCTGGTTTGTCATGATTAGAGTTTGGGAAACAGTGATCATTTACATCAGGCCCTTTCCTTCTCATGGGCTTTATTACTCATGAATTCCCACTGGGAACATGGTACCAACTTTGCGTTTTCTTTTCTAAGTTTCTCTTTCCCTCTCCTTCCTCCTCTTCCTGTACCCACTCATGCTGAGCTGACCTGATTCTTCTTGGTTTCACCCCAGTCACCCTGTCTACATTGAAGGCATTTCTTGATGTTAGGCTTTCAGTACTGAGTGTGTAGACCCAGGGTCTTTAACGGTAAGAAAGTCAGATCTAGTGAATGTAGTTTGGTTTCTGCCTCCGAGTTAACGCCACAGGAATTCCAGAGACAGCTGTGCTGCCTCTCTTCTTTGGAGTCTCAGGCTGGATTCTAGAAAAATTCTGGTCAAACTAAACAAACACATGATTCACTGAAGAATGTGAAAAAAACTGGCTGCCTGTGCTCTTTCTAGCTGGTGAATTGAATGGATACAGGAACTTCATCGTGTTCTCAGGGAAATCCTGTTGGCTAGGGCTCACCCAGCGGCACCACTAAATTTAGGTCACAGCTCAGTGAAAAACAATTACAGATCCCTAATAAAAGATAATTTACCCAGTGACATCCAGCAGGACAGCTGGGCTGTCCTTACTTCCTTGTTAATGTCGTGGGGGTGGAGAGCCGGAGCGGGGAGCAGGATGAATGCTCACAGAAAGTCGTTTTTGTCCTCGCACATCTGTCGGGGACCTGCTTCGTGGCTGATGCCAGCCTGGCTTTTACAGCAAGTGAAAGCTGAACCTAATGGAAACCCAACAAAATGCTTTCCCACATCGGGTGATGATAAGAAAGGAGCCTGGAGCAAGGCTTAGTGGTGGGAAGAGAGCATTGAGAAGTCCGTCATTAGAATCCTGCCCGCTCTGCTTCTCTGGGTCCTTTCTTCCCTTCTGGGTGCTGCCCACCTCGCCCTCTGCCCTCCAGCTGCACCGAGTGACTGACAGGCTCTGCACCAGCTGCTCTCTCTGTCCTCTTCCTCTTTACCCGCTTGTTCCTTCAAGCTGGTATGTTTTCCCCTCCCCCTCGAATGATTCATTTTGGCTTTAAAGCCCAGTTCAATTGCCACCTCTTCCACCAGCTTTCTGTGACCCTTCGGCAGGGAATGACTCCTCTCCCTGCCCCTGCTTGGGAACATTTGCTAGACTGAGCTTCTTCGAGTACTTACTATGCCATTTTTCCCACTCCACTGAAATAATACCCTTGGGATTCTAATGACTCCTTTGATTGGGAACTCAATGGACTTCCCCCAGTTTTTGCATATTGGCCTTTTGATGGAATCTGGTGCTGTTTACGAGTTCCTTCTGGATACCTTCTATGAGGTGTAGGATTTACCCCCAGAAAAACAGGTTGAAGTCCTACTCCCCAGTATCCATGAATGTTTTCTTCATTCAGGATCCTACATGATTTCCCTGGTTAGAAATCTGACTATGGCTCTAGTTTCCACAGACTCATTATTGAGCCCCCAATCTGGAACTTCAAGGCCTAAACTTCCACTATTGCAAGCCATTTTCCCAAAGACCTGAGTGGTATGTAATTCTCCATCCATTTTTACACCATTGTACCACCTCACTTGTTCTTTAGCAACATTTAAGTGTTCTCGAGTAATAAATTCACTATTTACTATGGTTGCATGCATTTTTCAACATTTCATATAGTTCATTAATACAGTATAACCTAGATTGAAAATGTGCAGTTTCTAACACACTGAGTTTAATTCTTTCAAATCCACCTGCAATTTTAGGTGTGTCTTACAGAAGCACACTTTAGTGAATAAACAACACATTCTGTAATCATTGAAAATATGGTACAGAGTCAAATAATTGAAGTGTAATTTAGGCACATGTTGAATATGAATATATTGAATATATAGCTATATATGAATATGAATATATAGATATTTCTCAATACAATACTTCTGTGTCTTGATAAAAACAATAAAACAAAGAAAATAATTCATGTTTAAAGTTGCTTTTTTTGACCTGTAAAGGTTCAGTCTCTTCCCACTGTTCATAAGTGCCCTTTATTGTTAAAAAAGAGCTTTGCATATGTAAATATGGAAAAATAAGCTACCAAAATACTAAATATATGTTACTTTCCCAAAGGAGAAAAAAGTGGCTTTCAGTGATTCATTGTCTCAAGATGATGAGTCTGAGGATTCAGACTCTTTCAGACATAGCTAATATCCCTGCTCTTGAGAGAGACATAGGATGCCAGCATATTGGGAGGGAAGTAAAGGCCCTATCTCTGCTGCTACAGAGAGAAAATGACTCAAGAAAGCTGGAAGCAAATTTGATAAAAATAAAGGAAAAAGAAAAGTAAAAAATAAAAAACCACAGGTGCTAAATGGTATTACATCTCAGACCAGCCAAATTTATTATTTTGTGGCTATAAATCAAGTTGTCAACTTTAAATTCCTCATTCTTCATTGTTTGGTCTTATCTGCAATTATGTTGCCTGATAAAATGTGACTTTGCCATGTTTATTCATATGAGATGGCCTTACTTACAGCAGATTTGGATTTAGTGCCTGTTTCCAAGCTGGTCAAATTTAAACCATTTGACATTTGAATTCAGTGAATATTAATGATGCACATTGGTTTTTTGCTGTGAAAAATCTCCTATGCTTGGGTCGAGTATGTATGAGATAGAAGATAGAAGATAGATAGGAATAGCCTGCTCTGATGTTGAGTGGAACCTACCTACAGCGCAATTCCGATGGATGTTCATTTAAAAGTTGTAGCTACAGGCAAATCTTCGTTCATCTGGTGAGTTCTAGTGTACCTTCAGCATGGTGTGCAATGTTGTTCTTTTCATTCTATCTCAATCAGTAAGAGAGAAATCATTTAGCTATTTTTTGTTAAAAAAAGTGACATAAATGAGTCTGAAAATAGAGCCTTAGGGAGTCTGATCTCACCATATTCACAATGGAGTAGCAGATATTTAAAGAGAGGAGGCATCACTTAAGCTCCCTATAAGCCTGAACAATCTTTTCAAAGTTTCATAAGGTTTAACAATTTAAAGATCTATACTCTATCTAATAGTCAATAAGTATAATTGTATATTTTGTGCTTTTCTTAAATTAAAATTCTCAGATTCACCTTAAACCAAGATGGTATTTCCACAACATGCCTATATAAAAGCGAGTATATGAGATACTACTTCTGGTCACTAAATCAGGCAAATCAACTTGGTTCATTTAGAAGGCAGGAATATAATCAACTTTGCCTACATATATTCAATTAATACTTTCCTGTTAAAATCAGAATGTTGGAAAATTTCATTTTTACCCCATGCACCACTGAGGACAACAAGCATGGTCCTCTAAATATTTTTTAAAATTTTGCTTGCAGTGTCATTTTTTCTAGACAACTGAGTGGGTAGAGACGCTGAATGATAAGGAAAACATTTTCACCTGGGCATCTTCCTCCAGCCCCTGAAATTCTCATCTGTCACCTTGTGACATGGGTAGTGGTGAGGAAGGAGATTAGGGCATGGCTGACTGGCTGAGCACGTGTGTGTGACCTGTCAACCACAGAGATCCAGGACACATGCACAGAACACAGTTCTGAACCCTGCATCTGAGGCCAATCACAATGTGCTCTCTTCAATTCTTCTGGCACAAAATCAAGCAGGTGTTTGATAGGATAGCCTACATCTGACATCAGCCTGAAGGGTGATGGATATAAAAGGCCTCTGCCATTAACCTCATGACCCCTGTGAAGTCTTTCAGTGAGCTGCTCTCACTTGGTACAACATCCTTCTTTTCCTACCTTTCATACATGCAAAGCCTCACTATCTATTCCATGTGACTTGCCCATTCTTTGTTCAGACACCAAGGGCCTGGAAAGAGTCTACAGAGCACCAGAATCTGGCCACATATTTCTTGTCCAGTCCAGCCAGGAAGTAAGTAATTTTGTTTGAGGGTGAGAAAAATTAGCAGAAGCTGGGGATTGAGGAGGTTTTCTTATTTCTGCAGAACAGTTTCCTAGTGCCCTACCATGAGAGACCCAGCACTGTACCCCACTGGGGCAGGCTAACAGTGGGAAGATTTCTCTCTATGGTCTGTGGTGTGTGGCAGGCTGCACCCCAGGGATGTGTGTCCTTTCAGTGACCTGTGGGACATTGTGGTCATTCAGGTTGCGAATCGCCAGAGAACCTGTTATTAACCCAGGCACAAAACAGACCATTCAGGTTCCATGTGTGCATCCTAGAGTTTATTATGCCTTTTTGGCCCCATATTTTTCTTCTTCCCTATACTTTGTCCATCTTTCTCACTCTGGGAGAAACAGTCATCGTAACTTGACCTACCCTGCCTACCCAGCCTGTTCCTTTTTGTGCTCTAAGTCTCATCTGTGCTTTTCCCCTAGGTGACCTTTCATCTCTGGGTATCCTTATTGAGTCCTTTTCTTGGGGCCCTGTTTCTTAAGACCTCACGGAGCAATCCTGGTCCACCTTTTCACCATGCTTTTTGGCCATTTTGTTTCATCATGTGGATCAGTCAGTGGCCATGTTTGTCCACCATTTTTGTTTCTTTTTCAACTCACCTCATGGACACCAGAAAATCCTACCATTGTAGATAAGAGCTAAAGCCTCTGCTTTCAGGAGACATATAGGGCTCTTCCCCTCTTGTCTTCTAAATCTGATTAGATCCCCTCCCTGTTTCCTGGAACAGAAATTTAGATATTTTAGGAACACATGCTGAAGGCCTGAGTGGAACAAACAGAGGAGCCAGTGAAGGTCAACCAAAACAGTTATGAGCAGAGCTGGAATCAATAGATATCAAACCCTATCCTTGTACTTAAAACTTTCTAAGTTTTTAAGTACTAAAAGTTTCTAAGTTTTTTTTTTCCTTTTAAATGCTAAAAAAAGGTTTATATATCCCTACTGTCTTAAAGCAATTACCAAAGTTTTTATTATCAGGATAAATGGGTAGAATGCTGTTTCTTAAGTGGCTAGAGGGAGCCCTAGGGATCCCTCCCTGGTCTTTAGGAGTGGTAGTGGCTGCGGGCTATGCAGAGGTCCAAGGAAAAGGCATTGGTGTGCAGCAATGTGGGTAGTACAATTTAAATCTCAAGGGGGATGCCCTGGGATGTGATGGGTCTACATCCTTCTGTGGGATTGGCCTCAGAAAGACTCCAGACCTAGTCTTCTCTATCTTTCCTATATTCCCCATGACACATGATGAGAAACACCCTTCAGACCCCAGGAACTTCACCATTAGTTTGACCCCTTAAAAATTGGGGAAAAATGACACTGACACTGATAATCTGAGAAAAAAACAGCTTATCTTCTATTGCAATACTGTTTGGGCCCAATATTCATTAGGAAATGGTGAACGATGGTACAAAATGGCAGTCTAAATTACAATATTATTTTTAGTTAGATTTTTTTTCTGCCAAAGGCAAGGAAGTAGTGCAAAATCCCTCATGTTCAGGGATTCTGTTGCTGTTTATCTCTGTAAAAGCCCAAGAACTAGGGCGTTTAAAGAGGCCTCCAGAGAAGACAAAATTGAAATCATTGATGTCCAGTCCCTCAGGAAATCATGGTTCTCCTCCACCTGTTTAATTAACAGGAAGACACTGAGAGCTCTCCTCACTCCTCCTCATAATCCTCAGGCCTGTAAGTCAGTCTTATCCTCTTCAAGTGACTCAGAAACCCCATCAGGGGCCAGGTCCCCAGGGAGACTAGCATGCCCGAGTCCCCTCTTTGTACCCCTCAGACAGCTTTAAGCCCTGCCAGACATATGTGGAGTAAAGCTTCCTACTCTTCCGACTCCCAACCCATCCTTCCATGAAGAGAGATCCCAGGAGTAGAGGAAACAAGTCCAGTCCAGGTTCCTTTGTGGGCGATGGATACCCAAAAATGCCAAGAATGGTTGGGCCAGTTTTCAGAAGGTCCTGGTAGGTTTGCAGGCAAATTTAAAACTTAGATCCTTGCCTTTGACCTATCGTGGTGAGAGGGTCAATTTTTGTCAGCCACTTCCTTTACCCCAGAGGAAAAACAAAGAATCTTAGAAGAGTTTAGGAGATGTGCAGATGATAATATGCTGCAATAAGACAAAGGAATCATCCTGGAGAGGCTGTCCCTTCAACAGAACCAATCTGAGACCATAATTCTAGCAGTGGACTAGATGAGATCTGCTCTTATCACGGGAATAGGAAGATGCAGTAAGAAACCTGTTAATCATGACAGCATTGAGAAGTTACACAAGGCAAGGAGGAAAATCCAGCTATCTTTCACAGCCAATGAGTAAGCTTTCTTTAAGTATACAAATCTAGATCTATCTTCCAAGGAGGCTCAGGCATCAACAAGACATTTCATTAGTCAGTCATCCCCAAGTATATAGAGAAATCATAGAAACTTCAGATGGGCCCCCAAACCCCATGGCCCAGTTGTAGGGTGGGACCTTTTCTGTGTTCAACACTTGGGATCTAGATGGAGATGAAAAGGGGAGGAGAAAAATGGCTGGCCAAGATTGTGGTTGTTGCAATTACCAATGCTTTAAGCACACCCAAGTTATTTAAGGGGAAACCCAAGGCCAATTAGGAAAAGAGTTCCTGCTTGAAATGCAAGGAAACTACACAGTGGGCATGTGACCTAACCCTGACACTGCCCGGGCACTGCTTTGTGTGTCAGGTGGCCAATGTGCCTGACTCATGGCGCTGAAGAACTAACTGCCTCTGCTACCAGAGCAGGGCTGGGCCAGCCAAAACCGTCAGCTTCCCCTGATGAAGAGTACTGAAGGGGCTCGGGGTAATATGAAGAAGCCCTGTCTGTGAACATCTCCATCTCCTGCAAGGAACCCAGGTGACCCTGGATATTAGGTGCAAACAAATCCAACTCCTTATAGATACAGAAGTGGTTTACTCTGTTTTAACTTCCTTCTCTGTAAAACTTCCTTTTAGATCTTTAGCCATAATTAGAGTCGATGGCACGCCTAGCCAGGACTTCTTTACATCTGCTCTGACATGTCACTTTGAAGGTCAAATGTTCAACCATGAGTTTTTAATTGTCCCACAGTGTCCTACTCTCTTATTAGAAAGAGATTTACTAGCAAAATTAGGAGAAGTTCTCTAATTCTGGGAAAGGCCAAAGCAGATTTTACCTTTTGAGACTACAGTGAGCCTCTCTCTGACCAAATTAGCCAGCAGGTAGTTCCTGTTGCAGGTATAATGGAATACACGGCAGAGCAAATTCAGCAATGCCAATAGTCATAAAACTAAATGATCCCAGTCAGTTTCCCAACCAAAAGCAATACCCAATCAAAGAAGGGAACTGCAGCCTCTCTCAAGCATGGCCAGCTGTGGCCTTGCCAATGGCCTTGCAATACTTCCATTCTCCCCATAATAAAACCTTCAAGAGAATATAGGGTGGTACAAAAACTCTGCCTTATTAATGAAGCTGCAGTCACAATTAATGCTCTGGTGACAGACCCATATACAATCCTTTTCCCAGATTTCAGAAGATAGGTATTGGTTCTTAGTCTTGGACCTCACAGATGCTTTCTTTTCTATTCCCCTCCATCCAGATTCCCAGTTTTTGTTTGTCTTTGAATGGGGAAAGCTCATTTCAAAAACAAAACAAAACAAAACAACAAAATACTTGGACCACTTTCCCATGAGGTTTTAGAGATAGCCCTCACTTTTTGCTCAGGCACTGGGAAAGGACTTAAGAAACCTAGAATTTGAAGTTTAACTGGGGAACCATCCTATAGTATGTAGATGATATTCTAATCTGCAGTCCAACTTGGGAGCTATCCAACCATAATACTATCAAAACCCTCAATTTTCTAGCTAAGAAGGGATATAATGTCCCAAAGGAAAAGACTCAGATATCTCTTCAGAAAGTCTAATACTTGAGATACATTCTTGCACTTGTGGAAAAATAGCTGTCTAGGGACAAGATCCAGGCTATTTGTGATCTCAGGCCCCCTTCCACCAAATAACACCTTTGTTCCTTCTAGGAATGGCTGGCTTCTGCCAGATTTAGAGACCTAATTTTGGACTAATGGCAAAGCCTTTATATGATGTTGTCAAAGATCCTGAACCTGAAGCCTTAGAATAGACAAAAGTGACTGACACTGCCTTTCAAGAAATAAAGCATGCCTTCCCTCAGGCTCGGGCACTAGGATTACTGGATTTAAGAAAACCCTTCTTCTCCTTTACATGTTAGAAATTGGAGAAATTGTTTTGGATGTCTTGATCCAAAGGCTGAGACAAGAGCCCCACATAGGGGCATAATTTTCAAAAAACAATTAGAGTGGCTTCCAGATGGCCACCATGCCTGAGGGCAATAGCAGCTACAGCTATGCTAACAGAAGAAGGTATGAAACTATCTTTGGGCTGAAAACAAGAAGTCTGACTTCCCATCATGTCAGACTACTCTTGAGACAATAGGTTACTTGTGATTGAGAGGGGAATGGCTTACCAAGTACCTAGGTATGCTTCTAGACATTCCTGAGATTACCATAAAGAATTTCAGACCTATGCAGGCAGGGAGGACATCAGGGACCTACCCCTCTAAGACCATGATGAAAGTAGCTTTATCTAAGAAGGATATTGAAAGGCAGGTTATGTAATTTTCAGTCCACAATGGATCATTGAGGGCAAACCACTAGCTCACCATAGTTTAAATGTACCCATATTGCAACTCCTGCTTTTTATTGGATCCATACCATAGGTAATATTGCCAGGACCATGGTTTTCATGCATTTGGTATTTTATCTAATATTCCTCCCTCTTCACCATATTTTCTCCACAGGAAGCTTGGAAATAAAATTTAGATAACTTCTTCCAAATGATAATGTGAAAAAACTAGGTCTCTAATTGTTGGATCTGTCATTGTCCACCTTTTAAGACAGACCAAGAAATATTCTGCCCTGCTCCTTCTCATAATGGGGCTCTGTGTCTTCAACCTAATAGTAAATTTATCCATTCTAGGCTTCAGATGGTGATCCAGGCTGTAACCCATAACTATCCTGACAAATTCACCTAGCCTTCTCCCATTGAACAGGTGGCTCAACAGTTCTTGACATATATGGGCACTAATTCATTTCTCACTTTTGTCAGACAGGTTTTATTCAGCCCAGCCAGGGAGCCCCTGCATCCCAAGGTAGATGCAAAGCACATAAGCACCAGTAGGTAGGGGCTATAGCCCATTTAAACTGTAAATAGCTATATTAAGACAGAGATTATCATCCTAAATATCCCATAAAATTATGGGCATTTATTGCTCAGGGAGAAAAGATGCAGGAGATTAGGGCATGGCCAAGTGGCTGAGAAAGGGGGTGTGACCTGTCAATTACAGAAATCCAGGACACAGTTTGAAACCCTGCACCTGGGGCCAATCAGAAAGTGCTATCTTCAATATTTTGGCATGAAATCAAACAGATTTTTAATATGATGGGCTAGATCTGACCTCATCCTGAAAAATGACCAATAAAATACCTCCATCATTAACCTCATGGCCACTGTGAGCTTTCTCAGGTGCCTGCTCTCACTCTGCAGATTGTACTTCTTTCCTACCTTTAATAAATGTAAAACCTTGCTACCCTTTCCACATGTCTTGTCGAATTCTTTATTGAGGACATCAAGGATCTGGAAAGAGTCCGCAGAATCCTAGATTCTGGTAACAGTGGCATCAGCATCTCTTTGAATAAGGTCCCTTTCACACTGAAATTGCTCAGGCTGGCTTTCTGAAGGTCAACTCAGATAGATCACAGTCCTCTAAATCAGATCTATTGAGTTGCTCCTCTGAGGTTACAGTTCTTCATCTTTGCATCTTTTAAGATACTAACTCTCTGGCTAATTCCTGTCATCTGACTTCCATCCATATCCACAGCTTTCCAACTCTCACCTTCTAAATTGGCTTTAAGGCCAAAGGGATCCTCAAAATTACAGAGTTTCAGCAAAGCACCTTCTGCATTATAATGAACATCTTGATTCCTTGGAAATTTGTGAAATCAAGCAGTGATCCAGAAAGATCAGCTCATTCCAAATGTGCACAGCAGAAATTTGCATGTACAAGGTGGCATTGGCTGAAACTGACCATTGTGCAGCCAATCTATTGAAGGTCCAAATGAGAAACATCAGCACTACTGGAGTCTGAACCCTGGAGACACAATTCTGACTTGGTTGGAGTTGCTAGCAGAAATTGCTCAAATTTCTTTTGGAATATTGGTGAATGGTCTGCTAGTGGTTGGGGATTCTTTATTACCACTTCTAGGCATTCAATCATGAGTCAATACTAAAAATCTGGCTTCTAGGAAGCTCCCCCACAGCCATCCCAAGCTCCTAGGGCAGAGAAGGTGAGCCATGTGGGTGCCAGAAGCACAATCCCCCCCCCGTCCCCCGGTGGAAATGAGAAGACACATAAACTAGCCTCAAAAACAGACTTCTGGATCACCTACAGCAACCACAAAGGGAAATGAGATGGAACAATCTGATACCCAACCACCTGGACTCTCTGAACTGGCAACAAAAGAGAATCTGGGAAAAATGAAATCAGAAATAATTACTCAGATAACAGCAAAGATTTTGCTCATGGTGCAAGAGAAGATTAATAAATCTAGAGA
>NW_004624735.1:28305319-28331076 GCF_000247695.1 Heterocephalus glaber
AAGAAGATCTTTGCAAATAGGGAAGGGTGGAGGGGGTGAAGGGAGGGCAAGGGAAGGGGAAAAAATAAGAACCAAGAGACTCATGTAATGGTACACGATCCCAATGATGAATGTAACTGTATTGTATAGCTAAAATGTACCAATAAAGTTAATGGGAAAAAAAATCTGGCTTCTTTTGACACACCCAACAAGTTAATGCCATAATTTACAATGAGTTGTGCATAATGCCAGTAGGTCAAAGTGGGTTCAAAATACTCAGGGCTTTGTTCAATTAAGAATGCTCCTCTATGAACTTATTTCCCCAGACATTTTTGTCCTTGAACATTTGGACTAGCTTAACATCAGGTACTTTATTCATTAAAGGGCTCCTAAGAATTCAGGGAAAATTTTATTTGTCTGTGTGTTTTGATAAACAAACATTTAAGTCAAGAGTATGCTTGGTTTCACCTGTTCTTTCAAAAAGATGCATGCTATAACCTGTAGGCATAACATGTAGTAAAGTGCTGCCCTCCAACATTTAATACTAACCAGTCGGCCTGGGATCCTACAGCCCTTTGAGTGGTTTAGAATCTGTCTGAAGATCTTTCCATTCTTGGGCTTCCATAGGGAACAGTCACCCTCCTCATCACACTGCCTATGCTGGATCCTGAGTGAACTGCTGTCTTCCCACGTGGCCCTTCTCTGACCCTCTTCTCCTCCTGCCCTTCCTCTCCTTCCACTCACACAGGCTCTTCTCCCTAACACTTTCTTTTAATTTTTCCCCATTATTCCCAAGCTCTTACCTATTTATCCACCTTCTTCTTACTTGCCCTTTAAGATATGGATTAACTGTGATTTTTCTCTAAGAAGCCATTTCTGATCCCATTTCCAGATGAGATAAGGTGAGCTTTTTTTTATTTTATGAACTCAGAGCACCCATAGCCACTTCTTACAGAATCCTCCCTACAGCAAGTGCAAGGCTGCTCACCTTCAACTCTAACCCTTCAGTGGTAGAAATTGATGCTTACTTATCACTACATGAACAGGGTCTCAAGCACATTACCCATTTACCAAGGATATATTTTTAAGTGAAAGAATAAATAAATGAAAGAAATACTGTGGATGCAGAGAAGGGACAGTAACCAAAGTAAAAACGTCTTCACAAATCTGAATATATGCCCAAGGGCCAAGGGATTCTCTCCTTTTCATAGGTATATTATGCAGGGTAATACCCAGGAATATGGTTTGAAGAGTATAGGGCTGCAATGTTTATAAAATAACTAGCCTCCTATACAACTTTGTTGGAGTATGGGGTGGGACAAGGGAGAGTAAAGTCTTACCTGACTCCTAAATAATTGTCTTTCAGTAAAAAAACAAAAATCTATTTCTGAGTCCAGAGAGAATTTTTGGGTCTTTTTTTGCCCAAGTTTTACCATAAAAGACAAGTCCTTTTATGTCCTGAGACTCGAGTTCCACATCCATCGAATGTGAATTAAAAGTGCTTTACAGTATTATTCTGAGGTTCAAATAAGATGAAGTATATGAAAAACACCAGAGTGCCAGAACCATAGGAGGAAGTTACAACTTTCTCTCAAGATAGAAAAAGCAGAGTGGGAGAGGAGAAAAAGAAAGAAGCAATTGCTGACCAGCACAATTAAAAATATTATTTAGTTTTTTAGACTAATCAATGCATCCAGAGCAAATTTAAACAGAAACTTTTGTAGGATAGAAGTGTTGCTTGAATTTGAAAAAGTTGTTGGGGTCAAAATTTTGGGTCTTAAAAAAAAGAAAGTTTGAATGAAGTGAAAGAGGAGTAATAGATCCTTAAATACATACATAGTGGTATTAAATTCACTGGCAGCACATCCCTGATTCCGATTGGCACCACTGAACTCTGATGATGAACATAGATGGCATATTTTAGTTGTAACTCTGCTTTTGAGCACTGTAGGTTTTACCATGTAATTTTTCCGTCAAGATTTCCTTTTCATGTTACCTTAGTTATGTGCATTTCCAATCAGAGAGCAAAAGAAGAAATAACAAAATGACTGCACTCTTATTCACATTGAAATAGTTATTAATATTTATGTCTACATTTTAAGATTCCTTCTGAGTATATGTTTATATTTTTCCATGATCTGATTGATCTGTGTGTTGTATTAAAGTGTGCTGTTTTTCACTGGAAGCATGGTGAGCATTGCCATGTGTTGGCAGTTATGAGGAGGCAAACTTCTTCAGATGTAGTTCCTTATCACATACCACAAGGATGCTGTTAGAGAATGGGGTGAAATATTTAAATTGAAAAATTTCCAACTGAAGACCGTAGGTAGGGCAGGACTGTAAGTCCTACAAGCATTCTCAAAGCTTTGCTGTTAGAGATTATTTATGACTTGGGAGCCAAGGACAGGGATCAGATCATTCTGCTGGGTGCCTGAGTGGAGAAAGAAGATGTATTTTGAGGTAGAATGGCAAGTAGCTCAAATCAATGAAGGAAAGTCAGAAAAGATGAATCCTAAAAATTGGCATGCTGATCTCTTGTGACATCATGAACTGCAATTCGGAAATTGAGAAGATGAATTCCAAGAGGGTGAACAAGGAACAACCTTGTGAAAAAAAGAATTATCAAGGAAACCTAAGATGAAAAATTCGCAGAGCTCACAGAGAGCTAAGAAATGTGTTGAGTTTTTTCCATCCAAAAGATAAGGGCTGCATAGGATGTTCTAGAATTGTGTTATTGACGTTGGAAAAATCACCCCTTCCAAGGCACAAAAGTATCCCTGGATCAGTCCTAATAAAGCTTAAAAATAAGCTTAGGAAAAGTCAAATGGATCTACACATCTCCTCATGTGATCCTGAACAAGGTGTTTAATTTTCTGAGCCTCATTTTCTTTAACTACAAAATTGGAGTAATGACTATCTCTACTTTTTGGTGTTGTTGAGGATGAATTAAAGTTCTAATACCAAGTGCCATCCACTGAGCAAAGAGCTCTGCTAGATGTAGCTCTAACATTTGTTACATAAAAAGCATCCAATGAACTCTAGCCTTATTATCAATGGTTATGTGCTGCTATGTTCTCCTCAGGAGAGAGTAGTAGCCGGTATCAGAGCAAACATGATCAAACATGATCAGTTTCATATTGGTACATGCATGTAATATACTTTGATTATTTTTGGCTCACACTGTACACCTCCTCCTTCTTTCTCTGTCCTCTTGATCCTCTTCTTCATTTATAATAGTGTCCTTATATCAAAGAAAACATGTGATATTTGAATTTCTGATTCTGGTTTAGTTCACTTAACTTAGTTCTAGTTCCATTCATTTTCTTGCAAAAGACATGATCTCATTCTTCTTTATGGATGAATAAAGTTCCACTGTGCATATATACTGCATTTCTTTTATCCATTCATCTGTTTGAAGGCATTTAGACTGTTTCCATAGCTTAGCTATTGTAAATTGTGTTGCATTAACCATAGATACACAGGTATCGCTATAATATCTTTAATTCTTCCAGGAAAAAACCAGGAATGGTATAGGTGGATCAAATGGTATCACTATGCTTAGTTTTCCATAGTAGTGGTACTAGCATACATTCCCATAAATAGTGTAGAAGGTTTCTTTTTCCTCACATTCTCACCACCATTTACTAATTTTTTAAAAAATCATGATAGGGCAGGGATTTAGCTCAGTGTTGCCAGTGCCTGCCTGGCAAGTGCAAGGTCCTGAGTTCGATCCCCAGTACCAGGAATAAAAATCATGATAGTCATTCTTAATAAAATGGGATGGAATACATCCAAATTTTTCATGTACTTATTGGCAATAGTGATTCTTCTTTTGAGAATTATCTATTCAGATTGTTTGCTGTCTTTGTTACTTTCTCATTACTGGGTCACAATATCTGACACCCACACCTTAAAGAAGGGGAGGTTTATTCTGGCTTACATCTTCAGTCCATGGTCAGTTGCCTCCAAGGCATGAAGACATGGTGGAAAGGTTGGGGCAGAAGCAAAGCTGCTTGCATCATGGCAAGCAAGAGTCAGAAAAAGAAAGAAGGTTCTAGGGAAGGAGATATGTCCTTCTAGGACAGGCCTCTAGGCTCCTGCCTCTTCCACCCAGACTCCACCTAACAGCAAGTCAGATGTAATGGCACCATAATCCGATCACCTCCCCAAAGCCCACAGAGCTCATAGATATAAACCATATAAACATCTATATATGAACCATAACATTCAGCCCTGGCCTTCAACAGACTAATCAGTGTCTCTTTATGCAATATACATTTAGTCCATCCTTAAGAGTTGCCAAAGTCCTGAAAGTTCCAGCATTACTGAAAACTCCAAGTCACAAGCTGCCTTTGAGACTCAAGGCAAACTCTGAATTGTGAGCCCTTGTAAAAATCAAAAAGGAAGGTAAAAACTGCTGACCTACAATGGAAAAGGGTAAGCATTCCCATTTGAAAAGGGACAAATAGGTGGATAGAAAGGAACGGGACCAAAGCAGACTGAAATCTAGCAGGGCAAAAATTTGTAGTTCTGTGTTCAGCACCAGGAGCAAGTTGTGGGGTGATGTGAACACCAAACCACTTGGGCAGCCCTACCTCTACACCATTGTTGGTTCTCATGGGTTCTTTCTTGGGGTTACTTTGCTTATTGCCTACAGCTTCCATCAAATATTCCACATTCCTATCTTCTTCAACTTTCTGGAGCCTCCACTGCATTTTTGGCTTTACTTTCATGGCTTTGTGCACTACCTTCTCAGGGGCACACTGCCTGTCCTCTCAGGTATTCTTCTGAAATCTGGGTGGAAGCTTCCTTGCCTTCACAACTCTTGCATTCTTCATGCACATAGAGCCAGCACCACATGGATGCCAAGGTGTGCCATTTGCTTGAGCAATAGCTAAACCCCTTAAACCATGGCAACAACAGCCTCTGACTACTTGGATGGTTGAGAACAATGAGAGAAATCTCAACAAGCAAATTCCCTAGACAGCCCTTTCCAAGCACAGTCCCTGAGGAACACTTCTCAATGCAAATCTTTTACTTTTGGATCCTATAGCCTGTGAAGGGTGAAGTCTTGCTGATTTCTGTGATGCCCTAAACACATCCTTCCTATTGTCCTGATGGAAAGTACTTGGGTTCTTTTTAATTTTTTCAGCAACTATGCTCTCTTTTGCTCCAACTTCGCAGTCCTATCCTTTCTGGCAGACCTAAAAACTTTTAAAATTGGCTTTTTACTTCTGATTTTTATTATAAGCTTGGCTAAAAGCCTTCAGCAGTGCCCATGCCATAGTTTGAACATTGGGCTGCCTTGAAATTTCCTCTTGCAGATTAATTAGTCTGTCATCCACAATCCTAGTCTCCTGCAAAGTCTCAGGACATGAAAAAAAGTTAGAGAAAATTTCCGTGTCACCAATTTCTTATGGGAAATGGACTCAGATGTTCACAATAGAATTATGGTGCATAATGCATATAGGTCATTCTTTTTGTAACTTGTTGGGCAATTAATGCTATAGTAACTACTTTAGATTTTCATTCCACAGAAGACATTTGGTCATTTAAAATTAATTTTTATAATGAAAGCTGGATTAATAGAAACTTGTCACATTTGCAGGGAAGAGGAGAGGTACCTGAAACAAATGAAGTTTCAGTCATCATCAGCACCTCTCACAGAATAGCTGGAACAGAGTTGAGTATGTTTAGCACTTTATAAGTTATAGTGATATTTGGCTTATCTTTTACCTTGAAAGAACAATGGGAAGGTTTGTTTTTGGGAGAAATAGTGAACTAGACGTCATTTAATAAAAATCATATAGGTCCTATAGAATATGCTTATTAATTAGCAGCGCACTTATTCCTCCCATGTGTTAGGCTTTCTTGTCAGTCTGCTTGTACATAAAAGGACCACTCTTTTGTTCTGAGCTAACATCACAAACATAATTTGGTTTTTCTTGGCCAGCTTTGATCCTTCATTTTGTATAATAATGGAAATAACATAGTTTTTTCAATTGAAAAATGCTTTAAGTTTAGAAAGTGATACAACTCATGGAGAAAAATTAGCTCCTGTTTATAAATGAAGGCTCTTGGTGTTGGGAGAAAATGGGCTCATTAATATTGTCTTATTTATTTAGTTAGGCTTCTTGAAACAGTCTTTCCATGAAGTCCAGGCTGGCCGTGAACCAGCTATGTATTCCAGGATGGCATCGAACTTGAGGTGATCCATCTGCTTCATTAATATTGTCTTTACTGTACATGGTTAGTGTTTATTGAGTACATACTTTGCTCTGGGCACTTGTAATTTCCTTTTTTGATGCTCTTAAACCTATGCAGTAGGTATAATTAGTATGGCAAGTTTGTGTATGAGGCCACAGAAGTTTCAAGAGGAGGAGGAAGCTTCCCAAGGACCTAGGCACAATGACTGATGGAGACACACATCTGCCCCAGCCTCTGGCCCTCCCCCTGCCTGGTGGTCTTCCTCCTGCTCCCCACATGCAACCTAAGTCCAAGCCGGACTGTGTACTGGCATGAAGTTCTCCCAAAGGTCACAATACATTCTTTACGTGTGTTGTCCAAGGCAAACTATTGCCTGGTAGCTACCCTTTCCCCCACTGGCTTATCCGTGGAGTGACCAGGAGGTGAAGGACTCTGCTCTTACATATGGTATTGCTAACAGATTAATTCTGGGTGAACTTGAGTTCTCATTTTTGGGCCCAGGAGAGTGAACATTGCTTAAGAATATTCCAGGGTTTATTTGAGGCAAACTATGAAAAAAGTAAATTTTATCCTTTCCTCCATTCATTTTACTTTGTGACTGCTTTTTTCTAGATATTATTAAATTTTCCAGCTTCCTTATGATTTAAAATACTTTTATTGACTTTCTGATCTGTACCTGGACTTGTGCTTTATGCTGGGCATATAAAGATGAATAGGACATGTCTTATTAGTGGATTCATGCATGTCAACAAGCAGGTACAGTGTGGTCTGATCAATGCTATAAAAGATTCTTAAAGGGGGAGAGAGATCAGCAGGGGGCAGGCAGGGAGTCATCAGCCACTTCGAACAGTGCGGATTGGTGGCTCAGAGTGAGGCTTTCAGAACCAGAGAAAGTTCACATGAAACAAGAGGCAGAAGAGCCAGTGTAGCTGGTGGCTCAGAGGTCTGCATGAGCAGGCACCTGTCGGAAATTGTGGGTGACACGGGCATCGACTGGGAGATGGAGAAGAATGGAAGTGAAACAGAACACCCTACAGCAGACAGGTACAAAAAGGGTTTTATATCATGCTAAAGATTTTGCACTTTCTTCTGTTTTTCTGACTGGGCAAAGCCAATGAAGGACTTTAATCAGGAAGGATTTGAATCAAGGCAGCAGTATAGCCAATGAAGAAATTTCACTCAGGGTAGCAGCATTATGAGATTTTTGTTCAGAAGGTTCATTCTTTTGGCTTTTGCAGACTATGGCCCAGTAAGGCAGATACTGGAGACAGTTTGAACATGGTACCAGAACAAGAGATAAGAAGGGCCAAAATTAATATAAATTCAGTGAGAAGGAAGACGGGGTTCAAAAACTGGATAAAACAACCACGAGAACAGGGATAAAATGCTGTTGACCACTCAGCTGATAAGATTTCTGACACAGCAACCAGCCTCACAGGTGGGTGATGATGCTGCTGGCCAGACAGGAGCCCAGTTCCATTTGAATGGCTTTGAGATGGGGGAGCTGAACACTGAGTTTGTCTGTGAAGATGTTCTCATTCGAAACTACAGTGAGACATCCATGTGGGTAAAATATAATTTAGGGGCTCAGGAACATGATCTGGGCTTGATGTCAGCATATATGTGGTAATTAAAACCTTTTTGCAAAAATAAGGATGGGAGTTTGTGGCACAACAATATTTAAAGGTGGTGATAGGAATAAGAGAGAAAGAGTTCCTAGAGGGTTCAAGTGAAACCAGGAGAGAAAGATTTTGCTAAAGGCAAGGGAGAAAGAGTTTTACAGAACTAAATGTCAGCGCGGCACCAGGGAATAAAATAGAGAGAAGGGTCAGTGGGCTGTCTCAGTTTGTGGGTCACCAGAGACACTGGAGAAGCAGGGCCTATAGAGAGATGGGGCACAAAACCAAAAAGCAGGTTGTTAGGGAGTAAACAAGGCTTGAGCAAGGGAGGGATGGAAAGAGTCTATGCCTTAAGAAGCTGGAGGTAGAGCGGCCAAATGGTGTGGTCCAGGGTTCCAAGTTCCTCAGTGCACAGCTGGAACTGTGCGTCACAGGATCAGACTCGTTAAAATGCCCTTTGGGGCTTTCTTTCCCTTACTCATTATTAAATTCTTCCATGCATATCTTGGTCACCTACTCTATTCCAGATGACTTGGAGCTTGATGCCTTAGATGTTCTATTCTACAAGGCAAATTATGAGTGATTGTCAAGAACTGTGAAAGCTCCGAGACTTCACTGCAGCCAAGTGAACAAGCTTTCCTGTCACACTTTTGTGGAGACGTTTGTAGTAACCAAATCAGCGTCTCACTCTCAAGTCAGTTCCTTGAGCCTCCGTTTCCACAGGATGCCAGGACCAGGGTCTTGCTGCGATGCTTGCACGTACAACAGGTGGTGTTATAGAAAAGGAATCTTGTAGGGAGATTGCATCTTTTCTAATGGGCAAAGCATGCTTAACCTTTGCCCCAGAGAGAGATGTTAACCCTATTGTACCAGACAGTAAACCTTCCTCTGCTCTGAAGACAAATATGCCCAGCATCCATGGCTGTGTGTTAGACAAATGCCCTTCGAAAGTCCAGTAGCTAATAAAAGGCAGCCATACCACTCTCTATAAAATGGGAAGGAATGCAAGAGATTCATGAAAAATTGCCTCCTAGCAATCATATGGAATGAGTTACAATTTACCCACCTGATCTTCATTTTTTCCCACTTAATCACAAAACTCCTTATCTCTGAGTCTTCTTGCAACCTTGAAAATTGTAGCTACACAGCAAAAAGGGTAAAGCAAGATGTCTGGGCTCTGGGTTCTTGGTGACTTTGTGGGTCTATTAGAACAGCTACAGAGTGCTTATCTGAACTTCATGTGAGTGGATAAACATCTCTATGTTAATATACTATAGCTGGATTTTGTTATTAGGAGCTATACACTAATAGTTATCATTAATAAGTGAATGTAAGTATTAATAGAGATGTGGAAAAGAGAACTAACCAGTAGTCAAGGTACCTAGGAGACTAAAATTATAATCTTGGTTTTGCTACTAACTGTGTTGACTTGTGCGTTGCAATTAACCTTGAGGAACTTCATATTCTCAGCTAAACATTATGAACTTTATAGTTGTAATAGTCTTGTTCCTAAATTCTTAAAATTCCTTTCAATTTTTTATTTTTAAAAACTCACTTGATGCATATCCTATTTTCTTTTTTATTTGGAATTTTTATTATAAAATTTACACATACAAAAGAGAATTTATAGTAATGACCACGTCTATATCCTAGATACAGTTAGGACACCAGAATGTTAATAGCTGTGAGCATATGAAGGCAGCAACCTTGTCCTGAAAAGGGTGTGATTGCCAGGGTCTCAGACCTCTTAGAAAGGGAGCTTTGGCGGTGTCACCAGGTGAGCATGGACCATCACTGACGGTGAGGGGCCCTAAGCACGGCAGGAGGGGAAGGGGACAGTGAGCGCCCCCTGCAGCTCAGCTCAGGGCAATGCTGGGCAGGGCTACAGTGCTGCTCACAATCTCACCTCTTGTTTCACTCCTAAGGGGTCCTACAAGAAGTCACTCTGTAAATGTGTGCGGAGATGGGGACCTAAGCAGCTCAAAGGGGACCCCGCTCAGCTTTGTCCTTTTAGAGATGACTTGCTGCAAGGGGTGTCAGTAGATGACAGTCTCCAGCTGCTTTGGAAGCTTCCCTAGGTCTTTCTTCACTCAGGCTTCTCCTAGCCGGTGAGTAAGCATGACCTTTTCTGCAGAGCCTTTTCCCCTCGAACAGATGCCCATCTAAAAACATTGGGGTGAAAAAAGCCCAGATACTATCTTAATAGTCTGCTTTCCTTCTCCCAACATCTGAATGTGTACCTGTGCAGGTGATGTAACATGGAGGTACAGGTTTCTAATGCATTTTCAGTCATCTTTAAGCTTGTTAGGGAAAGGATTTAACTATAGCTTATCACAGTATTCCCAGTATATTGTCTGTCATACCTTCAGTATTCCTGGAGTTTAACATACAGATTGGCATGCAATAGTTCCTCAAAAATACTTGCTGAATTAGCAGACACCCCATTCACAGAATAGGAAATTAGAGAAAGGGCAGATGTCACGTGACCCCCTTTGATCATATCTGATAAGTCACTATCTCCACTGCCTTGTGCAATGTGGCTGAGAAGGTTTCATATAAAATAAATCCTTTATGTTTGTTTCATATAAATCCTTGATAATTAAAATAGAAGAGGTCAGATAGGAAATATTAATACTTTAGTTAAATGGTTTCTGATTATCCTTTTAAAAAAACAGTAGGGTCATTTGTTCCTTGGAAATACCTGTCAGCTTAAATTATGCCCTTGTTTGTATAAATTGATATTGGATAATCAGTTTTCACTGAATGACTACATATTTTTTTCCTCTCCGCTGAAAAATTCCAATCGCTTTAACCTTTTCTCATGAATTCTATTTTCTATGCTCTTAATCACTGTTTTTGTTCTTTTATGAGACTGAATAAAAATGCTAACCAGCAGCAAATATCATAGGATGATTTTATATGAATACTGGCACTCAGCTTTAAATACATCATGCTACTGGTGACTCTAGCATAAGATTCAGTGTTTTATGATATACTAGAATCATTTTTTACCTTACTAATACAGGAAATTGCCTTTAAATTTATAGCAGTCTGTGGGTCCATGATGCAAGCTAAAATACATATCTAATTAAAGTATATATTTAATTAATATCAGCCAGATCAAACAGCAAATTGACAGGTGCAATGTTTTTTTCAATCTAGATATTTCATTTTTCCACTAATGCATCCATCCATTCATTCCAAATAGCATGTGTTCTTTCCTCACTCTGTACCAGATTCTGTGCCAAATGCCCATGTAGAGATGAAAGGCCCAGAATCTCTCATAAGATCTAGTGTCGAGAGCTCTATAAACCAACAATTTTAATAGAACACGACCAACATCAAGACATAAAGACAGGAACTCCCTGTAGTGAAGCTGGGTTCTGGTACCCTGAAGGACAAGCAGTTAGTTAACCAGGAAAAAAGAGGAGGCTGAACAATTTCTGCATGATATAATTCTAGCACATGTGTGCTGTCTGTTAGTTATTACAATGGAAGGACTTGGAGAGATCATTTTATCCACATTCTTACCATGATACAAGAAATATAAGACTGTAATTGAAGTGGAGAGTCTTCCCTGTATTGGGTAGCAGGTTAGGTGCTGGATATGGAGTAGAGAATAAGTTATATATGGCAGGAGGCTTAATGTCTAGTGGAAGAGTCAGTGACCTGATGGTTAAAATTAAAGGGATTTATTTATTTTTTTCAGATAGTCACAGTTTATTTCCTTTGTTCTAGCTTTCTTATTAACCATGCCCTCCTGTACTCTCAAAAACATTCCATAAAATTAAATGGTCACCCTTGATCATGGGATAAGAGTTAAGTGCTACTCTGGAGGTGGCTTGGGGTGTGTGATGGGAAAACACCAAAAAGAAGCATCTAACCCACTGATATTGCAAATGACTTATATCTAGAAACTGATGAGGGAAAAATCTAAGTGGCTGGTGTTTTGTTTGTTTTCTTTTGTTTTTGTACCGGGAGGGAATCGAACTCATGACCTTACACTTGCCAGGTAGGTGCTGTACCCCTGAGCTATATCCCTGACCCGTAAGTGGCTGTTTGAACAGACTGGCCCAAGCAAGTATGGACAACTCAGCTACACTGGTGTTGAAATGAAGATGTCAAAAGAGAAATCAAATTGTGTCCAGGAAAAGTCAGTTTTCCTTGTGTGCAATTAACGAAGAGGCACAATCAATATTTTATGCCTTTGGAGAGGAGACTATGTCAATTGATTTCCAAGTGAAGCAGGTCTGGATGGCTGGCCATTCTGCTGGAAGAATGGTTGGGCTGCCATAAAAATGAATTCCAAAGCCATTCAAATAAAAAGCTATTGCAGAATTTCTTGTGGAACCTGGAGATGTGCCAGTAAAATGCTTGCCCATATTAGAAAGACATAGAGGCACATTCAATGGCTCAAGGCATTTTTCCCCTTTAAACAAATTTAGTTATCTTAGCGGATATCTGGACTTCAAAAGGCAAAACATGGTTCAAGATCAGATTGCATTGACAGTTATACTGTGTTCTGTAAAAATGAAACTTCCCCAGTGTTTGTGAGCTTGGGGGAGGAGCCCTGTGAACTGAGAGTAATTCAGCCAGGAGACCCTAGTGAGCTAAAGAGGAGAGCAGAGGCACTGCAGAGAGTTCCATTTCACTTATCCATTCATTCTTCTATGCTAGCCAGGGGAGGAGGGAAAAAAGACAGGTTCTGAGAAATGATCAGCATGCATTTCAAAGGTTCAGGAATAAAAGAAGGAAGAAAGGAAGAAAAACAATATTTTCACATATCTCCATCCTTGGTAGTGACTGTGATGTATATAATGTTTTCTGATTCCAACAATGATCTGGGATAGACACGGCTGAAAAACCCACAGATCAGGAAGGTTAAGTGATTGGTCCAAATTTGGGGCACCTGCAGTTGATGGTGCCTCAAGAAAACTCAGTTTATTGAAACCCCAATGCTTGTGTTATTTCTTCTATTTATTTTTCATGGGACATCTTTGTTCTAAAAAATAGATACTGTTTGATATGTGAAGTTGGTTAAAGGAGAGGAGATTCCCAGTGTAAAGATCAGCACAATTCAAGGTGTTATTCTCTCCAACGGTAGAGGTTGTTTAAAAAATATCTTCCATCATTGCCAGAAGTGGCAATACGTACTGCACAAACTTCTTTGAAACAGAAGAAATAAAGAGTAGAAACAAAGATGGGATTGAGCAGAGATTACCGTGTCCTCCGTAAAACAATGACAAGAAAATTGATCCCGAGCCCTGCATCTGTTAGTTATTGGTTGCCACCAACACTTGAAATTTTTGGTTAATTTAACCAAAGAAAGAAAGAAAAGCCAACCCCCCCTCCCTGGTTTTCAGGAAGCAAAGAGCAGGGAGCTTCTGGAATCGAGAGGTTTCTTCTGTGACCTTTCATGAGGATAAAGATCCAACTGAGGAAGGGAGTCTCTGAAAGGTCCAGTTTGGACAGGGCCTGTTTTGATGAATAGAGTATTTTGATCAGCAATGAAGGATATAGTTTCCCAAATCAAGAGTTATTTTAAAGATGCCAGAAAACATCTTAAGGAATCTTATTTCTCACCATCGTAATTTTAATGCTTTTTTCCTGCGTATTGTTTTCCTGGGGCTGTCATAACAAAGCACTAAGGATTGAGGGGTTTAAAACGACAGAGATTTATTCTTTCAGAGTTCTGGAGACTGAAAGTCTGAAACTAAGGTGTTGGCATGGGTTTGCTCCTTTCAAAAGCTTGAAGGGAAAATATTTTCTTTTTCTTCCTGGTTTCTGGTGGCTTCTGGCAGTTCTTGGTACTGCTGGGCTTATAGCCGCAGCAAGCCAGTCTCACCGTTTCTTTTCTGTTTGTGTGCTCTCTTCGCATAAGGACTCTAGTCATTGGGTTTAGATCTTATCCTAAGCCACTATGCTCTCACCCTACCTAATTATATACGCAAAAGCCCTATTTTCAAATAAGTACCCATTGTGAAGACCCAGACTGATGTGGGGTTTGGAAGGATACCACTTAAACGTATACATTCTGTCTTCCTTTGCAACCATTTGCCTCCTTTTACCAGAAACTCACTACATCGTCCTCTTATTGCCAAATTGAATGTGCTTTCACATAGGCTTGCCCACGGTCTAGTAAGTGGCTGGTCCATTGCAGGTATAAAATCACTTTATTGAATGAACAAGTAAAGGAAAGAATACATACATGAATTATTAAATGAACAGGAGGCATAAGGAGGGAAAACAACTGCAAAGGACTCAGGAAGACAGTTGGCGCATGGTCTTGTACAAGAATCCCACAACCCTGGCATATAGCAAGCAACACTATTATAGCAACAGCAAACAAAAGCATGTTTCCTGTCCTCCCCCTTGAGGGCTTATAATGAGCTGAATATTGAGCAAATTGACTTGGATTCCACCTTGATTCCTCCAAGTTCTCAGATAAAATAGAGCGTTTATGACACCCATGTGTTTCCCTTGGACTTCTCATCACATTCGCCTTTGCAGGGTGCAGTCCCATCACGCAGCCTGTTCACCCCCTCCTTGCCTTCACCAGCTTCCCCTGCTTTCGCTCCCATTGCTGAGGAGCTTGCTTTTCCTTCAGGGATTTATTGTTATACTCTGCTTGTCCGCACTTAAGCACTTAATTTACATCTTCTCCTCCCGCTTCAAAGGTTTGCCTCGGCTATGACATCACCTCCTTAGCAGCGGCCACTTCCTTCTTTGAAGTTGAATATTCACTGCAAGAGAGGTGCTGTGTGTTTCAGCCCCTTCTCCCCATCCATGGTGTCAGGAGCTAGGGAAAATGACAACTGGACTAATGATTTTATGAGATAAATCCAATACTTTCTGGATATAAGGAGTCAGCCTGCTTCCTTGCTAAAACCAGAAGAAAAATGATCCTGATTTTAGGAGAAATCTCCAGAGGCTATGATCCTTGGGCATTGCTCTGTCATGGAAATGTTTTCAGGCACAAGAGGACACATGTGCAGCCCCACAAATCACCCGAGGGAGGCAGGCAGCAGGTTGTCTTCCATTGTTGACCCTCAATTCCCACAATATAACCTTCCTCCTCTGCTGGGCTTGTCCTGATTGCACTTCGAGTTTACAATGCAGGATTTGTTTTTCATCCTGTTCCATGTCCTTGGAGAGAACTCACTTTGATCACAGTGCCAGAAACTGATTGTGAGACAAACCAATTGTATGGGAGGATGAAGTTCATGGAGGACAGAGGGCCTCAGCATCCTGCAGAGAAGGGAGGGACCACAGAGGATGTGTTTCCAGGGAAGATTCCAGACATCCCTTCCTGGAGGCTGCTCAGAATAGGTTGTTCAACTCCTCTATGCAATTACTGAATCTTATGTTTGGAAGGGACCAGGAAGCTTTGTCACTGCAGCTCTAAGAATGTGACTTCCTCAAGGTGGAAGGTCTAGGCTGTGGTCCAATGTGCTAGTGAGAGAAGCTTAGAGTTAGAAAGAGCAGAGTCAGAATCTCAGCTCTGCCTCTGGTCGTGTTACCTTCCCAACAGTAGTAATAACAGCAATAGTAAGCAGTTATTGGACATGAGCTAGAGGCGAGTCATTGGGCTGAGTGCTTCACTTTCATCAGCTTATCTCAGTAACGTTCCATGACTGGGTATTATTGTTGCTGTTGTTATACTTCGCAAAATAGAATACAAACACACAAGACAAAGCACAGCTTCTAAGATCGCAGAATTAGTGAAGGACAGAATCAAGTGTTAGGACGCGTAAGGTTTTCCAAAGTTCTGTGCTGAACAGCTACGTAATATTGCCTGACACTACACCTGGCCAAGCCTTTTTGCTCATTGGGAAAATGAGCACAATAATTCTATGTGCAGACTAACAGACTGAAATACTTTTGTGACTGAATTGTGAAAGTGAGTAGCCAGTCACCAGGACCATAGATTTTCAATGTGATTGTCAATGCTTTTTCCTGTTTTTCCCTTCTTTGTTCTGCAAACAACAAACCTTATATCTCATCTTGGGAGACATTGGACAAAGAACCCTGCTGTTTTACGTGGTCACAATGGATTGCTTGGTGACTTGTCCCAGTTGTTCTATGAGATTGGCTTGCCTGTTCTCAGCCAGCCCTGGGCCTAAAGGAGACTCTGCAAGGTGGCAGGGGATTCCTTCTCTCCTCTGGGTATATCTCACTTAGCACAGGGCCCTGATGCATCCTTGTCATTCCCTGTTTCCTAATCTATTAATGAACTGTGGTCTGAAAGGGCACCCATGAGCATTACACAATCCACCACTCCTTCACTATTAAGAAACTAAGGCGTACTTCTGGCTCCTCTACAACTCAGTTGGGAACTCTAATCAACTCCATTGCCCCATGGAATTCCCAATGGAGGAACCCAAATCATAGCCCTCATTAGCCCTGTTTCCCCATGGAGCTCTAATTGGCCTATTCTGTGTCATTCTCACAATGATCCTCTAGTGTCAGTGCCCCCACTTGGCACATGGGGAGTTGATGCACAGCTAGATCAGTAACTTGCTCAACTTCATACATGAAGGATGCAAGCCAGGTCTATCTGAGTTCAATTCTTACATCACTCCACTTCCCATGATTGCACTGGCCTGTCATTCCAGGGGACAACTGATAGAGGAGATATTCATGTATTCATTTGCAAATATTTATTGAGAACTTACTCTGTGCAAGTTGTCCATGTTGGCAACACAGCAGTGGACATGTATAGTTTTCCTATTCTTTATACAGCTGACAACAAAATTGAGTAGGAAACAGGCAATAGGCAAGCATACAAGTATATGAAATGTTAGGTGATAGCAAGCACAGAGAGAGTATAAATGTAGTTAAGAAAGATTTCTCTATTAAGGTAACTTCTGAACAGAAACTTGGACGAAGTGGAAAGTGATTCATGTGGATATTAGAAAATGAGAAAATGAACAGAAAATCCATAGTCCCCATGGCTCATTGTGTTTGAGCTTGGAGGATGGTAAAAGACGTCCAGGTAAAGAGAAGTAGAAGATGTCAGAGAGGTGACCAGCCACATCACAGCAGCAAGGCCACCATGGGGATGTGGTGTTTTTTCCAGAGAAGGATGAGCTGGAGATGAGACGAAACGGTGGGAGCTGCGGTACAGCTTCAGTACGTCGCGTCAAGACCGATGTCAGATTCTGTAGGTAACTTCCAAAGCTTGCCCTACCGCAAATCCCCCAAGGATGCAGTAAAAGCCACAACAGCCTGGGCTCCACTGGAGACTGCGATTCACTCGTTCTGGGGCCCAGGCTGTGTTCGTGGTCCCAATACCTAGATGTATTTGGCAATCACACCCTTAGATCCACTCCAAGGCTTTCCTGATCAACTGCTCTGTTTACAGTCTTACATCTGTCTAGGGAAAGGAGTTGCAAACACAATATGAAATGTTAGTAGGGATGAAACAGCTTCTGTTATCAGTATCTATGAAAGCAATTACAGTTTGAACTCAATTTCCATCTCTCATCACTGCTTCCATTCTTCCTCCGAACACTGGAAGGGATTAAATAGTTGAAGAGAATAAATGACTGCATTCTAATACAAAAAACTTGTGGATCAAACCCACTGTTTCTCTGTGTACTTTTTGACAGCCTGTGAATTGACCCCATCAAACTGAAAACTTATGTGCTATCTAAATAATCTGCTTGATATTCTGCAACAATACGCCAATTACTCATTCTTTCAATAACTTAAATCTATTGATTTAGATGCCTTATTTTCATTCACACTGTCATTCAGAAAAAGCCCCACTGGTCTTGTAATGAAAGTGAAATAGACTTAAAATGTTCAAGGAATTTCCCTCCCGCCAACTCAATGCTTCTTTATACTACACACAGGCATGGTAAGTTGACACGTTGCTATATTGCCAGGTGAATGAACTTTGCATTTGAGGCTGAGACAGATAGCTCTACCTACAGCCTCATGTACTATGTTCTAGGTTGTTAAGAATGCATTTCACAATGTGTGGTCCTAGTTGAAATTCTGATGCCTAACCTTTGAGTAAATCATTTTTGACCACAGCTTCCTCTGGTGTTATTCAATAAACTGTAGCTGTAAAGAATCATATATACATATTTTAGGCTTGGAACCCCATGTTATCTGTGTTGCAGCTACCCAACTCTGGCTTTGCAGCATAGACAATATGTACATGACTGGCCTGGCTAAGTTTCAATAAAACTTTATACAGAAACAAGCAGTGGGACAGTTTTGGCCAGTAAGCTGCAGTTTGATGAATCCTAACCTAAACCCCTTGTTTTACTTTTTCTTTTTCTTTTAGATAATGAAAACGAAGCACAGATATGATCTTTGACTTTGACTGGTTGAAGTTGATTCTTTGACCCGAAGATCAATGTTCTTCCAACTTCCTCGTTTCCGTGTAACAGGAAGTTCTAAGTTCCAGTTTCTTGTGGATCCCACAGACTTGTCTGAAAATGTCTGACAGATTTCTGTCTTCTTGTTATGTTTTACCCTCCTCTTTTCTTGTTCATTTTAAAAACATGGAAATTACATGTATTTCTCATTTTACTTTTTTTTACAGGACTTCCTCTATTGAATTGACTTTTGATCAGAACCTGACAAGTTCTGAAGTTCACTGGGACATTGTCACTTCCTGTTTATTAATAAAACATGGAAGACAATAGTCCTTCCTGCTAATTAGGACTCTCTCCATTGTATGGTATTAACTCCTCAACAATGATTCCAGGGCCACTTTGTGCCAAGGATAAAATTGGAAGACATAACATGTGTGGAAGTTCTTTGCAAATACAAGTTAATTTCTTAGTTGTCACTTTTATTGTTTCTATTTTTAGAATTTTTTGGTCTTCTTTATTTTCATGTCTACTATGTGGACATCGCAATAAGAAACAAACCAAAACACCTCAATAGATTTCCAGCATCTAGATATTGGTTTTCCTATTTCTTAATTTCTGGGAGCAAAATTTGATTCCTTCATTATAACTAAAAATTATTGTTTTTTTGTGATTGAAAAGCGTTTGAAGTTAAATATAGCCTTGCCCTTTTAAGGATCAAAAGCCATTTGTATTAGTGAAAAATGACAGTATAAAAATCTCATGTAACAAACACTGTAGTTAAAAAGTAATCTTAACTGGGCTGGGATTTAGCTCAGTGGTTCCACCACCTTCCTCGCAAGTGCAAGATTCTGAGTTTGATCCCTGGTACCAAAAAAAAAAAGTAAACTTAACTAAGTTTATACAAAGTAAGTTCTGCTAAGCAAAGTAGTTCAAATGAAAAAATTATGTAGACCCATGGTTTCTGACAGACTTTTTAAAAATTGGAGCAAACACTGGAATAACTACTGCCAAAAAACGAAGCAAAGACAGAGAAGAATAGGGCTACTAGAAGCTCTCATACCTATTACAATAGCCGAGGAAAGAACATTGTGGGGCTATGGGTAAGATAACTAAGATAAAATCAAATTTATTTATTTATTTTCCAATGTTGAGGATCATATTAGTCCTCTTCAGCTTTACTGTTGGTAGGAAAAAATACTTCATAAACATAATTTAAAAGAAGAGAAGTTTAATTTGGCTCACAGTTTCAGGGTATTTAGTTCATGGTTGGCTGGCTCCAAGGCCAAAACATTATGGCCTGGTACAGCAAAGCTGCTGAATACATGACAACCAGGAAGCAGAGTAGGTTAACAGTGCCAAAGAGAGCCCCCAAGGTCACTATTCTGTGATTCATCCAAAGACACCAAGAAGTGTGGCTTACTAATCCCCTGGACTGCTCCCAAGTCAATGAAGTTGACAATTCCATTTAAATGTCAGAAGGATCAAACAAACCCAAGGCCTTGCTTATTCGAGGTAAACACTCTACCATTAAACCTTACCTCCATCCCACAAAATCCATTTTGATTATATGGTGCAATCTATGATCTTTAAAACCTTACTCTGACATGAAAATGGTGTGTGGCTAACAGGGTGTCCTTAGTATCTTAAGGCCTATTGACTTCAATATTTGTGTTAATTTCTGCTCCATCTTTCAGTGGACTAATTGATCATTGATTGATTGCCTATTATATGCCAGGTACTGGAATGGTACTTTCTGTATTATGGGTAAACATTAGTAATAATAGTATTTGATTTTACTGTAGTTATGTGAAGCTACTTTCCCCCATTCCATGAGTTTTATCACTGTCTTTGTCTATTTGGGCTGCTATAACAAAACATTTTAATCATATTATAAACAATGTGTATTTCTTTCTCACAGTTCTAGAATCTGAGAAATCCAATGTTATTAGCAGATTCAATGCCTGGTAATGGCCCATTTCCTGGTTGATAGAATAAACCTCTTGGCTGTGTCCTCCCATAGCAGAAGGGGCTAGCTGCTCTCTAGGATCTCTTTGCTAGGGACACTGCTTCATCACATGAGGACTCCAGCCTCATAAGCTTATTGCTTCTCAGAGCCCACTCTTCTCACTCCCATCATGGTGAGTGTTGGAATATCAACATGTAAATTAGGCAGGGGGTACAAACATCCAGAGCCCAGGAATCAAATCTTCCCACTTTACTAATTTCTGTGCTCATGGTCCATACAGTCATCATGAGAGCACAGGAATTCCACAGCTTCACAAGAGTTACATGTAGCGTTACACCAGGTGAGCTGAGTCTCTCCTATTAGGCCACCACACTCTGTATTGACAGAGTACCTACTATAGGCCTGATGACATGCAGGTACTAGGAATACAAGATGAGCAAAATATGACCCCTGCTTTAGGTGGAGAAACACACATGTGGGCAAGGAAATGTCATACACTGTGATAAACACTTTAATAAAACACAAAGCCACTGGGGGCTAGAGGAAAAGACTTGACCGTTCCACGACAGACAAATTTTCCCTGAAGAAGTAAACCTTATAGATGAATGGAGGAATTAGTACAGATTTCTTGTAAGGCCAGCTTCACTGTCAGATAAATCCTTCTTTTGAGAATATAAATTCTGACCTCCACCTAATGTCTAAGACTTCAAAGACATCTAAATCCTTCTTCTATTCAACAGTCTTTCCTCAATGACAATTTACTACTATTCTAAGACTAGACTATGAACAAAACTCCCTTACTGCTGAGAAATATTTTTATCTACTTGTGACCTTATCATCACCTTTTTCTGAGGTCCCAATGTCGATCTTTATTATTTCTCCAGTAAGTTAACCTGACTTGAATGTTTCCATCTTTATACCATAAATTTTACACTAATCTGGATTCTTGATTATCTTTTTGTGAGCTCCATGTTTTTCTCTCTTTCTGTCCTAATCACATAATAGGATTAAAGAGTGTCATGCAGATTAACTACAGAAAAATTGTAAACAAAATAACACACAGAAGGCAGTAGAGAAGGAATTCCTCCAGTACAAATTTAAGTAAGCAGTGATAACTTAACATTACAGTTAAGGTTTTTAGATTGGCAGTAGGGGAAAACAGGTATTCCAAACTCAAGGCACAGAAAAGAGCAGAAGAAGACATGGAAAACTGAGGACAACAATTGCAAGAACATGTGCACCACAAGTGTGCATGGGGTGGAGTTTGGGAAACAAGCAAAGGCCAAGCTTGCAGTGTTATGGGTGCATGTTAGGACTCTTGGCTTTATCCTTAACACGGCACAGTCATGATTTCAACCAGCACAGGGAAACAAGGAGAGAATGCAAGTTTTTCTGAGTTACTTTGGTGACAATAATGAGAATGGATTGAAAGGACCTTAAAAACAGCGGCAGACTTGGAAACTACTGTAAAATCTGAATAAAGAGGAATATAGGGAATCAAGAACAGGCAGAAAAAGAGAAATATTTTAAGAAGACATATGTCAAATAGGTGAAGTTGTGCAAATTCAGTTCAGAAAGACATTGCTAACTGAATTGATCAATTAATAATCTCTTCACTCATCTAATTTCTAGTCATTTCTTCACACATTATATTTGTCTACTTCATGCCAAGCAGGCATTACTGGACTGTAAGTAAAATGAATGCCCAACCTTCACTTGGCTTAGAGCCTAGGAAAGGAAAGTTATAAGAAGTAAACAGAGTATGGCTACTGTGATCACAAATGAAAAAATATAGGGCTTGAGGTTGTGTTAGTCAGCTTTCCGTAGCTGTGACAAAGAAGTCTAAAGATAACAACTTAACAGAGGAAAGATTCATTTTGGGGCATGGTGTCAGAAGTGTCAGTCTGTGAATGACTGACTCTGTTGCTTTATGCCAGGGTGGAAACATCATGGCAGAAGGATGTGGCAGAGGAAAGCTGCTCATCTCATGGCACCTAAGAGGCCAAGAGAGAGAGAAAGAGAGAAAGGGCCAATGAGTGGGACCAAATATGCCCTTCAAAGATCCAGGCCAGCAACATACTTCTCCAAGCAGGGCTTACTCTCTAACATTTCCACAACCTCCCCAAAGTGCCATTCAATTATGAATCTATCAGTGGATTAATCTACTGATGAAGTTAGACCCTCATGATCCAACCTCTCCCCCAAAGCCCATCAGCAGGCAACCTTCAGTAAATGGCCTCTGGGGGATGTTTTAGATCCAAAGCATACCAGGGAGACTGTTGTTCAGAGGGTATTCAGAAAGAACTTTCTGGAAAGGGACATTTGAAGAGATGGGTGAAAGAAGTGAAGGAGTGAGCCCTGTGGTTTACTGAACTCAAAAGTTCTCTGGAGAGACAATAGTATCATCACAGTCCCTACCACAGTGCACGCCAGGACAGTGCAGGAAGAGGTGCTACTTGAAGGACACTGCTTTATGAGAAAGGGTCCCGTGCCTCCAGGGTCCCTTTTCCTTAGGGCCCCAGCCATGAAACCCTCCTTTCTCGTGAGAACCTGGGGTACCCTACCAGCTTGCTTTAACCCATGGAGTCCTAGGGGCATGAGGGTTCCTGGCTCTGCTTGACCCCAGAGCAGCTCAGGCATCTGAGGGGTCTTGATCCTTTGTTTTTGCTCTTAGTGCTGTGTTTTTGCTTTCCTTTTTTTTGCATTTCCTACAGAGGCTATTCATTACCCAGCGGCAGTCGGCATGCACCAAGCAGAATTGCTTTTTGTAATAAAGCTATTCATCTTCTGGCATGTCAGAAATTTCTCAAATTGATACTTATAATAAATATGATTAATACCATATTGTATTTCAGTTGTTGCCATAAAATAATTGGGAACAAATATCGTCCTGTGACGTTGACAGTGTTGGGTCGGTTGGTGCCAAATGGCAGGAGCAGCCAACTGTATTTCATTAACAGCCACATTGCTACAATGCTATTAAGTTTTTCATAATCTCTTTTATGCAGAGTTGATCATTCATTCCATTAGACAAATCCATGTGACAATCACGGTGCAAGTAAATCTGCCAGAGAAAATCTCAGCAAGAAGGGTTCCGCAGGTCATTAACTTCCCTGCCTGTGAAATGCAGTAGTCATGTAGCTTATGTGGGATTTCTTGAGTGCGAACTAAGCAAGGGATGTGAGGGAGGGCTAAGGTTAATGGAAGTGTAAAGGTGAGCTTGAATTTGGGGGGGGCAGGAAAGGAAGGAAAGGGCATGCTTTAAAAGGAAGGTCAGATGCATCATGATGGCGTAGACCTTTCCAGGTCCCCAGCTTGTCCCCTTCCCATGTTTACTCTTTCTGCTGTGCAGTTACTGGTTGCCCTCCACACACACTGAACTACTCCCAAGCCTCTCACTTTTGCATTTGCAAAGTGCAGTGTTTGCTTCTGTGTACGCTCTCCCCAATGATCTCTTATGCATTCCAGAAAACCTGTTCCAAGCCACATTTCCTCCTCAAAAGCACCTCAAACACTCACCCCTCCTTCCACTCTGCCACCATGATACCACGCGCATTCACCAGTACAAATCTGTCACGGCTGCTACTTGGATGTCCCCCACAGCCTCAGGCTGTCACAGGTGGGGCTTTTCAGGGGTGGCTGGATCTGGAGTGTGTGATGATAGGATCAAGGGTGTGATTACTAAGTTAGTCTGCTGATTGGTTTGGCATAGTTCTGGGTGTGGATAATGGGAAGCCCTCTCTTCGTGTGAGTGCTACCTGTCCAAATGGTAATACCACCTAGACAGAACATAAAGGACAGATAGGGGGTACTGTGATCGCTTGGTATTTCACTGCCCTCTGCCTGCCATGGACTCTTTCTCCTCTGTGATGCCCTCTGCCACGCCACCCTGCCTTTGAGGCAGCCAGCTATGGACTGAAACCTCTATAAACTGTGGGCTGAAATAAACCTTTCCTGCTTTAACTTTGGGTGTCGATTATTTTGTCTGAGCAATGAGAAAAGTAAATAAGACAGTATCTTATACTTTGTCACAATTACTTGATTTCATATGTATCTCTTCCTATCCATTGAGTTCTTCTTAAAGATAGGATTTCAAAGCCAGTCTCAGAGGGGTTGGCTATGAGAAAGTGCTTGGTTTATAACTGGAAATGAACTGGACTAATAGAGACTGAGAGATAGTCTGGACAAAGCAGGGAGCCAGTACTACTTGAGTTCCAGTGAAGTGCACAGAATGTCCCCACAGCATAAAGTGCTGAGGGCCTGCCATGGGCCTTAGATGTGTAAGACATTTCTCAAGCAAACATCACGAACACACACACACGAATTGTGAAGGAGTCACGTGTTTCCATGCAGTCATGGGTTCTCAGCTCTGAATGAAATTTTTAAATAATGTTCCCTAAGTGTGCATCAAATCATTTGGAGTTATAATGTTTGCAATTCCTGGATCAACTCTTGATGTGCAGTGTTATTCTTGCATTTATTTGATACTCACATTTTGAACACCTATTATTTTATATATCAGGTCATTGAGCTGAACATTAGGGACAGCACACTGAGGAAAACCAGCATTGGCACTGTGTTCACATAGTTTACAGTCCTTACAGCTAGAGAGGACAGGCAGCCACCAATGAATTAATCACACAGATGAATATGTACCCACACTGTGCTGAGGAGACATTTCAGGGTGCTATGAGTGTGTGAATGGCAGACTATAACCTTGTTTGAACTGAGTTCCAAAAGCTGAGTAGAAGTCATCTTGCTGAATGTAGGCGAGAGGCTGGAACACAGCCAAGCAGAGAGAATAGTTTGAACCAAGGTGCTGTATCCAGAAGGGTAGGTGGCATTTGAACAATGAAGCCAGCCTGAGAGGCTGGAGCCCAGAGGATGAATTTGGAAAGGCAGGTGGAGTCCAGATCAACAAGGCAAGTGTAGACCATAATAAAGAGTTTAGTTTTAATATTTGTTCTTAGTGGTATGAGAGGCCTTCCAGAAGATTGCATCCAGGAGAGAATGCTGAATCTGATTTTATCTGAAAAGACCACACTGGCTACAAATGGAAAAAAGATGAGCACAGTAATAGTGCAGACAGAGAAATGTTTGCCAACATTTCTCAAATATGAGGTGTCATTATTGAAGATTTGGGGACAATCTGACACTTCAGATTTTGGAAGATCCCCAGCATCTCTAGTTTCACAAGTTTTCTAGCGATTCTTGTAAGCCAACCTGGAACAAGAATAGCCGACTGGCATTTGGAATCTCTGGTCTGATTTCCCACAATTCCACAGGGTGCTGTCCACAGTGAGTGCTAAATATTCCCATTTTTCCATCTACAAATCTTTTCTATCTCATTCTCAGTCCCTCTGTGCACTTTTATTTATTTATTTATTTTTTATTATTATTATTATTATTATTATTATTTAGTTCTTTTATTGGTACATTTTAGGTATACAATTCATTTACATGTATCATTGGGTGTTTTTACCTGTACATGATGTATCTTGGTTCTTATTTTTTTTTTCCCCATTACCTGTGCACCCTTCACCCCCTCCACCCTTCCCTATTTACATAGATTTCATTTCCATTTTTTTTCTTTTCTCATAGTTTTTCCTGTCCCTCTTTTCCTTTCCCCTTCCCCTCCCTTCACTCCTTTGTCTT
>NW_004624735.1:28336091-28353091 GCF_000247695.1 Heterocephalus glaber
CTATCTCATTTTCCTTATACTAGGAAGGTTCATTGATTAGATCAATACCCATACCTTAGCCCAAGTGATACAATCAGCAACACCACTGAATCAAGTACATCTTTGAAAATGACATTTTGTGGTAGTTATTAATCTATCACCTTTAGCTGTGTGACTTAAATCAAGATCGAGGGCCAACTCAACATATAGTGAATCAACTCTTCAATATAACAACTTTACCCTTTGGGATGGGGAGTTAGAAGGGGTTAGGGAGGGAGGGATAAATGGGAAGAAGGATAGGGGAAGGTTAGCAGTGTGGTCAGAGGACACAGGTGAGAAGGAAAAAGAGAATAATAGGAAAATAAAGAAGAACTCTGCCTGAGGATCAAAACAAGGACAAAAAGGGAAGATGAAAAATGTGGGAGAGCAAGAGAGTGAGTGTAGGAGAGAGAGAAAGGAAAGAGAAAAGAAAGAAGAAAAGAAAGGAAAAAAAGGAGAGAAAAACAAATATTTGCAAAGAGAAGGGAAAAACATTAAAGATAAGAGGAGCAAAAGAAAAGAAAGAGAAAAAAACAAAATAATAAAATTAATTTTGGGAATAAAAAATAACCATGAAGATGAAGGGCCTCTTTCAGGGTATGTCTCTGCTGTCACAATAGACAACGTGGGTTGCTGTGTGCAGATATAAGTCAATGAGTTTCAACAAACTAGTCGCAGACCCATGCAATTTAGGCAGATTTCTGGCTCCAAGTCCCAAGTTGAGCTCCCTGTCCTCCCGTAGGGTTGAACTCTGCAGAGTTGCATTGCAGGTTCCAGCTGCCCTTCCCCTGAAGATAGTCCCTGTCCTGATGGGAGGTGAAGATGACTCCAACTTGCCCAGTACAGTGGTCTGGTGGTCTGGTGTCCTCTGCGTCTTTGTAGTGTGGAACCAAGTGGCTGTACAGAGGAATAGGGTCGGGGGATATCCAGTGGATTGTTGCCAGGGAATGGGCTGATTCAGCACATTCAGCTCAACTTGCAACATTGCTATGGTGTCCGCAGACCTGCCTGTCTGCACTGGGGCTGATTCAGTGCGTTCAGTGCGACTTGCGACATTGCTACGGCCTGTGCACTTTCTTTAAAGCCATGCTTGACTGTCCAGCTCAGGTTGTTCATTCAATACTCACAATTATTTATTAGGTTACCTCTACATGCTAGGATCTGTCTTTAGCACGGTGGCTTCAGAATGGCACCAACATGATACAACATGTTTTCACTGGAACTCAGAGTCCACTGTGGGTAATGTAATTGAATAATGTGCAATATGAAAGTGCTGAGGAATCAACTGTAACTTCCCAGTTGTGGGGAGCTTGCTGGAAATCTTTCAAAATGAGCAGAATTGAGTGAGACAAAGCTATAGTCAAAGCTATGGGGAAGCACTGGGACACGAGACACCTTGCTGGACACAGAGTGAGGAGGGAACATCTCTTCTCTCCCTCCTTTCCTCTTCTACTCATTTCCTTTCTTCCTACTGAAGTTGTAGTCCTTCCTTGTCTCCTCCATCACCAGCTGTCTTTACTTTCTGTCTTCCCAAATGTACAAATGATTCAGTTGAAGTTTCTATCATTGCTCCCCCATTCATACTGACTCATGTCTCAGTACTTTGTCTTCTGTCTTCCTATTTCTGTGAGTCCCATTCTTCTACCATCACTCTTCTTCTCTTCTAAGTTTCATGGGATCTTTGTGAGTCCCCAGCCTTTCTACTCCTATGCTCACATCATAGGATTTGTCTCTCCTATCCATTACTAGAAGTGCTCTTCTGCTTCAGAGCCTCCCTGTTCTTGGCAGTGTAGGACATGCACCCTAGAGGCATTTCCCATTCGTTCAGAGAGGTTGAGTATCTGATACAAGTTTATTCAAGTAGTAAGAGGAACAGCTGGTACTTCAATCTTCCTAGTTCACTCCCTATCACATCACATAATATCACCTCAAAACATTGTTTGCCAGGTATAAATGGTGCTGACTCACAAACACCACTCCCACCAGGAAGACCCTACATCATCCAGAAGCTGCAAATGCTTCAGACACTCAGCTGTCTAACTTTGTGTCATTTTGAATTCGGTTACTTTTATGTCCAGGCGTGGAACAAGCTGGCTTTCCTGAGTCCTTGGGCCAGTGCCTGCACTAAGCAGAGCTGGTCTCTGTCAAGTAAGTGTTGCAAGCATGGGTTATGTGCGTCTGGGTGATGTCACCCTGGAGGGGTAGGCTGGCGCGTTAGCTCATTTTGTTTGCATACCAAACCTTTACCTGAAGTTGGTCCTCCCGGGCAGGGACTTCCGGGATGCAGTGTCCTGTGGAGTCTGGCATCCCTGTGACATCCTGCATGGGGTGCATCTGTGCACTTGTCCGGGACTCTGGAGCTCAGGGTGGCTTTGCCAGGGCAGCATCCGCTGTGGTTCCTCAGGGACCTCCCAGGTGCCCTCCATCCAGCAGGGCCTCCTGCCTGGTGGGAGCTTGAGGCCTCCATCTTGCTCCTCTGGGAAAGCACCAGTCTTCCTATCTGCTGCCTTCCGGCATGTTTTGCAACCTGCAGCCTGGTCACAGCCCTCCGTAGTTGTGGACATGATTACAAATACCACTTGTTCCAAAATAGACCTTTATGCCTGTCTCAAAGGCTGCATGATTTACTTGCCTTTATTTTTACTTTAAAAAATTTTATTTATAATTCACAAGTAATGGTTGATATATATTTATGGAATATAATGTAATGTTTTGAAACATGCTTATACTGGGGAATGACTCTGTCATGCTAATTAACATAGCCAAGGCTTTATGTACTTATTTTTTGGTAGTTATAATATTTAGAATCTACTCTTTTGGCAATTTTGAAATATACATTATTATTAACAATGGTCGAAATGTTGTAAAATAGATCTTTTTTAGAATGTTTTTATTTTGTGAAAATTAAAATTTCATAACAAAATGAAAGAATAACAATAGCTAATACACTCTATCATTATCTTCAAAATAGTTACTCAGAGTAAAAGACATAGACAAAAAAGAGTCATACAAAGAAGAAACAAACAGATAACAGCATAAAACTTCCTTTTTGATTAACTAAGAGAAATATGAATGAAACAAATTAGCAATTATATTAAAATATTTTAACAATGAAATAGGTAACAGGGAATTATTTGAACTTCTTCTCACTTCCTATTTATAATCTATTTTGATATGTATTTTTTGAATTTCTCACATAAGAGAATCTATGTAATATTTAATCTTGTGTGTCTGATTTATTTCACTTAAAATTATATTCTCAAGTTGCATCTACTTACCTACAAATGCCTGAAGTGCACCTTTCTTTATGATAGAGCAGTACTCCATTATGTACAAATACCACATTTCCTTATCTGTTCATCTTTTGATAGTCATATACACTGTTTCCAAGATCTAGCTATTATAAATTGTGCTGCTGTAAACACAGTATGCCTATATCACTGTAACACGCTGACTTTAACTCTTTTAGGAAGATACTTGAAAGGGTAATGGCTAGATCAAATGGAATTTCTATTTTTAGCTTTTTGAGAACTCTCCACACAGATTTCCATTGATAAGTAAGTACAATCTTGAAGACATAGTCATAGACAAGGATTTTTTTGAACAGAACCTCAATGGCACAAAAAATAATACTGAGAATCAACAAATGGGATCATATTAAATAAAAAAGCTTCTGCACAGCAAAGAAAAAACCAACAGAGTGAAAAGACATCCTACAGAATGGGAAAAATTTTTTTCCCAGCATTCCTCAGACAGAGAACTAATATCTACAATATATAAAGAACTCAAAAAATTAGGCCTCCCAAATAAAAGACCCAATCAAGAAATGGGCAACTGAAATGAACAGGCACATCTCAGAAGAACAATACAAGTGGCCAATAAATACACTAATGTTGAACATTGCTGGTCATTACAAAAATGCAAATTAAAACTGCACTGAGATGCCATCTTACCCCAGAAGGAATGGCTATCATCAAAAAAATCTAACAATAGCAAATGCTGGCAAGGATGTGGGGGAAAAGGAATGCTTCTACATTGTTTGTGGAAATGCAAACTAGTACAACCGCTATGAAAACAGATCTTGAGAGACTGTCTCTCATGTCTAGCTGAAACTCTGTATCCTTTGGTCAGCAACTCTCTGTCTTCCATCTCTGGTAGGCACGATTCCACTCTCTGCTTCTATAGGTTCTACAAATAATTGAGGTTCTATATTTTAGGTTCTACAAATAAGTGATCGTGCTGTTGTGAGTCAGGTAGTTGTTCTTCTGTTCCTGGCTTAATTTACTGAGCACGGATTCTACTTGTTCATTCACCCCATTACTAATCACAGGGTTTTCTTCCTTTTGAAGGCTGAGTAGTATTTTACCTTGTAGATATATCATATTTTCTTTATCCATTATTCTGTTAATAGACACTTAGATTGGTTCCATTTGTTGGCTACAACAAGCAGTGCTGCAATAAAAATGTGGGTCCGGATGTCTGTTTGATATGTGGAGTTCAAATTCTTTGGATATATGTTCAGAACAGGGGTTTCTGGATCATACACCAGTTTTATGTTTCATTTTTGAGAAAGCCCAGGCAGAGGGAGGAGTCAGTGCAAAGTCTCTGCATCTGCACATGTGAAAAGGGGACGGAGACCAGGATGCTGGCTCTCACCTTACAGTGGGAGTGTTATGTTTCCATGTAACCATTTCAAGCATTTTTATAAAAGATTTAAAAATTATGAGGAAAAGAAAAACATCCCCAACTGTCTTTGTGCTTCAGGGAAATGTTATCAGAAATCTTGCCTTGTTTTCCCTGACTTGTATTCCCTGACTTGTATTCCATCAGTCCCCTTTGCATATTTTCAGTGACAGAAAGCTCACTACTTTACAAGATCACCATTCACTTAAAGCTCAATTTAGCTGTTGAAAAATCCCTTCCTCTTCCTCTTTTAAAAATGCAAACTGATTTGTACCATCTCATATTTCCTGGCCACTACAGCAGGCATTGCTTTTCTTCATCTGGGTAAAGCTAATCCCTCCTCCTCCCAAATGTCTGTCAAATATTTGAAGTCAGTGACTATGTCTCCTGTTCCCTCTCCTTCAGGAGAAGCGTCCACAGATTTCTGTCATTTCTTGGGGTTAGTCGTGAAGCTCTGGAACACTAAAGGCCAGTGTCTGAAGAGAATGGCCTTACTCCTTTCAAATGCCTTGGGATCAATTCCTCCCTTGTTTTGGACCGCAGACCTTTGTTAATGTGGCCTGAGAACTGATGTTTTGACAGTACTGTGGTCTGCACAAGTTTAGTCTGCCTAACCTTGTGCTGAGGTTTAACTTTCACCATCACTGTGTTTGAGAGGAGTAGACTTGTCACAGGCCATGAGGGTTCCCCTCTCACACGTGGGTCAATGTCTTTCTTGAGAGATCAGACTAGGTCTTATGGGAATTGGCCAGTTCTCACAGAAGCAGCTTGTTATACAGCGAGTCTGGCATCTCTCGACACTGCTTCACACATGGCTTCTCTTCCACATGTGTCTATTTGTCCTTCTACCACAGGGCTCTCACCAGAAGCTGAGTAGATGCTGGCACAGGGCGTTGCAGTTCTACGACTCGGAGCCAGTATAAACTTCTTTTCTTCACAGATTCCTCAGTCTCCACCTCTCTGTTATAGCAACAGAAACCAGGCTAAGACCAGGCAGTGTGGGTGCCCCATGCACACCACCCACTTAATCTCCTATGCAGCCTCCATTCCTCATGTGTTCCTTGAGGCTTGAATTTGGTGTCAGAAACTTCACCTGGCATCTGGGTTTGAGCAATGAGCCCAAACAGCCTGAGCTGTGAGGCATGTGACCTTATCCTGCAGATTCAGAATAGTCTGAGCACTGGGCCCCCAATTAAATGAACCCCAACTCTCCAACCTCCAGTGAGCAAGGACTGGAATTTCCTCCCAAGGTAACAAGCTGACAGCAAAAGTTCAGGAGAGAGACCCACATGCACAGTAGTGCATATATACAACAATAAATGTCTAATATGACACACGCACGCACCACATGTTTATGCATATTTGTACGGGTTAAAGTGAGTTCAAATGAATTTCTCAGGTAAGAGACAGAGTATTTAAATAACTGAAATTATACCTAGTAGTTTTAAAGCAACCCAATAATCTTGAGAAAAGTTAACTCTCTTTAACAGTCAGTTTACTGAAGTTGGAAATTAGGATTTTTTCAGATTATTCATTCTGAAAAGGATTTACAATTTTAAGGAATTGAAATAAAAAGAGACTTTTGAATTGTGAAGCCCAAGGCCATTGTTCGGATTACTACTGTTTAGTTTTTGGTTTGTGTTGAGGTGGGATTGTGGCCTAGCTTTATTTAGGGGCTGTGGGTCTGGGGCATCACTTTCACCAGCCAGAGGGGTCTTTTCTCAGGCCCTGCCTCCTAGGAACAGACCTTAAGAGAGAGAGGCTGGGATGACTTCACTGCCAATTGCTTTTTTCCTTTTCTGTCTCTTTCCTCCTTCATTTCACCTATCAAAATAATTTCTCCTAGAGTTTGAGGCCCTACAAAAGGCCGAGAGGGCCAGCTTGGAACAGAAAACCAGGCGGATGCTTGGACAACTCAGGGAAGAGCTAGAGGCTTCAGAGGAGACAGCACGGGCTGCCTTGAAGACTGAGAAGGAAGAGGCTTTGTGGTAACTGAGGGAGCAACTGGAAGGGGAGAGGAAAGAAGCAGTGGCAGTGCTGGAGAAGGAACACAGTGCTGAGCTGGAGAGGCTCTGTTCCTCACTGAAGGACAAGCACAGGGAGGTGGTCTCCAGCCTCCAGAAGAAGACAGAGGAAGCTGAGCAGAAAGAGGCAGCCCAGCTTCAAGGAAATCTTGTGTGGGCAGAGCAGGGAGCACACCAGAAGGCTCACCAGGTGATTGAGTATGAGCAGGAGCTCAGCAGCCTCCTTCAAGAGAAGCGCCAGGAGGTGGAAAGGGAGCATGAGAGAAAGCTGGACAAGATGAAGGAGGAGCACAGGCAAGCCATGACTAAGGCCCGAGAGCGGTATGAAGCCAAGGAGAGGAAGCAGCGGGCCAACCTCCTGGGGCACCTGACTGCAGAGCTGGAGCAGCTTCGGAGGGCGCATGAGCGAGAACTGGAGATTGTGAGGGGGGAGCAGGAGCAGCAGCTCCAGCACCTGTGGCACCAGCACTGAGAGCAGGATAGGAAACTCCAAGACTTAGAGGTGGAACTTGAAACCAGAACTAAAGATGTCAAGGCCAGAATGGCTCAGCTAGATGTCCAGGAGGAGACTGTGCAGAAGGAGAAGCACCAGCTGCTTAATGTACAGAGGTAGGTTGCTCTGGAGAGTGAGGAAGCTACAGCCACCGATCAGCACCTGGAAGAGGCAAAGAAGGAGCACACCCACATGGTGGAGTCGAAGTGGCAGCTCTGAAGGACTCTGGATGAGCTGCAGGCCCTCAAGGTGGAGCTGGAGTCCCGAGTGGATCTGCTGCAGGCACAGAGTCAGAGGCTGCAGAGACGCATCAGCAGCCTGGAGGCTGAAGCTCAGAAGAAACAACATTTTAAAAGACCTGGCAGTTGAGGAAAACAATTCGTCCACACATTTTGAGCTGGATATCCACATTGAGGACCTGAAGAAATCATTTGGGACAAGCAAGGAGAAGACCATCTTGTCCTCAGACAGCATGCAGCACTAACTCTCTGCCAAAGGGATGGCTGTCTGTAGTGCCAAGGAGTTCCCGGTGCAGCAGACACGCTCCATAAGGAAGCGGCAGACAGCTCTGAAAGTTGCCCAGCAGCACTGGCGCCATGAGCTGGCCAGTGCCCAGGAGGAAGCTTATGACCCACTGGGCAGCACGGTCCTAGAAGATGTGCACAAGAACCTGGAGGAGGAAACCAGGCACTTGGATGAGATGAAGTCAGCCATGCAGAAAGGCCATGACCTGCTGAAGAAGAGAGAGGAGAAGCTGAACCAGTTGGAGTCCTCTCTTCAGGAAGAGGCCTCAGATGAGGACACTCTGAGAGGGGGCCCTGCCAAGAAGGTGGTGACCTTCGACCTCAGTGACACAGAAGACCTAAGCAGTGAAAGTTCCATATCCTACCCCTTGCCTTATGTCACCCCAACCCCAAGTCCTGGCTTCCCCAACAAGATCCATTACCTGAGCAGCTCCCTGCAGCGGATTAGCAGCGCACTGAATGGTGTCCTCAGAGTGCTGGGCAGCCTCAGCACTCAGCCACCGCCGCTGCTCTTTACCTCCTTGCCATCCTCTAAGAGCACCTCCATCCCTGCCTATTCCTCCCTAAACAAGGTCTCAGCCTCATCCCCTGTGGCATCCATGTCCACCCAGTGGGCCTGGGACCCGGGGCTGGGCCCCAGGCTCTCCTCTGCTGTGGCTCAAACAGTGGATGACTTCCTGCTAGAGAAGTGGTGCAAGTATTTTCCCTCTGGCCTCCCCTTACTCAGCAGCTCCCCTGCCCGCCTGGAGAACAGCCTGGGCTATACGTCTGCCAGTGAGCAGCTCTGCCTCCTGCAGCGGCCTCATTCCTGAGTCCTGGAGGTGGGCAGCACCAGCATCCAGGGCATGATGGAGGTCAACCGAAAGTGGCTAGACGGTTTCAAGAATGACCCCAAAGTACCTCTCTTCTCCTAGGTGCCCAAGCCAACAGCCACTTCAAACCTGCTGCAGCTGGGCCTTGATGAGAACAACAGACTGAATGTGTATCGCTTTTGAGCCCCAAGATGGGCTTGGCAGCTAGCTCCTTCCCAGACCAAGTGCCTGAGCAGCTGCCTGCACTTTATTCCAACAGAGCACGTTCCTGTCCTCTGCTGCGCCCCACTCAGGACTTGGAGGAACCATGAGGGTCTGGAGATGGGTGGAAAGGCTGTGATGATGAAAGAGTCAGCCACACTCTCTGTGACCGAGAACCTGATGTCGGACTGCAATGTGTGGACTTACATGAGCTCATTCGTGGACTTGGCAGCACTGAGGAGATGTGGCCATTGAGGAGTCTCAGGGAGGGCACCTTTGGGAGGAAGGGTGGCATTCATAGAGTTGCCTTGTAGGCCAAAGGAATCCCTCTGGAGTGGGATTGGTCCTGGGGACCGTCAGGGCCCTGCTGGGCTTCACTCCCCAGGACAAAGCCTCCCAGTATGTTTGTGCCCTGGGCCCCGGCTCTTCTGGGCCAGCATCTATGTCTGAGACCTCAGCCTTACTGAGATCACATCCTTTCTTTTTTCTTCTTGAGTGTCTCCTCTCGGGGGTGTTCCACCTTTCCTTTTGACTGTCTCAGGACTGGGCTCAGCTGTGCAGAGCCCTGCTGAAAGTTGGAGGCTGGCCCCAAGACATTTGGCTTCTTCCACTCTACCAGCACTGTGCTTTCCTCAGGGATGTTGGGAGCACCCTCCCCACCCTAACCCTCCCCTCCCCAGGGCTCCTCTCAGGTAGTATCTCAGGTCTCACCCCCACTTCTCTAGGAAGCCAGAAGCCACAGGAAAGGATGGATGGCTTCTGGCTCTCATCGCAGTTTTTCTCTTCCCAGAACACCTTGGGTGCAGTCATGGGCCTGTTTCCATCTACCTTTTCCACTTGCACCACCCCTGTCTGATCCCAGAGTTTGGAATGAGGGCTGGGGCCTGGCATTGGCAGGGAGTGGTGTTGTACCAGGCGGAGCTGCCACTCTGCTGGCACAGCTTCCTGCAGACCCACTGCCCCTGCCCATTCTTCGGATCCTTATGGGGCTGCAGGGAATGTTCTCAGACATGTTCTGTCTGTTGTTTAAACAAAATGCCCCATTTTTTAAATCTTGATAACTATGGGGTTGCCCCTGCTACCCGAACCCTTAGAAACCAACTCTCACCGTCCCACCACTCCTTTGTTTGCCATGGAAAAAGACCTGAAGATCTAGTGTCTTTTTTACCCTCTCTGATATTTTCTAGGCAGCACACAGAAAAAGTCTTTTGTTGTTTGGCTCAGTCTGTGTGCTTTGGGAATAGCTCATGTGATACGACCAACTCTGGTGACAGTCCTGTTTTCTGCATCAATTAAATCTTTGCAGATCCATTTTCTAATATTAAACAAAATAATAATTTCTCCAATCACATTTCCTTTTCAAATTTCCTGTTGGACCAAGCGCCATTTCCTCTTTTATGATGGTAACAAATGGCACTTGCCCTAACTGGTGAATTGAAAGAAATAAGTTACTCCATGAGCAGAATTAACTCTTCATTAGGTGTATGTTTGGAAAGGAGTGGAAAGAAGCTGTTTTTAGCATATGCAGGAATTTCAATATGGTGCTTAGTTTATCAGTATAAAATGGCTTCCACTCAGTGGCTATTTTAAGAATTATGTCAAAAGCAGTGAAAAGACCCCTTTTCTTTCTTTCTTTCTCTCTCTCTCTCTCTTCTCTCTCTCTCTCTCTTTCTTTCTTTCTTTCTTTTTTGATACACGGTCTTGCTTTGTAGATCAGGCTGGCCTTGAACTTGTGGTAATCTTTCTGTCTCAGCCTCCCAAGTGCTGAGATTACAGGTGTACACCCCCATGCCTAGCCCCAATTTCTTAATATTCAAAAATGTAATGTTAAAAACCATTTTAAGGAATCAATACAGTAGATGTTCTTTGAAATACAATCTCTGAGATTTCTGACTTTCTGCGTATCTTATTTATTATTTATCAGTTGTCATGACTTTAGCTTCATGTTTGATAATATATTTTTCAAACTCCTAACTCTGTGTAGATAAATTGTCAAGGGAAAAGAAAGCCATACTAAATTCTCTTTCCTTTCACATGCCATCTTCACGACCTGGTAGACACATTCATTGATTTAGTCCTTGACACAATTAAAAAAATCATTGTTGGGTGTTCATTACAGGCTATGTACATATGAAATGGCTGCTCAGGGCGGTGACAGGAGAGGAATGTTTCCACTCTCATGGTGCATACAAGATCTGGTGTCAAAACAGAGGCTGTAGATAAGTAAAATAATAGTGAATTACTAATGACAATAATAATCAAACTATGACAAAGCTATATAAGAGCCATGCAGGAAATAATGATTGAGAGTAATGGGGCTGGCCACACGCTATTTTATTTAGGGAGCCTGGCATGGATGAGGTGGCAGTGAGAGGCAGAAATGCAGCTTGAGAGGTTCCAGTCAAGTGGAAGAGGGACAGAAGGAAAGAGCGCCAAAGATGAGCCCTTGTTTCAAGGTGACTGTGTCACGCCGAGGCCACAGAGAGCATACAGGCAGCCCAGCAGCTCTGCAGTGGAGATCGGAGCATTAAAATCCTGCTTCGTGACTCAGAGCAGGCCCACTCCTCTCTGCCTGTTTCCTGTTTTCTCCATTTTGCCTCTTCTGCCCCTCTCACCCTCCCTGTTGTCTTCACCGGGGTCCGGCTACATTTTCCTTTAGCCTGGACAATATACCTTGAATAAACAGACTGGGACATGTTTATAGGGTGTGCTGGAGAATGTCAGAAGCAAGCAGAAGAGGCCCAGGGCCTCGGCGGCCAGGACTTGCATTGTTCCTGGCCAGGAGGTGAGGCGGTTGGTCCCTACTCCTCTGACTTGTGCCTGCTGCTCTGGAATGAGCACAATCTAATTGGTGCTTCCTCTACATCAGGGGAAACGGGAGCACAAGACACAGAGACAAAGCACCATACCAGCAGCTAAGTATAAGTGAGGGTTCAGAACCCTCATTCCCAGGGCTGCGGTGGTAATATTTAGAAGGCATCCTAATGACCAAGGCACATGCCCTTGGGCGGGGCAGCTTCTTATAAGAGACATCTGGCAAGTATTTTCTAGTCTAAAATAACAGCACTACCCCCTCAAGCAATTTGTATTTCTAAGACGATGGGAGAGAAGGATGATTAGGTACCAACTGACAATTTATTTGGCACTTAACTATAAAATAAAAATCAAAAGTTCAGAACTGTTACTACATTTGGGGTACACACACACACACACACACACACACACACACCCGAAGGAAGTTTGCCAAAATATGAGCTGCAGACTTGGTTCATTTTCTTACCACTCCTGTGAATCTCGTGCATGGAGAGGTAGAGCTGAAGTCGTGTTTTCATTAATTAAAGTGATCCCAGAGTCAGGGGATATTATCTGCTACATGAAAAGCTTGACACACTTTTTCTTCATTTTAACCACCTAAAAACAATTAAGTCAGATGGTTTCCTCCTGTTTCTCCCGAAGTCCTTAGGAGAAACATTACAGAGTCAAAAGCAAACAAAACCAAGCAAATATAGGGCTTGCTCGAGGAACTTTCTAAAGTTCTCACAAAAGCTTCTGGCCAATTGTTCATCCTGGGCAGTTGCTGGAAAGGAATTGCATCTGTTGGAAGGGAAGAAAGAGCAGGGCAGGGTCTCCATACAACTCCTATGCTGGAAGAGCCAAGCGTGGAGAAAGCAAGGGTGAAGGACTCTTTGGCTGTGCCAGGGTGGGTTCTGCTTACTGTGATGGTCCCCACCCCACTGCAGGCCCACCTTGGCCTGTAGGGCCATGAAGGTGTTTGCTGCCACGAGGACCCTCCCTTCCTGGGCACAAGGGTTATCTACAGTTAGGCCACATCTAAGGCATCTCCCTAAGAGTCCTGTTTTCCCTTTTGCTAGCTTTCAAATGCCTTGGCTCAAGTTGGCTAACTAGGGAATAAGTGGTCTTTGCTTCTCTTCTAGAAGCAATGGATTGCAAATGCTCTTTCTCGTCAGCACCCTATTCCCAAATCTTCCCCGCGGCCTTCACATGTGGCTAGCAGCCCAGCCGAGCAGCCTGGGCTGGTGGGGAGGGGACCAGATTCTGTCCCCTTCCTTTCCTTTCTTCCCTGAGAAGACCACGGAGACACTGAGACACCGCAGGATGTTTTGGCATCTAGTTTGGAACCTTGATGAAGTGCTGGCTCTTTGCTTGTGGCCTTTTCTGTTAGTTCAAATCAATGAATATTTATTGAGCATCCTCTCCCTGCAACACTGAAAGAAGGTCTTACAGGCATTTAGACATGCCAAACAGCCCTGGCCGGATCTTCATGACCTACTCTGCCCTGAAGATAGGTTATGCACTTAGTTTACTGAATGCAGATACCTCTTTTCTTCAAATCAGTTCACATTCTGTACTCTTCTTGCTCATAGCCATGGCCATGTGCATGAGGGAGGTGCTTCCACCACCTGAATGTGGTTCTTACACATTCATTCTTCTCTCCCAGACCAGCCAGCTCTATCTTGCCTGCTCCCTCATCTGGCCCTAACATTTGGAGCCCTTTCCCTGTGTCCTCTGGAATTGGTGTCTTGGGCTTTGCAGACTTCACTTCCTCAAACCCCTGTCTCTGGACTTGAATACTACTTCTCCTTTGCACTTTGCCCAAAGACTAAAAGTGGCTAGTCCCCTACACTCTGTGCTGGCTTCGGGGCTCCATTCTGGGCTGCACTTTATCGAACCACTTACATCTATGTTAAAATATCCTATATGGAAGGTAACATTCATTTCCTTCTTCTTTGAGGTTTGGGCCTCTCAGTATTGTGCCCCTGAACCCAGAACCTAGAACCAGGAGAAGATTAGACTAATAGTTGAATAGTTTCCCTTTCCAGAGAATTCCATGTAACAAGCAACTCATCAAACAAAAGCCAAAGCCATGGTCCAATTCTTGGGTTAGCAGGCACATTTTTCTTTTGCTTCTGGGGTGACCAATAACCCAATAAGTGTAAGATTAGTACAAACATGTTAGAATTTATGGCTGGATCTATGGATCTGTGATGGGCAGTATATGTACCTTAAGTATGATTATTAGATCTTGCTGATGTAGGACAGAATTAACTGCTGGCAATCCCAATACTTTGTGATTTGAGAAGTTTATGCTAAATACTAATACCAGAAATGGTGTGTTGAAACCACAAATGCCCCATTAGTTGCCATTTTCGGGACTTGTACAAGTTTCACCCCTACATTCCACTGTATCTTCTTTTCCTGCTGCTCCTCACTCCCAGTCCCCAAGTAAGTCACCAAATCATCTGGGAACTCTGAGAATATTCCAAGCTGTTTTCAGCAAAGCCTTTGCTGTTCCTCCATCTGGAATTCTCTTTTAATGATTGGACTCTTTTTCTCATTTAATGCTAGTTCAAATGCCTCTTCTTCAGAGAAACACTACCTATGTAGGTGTTATCCATATATGCACCTATATACACTAACTTATATATGTGTATATTTTAGAAAACTTTGAAACCATAAATGTATATTACATCTATCTATAATTATATCCATATCTAGATAGAGAGAACTTCTAATCCTGCTTCTATATATCATATATTGTTACTATTTTGGTGTATATCTTGCCTTCTACGTTATACTGCTATAAGGAATCGATATTTTCAATACAGTCTCATTTGAATATAGTCATGTCCTAGTTTTTCACTTGACATTTTATCATGGCTTCTTTGTACTTAGCAGTAACCTTTTTGTACCTATAATTTTAATAGTCTGTAATGTACTATCTTATGGAATTATTCTAATTTGTTTCAATGTTCTTGACTGACACTTCAATTATCACATCTTGTGTTTGTATATATGTAGTGGTGCAAGAAATACCTTTGTATGTAACAAAAAAGCAATTGAAGGCCAAGTCAGAGCCTGATGTCCTCCTTTTGTTGAAATTTGCACAGCTGTGGCACTTTTCTAAAAGACCTGTTGGATGTGTAAAGTATGTCATCTTGAACAAGCTTAGATGCAGGTGCATCTGGCTGTGTTTGTGTATTGTAGTGGTCCAGTACATCTGATCATGCAAAAGACCTATTTAACAATCATGTATGCAAATAAGTTGACAGCAATTGATTTTAATGCAATTGAATATACTATCTAATTAAGGTGTTCAAACTTCTGAACTCAATCAGATATATGTTTGAGTGGAAATGGGCCAGAACAAACAAAGACAGACATGCTTTCTGTTCCAGGGATACCATTTCTGTGCAGTTATGTGTGCATGCCCTAACCCACACAGGGACCAAAGCTTTCACAGGAGACAGTGTGTACCATGTTGCAATTTATGGGTGCTACAAATTGAAATGTAATTATTGCAGCGAGATTTAGAGAACAGCCTCTGGAGTCAGACTGTCTACATTCAACCCCAGCTCCATCCTTCCTAATTCTGTGCTTCAGCTGATTCATGGGCCTCCTGACACCTCAGTCCCTCGCCTATGAAGTGAGACGGCACGTTACATAGGTCACAGATAATTCTTTGGCACAGATATAATAAGATAATGCATACAAAACCCTTATCTCCACACCATGAGATTCTTTCCATTGCTAGTAAGTTTTGTTAGCCTCACTTCTTCCACTATTGTGAAGGATCCAGTACTCACTTCTGTATGTGATTTGATTTCTAAGGCAAACTCCTCTAAGAATGATACCAAGAAAAGCTTTTTATTCTTAAGTAGCTTCTGATAGGAGAGAGGAACAACTGATTTGACTTTAGCCACTAGAGTCTCCCTTTACTGTCACGGTCACTAACCAATTAATCAAACAACTACTGGGTCCCTGCCATGTTCCAGGCACTGTGATAGATGCAAGGCAACCAGAGAAGGAAATATGTGCTCCCTGTTGTTATTGAGGTTTCAGCATTTAAATCATGTCTGGTACATTCCAGCAAGCTTGCATTTGGAGCAATACCGTGCTCCCTTTAAAAGTCCTGCTGGACCTTATGCAGTTTCTCTGTATTCTCAGAATAAAAATGAAGTGCAGTGAAATTAAGGAGAAACACTTACTAAGGGAGGAAGTCCAGGCAGCAGCAAGGCGTCCTTCTGAGGAGCAAGGCATTGCAGAGAAGGAAACCTTTCTGAGCCTCTTTCTTGGCATCAGCATCTTGTTTGCTTCTTGACCTTTAAGCTACCAGCTGGTTTCTCAGAGGCTGCTGACTCCCTTCCAGGCCCTCTGGCCTCTGCGAAGCCAATTTTTAACTTCCTCACCTGTTTCAAGCTCAATGCAAAAGGCATTTTGTCCCACACATGTAAAACATTTCTTAAGTTATTTTCCCAGGATCGATGTTTTACAGCCAAGGAGCAGTGTTACCAGGCAACCCTCCCGTCCCATGACCCTTCTCACCTAAGCTACCAGCCCACCTACCTGCACAGCCAATCAGGTCAGCAGCTTTGTTCACCTCACGGGTGGACCCAACCATGGAAGGGCAGTGCTGCGCAGTAGAAGTACCACGGGAGCCACGCTTGTGATCCATGGTGAATCTTATGTCTCTTCACCATCACATTCTAAGGAGTAAAAAACTCATTATTAATTTTATTTCAAGGAAAACTCCATTTTAATAACATTATATTTGACTAAATGTACTAATATTGTTGACATTTTAATATGACACTGCATCCTTTTTGCCACACCGTCTTTGAAAGACAGCTTTACATCTGTAGCATTTGCTACTTCAGCCCAGTCAGACTTCCAGTGTTCTGCAGCCACCTGTGATGAGTGGCACCAGCGAAGGCCCAGGAAACCCCAAGACTTTCACCCCACAGCAAGGCTTATATACACACTGAAGGATTTTCCCATGCACTGTGTGGGAGAGTCACTCTCTCATAACCTCCCACTTCCTTTCTCCCATACACCATTCCAGGACCAACAAATCATCTCCTAATTCAACTTCCATGCCCACAGGATGCTTCCCACAATACATTCAGGAAACCTCAGCTCTACCACCATGCCTCAATAAAGCCTCCCCACTTAAGTTACTGTCTCATATTTCTACAGCAAATGCCCCAGTGCATCATCTTCTGCAAATATCAATAGGACTCTCATTGTCCATGGTCCCAGTTGCATAGGAATTAAAATAAGTGAAACCAACATCTTCTCCATTTATTTGTCTGCATCTGACCATGTCTCCAAATATAACCATGTTTAAAGCTTTGCCTGTGTCTTTGCAGTAAACCTCATTCCATTATTTTTCTTTTTTTTTTTTGTATTAAATTCTTTTATTGGTACATTGTAGGTATACAACACA
>NW_004624735.1:28358171-28402517 GCF_000247695.1 Heterocephalus glaber
GTCCCTTTGGGGTTGCTGTAGGTGATCTGGAAGTCTGGTTTTGAGACTTATTTACATGTTTTCTCATTTTGACTGGGGCAGGGGGCTGTTAGCACCTGCACGGATTACCTCCTCTGAGCTGGGTGAGATGGGACAGGGCCCGGGAGCAGTGGTAGGGATGGTGACCCAAAAGCCCTTTCCTGTGGGCTGGGAGCAGCCGGAGGGATGGTGGCCGGGAAACCCCTTCCTCTGGACCAGGGACAGTGGGTTGGTGGCTCAGAAGCCCCTCCCTCTGGGCCGGGAGCAGCGGGACACAAGGTGGCCCAAAAGCCCTTTCCTCTGGGCTGGGAGCAGTGGGATGGTGGCTCAGAAGCCCCTACCTCTGGGCCGGGAACAGTGGGACTCAGTACCTTGGTCTGGTGGTCTGGGGTCCTCTGCATCTTTGTAGCGTGGAATCAGGTGGCTGCCTGTCTGCAGCGGGGTGATTCGGTGTTTTCCATGCAACTCCTCCATTATTTCTTTTTGTTCAGTCAGAAGACTGTTATAAAAGTTCAACAAACACACAGGGTTGTTGTGGTGCACAGTTAAATCTATTAGTTCATGAGTCTAAATAATCAGGCCAGGCCTGAACTGGTAAATTCAGTAAGGCCCAGAGGATCTCCCAGAACCTGAGCTATGTTACATGTCTTTACATAGCAAGTTCTCAGTCTTCCTTTATTTTATCTTATTTTTCTATGAAAAAAAATGTACTGGTCAAACAAGATTGCATTCCAGTATGTTGGAACCAAACTCTGGAGTTGACTCTTCATGCTTTCACTGATTAACTGTGGGCCTTGGAACACTTGTCTAACTACCTCAGTGTCCCTGTTAGAATGCCTATTTCTTGAGTTTGCTATGAGTCAATACACAAAAAGGATTTGGAGTAGCAATCTGGCAAGTGTGAAGTGTTGGCTATTACTGTATAACTGAACCTTTGATTTTGTATTCTCAATGACCATTGTCATCTTCAAACACAATTATCTGAAACACCAGGAAGTTCAAAACAAAACACATTCCTCTCCTACCTTTCCTGTCTCTGTCACAGTTGTCATTGTACCCCTGTTAAGGAATACTCAGAATTTTGAAGATATCTTTGAACATCCTCACTGCTCTCCATTATCCAGTTTGTCAGGATGTTTGTTGAAGTTCTGCCTTCATAATTGCTCCAGGAGAAATCAACAGGAAGAATGTAAGATGTGGGGTCAATGATTTACCCTAGCTTTGAAGTTTAGGGTGAACTGGAGTCATTCTTTAGTCTCTACTCCTTCATCTCCTCTGAAATGTAGACTATTTTAATGTTTATTTCATACTGCAATGTGATTAAATCTTCAAATATAAGGGAAAGAGATTTTTCAAGAATATGTCCTATACCCATGTGGCTAGTTTCTCTTTATATCTCTCAAACTCCTTTTAACTTAAGGCAAGGAACAACTTCATTATTTTGCAGAATATTTTTTTTCTTCCCCTCAGAAACCTAGAATCCCAGTACTTATAGTGACCTTAGCAATTATGTACTACAATGTCTAATGCTTGCTCTTCCTAAAAGCATTTGCGAATTGATTTGTCAAGCCCATAACTAGGACTTTACGTTAGCTACTTTTCTCTCTTTACTGAGACAAAATATCTGACATCCACAAGTTAAAGGTGGAAAGGTTTATTTAGCTCACACTATGTAGAGGTTTCAGTCCATAACCGACTGGCTCCAAGGCAGGGTGATATGGCAGATGGGCAACTCAGAGGAGAAACAGTTTGTGGTAGGCAGAAGGCAGCAAAGCAAGCAAGAGACAAACACAGCTCTTTCTGTCCCTTATATCTTATCCAGGCTACTTAGGGAAGGCAGCACTCACACCCTTAATCTCAGTCCCCTTGATCCTAGCATTGCATCATGAATCAATCCCAGGATCACACACTCTAGATCCAGACACCTCTAATAAAGCCCTGCCTATGGCTTCATGAGGCTTTGGGGGGACAGCTAGACACAAGCCATAACAGGGTTCCTTCTACTTTATCATTATCATTATGAAGAAATTCTTAGCTTGCTGTTACTCATCAATGAATTGGTCCATATTTCTTCAGATGGTTTTGCATAGGACATCCTAAAATGACCTCTCTCCAGCCACGTGCTGTCATCTTCATTCACCATAAGCCAACTTTTTGGTAAAGGAAAGATCACCTGTATTAAGTGATGCCAGCCAGAAGTCACACACAGCCTTGGTGTGCACATAATCATCAATAGGAGACAGATGAATGGAAGCTGAGCTCAGCAGTCACTGAAGGTGAGGTGGCCAATCCATTAGAATGCAACCTTTTTAATGTCAACTTATGATATTTATTCTTCAAAATTTATGAAAATATTTTAAGGAATGTAGCCTAGCTGAATGAGTCACAGAAATTTTGATGAATTATTTCTACTGCCTGGAGAAAACTAAAATACAGAGTTTTCTCTCACCCAAATCTCATTAAGCTGTCAGATATTTTTCTGCTTTTTCTAGTAACTTATCAAGATATTTATGTGTGTGCTCCTGTGTCTATATATCTTGATAATCAGCTCTGATGGGAGAGGAAATGCCCGGAAAGTGCTTGCCAGTTTAACTCGACTTTGTGCCACCTGCTTCCCAAAGCTCTCCCTGTGTTGCAGTTTCTTGTTACACTCTGCTGGTGCTCCAAGTTCAAGCTTCTACTCATCTGGATAGGGTCCAGCGGTGTCACTACTGTTCCAAGTATTCCAGTCCTTTCACCTGCCTCTCAGATACCCATGTCCTCGGGGCATTATGCCATTCTTCAACCAACAGTTCTACTTCTTGGTGCACTGTCATCATTTAACATGAATGTCAGTTTTCAAGCTAAAGTACAGAGTTGGGCTGGTGGAATTTCAGGCAGTGGTTTGTGGTCCTTTCCTATGCACCTGCAGTGGCTCCATAAAATCATCCAGCCTTGGATGTTGATAAGTTTACTTTGGTTCCATTCAGACACTTTGTTTTCTAGGATGTTTCTAGACCCTCTAAAGTACTCGCTTTGGGCTGAAGTTTTTAATGGTGTCTTCTAGTGGGTATTTCTTCTGCTCTCAAGGACCGGGTATGGGTGGGGGAGTAAAGGTGAATACTGATGAAAGGTGCAATTGTGCAAAATCACAGGCAGCAGAAATGAACAGGAAGAAGGTGGACTTAATCGGGGCTCAGGATAGCTGGTTCCACAGGTGCTCAGTAATGTGTCTTTCGATTCCTTTGCATCTCTAACAGGTGAACATTGTCACTCGGTGTCCAATGAATGAAAGGATTGAGCTTGGAAAGGGTAACAGTGTTGCAAAGAAATGTCTGAGGAGCCCTGGGCCTGGCTTTTCCCTGCATTCTATTGCACTCTGAATGTCACTTGCTCCCTTTCCTCTGCAAGCTTACAGGACACCTGGTGGGTCACCTCACCACCAACATAGCGTTCCCCTCTTCTAGCCCACGCGTGCCTGCAAGCCTGGACAAGAAAAGGCAGACACTGTCCTTTGCTGTCTCGCCAGTGCCCTCAGCAAGGGCATCTCTGACACCTTCATCTACAGGGGGCTGTGAGCAGGAAGCACACAGTGTGGCAATCCAGAGGCCAGTGGGGCTTGTTTTACACAATGCCAGACTCCTCACCCAGAAACAGGCTTCTGCTCTTCATCAGAAATTATCAACCAGATGGGCCGGGGATTTGGCTCAGTGGTGCTGCTGCCAGCCCCAAAAGTGCAAGGTCCCGAGTTCTAGTCCCAGTACCAAAAAAACAAAACAAAACAAAACTCCAAAAAAGAAATTATCAAGCAGATTTGTTTTGAGGTCCAAATAGATGGACAATGGCACCACACTGTGCTGGATATGGGCTCATTTTGCTCAATGGTAAAATAAAGATACCAATGCCTAGATAAGGCCTGTATAAAAGGAACTGGAGGGAGTTAGTTAATGCCATGTGTGCATTGTTGCTAACATGGTTATAAACAAAAGTTGTCTTACTCTGTCTCCGCCAGCATTCCAAGTACTGTACAGAGATTAACAGTCTTTCAGCAATCCCAGGAGGAAGGCACCAACATTATCATTATTTTATATTTAGGAAAACAACTTAGATGCTGATAATTGGGACCGAAAAGGTGTAAATAGTACTGATTACTCATTAATAGTTAAGCAGCTCTCCATTAGTACTAATTACATATTTATTACTATCATCTCATAAAGCACCACACTTCCTCTGCCCACGGGATCTTGCCGAATCATATGAAGCCCATGTGACCAGAAGTGGGCACATTCTACTCCCTCCCAGCCACAGACTGTCTCGCTACTTCCTGACAGCTGGTCATTTTGATCTCATGAAATGATCACTGCTGCCACAGAATGTCCCAAAGGCCGGAAATTTCCTCCTTCTTCTCCCCCAAACCTACCTCCCTTTTTTTCCATTCAGCTCTTGGATTTACCTTCTACGGCTCCAGTATTGCCATTTAATGCTCTCCCTTTTGCCGGCTCTGCATATTTGGAGTTGAGATCCCACCTCCTGCAGGCCCCACACTCTGAGCCTCACCAGCTGCTCTCCACGTGGTGCGTTTAGTGAGCTGCCCAACATGCGGACCACACTGTCCCCGGTGCACTTCTGTGAGTCACGCCCCTGTAGGAGATGAGCAGGACTGAGTGTCACAGGCTGAAGGGCACCATGGGGTGTGGGCTGGAAGCAGGGCAGTGTCACGCCCTCTACCAGATCCACGGCACTGAACAGAGGGGACCTCTCTGAGGTGGAAGTTTCTGGTATGTGCACTGGAAGTATTACTAGATTTGTTGTCCATATGAAGTGAGATACTGAGCCAGGGAAAGTCCAGACATATATATTCCTATATTCATTTATTCATTTATTCCACATTAATGAAGGCTATTCTACAAGCAGTTTAAGGTGTTAATATTCCTGTATCTGGCATTGAGCATAGTGACTGAAACAGTCTGTGATGTCACGGCACATAACTTCTCAAATATATAACTTTATACAGTGGCATAATTTGTATCATGTCAAATGTCCTTTACATGTTATTATGTTTCTATTACTGCAGTTATAGGTTCAATATGTTCCATAAGTCCTCAATTCTCCTTTTGGGACTGGACGCTAAGATTTCTGATTCCCTATATTGCGTCTTAGACGACCAACTGTACACTGTGACAAGTCCCCTCACCACTTCCATGAATTAGAGATGATAACTGCACATTTATGATACAATTGTAGTGGGTGATAAAAAAGAAAATAGAGTAATACCTCAGTTCACAGATGCTGCTCTTCACAAACAATTCAGTTTTCAAATAAAAATGTTCAACAAAATTTTACTTCCATTCGTAAACGCCAAATTGAGGGATAAACACAACCATGGCCATCACAAACAAAAATGCAGACATCTTCCCAAATCAAAAAACAAGTGAAGTTTGTGAACTGAGGAACCACTTTATGTGCAAAGTACTCTGATCGGTGCCTGGTACAGTATAGACACACAATAGTCCAAGCATTAGGTATTGTATTATTATTATTAGCCAGTTATCTCAGCCTATTAGTCTTTTTATTGTTTTTTTATGTGATGGCCAATATTTATGAAGCATCTTTTAACTATACTGTTTTTATCCTGATAGGATATTTTCCTTGTACCTGACCTTAATAAATTTCCAATCAATGGAGGGAAATGCACTTACTAATAACACACTCTATTACTTGTGTGTGTGTGAGTGTGTGTGCCCGTGTCCACGTGCATGTGTGTGTTATAAGAGTAACATTAGCACATATGCAGGGAATTAAAGGGAAGAATTTCAGGAAAGTTTTAACTAACTCCCAGAATGATTGGAAAAAAAGTCTAAATAGAGGATGCCTGGTCCGAGTTTTAAGGGATAGAATTATCCAATTTGGCTATTGTATCAAATAGATAAATCATATGATGTAAATATTTCCGAACTGTTTTCATGATGCTGTCTTCATAGTAGATTCTTCCTCTTGAGAGCCATTCTCTTAATCACTGTGAAAACTCCACTTTTACCTTGCAGGGACGGAGCAAGTGAGTTTAGTTTTACAAATATATCTGCCAGTTACTGGCCGTCACTTCTCATCTACAGAGAAGGTCAGCACATGTGGAACACTGGCATTTTTATGCAAGAGAAATGTGATATTGCCCTTTATTTTTCTGTAGTCCTTTCAAAAAGCTTTGGCACAGTATCATTTTCATAATAAAGTCTGCAGAGTAAAAAAATATTTCTATGATTATCTCCCCTCTTATGGCAATTACCAGAATAATTTTGCATTATTTTTTCTTTTATAGATATATCAGTCACATTGATTGCATTCTATGTAGCATTCTGTATGCTTTCTATTTCAATGTTGGTGCAAAAGCTTATCTATGACACACAAAGTAAATAACATATAAGCCAGACACTGTATAAACTTTTAGAAATTATTTTTCTGACAATAAGGTCATCTACTGTAACAGTGGTTACAATTACACACTTCTTAAAAACCTTGTGTTTATTAAACTACTATATGCTAAGGCCTCTTTGACTTATAGGATCATAAAGAAAATATTTTTAATGTAATTTAATATTAAATGACAAAATTCTGTGAACAAAAACATGTTAGGAACATTTGTACTTTCATTCAACTGCGGAATCTATATCCTGCTCTGTCATTGTTTAAGTGTTTATTTCTTTATTCTTAGCAATATTGCCTATGTACATATAGCATCAGAGTCTATATTGATGAAGTCAGTACAATTTATCATATTTTTGTTAGTACATAATAATTAAATAGTCCTTTTGGCATCTAACATGCAGGTTTCGGATGGGCCAGCCCAAACCTGATGCCAGCTGGCCTTGAGCTTAGGATTTTTATGTCCATTTGCAGTCACCTGTTCTGGTCCTGCAGAGTATACTTATTTTCTCACTCTTACTTGGCCTAAAGTCACTCTGCAGAACCTGTTTCATTACCCACCTTTAATAAATGTAAATCTTTGCTATGGTTTGCACTTGTCTTGACCAATTCTTTGGTCGACAGAAAAAAACCTAGAAACCACCTCTAGGGGACCCAGCACCCCAAGCCCCGGTAGCACCCTGATCCTCTTGTTTGTGATGATCTCCCCCTCCCCTCTGTTTCTATGTCTTCTCTCTCTTAAAAATAATTCTTTCTAAATTCTGTATATTAGTGAAAACATGCAATATTTGACTTTTTGAATCTTGACTTATTTCTCTTAACTGGACCATCAATGATCTGTACTTGCATCCATTTTTCTGCAAACAAAATGATTTCTTTCTTCATTATGGCTGAGTGAGCTACTACAGTATTGTACTAGCATTTCCCACCCATTATGTCAGCCTTTACACTGCACTAAGATGCAACCATTTGTAATGTATAGCTTCTTAATCTTTTGTATGGATTATAAAGTTTAAGCATTAGATTTTAAACTAAGTTTACATTTACTGAAATTTCGTAAAGTATTAGATTGAGTGAGTAATGCATGACTTGAAGCTTTCCTGGAAAATTAAGACTGGTAAGATCTGCCCTCATAGTCTTCGGACCTGCTCATAGGGTATCTCACTGACTGAGACAGCTTCCTACCATTATTACAGATTGTCTCAATGAGCCAATATACTGGCGCTGACATTCACAGTCAGTGTCAGTGGGCGTGAATCCACTTTGCCCATAACAGACACATAGGCAAGTGGTCTATCTTCAGGGTAGTCTTTTAGCCTGAGAATGTGACTGAGTTCATGCATCTGAGAGGGTCTCTAAGCAAAAAGGGAAGAATAAATGGTCAATTAAGTATGGAATTCACTATACTAACTCTGACTGGAAAAGCACTGACAGTTAAGAAGTTACCCCCTGTAGTCCAATCATTGGCTTTTACAGAGGGAGCAGGCTAAGGGGTAGGCACCAACTTGGAGATCTGACTGTATCTCAGTACTGGAGCCAGTGAGGAGAGGGTGAAGGGAGCTGAGTGCTCAGACTGAAATTACTCACTCAACTGCCCTGGGGTGTGTCAGTCTGCTTCTTGACTGACAACCTGTTCTTACAAGAATGAGAAATAGAAGTCTCACTTTCACTCCTCTTCTGCCTCTGAACAAGTAAACCATTTCTCACATTGCCAAATAGAACTGTTGATCATCTCAGTGTTTCTGTCATATCTCAGTAGCTCCTCCCTGCTCTGCCCTCACAGTTCAGCCAAACGAACACACAAACAAACAGAAAGAAACCCCTGCCATGGGACTGGGAAGGCACCTGCTCTGCCTTTTTCTAGTTGTTGCTCTGTTCCTGCATTATTGACGTCTTGCAGTTTCTTTTGGGAAGCTTTCTAAGCCATTGACGAAGTGTGTGAGGCTACTTTAATTAAAACTTCATAACATCATCTCTAAGCCCCTGGAGCTGAGCCTAGATAACTGCAGCCAGGCGGAAACACACACACAAACAGGCTGGGAGGCGGGCCTGGGACATCAGGCAGAGAGGAAAGGATTTGCTAGTTACTGAGCACAGGATCCCTCCCCAACTAGGTTTCCTTTATGCAAACTTTAATTATATGCAAATTTACACCAGTATTTTTTTTTTGGCAACTATGGAGATTTTGGTTCCAGTAAATGCAAATTTTGTGATGCCTATTATATATAATTAGAAAAAGAAGGAGCCAGAATAGGAAATAGAGATTAGCAGTAGAGGGATTTTTTCTTTTTGGGAGCTTTGGAAAAAGAAGGATGAGGAAAAGTAGAAGCTAATTTTAGACTTGCATGTCATGGGTGGCCATGAGCATTGCAGAAAATATGAGAGACGCTACCACTACCAGGCTGCAGAGGTGAGGCTATCAGGAGCTTCAAGAATGAGGAGTTACAAGATCCCTCAGGGAGAAACAAGCTGGTAAATAAACAAGAATCCTAATGTATGCAAAGCTGAGAACACATTTGCATCAATGCTGAAGTTATTATCCTGAAGAATTTCTGGAGACAGAGGAATTCTGAAAATCTGTGATGGTAAAAGATTTGCTATTGCAAATTGAAAAATGCAAACTATTTCACACTATTTGCAATGATATCTGTATATTACTAAGTTAAATATTTACTCATAAAGAGTTTTGTAGACTTATTAGCAATTACAGATTATCCCTCTTTTCCTAAGGTTCCTGAAATTAAATTGCCTACCCTCTCGGGAATTCATGTTTGTAGGAGTTTAGGATTCGGCTCCTGCATTTTATCCATAAAACATAGTTTTATCAGAATTATCACTTTAATTTAATCTTTAAGTCTACTTAGAGACTAGACAGCTCTGATTATTGAGGTAAACAGGCACTCTGCACTGTGTTAAACTGTTTGCTTTCTTTTCTTTCTTTTTTTTTTTGGTACTGGGGATTGAACTCAGGACCTTGAGCTTGTGAGGCAGGTGGTGGAAACACTGAACTGAATCCCGGCCCTGTGTTAAACTGTTTGTTTCGGCTGTGTCTAGATGCCCCCAAAGCCACATGCAGTCACAGGTGGGGCTTTTTGGAGGTGGCTGGATCTAGAGTGTGTGATGCTGGCATTGAGTAAGGGTGCCCCACCCTGGCGTGAGTGCTGCCTGGCCCTAGGATGGGCAGCCTGAATGGAACACAAGGGACAGAGAGAGGGTGGCTGCTGTCACTTGTTACCAGCTGCTTCCTTCCGTGCCATGCCCTGAACTGTTTCTCTCCTGCACTCCTTACTTCTCTGCGATGCCACCCTGCCATGGAGCCAGCCGTCTGTGGACTGAAACCCCTACACACTGTAAGCCACATTAAACCATCTCTCCCTTAACCTCCGGTGTTGGGTACTTCATCTTAGCAAGGAGGAAAAAAAAGTAAGGCACTGTTACATATTATTTTTGGTGCTTTTGATATTCAGAAAAGAAATCTGAGATCCACAGAATTTGAAGAGATTCCAGTTGAACTAGAATGCAACTGACGTTAGTTTCCTATTCATGCTGTGACAAATTATCACAGGGTTTGTGTTTTAAAGCAGCATAATTTTTTAATCCTACAGTTCTGGATGTCAGAAGTCTGAAATAGGCCTCCCTGGGTTCAACTCCAGGCGTTGGCAGGGCTGTTTTCCTGCCGGCAGCTGTAGGTGAGAATGTTTCCTTGCCTCTTCCATCTTTTAGAGGCTGCCTATGTGCTTTGCTTGTGATCCTCTTCCATCTACCAAGCCACTATTGCTCCAACTTTGCCCTTTGCCTTGGACTGTCTTGCTTTTATCTTTTACTTATGACAGTTATGACATCTGTCCACCTAAAAAATTCTGCATACTCTCCCTCTCAAGATTCTCAATCATATCTATAAAGTCCCTTTTATTATGCAAAGTAATATTCCCATGTCCTGGGGATTAAAACATAGACATACTGAGGGCCACTGAATATATTCAGATTGTATACAAATGGACCCTCAAAAACTTCTCTTTTACATTCATTAGTTCACTAATGATTTTTAAATTCACACCTACTATTTTCAAAACTGTATCCTAAACCTTTTGGATACATTGTCATAATTTCTGCAGCTCAAACAAATACCTAGTAGGCTATTTGATAGTTCCTGACCTGTCTACTTCTTCTCCTCTATCAAGAAATAAATCCATTAAAATTTATCCAGTCTGTTAAATGGACACTTCATGCCAATGGAAAGGGAAAGAAAGGGAATACAAATTTTAAGATCTGTGGTCTCAAAGATTAATCAAACTAAGAAGAGGAAATGTGAAAAATAGGTAGAGGAAAAAATGAAATAAAATTGCCTTGGGAAAGTTTTATTTTTTGCATGAAACCAACCAACCAACAAATCCCCCTCAAAAAAAAAAACCAGAAACAAAAACTTGAACATGCTTGTTGCAGTTCACGACTATGGCATGGCAAAAAGGCTGAGACAAAGTATTAGCCGGAGTCAATATCCAATCCAAACCCCAAGAAGGTTCAGATGGGGCTACCGTTAACCGAGACCTGTCAGCTTGAGAGTCTCAAACTCCAGCCCTGAACTGAAGCTCTGGTGACTTTTTTATTGATAGAATCAGGAAGCAAGGATAAAAGGAAAATGAAGGGCAGGGCATTTGGGAACTCACATAGAGGACAGGGGACGGCTGGGGAGGGTCGGGGTGGTCTGTGAAATGATTGACTTTTGGACTGATCTCAGTAATAAATCGGAGTATGGGGAAGAAAAACCCAGGGCATTCATTCTGTAAGGCAGTTGTGTTCGATCCTATTTGGACTTGTGGCCTGTAGGCTCTCTTTTCATCTCCAGCCATGCACTCCCGGAGGTTTGGAGCACAGGGCTCCAAAGGTGACGTCCCTGTGGATGTCCATCTCATACACCAGCTGGCCAACGTCCTCACGAGTGCTTGACATAGAAGAGATATAATCTGCTATATCAGGAAGGAAGCAAGTTACTGCACCTAAACCAGAAGAAAGGATTTATTAATTTGATTCTGAAGAGATGAACGAGGGAAGGAGAGGAAATTAAGGGTTGAATAGGCGAGGAGAAGAGTCAGAGATGTTTAGAGTTATTGCTGCATATTGCTTTACGGTGGGGAGCACTAGACATTTTATAAAGTGTGAGGATGTTAATTAAAGGTAAATAGGGTCCATGCTCCTACCTAAAATTCTTACATTGGGTTGCTGTGTATAAGGATTCTTAGTGGGAGTGCACTTTGGGATGGCAGAGAGCAGAAGTATGTGCTGAGCACTGTACCTGGGCCAATGAATCACAGCACAGAGGTGGCAGGAAGTGGCGTAGGAGAAAAAGACCTGTGAGATACAAGGCCAGCAATTGGCAAACATCTTAGGGCAAAGATTTCTACTCTTAAATATTCCAGCATTGGCAGAGAGGCTACACATTTGTTTGAACTGGTTTGTTGTTCATTTGTTTGTTGTGTATTCTCCCTGGATATGAGGGTAGATTCGTGGTTATGTACATGTAATGGGGAGTGTGGATTTCAGTGGTTAATACAATGGCACACATGATACGTGGGCTGGAGCTCAGAGGAAGAGATCTGAAATCCAAACAGCCTCAATGATGGACAGGGATGAAAGTGAGGGTGAAAGATTGCAAAGGAGATCTACATTTATGGTGAGCACTGACATCCAAGTTCTGCCAGCCCTTTTAATTCTCATAATCACACTGGGAAGTAGGACTCATCATCCCCTTTCAAGTATTTATTGAGCATTGTGGTGGTCAGCTTTATGTGTCAGCATGGTTAGATGACAGCTCCCAGTTACTCATCAACTATCAATTTAGAGATTGCTCTGAAGGTATTACATAGGTGCCATTAAACTTCATCATCAGTTCATTATAAATATGGCAGCCGTGCTATATACTCTGCGTGAGCCTGATCCGATCTGTTCAGAGTCCTGAAGAGCAGAGCCTCATCTTCCCCAAGGAAGAGGAACTTACACCTGCATGCTGCAGCTCCAGCTTATGTCCATAGGTTCTAGGCTGCCAGGCTGGACCCAGGGATTTTGGATTTGTCTCTCTGTGTCCACCATTATGTGGGCCAATTCTTTGAGGTAAATGCCTCAATAGAGATATGAATCTTTTAATGGTTCCATTTTATCTGATTAAACCCGGACTGACATATTGGTGATGCTTCTATTTTAAATGCACAACCAAAGGGATTTTTTACTCCCCTTCATTGCAAACTCATGTGTCGCAGAGTAAGAAACTGGCTTTCAGCAATATCATTCTTTCTTCTGAGTCCTTTGTCTTTCCTGCAAGCTTTTAGATTCAAACATTCATTTTTCACTGGGCTTATTTTGCAGTTGTGATAGGTGATCTTGGTTGTTCATTGATGGTTGTTCATAGCTTGGTGGGCTATGAGGAGGTAGGGCTTAGTTGGAGGAAGTAGGTCAATGTGGGCATGCATTTGGAGGATATATCTTGTCTTTGGTCCCTTCTTTGCTCGTTCCTCCCCTCTTTCCTGCTTTGCAGCTCTCATGGGGTCAGCATACTTCCTTTGCCACACTGTCCCACCACCACATTTCTGCATTGGGGCCAGCCAACCATGGACTGAAATCTCTGAAACCTCAAAATAAACATTTCCTGTTTTAAGTTCTGTGTGACAGGGATTTTGTCATAGAGATGGAAAGGTGACTTACATAGCAATCCTGCTACTGAATTCTTTATTTGAATAATGCTATTTTTATAGACAAAATGTCAGTGGTTCTGCAAACAACAACTTGTTCCTACTTCACATTGGAATCTTCTATAGATCCTGGAGAATACTCACTGTGACTATTATTCTATTTAAGCATTTTATTTAAATGTTATAAAATTTAAATTTGTGGTCTTTAAATATTTGTTTTTATATCTTAGAAGCTAGAACACTGCTTAATTTGTAATATGTACTTTAAAACTATTTATGAAATAAATGGAGTGTCTATTTAAGGTTTAAAGATGTATTTCTCTATCTGGACCCCAAACTCCTTAGGCACAAAGACTAGTTCATGCACCTTCGGGCCACCCATGACTCACTTGGTTGCAGAAGATGCACGGAGTAATGGAAGTGTACTTAGCTTTGGCCTAGAAGCTTCATGACAGTGGTGATGTTCAGACATTGGAGCTAAAGCTGGTCAAATCCTTTGTGTGTCTTATATAAAACAGTTCTGGGATTAGTATCAGTGGTGTGGTTGCATTTTGTGGCTAGGATACCCTAGCAAGAGGAAGAAACATATAAATGTGTGACATCAAAAATGTTAAATGAGGATAACCAAATGTCATTCATTCCTTTGAAGGGTAAAATATATTCACTGGAAAATATCTGAAGAGGTAGAAAATCTATTTTCAGCGTAGTATGTTTTTAAAATAATTTTAACCATCAACATTTACAAAGCATGGTCTACCAGCAATGTATGTCACAATCACACTCCTGATTTTCCCTTAGCAACTATGCAGGGGATGTCAATTTAAAATCCTTATATGACTAAGGGAGAAAGTGGATAAAATTGTCCTTGGAGAAGGAGTAGGGTATACAGAACAAAATCTTCCAGTGTGGTGGACTTAGTGTACTGCAATTCCCAAGAGCTAAGCCACTTCCAATTCAACGCAGGCCAGCTGCCACGTGGCGCCCGTGGTCTGCTGCTCCTGGTCGAGGGCAGCACTGTGTGCTCATTTCTCTCCCTGAGGATCTGGGAGCTCCTGAAAGTTAATGGTAGGCTTGACAGCCAACACCCAGGTAGGGAGTAAACAGCTTTATCAAACCAGCTGTTTAGAGTACATAACACTGAGCATCTGGTGTCAGGGCGAAACTCCCAGCCACACACACAGCCTGAGCTATCAATCTATTGGTGAGATCGCAGTCTCACTTCAGAGAGCGAGCACCTGGGCTCTGGCTCCAGGCAGGTGACAGGCAGTGGAAGGTGCACAGCTGTGTGCTCTGTCAGGCAGGCTCTTGGTCACCAGCATTCTTCCATGGCTGGTGGTTCCAGCTCACTCTGACTCAAATCCTAGATTTTCCAGAGCAAAGCCTGGTAGTCTGACCTTCACAGTTGATATTATATCATCCTCTATTATTTATGGATATCTTTCATAGCACTTTCATGGTTTTTATGAATTTAGACTTTTATTTAGATTTTCATTAGATTATGAACTTCTGATATTATATCTTAAAAGGTAACAAATGCTGTCACTCAAGCACCTTGCTGAACACAATGTGTTGGGAATAAAATGTGCCAAAAATTAATAATAAACTAGTGGAAACTGGGTCATTTATAAGACTTATTTCCCTGATCCTTATTCCAGAGTGTCTTCTTACTCAATAGGCCCAACACAAGGCCAAGAAATCTGTAACAGTTGAGATGAAACTAGAGAAATGGCCTAATAGAAAGACCGTCTCCCAGCATGGCCACTAGTAATGTCCAGATTCATAAAAATAGAGATTAGCATGGTTGCTTTCCAAGGCTGAGTGAGGGCTAGATGGTGGAAAGTAAGATGTTGGTCAAAGGACACAGCATTTCAGTTAGAAAAGAGAAATAAGCACATGCGATCTACCGCACATGGTAGTGACTAAGTGTTAGTTATAATATATTGTATATTTCAATACTGCTGAAGAGAAGGTTTTAAGTGTACTCACCATAAAAAATTATAAGCATGTGGGGTGATGAACATATTGACTATTCTGTTTTAATGGGAGCCTGTGTAAATGAACTGTAGCATCATGATCTATCCCATATAGCACTATTGTCAGTTTTTTAAAAAAAGATCAAATAATTGTCTTAAGTATAAGAAAGATTATCTTCTTATAAAGAAAAGAGCATGTTTTCTTTGCTCCAGATGGAAGAACTAATCCCTAAAGCAAGAAGATGCTTAGAGTGAAGATTCTGTTCAAAGAATTTTTCTAAAAATAGAGCACACCAACAATAGAACAGATGGCCTTAAAGGAGAGGTTTGTGCAGGAAAAGATTCTCTAAAAGATGTGCAGGATGCCCTGCAGGAATAATCAGGGACTGATGGGGAGTGAAGGGGCCGAGAGTGTCTGCTGTCTGGGCGGAAACTAAGGGAGCTGGAAATATTACTGAGCACAGGATGCAGGCCTGTGGTCAGCACTGGTGACTTCAAGTCACTGCTAACTGGGTCACTGATGTCAAGACACATATTCTAGCAGAAGAGAAAGATACAATGACCAGCTACAGACATGTGCAAGGTAGTGTGGAGCTGGAAGAGGAGACCCTCATGCATCTGGTCAGGGTGGAGGACAATGAATGACACTGGGCAGACTCCCTACAGGAAGGATCAGCTGAACGAATCCTGAGTGAAATACAGAGGAAGCTAGGGTGTGGAGTGCTGGTAAAGCAGTGGGTTTAGCGATGGGAAGGAGGAAGGTGTGGATGAGAGGGGAGGAAACTCCGAGCGGAGATGAAACAGTGAGAGGGCTCAGGCCAGGAGGGAGCAGCGACAAGAGTCCATCGAGACTTGGAATGTTGCCATGGCCCTTCCCCATGCCCATGTTTTGTGCCACCAAGGAAAGCACATTCCAGTGTGATCTATGAGGAGGGAGACCTCTCTCCAGACAAGACCCCAAAGACCTGTGCTGTGGTTCATCTTCTCCGGCAACCGCAGAGCAGGGTGAGAGCCTGATGCTCACAGCTGCCTCTTGGTGCTCGCATTGGACAGAGCGCTAAGGAAAGTGAAGCACAGCTCTGGGGAGCTAATAGGAAGAGCATCTCAGGGTCCCAGAAGTGACTCTAAGTGTGTGCTGAGGAAGCTACCCCAGCACCAACTCCGTGACAGGCACACCTTAGAGCTTTGCACACATCGGCCCTCCGGAAGACGAGTACTATTGTCCTCATTTAAGGATGCTGCTGGCCAGGTGTGGGGCACACAGCTGGAACATGGCAGAGATCTTTTCACACCCAGGCCTTCTTGCTTTATAGCCTTTCTGTTCTATAAAGGAGAACTGAGATCTCAGGAGAACAGATGCCACAAGTGCACCTTCTACAGAAGAAGTACGTTTCCGGAGAGTTGACCGCCCATTCCTGGACCTTCTCATGGTTGACAAGTCTTAGCTCCCCTGGCTTCCACCACGCTCAGCAGTCTGAAGCCTCTCGTATTAGACTTCCCAGCGTTCTAGCATGGAAGATGAGACGCTGACGTCATATTCACTGCGACTTCTCCAACTTTAAGACTCTCTGCCCTTCCACCTTCCTTCTGTCCTCATGGGAACTGCAGGATTTTGCAGTGCACAGCCCTCCTGTGAATCACATGCCTTCACTCTTCACTTTCAGCCCAAGTGTGGCTGTGCCATCCATCATCCCGATCAGACACTGATGGAGGATGGCCCATACAGCAGATCTGAGCTGACCTGCATCTGTTTTAGTAAACAAAGATTTTTGGAATTCAGAAGTGCTCATCCTTTATTTATTCTGTGTGCTGCTTTCATGTCACAGCAGCGCAGTTGTCTATCTCCAGCAGAGGTCCTGCAGCTCACAAAGCCTAAAATATTTACTCTCTATCATTTCTAGAGTTGCTTTCAGACATTGTCAAAACAAGATCTAAAACTCTTTGAAAAACAAATGATTACATGTTCTAGCATCTTTTTCTTCTTTCTCTGTCTCTCTCTCTCTTATTTTCTTTCTCTTCCTTTTCTTATTTGGTTCTGAGGACTGAACTCAAAGCCTTCACACTGAGCAATATTATCAGTTCTTTTTTATTTTTTACCTTGAGACAGGCTCCTGCTAAGTTACCCAGGCTGGGTTTGAACTCATAATCCTCTTTTCCCAGCCTTCCAGAGTACTGGGTTTACAAGTGTGTAGTACCATACCTAACTCTAGCGTTGTTCTTATAAAATTAGCAGTAATTTTAATAGTTGCAAGAATCTTTGTCTGTCCCTATGCGACACACAGTTATGGGTTAAATCTTTGTTCACCCTCCCCACCCCTAATCCCTCAGTGGGATGCTTTTAGGAGATGGGAAATTTAGGAGGTGGGAGATTTAGATTAATGAATGAAGATGTGTCCAATGGGATCACACCTTTCTGAGTAGAGGAAAAGAGAGGCAGCTCGTTTCCTCTCCAAGAGTGTGAACGGAGGACAGCCCTCTCTCTGAGTGCACAGTAGAATGCACCTGTCAAGACTACGAGAGGACTTTCACCAGGAGTCGGGTCTGCCAGCACCTTAATCTTGTACATCCAGTTGTCAAACAGTGAGAGGTAAATTCCTGATACTGAAGGTGCCTGATCTATGCTACTGCATAATGACAATCTAAACTGACTATGACACACACAGAAGAGCGCAAGAATCAAGTGTCCACACTGATGAAATTCCACACAATGAAGGTCAGTAAAAGACCATTATCCAAAAAACATTCTTGGCTCCCGCCTTACAGTCATGCTCTCTTTCCCTTACCCTGAGTATCTGCTTTCCTGGCTATCTTAAATCCAGTCCTCTAGTCCACAAAAAAGCTTGACAAGTTGTCAGTGCATTTTGAATACTTAAACATTTCCAATGGATTCTTGAGCAAACTGCAACTAAATTTAGAAGAATTGTGTCCAAAAACTGTTTAATTTTCTTGTGGAATCTTGATATGATTCTTAAGTTATTCTTTATGGGATGCAATATTTCTAAAAGATGATTGTATGCAGCAATATTAAGTATTTAAAGTCATTACTTAGTTTTTCTTTTCCTCTGAACACACATACACACAAACACATTCACACCCATATTGCATATTTACAATCACATCCTCCACTTTTGTTGGAATATTATAGCTTTTGGGAGTAATTATAAAATACTTGTCATTCTTACCTTAGTAAGAAGGAATTGTATTTGCTCTGCTGTTAGTACCTAAAAGTCACTTGAGATCCATCGTTTTTAGATAAAGAAACCTCAACATCTCATTGTCACCAATGCTCTCCACATGTAGCTTCTTTTATCCAAGATCAAAGCAGGCTGGTTTTCACCATTTTAGCATTGTATTCATGGACAGTTGAAGGGCCCTAATCCATACCTGTTGCTCCAGTGACCTCTCTTTACCATTTGTTCTGTAGTTTTCCTGTTTGAAGTGCAGTAAAATCAGTCAGACTGGACTTGACAGCCATCTGCTTACTTTCTCAGCCTCTATAGTGGTCTAATCTGAGAGCACATGAGACGATGGCTCAGGCTACAGCACCGTCAGTCCCTCTGGCTGGCCTTCAGACTAACATCACCCATGCCTTCCTTCCATGGCACGGACTGGGTGCGTTTGGTGAAATAAATTGCACTTGGACTACAGAGTTCCAGGAAATGGCTTACTGCAAAGAACCACCCTTCCTCCTGTGAGTCAGAGAAGACTCGAGGATGCTGTCATTGTGTGCTGTTATGAGACCACTCACTGACCTTCCAAATTCCCATTCGTGGCTTCATACATGATGAGCTGAATTGTTTGTCTCCACTGATCAGTTGAACAAGCCGCCCACTAACCTGATTTACCAAATTTTGGTCGAATTTTTGTCCTCCTTCCCACATCCCTCAACTGTCTCAGCCTGCACCATTTGCTATCTACCAGCCCTTCCCAGGAGGAGGCTGAGGACAAAATATTCTCTGATCTACTCTCTCACGAGGCCCCTCTGCCTGCTTATCTCGTGCCCCTACACCTGGTTTCTTTAGCCTTGTTCATTCCTCCCTGTAATGGAAAATTCCCTTTCAGCCTGAATTCTGACATACCTGAAGATTTTATAGTGAGTGTTCTCCTAACTGCAATAGATCCTTTCTCCCTCTTTCAATAATCCTTCAAAATAAAGCCTCTACTCACCTAAGTCTAGAGTTATTTGGGTACTTCATTTTATTTTTAAAGATAGACTTCAATTTTTAGAACAAGTTCAAATTCGCAGCAAAGCTGAACAGAAAAGTACACAATTCCTAAATTTTCCCTCCCAACTCATGCACAGCTTCTCCTAGCATGTTCTGCATCACAGTGGCAGGTTCACTACCATCAGTGAAGCTGCACTGACACACAATTGTCACTGCAAGAATCCATACATGTCATTACAAAGCATGCCATTTGTTCATAAGGATTATTCTGAGCTGAAGATAATTGGGATCCTGCAGATTCAAGAAGAGCTCTCTGCCTTCATGTTCAGTTTGTGCCAGGGTCCCTGTCTTCTCTACAAGCAGGGGAGAGAAACTCTTCACTGAAGATAACACACATGATGAGTTTGTGAGATTGTATGAGAAATCTTATGAAAATAACTGTTATGTCCCATTGGTTCCCCAACACATTTCCTAGATACCTCCCTATGATTTATCATCCCTTGAAGCTCAAATGCCCTTTCCTTTGTTAAAATGGTATATAACCCTTAATCTAATTGATTTTTTGAGCTTCATTTCTTATTTGCGAACTTCTATGTGTGTAAATGTTATTAAAATGTTATGCCTCTTATTAATCTTTCCTTATTATTCTAACTCATGGTCCTCCAAACACTGCATGTAAAGGTAAAGGAAAATAGTTTTCCTCCCTGTTATCATTCAACATCCATAATTTATACAAGTGCTCACTTATGATGCTGTATTCTATGATACTGAGGTCTGGATGTATGTTTCTTCCCCAAATTCAATCCCAGGAATTTTGGTCTGTATGTTTGTACTCTCCTCAAACTGATGGTCAGTGAACCTAATCCCAGTGCAATGGTTTTAAGAGGCAGAGCCTTTGGGAAGTGTCTAAGAGGAATAGTGCTCATGAACAAGGGACTCCAAAAAGCTTCCTGCATCTTCTGCCATGAGAGGTTGCAGCAGGAAGACCACCTTCACCAACCAGGGCCTGTCAGATCTGCCGTTTCCTTGATCTTCAGCTTCCTCCCCTTTGTAACACTGAGGCTGAAACTTCTGTTATTTATAAGATATCTAGCATATCTAGCATCTTGGATAGACTAAGGTAGGTGGGTTTTGACAATTACATTATGACATGAACTCACTATTATAGTATAATACAGAACAGTTTCAGTCCCCTAAAAATTTTTGTGCTCTGTCTAGTCATTTCTCCCTTCACCCTAGTCTCTGGCACCTGGCGACCTTCTTAGCATCTTCATCATCTTGCCTTTCCATAAAATCAGTTGTTGGAGTCACACAGTATGTGGCCTTTTTGGATGAGCTTTTTTCAATGCTAGACTTTTAATTTGACAACTGATAATTTAGAACACTAGTCTTCATTCATATATTCTATGATGGTGAATTAATGTTCTTAAAAGAAACATTATGCATATTTGCCACCAAGAAAAGAGACATGCAACATTTGCAAGGTAATAGGGAAAGGAATATGCAACGCTTGCAAAGGTGGTGTGAAAATTCTTTTTAGGCGTAAGTTATGCTTGGCTGCTGGCTAAAGCTTCCATGAGAGGGAACTTCCTTTAGCGTGTGAAAGGAGAGAAGACAGTGGAGGTTGGAAGGGGCTTGGAGGCCACGATCTCTTCCTTAGGGGAGGCAATGAAAGGGTGATTTGAGGTGGCTTTGCGGCCCTGCAGCCCTTGGCCATGTGCAGAAGACAGTTCGCTGTGAAGCTAATGAAACTTATGCTTCGAGGTCTCATATTTGGTGTTCACAATTTTATTCTTTTTCTTAAGAGAGTCGCATACTATATGAGCTTCACACTCCCAGAAAAACTGAGCTTTTCCCTGGCTGTACATTTTGGCAAATTCCTCTCTTCTAATTATTCATCCTGGTGAATTTCTAGTGATCCTGTGGTCCAGGGCTTCTCCCGACAGTCACAGTGAGCCTATTGTCAGTATTTATAATGGAGAGGGCAGGGGATGCTGCATAGGAACGTGTTTAATCGTAAATTAAGAGACAATATAAAACACAATGGGCCTCTTACATTTTCCATCTCAGTGGATTTAAAAGCATCAGAGTGAAACCCCACACTCCAGAGACAAAACATCTCTATTTCACGTAGCTCTGATGTTAATTCAAACCTAGACCTTGGTGTAACTTTACTAGGTTCTTGAAATAATTACAGCTATAAATAAGGTGGGAATAACCAAGTTAAGAAAAGAACTCTTACTATGTAAAGGTGCAAATTTCCAATGATGAATGTCATTATATTGTATACCTAAAATGTACCAATGATTAGAATGAATAATCGATAATGTAAAATAGGAAGAAAAGGTCCAAATGGGTAGGGGTAGTGGGAGGGGCAGGGGAAAGGAAAAATGATGAGAAATGGAAAAAATGGAAATAAAGTCTTTGTAAATAGGGAAGGGTGGAGGGCGTGAAGGGCGGGCTAGGAATGGGGAGAAAATAAGAACCAAGATGCATTATATAAAGGTACAATTCCCAGTGAGAAATGTAATTGTGTTGTATACCTACAATGTACCAATAAAAGAATTTAATACAAAAAAAAGAAAAGAACTCTTGCTATGCCTCATATAGATGTAAAACTTGAAGACATACAGTTAGATTTCAGAACAAAATCAAATGGATGGAATGTCGTTAGATTTGGCAGTGTATCAAAACTATCCTTAGAAACAAGCATACTTATAGTGCCAGCATAGTTGGCACAGCACACAGCCCCTTCTCCACCCCTCCTTCACACTGCTCCTGCCTCCCTGACATTGCTCTGCTGCCTGCATTTTGAGGCGACACACGGACAGTCAGCATGTATTAAACTGGTGATGCTACACACACTATGATTGATGTTGATGAATTCATTTAATCTATTGAGGCTGAGGAAGAGTGCAAAAAATATTCCCTTGTCTCCCAGCTTGGATGAAAATGAGAAATAAAACCCAGGAAAAGGGAAGAAGGGGTCTTGGTATTATTATCTTTTGCTTTCATGTGAATTTTGTCTATAAGGCTGGTGTGAGGATATGATGTTATCCTTTCATCCTCAGCAAGGTTCCTTCATACTTCACTCCAAATGCGACTGCTCGGTGAGGGGCTTGGTTGGTCCTTTGAGCTTTTCTTGAGGAACTCAAGTAAGGCTCTCCAAGTACCATGAACTGAAGAAAAAGGCAGGAAGGGGGTGGAGGGCGAAGGGATTGGTATGTCCTTTACACATTCAGGGGTGTATGTGCTGCCTCTGCAGAATGGTCCCTCTCACGAAAGCATGAACCTACCTTCCAGTCACCAGCCTGGAATGCTTTCCTCTCATTTCTTGTGTTCAACCCAAAGTGATTCAGCACTTTCTGCCTCTCTCTCTCCTTTCTCTGAATGCATCTGTGCCTAAGAATAGATGAAGCAATTCAAATTTAGTTAGCGTGCAAAAACACATTCTTCTCCAACTTAAATTGTGAGGCTGAAGTCTCTGTTCCACCAGCAGGGTCCCTGCCCCACCCCTGCCATCTAAGGCATCCTTGTGGTTCCCAGGGATTGTGAGGTGGAAATAACAATCAGATGAAGATCTTGTGCTAATTCTGTAGGAAGGCAGACCAGATGTCCATACTGCCTTACATGCCTTTCATACTCCCTTTAGCTCTGTGTTCTTAGAATTGTTGAAAACATCTATGGGAAAACTGCCCTCATGGACCAGTCTGCCACTGTCAAGCAATACCCCAAGAAAACAGATTAATCAGAAGACTGGCAGTTACAGTTTCTTTGAGTAGTTCACATTGATAGTTCAACAGGAGAAGAGAAAAAAAAGCTATCAGAGAAATCATGAGATGACTTCTGTTGGGAGGAAAAAATGGTTCTTCTCAACTTAGTCTCTTGGTAACATACAGGATCAATCGAAGTATTTTGGGTGCAATAGTATCTGTTTTCAATAATTAGAAGAAAAGATACAGACAAAGGGATATGTGGTTTGTGTTTCAAGTTACTTGGTCCAGTAGAAAGTAACATAAGCATCGGTTCAAAAGCTTATGACCTTGGGAATGTCTCAGTGTGGCTGTCCCTAAAATAGGTCTATGGGCAGTGTATGTGCTCCGAGGTACTGAATGATGGGATAGCATTTGTGTATGCTGTTGGCACCAAAACCCCTCTGTAAGGTAGGTCCCAAAAGAGTTTTACTTTCCCTTCTCCTCAGAGAAATCTCAAAGTATTAGTAGGCTGAATGTGCTGCCCTTACTCTACTCTATTAACTGTTGTCTCCCAGATCTTCTATCCAGGTGCCTGGGAAGCTTAGGGATGAAGGAAGGTTTCCTTGTAACTCACGTTCTTAGTTCTTGAGGCTTAGAATAACTTCCCATGATTGTGTAATTTGTTTTGTGCCAAGAATTTTTTCTGAGTATTTTATTAAGATTAGCGTGTCCATATACTCAAACATTTTTGTTTACCGAGATATCGGTAGAAGTTGTTTCTATATTTATTCCTTAAAATCTGCTTCTATTTTCATAACAATTTCTCTTCTGGACATTTAAAGGTGGTTGAATTTCTGCTAACTGTATGGTGAGGAGGTCACACAGTTGAACCTCCACCTTCTGTCTCTGAGGGAGTGGCTGGAGAGGCCACCCCACTGCAAGCTGTCTGCTTAGCAGGTTGCCGGATTTGCTGCCCTTTGGTTTCTCCCTGCTGAAGATGAAAGCTCCCTACACCAGTCCCCAGGAGACTCTCCATCTGAGAAATTAATGCATCCAGAGCAGTGGACACAGGGTCACCATCAGCAAGACCCCACACCCACGTACGTGTATAAATCTATGCAATGTCTATAAATCATTGGCTGTACAGCCTCATTTTCGTGTAGAATATTCAGTTTACTAAGTGCTTTTGTGTACATTGAGTGATTTTGATTTTGATAAATATACCTGTTTTAAGATGAGGAACACAAGGATTGGAAACGCATATGGGTTGAATTTGTTCCCTGAAATGGGTATGTCGGAGTCCTCACCTTCACTGCTTCTGAAGATGGCCTCCCTTGGAGACAGAGTCTTGACAGAGGAATCAGGGTAAAATGAGGTTATTGGAGTGGGTTCTAATCCAATATGCCCCTTGGCCTTCCACCAAGGGGAAACTTAGACTCAGACATGCATAGAAGAAGGATGGTGTGGGGAGGCCCAGGCGAGAGACAGCAGTCTGTAAGCCAAGGAGAAAGCCAAGGAGGCTTTTCCCTCACATCCTTAGAAGGAACCAGCTCGGCCAGCATCTTTGGCATCTGGGTGCTAGAACTGGGCAACAATATTTTGTGCTATTTAAGTCACTCAGTTTGTCATGACCCCCTTAGCAAACTAACAGAGCTAGCAAAATGAGTTGCCATGAAGAATAGAATATCTTCAAGGACAGAAGAGAGAACAAGTCCAGTTTCCTGCCTCTGTCTAGTGAGCTCTCCGTGTAACTGAGCAGCATCCTGTCTAGGAATCCATTAATCCAACTCAGTCCCCCCCTCCTACCTGTTCATTCTTAAATTGTCTTGGTTCTGAATGTTGTACCTAAGGAAAACACCTCAAAATGTGGTAAGAAGATATTTTTTGTCCTCTTGCACTCATGTCTTTATCAGGGATGATCTAGAATGTATTTTAAAGTGAGAGGCGACATTATGAACAAGCTAATATACTGAAATCACGGGATCAGAGAATGTGGGCCCCCAGGAAAAGGTCACCCTCAAACCAGCCTGTCAGCCTCTCCACCCCTTCAGCTGCCCAGGTACCACTTGATCTAGGGTCTCACCAGCTGCACCAAGGAGCTCTGGTAAGGTAGTGCAGCCACATCTCTTGCTTCCCTGATCATCTCACGAATCGGGGCCCGAGTGCTTTGTAAACTTAAATATCATATAAATGTCGTGATTTACTTTACGCATGCAAATCCAAGCCTTGAAAATCACAGAAAATAGACAGATCTAGAAATGATTAATGGCAGACTAATGAGATTGCATAAATATGCAGTCCACGAATAGAGTCTGGTAAAAAATGAACTGTTAGTCAGAAGATACTGCATTTTGCCAAAATGCCATTCCCGTAAGGCCATTGCCTCCTATCAGCTCACTAGAATCAATCATGTGGACACCGTTGTCAAAAGTGTCCTTAGCACGACTTTCAATTCTGATAAGCAAACCCAGTCCCTTTAGGGGATTTATTTTAAGAAGTCTTGGTTCTTCGCCTAATTCTGAATCTTGATAGCTTTTCTTAGAATGGTGATTTTCTCACAGAGTTCGAGACCTAAAATTATTCTGTTGTCCTGAAAAAGTTATCAATATTCAGCAGAAGTCCTCTTGTTCTAGAAGGACATCCACCATCCCAATGCAGGACCTGGATTTGAATCCTAGGTATTATTAGCCACATTTCCAATGGAAGTAGGATTAATCTCTTTGCCAGAGTCCTTATACTTAGCTAGGAGTCAGAAGTCAGGATGGTCTAAGCCCAAGACCTTATAGCTTTTGAGAAAGATTACCTGGTATTAGAAAACTTGGTTTCTTCTCCCAGCACAGTCATATTTTGACTCTATGTATTTATAATATCATTTATATATCCTGATATTTTTCCCTAAGAATTCATTTAAATGAATTTTGGCAAATGAGTTACTCACGAAACCTATATTCAGATCAATGTTTAAAATAATTCCATCAACAAGAAAGTTTGATTTCTCATGTACCTTCCCAGTAATTCTCCCTGAATCCACAGATAATCCCTTTGTAAAAAAAAAATAATAAAAGGCTTTACTTCTTTCACTAAAGATTCATTTTACCCGTTATAGAACTTAATGTAATAGATCCTATTTGTACCCAGCTTCTTTCACTCTATGAAATGCCTGTGTAATTAATCTATGTTGTTGTATGATCATTTTTTCTTTTTTCTTGCTGAGTAAGCCTTTTGTCTAAATGTGTTTGAACTTTTAAAATTAATAAAATAAGTAGGAAAATTTGAATTTAAGACCTGGTCCCTTTGTTGATTTTGGAGGTGTTTGAATCTCCTAACCTGTTTCTGTATCTAAATGCAAAATAAACTCAACCTTCCTCTATGTTTACCCATTTGTACCAAGGATGAGAACTAAAGATCACCACTGATAGAAATATTACCACTGTTACCAGACTAGTCCACTTCTCCTGCCTGGACTATTGGTAAACCCCATACAAGTCAATGTATATGACTCAATATGTGTACAATGTATAGAAATCAATGTACAGGATAGCATGTGCTTTTGGTGTCTGGCTTCTTTTGCTAAAGATAATGTCTATGAAACTAATCCACATTAGTCTGTCAACAGATTTTCCAGCTTCCATCATTCTACAATCAACAGCCAGGATGAGTCTTTTAAACGCAAATCAGAGCTTGTCACTCCTTTTCTTAAAATCCATCAAGGGCTTACCATGAGACTTAGAATAAAACAGGAATTTTCACCAAGGTCTTTTGGACCTGCCTCCACTCCATCCTTATCTCTTGTCACTGTCCTCAAACTCACTCTGCTTTACAGTCGTGTCTCTAACGTCCTGTGTGCTACAATCCTTCCTGTTATGGAGCCCAAAGAGCTGAAGATTGGTGCCCCTCTATTGCGTGTCTGCTTGCTTTTCCCATTTATGACTCAGCTTAAATGTCAGCTACTCAAAGAGACCTTCTCTGGCTACAGTAATAAGGCAGTGAATCATGCTAGGCACTCAGAAATCACTCAGTAATTATGTGTTGGATTCATGATAAGGGCTGTGTTCTATATTCCAGGAAGCATGAAATGCATCTGGACAGTTGTTGGTGTTTTAGAATAAAAATACACAATCAGGACTATGTATTTGTGGTCATTATGAAAAAAAAAGACAGACCTGCACTTTGCATTTCAGAAGCTTATATTTGAAATATCAAATAATAGAGGGGAGATTGAAGAATCATCTAGCAATTCAAAAATGAAAATTGGTAATAACATTGACCAACTGTGCTGCAGGTGGATGGTTGTTAGGAGGGAGGAAAGTTTCCTACAGGATCCAAGTGATGGGAAGTCTTGGGACTGTAAGAAGATAGAATTTAGACTTTACAAGCTAACAAGAGGGCAGTGAGAGCAAAATTAATGTTGTAGATACATTTTCATATCATATTTACAAATTGGAATGGTACTGTGCATGATATAAGTGAATAAAAATTCAGTAAGACATCTCCTATATAGACACCATTTTCTGTCTTTTGAAATTAATAATATTCTACTGTCTGGGTATTAGAAACACTGGCTGATATCCATGGCATACGCAATCCTCCAGCTCCGCGAGTGGCTGAACTTTCCCAGTCATCATCTACCCCCACTAACCCCATCAAGATTAACCTGTGTTGGTTCTAAGGCTCTGTATTCATGTTGTATTTATTATTTTATATATCAATCAAATATGAGTAGAAAAATGAGTTTTTCTACAAACACTAAGATACTTTAGAAAGTCTTCATAATGGTGAGTTGTCCTCTTTTCTGTCGAAATATGTGTGGGCAATAATATTTTAAAAGATTTGGATAAGGTTGTAAAAATCTAGGCATTCTGAACATAGATGGATTTAGCCGCCTGAGTTCTACAATTTAAAGAAACTGAAACTCAAATATTTGCTTCTTGGCAAGTTATGTAAAGAAAAAACCTGGGTCTACATCAAAAGATGAGCAAAGAAAACTCTTCTGATTAATGAACTAACTAAAGTTCTGAGCATTGTGAGAAAATAACACAGCTTCCAAGGAGCTGAACGCAGCCCTTTCCTGCTACTTTATGAGTAAATCCATCATCAGAATGCAGACATGGAGGCTCTCCTATTCAGTCTAGCAATTAGGCACTGCTATATCCAATGGTCGCTTCTCAGTCCTCTTCAAATTTGTGCTAAAGTTCTTTTGAAACAGTTGCTTTTTCTCCTCTTTGAAATACTTTCTTCATATTATCTCCAGGATTTCTCTGTGGTTCACTCCCTACCTTGATGCTTACTTCTTCTCTGGCTTTTATTTTTGGTTCTTCCTCATCTTCTCTACCCCAGGGGCTCTGTTTTTATACCTCTTCTCTTCTCTATCTAGTATAACACCTGTAGGGATCTCATCTGGTCTCACAATTTTAAGTCTCATCTACACACTAACGATGCCTGCAGTTCAGTTAAATCTCCGGTCCAAACCTCTCACCTGAACTCCAGGTTGCCTACTTAACTATTTTCACTTGGGTGTTTAATAGGAATCTCAAACTTAACATATCAAAAACCTCACCTTCTCCACACCAAACTGTTCCAATATCCTTATCACAGTAAATAAAAACTCCATCCTTTCAGTTATTCAGTCCAAAAAGCTTTGAGTTGTCTGTTATTTCTTTCATTAATAGAACACATCTGGTCTGTCATTTATCCTATTTAATCTACCTTCAAAAATAATCTGAGATCCACCTTCTTTCCAACACTTCCTCTCAGTCAGTTCATTGTCATCTTGAAATTGTATCTTTGCAAAGCCTTCTACCTGATCTCCCTTCTCCCATGTGTTCCTTGCAATCTATTCTGAACAAGGCAGTTTAAGTAATAACAAAGAGAGTAACAATGAAGTATCTTCTTTCTAGGATTGTAGTGAAGATGAAGCACAAAGAGGTTAAGGGAGTGTAGAGAGCAAGCAATGATGTCCTCTGATTTTAAGGGAAAGGATTGTAGCATTTTTTCTATTTCTCCTCTGATTCTTAAATCTCAAGTTGTTGTCCTGCATCTGTAAATATGTTCATGTCTTGGAAAACATATTCTTAAACTTCTTCTTTTGGGGGGGGGTACTGAAGATGGAACTCGGGCCCTTATGCTTTTGAGGCAACTGGCGGAACCAGTGAGCTAAAACCCCGGCCCTCCTTAAACTTCTTGATCCGACTCTAGACTCCCTTTAATTAGCAAGCTTACTGTAGCACTAACACATTCATATGCTAAGGCTTCCCTGCTAGCCTTCACCCTTTACCTGATTGTCTTCTCATCTCTAGGATGAGTGATCTTTCACTAAGACGTTGATGAAGTTACAATAAACAAATCTAATCCAATGCTGTCTGATTTGAAAGTAAAGACTGTAGCATTTTATAATCTTCTCCAGTGATTTCCCCCAATATTACTTTATCCCAATTCTTATTTTATTGTCAGGCAATTCCTTTAACACCTAGATCTTGAAACCTTAGTTGTTAGTGTTTGTGAGGATTTAAACTTTTTTATTTTACTATTTTCTTTGCTCTTCTTTTTTCATTTTCATGTTTACAGGTACATGTTTGCAGTGTATGATGATTATGTTCCTTGTGGGTAGTCGGTACCTGTACACAACACATCCACCTGCTTGACTCTCCTCTGTAGGCTTAGGTTGAATCTTTTAAACCAAGCTGATGGCCTTTAAATATCACCTCTTTCTCAGACACGCTCAATTCCAAATATCTAGCTCACATGCTTCCCTTGAGCTTTAGATCACTGGAATGTGCTTTTCAGAGTCAAAATTATCAAAACTAAGAGACATATACAAGAATATCTAAGGGCCTGGGATTTAGCTCAGTGGTTTCGACCCCTGCTGTGCAAGCGTGCAAGCGCAAGGACCCGAGTTCCATCCCTGGTACCAAAAAAAAAAAAAAGAATATCTATAGCCATATTTCAGACAATAACAAAAAATAATGGAAATAATGCATCAACAGGAGTGGAGACAAACTGTAGTATAGTTAGTTGATGTGCATATATAATGGAGAATAAATACACTACAGCTACATAAATAAACTGGAATGAATTTCAAATAATAACCATAACATTTAGTGGAAGATTCAAATCACTGAATGCAATATACTGTAGCAAAATTTAAAATATTACTGTGGAAAAATATATAGAAAAGTAGTAAAAGCTATGAAAAAAGGGAGGAATTTGGGACGGTGGGAGAGGCTTGGTGGTATGAATGTTATTGGTAATGTCCCAGTTCTAAAGTTGTGTAGTTAGTTCACAAGTATTCATTTCATTATTATGACTTAAAACTTGCTTACACTGTTATATATTCTTTTTATGTTTTACATAATAATTATATGAAAAAGTAAAAAAAAAACCAGATTTATGTTGTTGTTGACTCAAGGGTTTATTTATTTGTTTTTCTGCGTCTCTTGGTCTATGCAACATCATCCATCCATTTGGCCCAAGTTAGAAGACTGAGCTGCTTTATTCTGTTTCATGTGTCACATCTTAGTTTCTACCTAGACTCAGGCCTTGAACCTGGGTCTTCACCTCCATTCCCAATGACCACCACACTTGAAACTTCCTCTTGTTTCACACTGGACATTTTGAAAACATATCAAATGTGCTCCCGTCTTCAGTCATTTACCAAGGTCTATTTCCCAAACACACGTTTGATCATGTCATTTTAAAGGTCTGAATCTTGTGTACATGATACAGTTACTAAATCCAAACTTGCCTACACGCTCTCAGTCTTTACCACTGTGTGCCTGTTTTCTTCTCTAATTCACAACCCCCTTGACCAGCCATTCCTTACAAGAGGCATGGACTCTCAGTACTGACTGTATTTGCCTTTCTCCTGCATCTTCCTGGTACCTACTTGTCATTTAAGGATCAGATTAAACATAATTCTCATCAACTTCTCACTGGCTACCCAGGCACAACTCCTTACTCACCTCCTATGACCTCAGAGTGCTCTGTGTGGGTCTATAGTGCAGCACTTGCCTCATTGTGTAAGTTTACACAATTATGATATTCTTCTGCCTCCCTAACTACTCAGCTTCTTGAAGGTAGAGAGACTGATACATCATGGGTGTGCCAGTCTATGTGTGACATGACTGTCTATGTGTGACAGTCTATGTGCGACATGACATTTCCCTCTGTCCTCATTTTCAAGGTTCTAATGTCAAGATTCTGTAATTCTGATTCACTAAGCTTCTTGAGGTCATAGAATATGTTTGTATTTTAAGTGTTCTATACAAAGCTCAATTTACTTGTTTGTAGGAAGTTGTTACTCCACATAGGATATTAGTAGGAAGAAATTCATAAATATTGTGCAGGCTTATTCACTAGGAAGAAAGACTTCAGAGATAAGAACAAAACTTAGTCAACATCCATGGAATGGCTATTATGTGTCAGGTACTAGGTGAGGCTCTTTTATGCAATTAATTTCAATTAATCCTCCCAATCACCTTTTGTTGTACATATTACTTTCTTCATTTAGTACTGTTGATAATAATCAACAGACATCTTAACTGGTTTTCCAAAGGCTACACTATGAATTAGTGCACACAAGTTGGGTTAGGCTGGGTTCTATTTCAGTAAAAAGCAGCCCCCACATATTAATGTTTTCATCACTTTGGCTACATGTATCATGTGGACGGGGGCATTTCCTGGGGTCCAGCCTCACCTCACATGCTCCCAGACAACACTACTGACATTTTCACCCAACGCCCCAGGCAGCACCACCCAATTCCAAGAGACTTGTGAGTCTGAAAATTTTTTCCAAGAATAAAGAAAGAATTATTTGGGAATGGTATCAATGACCACTCTAGGGGGAAAACAGGACAGGGAAAATCCAGAATAAAAAAATATAGAAAGAAAGAAGGAAGGAGATAAATAATTGGCTGAGGCTGAATGGGAGAGAGAGAGGATGGAGTGGTTGGGGAGGGGAGTTGGGAGGAGTGCTGGTGGCTACACAGTGCCGTGATGAAAGTAAGTTTCTAAAATTAATTGTGATGATGGCTGCACACCTCCCTGAGCACACTAAAAAACATCAGTTGGTACAGTGTAAATAGATGGACTATATAATATGTGAATTTATATCTCAATAAAGCTGTAAAAGGGAAAAAAATAGAAAACACATCTGCCTATTACACTAGTCATTTTACTTTTCTTTATGTAGAGTTAGATTTCATTACATTTTATGTTTTAAAACACCTTAATGTATGTTCCTTGAAGAAGGCATGCAGAATCTGTAGATCAGTGATTCCCAAGTGTCATTGTTCATCAGGGTCACCACAGATCCAGAACTCCAAGTACAAAATCAGAATCTCTCATGGGAGGGAAGGGATCCCACATCTGCAGTAAGCCTCTACATGTATAAGTTAAAAGCGTGGTGCTCTAGGGTTGAGACCCAAGCATTGCCCCTCGTCCCATGTGGCGTTGCACACTGTCCCACATTCCTGAGGGTGCTTCCGTGCAAAGTGCCACCTACACTTCCATGAATGCACGAGCTTCTCAGATTCTCTTTCAAAGCAGAGTCACTGTCTCCCATGTTTCCTTGGGCTCTGGAGAGTGCAGAACCTACTGAGTAATGCATTTCACCCTCAGGCTACTTGAAAGGGGCTCTTGTTTAATGCGGCAGAAATTTTCAGATGATTCATGCTGGAGACACTGATCAAAAGTACAGTTAATGGGAACAGGTGAGCCCAGGTGATTGATTTCTTTCCAGGGACAGTGAACAAAATCCCTGTCACCAGGAAGAGGCAGAGCAATGAGACCCAGTGTCAGGCAGGCAGAGAAGCCTTTTGCTCCATTTGGGCTTGAAAGTGAATTTTGTCACAGTGCCTCATAAGCCTCAGACTGGACTGGACATTACCATGTCTAAATGGACTCTACAACACTGGCCTCATGTTTGTGGGTCTCAGCTGATAGTACCTTGTGGTATTGGTGAATGACACAGGCAAGGAATGAAACTGACAGGGCCAGAAAAACAGCAGAAATCTCTCAGAAACACAGGGATGGGAAAGAAAGTCAGACTTCATCAGGCAGCAAGCGGTGATTCCCACAGAGCTGCAGCATGCATGTCCCTTGGAGGGAGGGCTTCATTTCACTTGGCTCCTGTGCCAATCAAAATGCCCCCTTGGCAGTGGATAAAATAAAATAAAGAAGGCAGAAATAAATGCCAAAACAAATGCATGCACAGAATGACCTTCCAAGCGCTTCAAGGGCCAGATAAGCTGTCCTCAGCCAAATGAACTGAAAGGGCAAAGAAAAAAATCTATAATTTAACTTCAACTAGAAAGATCTTCAAAATCAGCTGAGGTACTAAAATATTTGCCAATCTCTTCTTTCAGAGGGTGACCTAACATTCAATGACTATCTCACAATGTACCAGGGATTTTATATGGATTTTCTCGTTATTTCACAATGCTATTGTGAAATGGATGTCATTGTCCCCAGTACATATTTGAAGAAATAAGTCAAGATCAGGCAAATTGCCCAAGTTCTCACAAGAAAGAAGTGAGCCTGAGATTTGTACTTTGCTTTACTATAAATTTTATCTCATTTTTTCTTTCATAAGATGACCCATCAAGTTTATATTAGAACAGGAAAGCTCTGTTTGATACTTTCAAAATTTCAATAGTTTTTCTCCTCTTTTTTTTTTTGATGTCAAGACATATGTCTCATTTAGAATGGTTAACTTAATGTAAAGGGGTAGAAACCAGTTGTTTATAAAGCATTGCAGGTATGCTTTTTACACCTTTAATTGAAGTGGAAGGAACTTAGCTGGTTAGACTCAATTCCAAGTTCATGTGGAAGCTTCAGAAGTTTTTCAGGAGAATCAAATCTTCCTATCATCTCATGGAGTGCTTAACACAAGAATAATGCAGACAAGTTCCCAGAGAAACCAGCCAAGAAACACAAGGAGTTTTACATAATCCCAGGAGACGTAGTCATGAATGTGTAAAGGCAACCAGAGAAAGGAAAAGCTCTTGCCATGAGACCTATTGCACCATGTCAGCCTTAGAGAAAGAATGCAATAACTGTGTCACTATTCCAGCATGAGGACTCAGCAGAAGTCCAACCTGAGTGGACAAACTGCCCACATAGACTTCTCTGGCCTGACAGGTTCAGCTAGGACTGTCCGCCAGAGGACTGGCACCAGGGAAGAGCCTGGAACAGCCACCACAGGGTAGGTCTTCCACAAAGCTCCTTATCCCCACATGTTGTTGTTTGTCAAGGAGAAGTACCCTGCTCACACTGGCTTATTAAATAAGAATAAAACAGAGAAAGAAATGTGAAGAGTGATCCAAGGCAGAAGACTCTAGCAGTGACAGGCTGTTGCAACTTTAAGTGGAAAAATACCCAATTTGGGGGAGAGAGACCTGGGTCCCAGTCTAATTCTGCAACTAACTGGCTGAAGGACATGGGATGAGCCACTTAACCTCTCACATGGTATCTTAGAAGGGAAGCACTGAAAGTGTAGGAACCAAAAACCATAACAGACACTGTAAGATGGAGAGAAATTGTTCAAAATTATACTGAGTGTGAGATATTTTGTTAATAATTAAAATGTTTTATGCCAAAAGGTATTCTATTATAAGGAAATGAGCTGAGAGTTAGATTAGCAAATGAAAATATATTCCTTTAAGATCATGACACAGTATATTTACCATTGTTCTTCTCTAATTATTTTGTTATAAAAAATTATTTTTTCATAGAACAGCTTCTATATTTTCTTTGTTAGAGTCTACTTGTATTGCACTAAAATAAAAAGGGCAGCACAACAGTAGAAAATTAAGGGCACAATCTTTAGAGTATAGTAAGCTGACAGGACACTCTCTTCAGCTAAAGTGACCTTAACAGACTGAACTGCATGTTCAGGGGTGGTCGTGGCTTTCTACCCCCAAATATCCATTGTCCTTTTTGCATAAGATACAAGGAAATGGCTCACAGAAAGCTAGATTTAGGCCTGTGTAGTTATGAAAATAACATCAGCTCAAAGTGAATCATGCCAAGTTGGTCATTTCTCATCTTTGATACCTCAAAATGATTTAACCAGGTCACACGTCTTTATACATAAGACCATTAAGGGGGCACAGTGATCTTGTCACATCTAATCCTTTATTAAACTAAATTAAAAATAATTTTTCAATTCCATTATTAATAACCTCTCTGTGTAAAAAGTATCTCCCTCAGCAGACCCTCCTGACATTCAGTCTAGACACTGCTGAAAGAACTCACTTCATGAATATCAATAAATGTGCTGCATAACGATGGGAGGATATTCAATTATTTCCAAGCATTTGACAGTTGACAAAATGTTAGTGTAATAATTAAATGTGTGGGCTGCTTAAATGCTGTGCAGGGATCCTCAGCACAGCCATGTGCATTGGAGGATGGGAGCTGCATCTCTGCTAGGAGCTCGCTTAACGAAGAAACTCAACCTCACCTTGGTTCACTCTGGCTTTACACCTCCAATCAATCCTACACAGAAAAAGAGAGGAGTTCTCTCCTTGCCCTTGATCTTGGCCAAAAGGCCAAGAAGTGATAGGTCTTCTTAAAATGCCACAGGCAGCTCATGTTATGCTCTTGGTTTATACAAGAAAATTTTCCAAATAATCTATATAATGACTTATCTTGATTTTTGCCCTCCTCTGACAGCAGACACACTCACATGCTAACAGATTTATTAGATGGTGGAATAGCCTTTGTGGGCTGATGCTCTGTACTTCCCATGCATCCTAACCCTCATCTAATCATCAGGCAACTTGGAAATTCTGATTCAAGTAGTTTAAGGAGCACATCTTGAGAAAGGGGATTGGCTCCATTTTTCCTTTTCAGCTTCAACAAGCCCTTCATCCCAGCTGGTGGCAGAAAGCAGATCAAAGGGTAGGTCTGCACTATGTTGTCTTCAATCAAGATATTTCTGACGAGGACAGCCAAGTACATTTTTTTGATAATGCTTACAAGAACCAGCCCAAAAGAACATAGGGAAAGCAATGTGATAATTTACTAAGCAGTTAAAACTGTCTCCAGGCACTTTATAAATGTTTTCAAATTTAAGTCAAAACATACAGAGGTAGATACATACCCTTGCCTAGACCATATTACCAGGGAGAGAAAAGCACAGTTCTTGTACTCTAAGTCCAAAGTCCTTAAAACTGAGAGACAATGGGTTAGCAGTTGAGACACCAAACTACTGACCTCCAAATCCTACTCTGCCTCATTCCCACATATTATGGTGCAAGCATCAAACTTCTCTCAGCACCTGTCCATGTCAGGGGCTGGAGTATGGAGATGGATTTCCTGCCTCTTCTTCTTTCAGAAATTCTATGAGTTGTCTGGTGTAAAATATGAGATTCACTGGAAGAAAACTTGTTATACAGATGGAATAAGACTTAGTCTGTTAAAAGAGCAAATGGTAACAAAGTCAGATGTCCTGTGTGATTTATTTATTTGTCCATCCATTCATTCATAAAGTATTATTTGAACACCTACTACTTATAGAACCTTGAAGATTGGGTAGGATTCAGGCTATCTACAGATGATATATTTTTAGGTTGGTGCGAGAGCAGAAACCACAGTGGATAGAAGAAAATAGAGTGCAGAGGAGCTGCAGCAGGGGTGGATGAGGATGGAGTGAGAAAAGGAGCAGGTGTGACAGTCGGGAGAGCAGCAAGGGAACAGAATGCATTTTACTCTTGTATAAATGACTTCCAGTTTACAAAATTATTTTCGGTTCATTGCATAATTTGATTTTGTTTCCAAATTTTGGCAGACAAAAGATTTACTTGAAAGAATATTGCTAAAAAGAATTCCTGGTCCCACCTCAGAAATTCTGATTCATTGAGTCTGGCTGGTGTTGTGGTTGTGGAGATGAGGATCCATGCACTAGCCCTGCTGTGAGTGGTATTGATTTGATTCTCTGTGCCACATTATGAGGCAAGTAAGTTGGCATTATGATCCTCAGTTTTGGATTTTTAAAAATATTTTTCTTAGGGTTTAGTTGATGGATAAAAATTGTATTATTTAGGGTGTCAAAATGATGCTTTATTGCCTCATGTGCATTGCAGCATTATTTGCAACAGTCAAGATATGGAATCAATCTAAGTATCTTTCAACAGATAAACAGATAAAGAAATGAATATATGTATAACAGAATTCTAGTCAGTCTTATAAAGGGAAATTCTGCCATTTGTGACAGCACAGATAAACCTGCAGAACATAATGCTAAGTGAAATAAATCAGGTGTTGAAAGACAACTATGGCATAATCTCATAATCTCAATTACTCATAATCTCTCTTACATTTAGAATTCAAATAAATTGAACTCAACTAAACAAAAAGTAAAATGGTATTTACCAGGGGGCAGAGGTGAGTGGACTGTGTAGATGGTGGTTATATTTTCTATATTTTTCCTCCTTATTGCTAAGTGAGTCAAGCCAAAGCTTAGGAACTAGTTTAAGGTCCTGTTATGGCTTATGTCCAGATGTCCCCCCTAAGCCTCATGTGGTCATTGGTGGGGCTTTTTCAGAGGTGGCTGAATCTAGAGTGTGTGATGCTGGGATTGATTCATGGTGCAGTGCTAGGCTCAAGGACACTGGGATTAAAGGTGTGAGTGATGCCCCCCCTGCAAGTAGCCTGCATAAGATATAAGGGGCAGAAAGAGCTGTGGTTGCCCCTTGCTTGCTTTGCTGTCTTCTGCTCACCATAAATTGTTTCTCCTCTGGGAAATCCTCTGCCATGACCCTTCCTTGGAGCCAGCTGTTTACAGACTGAAACCTATACACTGTGAGCCTATAAACTGTGAGCCAATTAAACCTTCCCTCCCTTAACTTTGGGTGTTATGCATTTTGTCTTAGCAACGAGAAAAGTAACTAAGACAGGTCCCAAAGCTACTAGGACATTGGATGTCAAGCCTTTGGCTCTTACTGATAAAAATGATTTAAACTCCTTTGAGGTTGTGCATGGGAAAATAGAATGATAGCCAAGTGGAGAGAGTTACTGTTAATACAAATCATTGTTTGATGGACTGTAGGAAATTTTCTTTAACCATACATTTTTGGAGAAATACTCTCAGCTTAATCTATTTCTGCTTCTTAAAGAACCAACATTCTCAAGGTAGAAGAACTAGGTAACAGAAGTTTCCTTAGTGAAAAATTAGCAAAGTTCATAATCACCCTGAAGTTAAGTTTTAATTATCTCTGGGGAGTGTGGTGAGGAATAAAGATTCACTATATTTGATTTGGCAGTTCAGGCACATAGTAGATCTTAAGTACATGCTCCTTCTTGTTTCTCTTTTCATTCTTCATCTAGTAAATTGATCACTGCAGAGACAAAGATGTGAACTAGTACTTAACTTACATTTCTCTGCTTAATTCTCATTTGATGGCATCCTTCAAAAATGACGAACCCAGGGCACAGAGAGATAAAGATCTTTTTCAGGTCTCACACCATTTATTGCAGAGTTAGACCTTTCCCTCTAAATCCTGTACCCTGGTACATGCTGTTCAGAGTTGCTCTCCTGTTTGGCACTCAAGACATTTCAATTAGTTAAAAGGTGAGCATGAAAGCATGAGACAAGAATAGGAATTTGAGCTTGCCGGGCACTGGTACCAGTGTAAGGCTCCTCAGTGTCCTTGATGTGGTTAATGCTATGGACATGGTGTTTTGTGTTTTTTTTGCTGCTGGAACATGGACCAAGTATAATGTCCTCTTCCTTCCTCCAGTTCACCATTCCTTTAGTTCTGAGTCTTTCAACAGGAACATACTTTTGCTCTTTAATCTTTTCAACAGTTTGTTGCCTGGCTGTCAGCTCTGGTATTGACACAAGGACTTCTCTTTCCCATTTACTCATTACCCAAGTAGTTCTTGGATGCAAACAGTTTTTGAATACTCCCTCAGGCATTGTGAACTTCTGGTGGTACAAGAGGCAACACATACGCCTTTTCTGTTCCCATCCTCAAGGTGTTTTCTGTATGGTAGGAGATATAACAGATTTATAAAACAAATAATTATGTTTCTGATTATAGAATTCAAGCTCATACCAAGCTTATGAGAGAAAGTAAGATGAATTCATGAAAAAAAAAGAAAAACAACACATTTATTGTCCTATGGGGGCAGGGTGTGCAGCAGATATCAGCAAGGCATTCCTGAGTAAGTGCCTCATGAGCTGAGATTTGAAGAGGAAATAGAAATCAATGAGGCTAGGGAGGGTGAGAGGAGGGAAGAGTAGCATGACATCCCTGTGGTGGGAGAAAACACAGTGAGTTAAGTGAGCTGGAAGAATTTGTACTAGAGAGGTACGAAAAAGATTGTACTGACACTCCCTGAAGAAAATTGAATTAGGAGGGAAAAAATGTAGCCTCTGAATACATACATATATCTTTATACGTGTATATACAGCCTCAGAAAACATATAAATATACAGGTGTATATATATGGCATATATATAGACATATATATGATATATATATATATATGGTATAGGAATATGTTGTACATGTAAGGCATTAGAAGGATATTGGGTTATTTATTAAGAAGTGTGGATTGGGTTTCTACCACTACCCAATGTCTGAGGCAGATGTAGGGAGTGATACAAAGATGATAGCACATTTATGTATTTTGAATTCTGATCAAATAAATATCTATGCACAAATTAATCTATATTATGTTAATGACTGTCGATCTTTAAGTTTCACTACAAACTCAATGAGGTATAATTCTCAAGTAAAGGAAGTTAGCTCCAGAATTTTTTAAATACTGGAAATGATTCATATGTGCAGCTAACATTGAGTTTGGTTTATACCAAGTTTAAATAACTAGGTCTAAGTTCTCACTGTCATAGCAAATATTAAAATGCAAATATATTTTGAGGTGAGTGGTTAGCCACATTTTCCCTTCTCCCTAATACCTGAGAAGTGGAATGCCAACGGTAATGGTGAACTCTTTCCTGAATGGAGACTGGAAAAGAACTCTTCCTTAGGAGGCACATCAGAACATCTCGGGCTCTGTGCCCCTGGCCATGGAACAGGTCTGCAAAGGGCCCTCAGAGGGGCTTATGCCCCAGTTAGGAATTTTTCCTGTAGGGAAATTCACTTGTTTTCTCACTTGCTCTTGTAACCTCGTGACTTTAATGACAGCAAAATTTATGCAAACCAAGAAAAACTGAGGAGCTTGACAATAAATAGAAGCTAAAATGGATCTGCTTCGCTGCTGATGACTTTCACTTCCTCTGGGTCTCTACTCCTGACAGGTGAATGTGTATAAGTAGCTCAATTAGTTAACAGGGTTAAGTGCTTCGGGAGCTCATCAATTTGACATTCAAGGACAATGACCCATCATCTTTGGATTCCAGGGGCAACTGGTGAATTGAATCATATGCTTGTCCCTGGGGAGGGGGGCAAGGGCAGAGGGTTTGAGTAAATCCCTGAAGCACCTGTAAACATGCCAGATACTGTGTCCAGCCAGGGCAGCTCCTGAGCCCAATGACAAAGAATGCATTAGGGCAGGGGAGAGAGAGGTGACAAAGACACTCTGCTGGGTTTTAGCTCAGCCTTGCCTGAGTCACTGGAGCTCCTGTAATAATCCGGACCTGTTCCACCTGTGATTGGCTGCATTGGCTCTACAGGAAACTCTCTGTTTCTGAAAAGGAGATGCTAAGCTTTTCAGCCTCCAGCAGAACATTTTTATGCTTTGATTCCAAGGGTGGGGATCACATAAATCCGAGGTCCCCCTGGTTTTTGTGGGAATAGGGAGACCTTTCTCTGTGATGCATCTTGGAATTAAGGGAGCAATGCAGCTTTGTACTGTTGTCAAAGACTGCATGAAGTCTCATTTCTAGAAGGGATATTTCATTTTCTGTGCTTTTAGTTTTGAATCAATTCCTTCTTAAACCCTCCTGCCCCACCCCCAGCATAATTTCCACCCTTCTTTTGGCTCTTGTTAGAATATCAGAAATTTGAGGACTGAAAATATTTTTAGGAAATGTAACCACCATTGCACTTTGTTGACAAAACATGAAACTTTAACATTTAGTTTTTTAAAAAGATTTATATATAGTATCTATCAAATACACATATCTCAAGCATACTTCCATTTTGTTTTTTTTTTTGCTTTGAGGGCAGGAATTTGAAAGCTTGAGAAAGCATGCTTGTCACTACAAGTGACTGGAGGTTCTTCTAACTGGTGCTCTGAGTCTCTTGTTGGAGAAAGGAGTATTGTTGAAGGAAAATATTGGCTTTCTTAAGCCCAGTAGAATAAATTTCCAATGTGTCATGGTGGTATCACTGAATAAAGCTTTGTTTGCTTGTAATCACTTATGTATGGATTTGGCGAATTTGCATTTGGGGTCTGCTATGTAATAGAATTCATATCTAGGGGATAAACAAGTAAAAGATTAAAAAGAAAATCATGCTTTTAATTGCCTACAAACTTTTGAAGAAGGCAGCTTTGCACTACATGCTTCAAAGAAAAATATTCAGATACTCCAAGAAAAACACAGATACTCTTAGAATTAACAGAAGCCACTGGTTATGCCTGGACCCGTGGTTTTAGGCATTACTTGGTTGAGGAGATAGTCTGAACTTTGAAGTATGCCAAGAACATTAGTAATCTGAAATCTGAAGGGAAAGGAGGTGATTGGAGGTATATTGTCAGTTTGGGGGGCAATGATGAGGAACCAATGATGGTTGACCTTGAGTTGATAATGGTGTTCACCAGTCAGTCATCTGATTTATTTTCAGAACTCTCAGAATATAGAGGATAGTCACAGCAAAGGTAAGAGAGATTCACCCATAGGCAGAGTGGATGCCACCCAAAGTCAAAGAAAATAAAAAGCAAAACAGAAATTGAAAAGTAGAGTATGGAGTCTAAGACAGAGAAAATTTAAAATGTGTTGAGTAGGGTTGAAAAAAAACTGCATTTAGAAGATTATAATGAATGTAGTATCTTCAAATATCTACTAGTTCAGAGAGCAGACAAGTAGCTAGAGGGACCAAAGCTTAGGGTGCAGGTGGGCTTCATGGTCTATATGTTGAATTTCACAATACACAGAATATAAAGGAGTAGATGACAAAAGTTAGATGAGGAAAGGGGAAATTCACAATAACATGTTGAGGAAGATCTGTAAATCTCTGTGCTATTATTTTCACTTGCTCTTTAAGGAGACCTGGCATTTCCAGTATGAATGCTCACCTGCTTTGCTCTACATCAAATGTATTCAGTGCACAGTAGAAAGGAAAACTTACAAATGTGACTCAGAAAATGTCCAGTGTTATTGGCTCATTAGGGCACCTCAAAGAGGTCCACATTCTAATTCCCCCAAACCTATGAATATTTTACTTTACATGAGGATGGGACTAAGCATTTAGATATGCAGGCATTGATTGGGTTATCCAGTGTAATCCAAAATCTTTGACAGAAGAAAGCAGATGTCAGAACACAGAGCTAATGCTGCATCACTTTCTTTGATTTGTAAGAAGGTTCCATGAACAAAGAAGATAGACTTTGTAGGAGCTGGAGAAACAAAGAACTGCATTCTTTCACCAGGTCCATTATAGAAGGAAGGCCATCCTGTCATCATTTTTATTTTATCCCATTAAGACCCCCATTGGAATTTTGACCTCCAGAGCTGTAAGATAATAAATTTGTGTTGTTATAAGCCCTAAGTTTGCAGTAAATGTTTATAGCAGAAAAAAGAAAACAATGCATAGATTTCAAGTGTGATGTTCAAAAATATTCTCAGGCAGTAAGTGGCTGGATTACCTGCAACCTGAATTTGGGGATAGATGATGTTGAGTGTGTCTTTAGATGTTCCAAGAAAGAAAGGTGCAGAGAAAGTGTATCAGAAATAGAGAAGAGAAGACAAGAGGGTAAAGTATTTGTGTTTATCTACAGGAGTTACTCTGAGCCAACTGGGAAAAATTAATTAATGTAGAATATAAGAAGTTTTTAATAGATGGTTAAAAAATAATTTGTCAGTGTTGATTCTCCTGTGGGTAAGGCATTTCCTTGGAGGGGAAGACTTCAGAGTACACATTGACCTCTCTTAAAATGGTTTCAAGATTGGCTGATGTTGTACACGGAAACCCTGCAGGAACAGCGATGAGTAGAAAGAAGGTGAGCAAATGATCCACAGCCATCTCAACCCTGTTCTACCTGTTTGCCTGGCTGATTGTGTGTACAAAAGCTTCAGGGCTTTTTTAGCACCACCTGAGCATGCTACTTTATCCCATCTCCAGCTGGCTCCCCAAGTCATTGCTCCATCTTCTGCCCTGCAGCAATTGCCTGAGATCTCCTTGAGATAGACCCTAGTGCTTAATCATCTCTGTGTTACCAGCACCTCATAGAATTCCCAGCAAATATCAAGGGCCCAATAAATTTTGCTCAGTGAATGAACTAAAGTACAGGATTCTACTATTTAAAGACTTAAAGATTCATTCCAATGAGAATATTACAAAGCAATGCATAATCTTGTCTCAGATTTGTGGTCGTGATGGATTGCTTCTGAAAGCTGGGCCAAACTAACCATCCAACTGATGCCAGACTAATAAAGGTGCTTGGTACCCATCCTGAATTGATTCTGATTCACTAAATCTGGGCCAGAGCCCAGGCTCTAACAAGCTCCTCAAAGATTCTATTTTTCAGAAAGGTCTGTGAACTCCCAGTTTCGATCTCAAAGATGACAGAGATCTTTTGGAGTAGATGATTCAAAAAGACTCATCGAAAAGTTTAGATCAATACTGAACATTCAAGTGCAGGCAAGTTTGCTAGATGTAGAGAAAGAAGAGCAGCCAGGGCAAAAAACACGGAGAAGTTGTGTTCAGAATTATTTAGATTTTTCACTCAAAATTCATAATTTCTCACTGACTTATGCATAGCAAGTCGCTTATTGTCTTATATAACAAGAACTACCTATCACCTCTAAGTTTTTGAGGGACTCAGATTTGAGAGAAGCTTACCTGGGATCCAAACTTGGGCTTCTAATGAGGTCCCAGTTGGGTGGTAACTGGGGCTAGGTTTCTACCCAGAGAGTATTTCATCAGGTGCTTGGACCAAAGAGATTTGGTAATATGGGAGTTAAAGAGCTGGAGACCCTGGTATCTTTCCCTGTTTCTGTCCTGTCCCGTGTGTGGTTTCTGCAACATGGTGGATGCAGAGTCTTTCACTGTCTTTAGAGATTCAGAGCTCTCAAGACTGAGGAGTATGCTGGCCAGAAGAGAACAGAGGAAGAAGGAGCTACACTGCAGTACACAGGTGGGATCCAAGCATACACTGATGGCACAGGTGGCTACTACAGGGGCAAGGGAACATCAACTTTGGAACTGCTTTTTTTTTTTCCATTAAGTTTATTGGTACATTTTAGGTATAAAATACAGTTACATTCATCATTGGGATCTTG
>NW_004624735.1:28415581-28436121 GCF_000247695.1 Heterocephalus glaber
CTATAGTTCTCTTTTTCGGTTGGATCTTTCTCTGCTTTGGGGATCAAGGTGATGCTTGCTTCCAGGAATGAACTGGGGAGTATTGCTTCCCTTTCAATTTCACTGAAGAGTTTAAACAGGAGTGGCTATAGTTCCTCTCTACATGTCTTGTAGAATTCAATGGTGATGCCATCTGCACCCGGGCTTTTCTTAGTTGGTAAGTTTCTAATTACATTTTCAATTTCATTGATTGATATTTGGTTATTTAGAATTCTTAGATCTTCTTTGTTCAACTTTGGTAATTCATACTTATCTAGGAATCTGTCCATTTCTTCTGTGTTTTCCATCTTATTGGCTCCTGGGTTCTCGAAGTAGGTATTGATGATCCTGTGGATTTCTGCTGGATGCATTGTAATTTCATTCTTTTCATTCCTAATTGCTTGGATTTGGGCCTTTTCTTTCCTTTTTCCGATAAGGTTGGCTAAGGGTTTGTCAATTTTGTTGATTCTTTCGAAGAACCAACTCTTGGTTTCATTGATTTTTTTTGTATTGTTCTCTTAATCTCCATTGAATTGATTTCTGCTCTGATCTTTATAATTTCCTCTCTTGTATTAGCTTTGGGTTTGTCCTACTCTTCTTTTTCTAGAAGCTTGATGTTCAGCATCAAGTTGTTTAATTAGGCTCATCCTGTTTTCCTAATGTGAGTATTCACTGCTATGAAATTCCTTCATAAGACTGCTTTCATTGTGTCCCATAGATTCTGATATGTTATATTGTCATTTTCATTTAGTTGAAGGAACTGTCTGATTTCTTCTTTAATTTCCTCTGTGACCCATTGGTTATTCAGAAGTGTGTTGTTCAATTTTCATGTGTTTATGAAATTTTTGCGGTTTCCTTTGCTATTGATCTCCAATTTCATCACACTATGGTCTGATAATATACAGGGGATAACATCAATTCCTTTACACTTATCTAAATATGTTCTATGAGAGAGTATGTGGTCTATTTTGGAGAATGACCCATGTGGAGCTGAAAAGAATGTGTATTCTGATTTTGTGGGGTGAAACACTCTGTAAACATCTGTTAAGTTCATTTGTTCAAGAGTTTGATTGAGTTCTAGTATTTTGTTTCTTGTTTTTTGTCTAGTTGATCTATCTATTTGTGACAGTGAGGTACTGAGGTCCCCCACTACTACTGTATTAGTGCTTATATGATTTTTCATGTCTGTTAGTATTTGTTTTATGTAGTTGGGTGCACTAGTGTTCGGTGCATATATATCTATGATTGTCATCTCTTCCTCTTGAATTGTTCCCTTCACAAGGATGTAGTGTCCTTCTTCATCTCTCTTAATCAGTGTTGGTTTTAAATCCACTTGATCTGTAAAGAGGATAGCTACTCCTGCTTTTGTTCGGGTTCCTTTCATATGGAGTATTGTTTTCCACCCTTTAACTTTCAGTCTATGAGTTTCCTTTTGAATTAAGTGTGTTTCTTGTATATAGCATATTGTTGGATTTTGCTTCTTGACCCATTCTGCTAGTCTATTTCTTTTGATTGGTGAGTTGAGACCATTAACATTGATGGTTATAACTGATATGTATTGACTTATCTTTGTCATGGCTTTTTCTTTTTTTGGATATTCCCCCTTTGCATTTAATTTCTTGTCATGCCTGATGGATTCATTCTGCTGGGCTTCCTGGGGTTGTGATCCTTGTTGTCTTTTCCTTGGATATTGCCTAAAATTTTTTGGAGTGCTGGATTGGTATTCATCAACTTCCTAAGGTGCTCTTTTTCATGAAAATATCTTATTTCACCATCAATTTTGAAAGATAGTTTTGAAGGGTAGATCAATCTGGGTTGGAGGCTGTTTTCCTTTAGGGCTTGAAATACATTGCTCCAAACTCTTCTTGCCTTGAGGGTTTGCATTGAGAAGTCTGCTGTGATTCTGATGGGCTTTCCTTTGTATGTGATTTGTTTCTTTTCTCTACCTGCTTGTAGAACTTTGTTCTTCTGTTGGGTTTCTGGAATCATAACTACTATATGCCTATATGTAGATTTTCTTTTTTGATCACAACTAGTTGGATTCCTATATGCTTCACTTATCTGTATGTAAAGTTCTTTTCCCCTGCTTTTGAAGATTTCTGCCATTACTTCTTTGAACAGTTTTTTTTATGTCATCTGCACTCTCTCCTGTTTCTTCATTGACTCCAATCAGTCTTATGTTATTCTTCTTTGCATCATCTAGCAGCTGCTGGATTGATTTCTCATGGTCTCTTATAATTTTAAAACAATTTTTCTTTTCCTGGTCACTAATTGCAATCTTATCTTCTATATCTGAAATTCTGTCCTCACATTGGCTCATTCTGCTGCACAGACTTTCAATGGAGTCTTTAATCTCCATTAAATCTATTTGTATCTGTTTTATGGATTCCATTTTTTTCCTATGTTGGGATCGCATCATGTTCCTGAGCTCCTTTATTTTTTTTTAATGTGTCCTCTCTAGATTTATAAATCATGTCTTCTACTATGTGTACAATCTCTGCTGAGAAATTATTTCTGATTTCATTTTTTCCAGATCCTCTTTTGTTGCTAATTCAGGGAGTCCAGGTGGTCGAGTTTCAGTGTTCCATCTTGTTTTCCTTTGTGGTTGTTGTAGGTGATCTGGAAGTCTGGTTTTTAGGCTTGTTTATGTGTCTTCTCATTTCAAAGGGGTCAGGGGGTGCCGCTGGCACCTGTGTGGTTCACCTCCTCTGTGCTGGGAGTGGTGGTACCTTGGCTTGGAAGTCTCCTACTCTGAACTGGGAGAGGTGACACATCGACCCTGAAGCCTCCTCATCTGTGCTGGGAGCTGTGGCACATTGACCCAGAAGCCTCCTCTGTGCTCAGAATGGTGGCACCATGACCCAGAAACCTCCTACTCTGCCCAAAGTTATAATTTTGTCATAGACATATTTCATTTAAAGGAATAAAATAAAACATGTAATTTTATGTTTTCATAGATATTTGACAATTTTGAGACTTTTCATTTGTTCCTGAAGATCTAAATTTCCCTCTATATTACTTGCCTTTTACTTCATAAGCTTAATGTGAGTCTGATGACAATAAACTCTCTTAATTTTTTATCTTATAATATCCTTAAAAAACTTTTCTTTGAAGGATATATTTTCAAGATATAGAATTGAGGGGCAACAGGCTTTTTGTTTGTTTGTTATTGTTTTTCAATACTCTTAAGATACATTGCCCTGTTTTTTGACTTCCATATTTTCTTATGAGGAGTCAGCTGCCTTTTAAATTGCTGTGCCTCTGTAAGTATTGTGTCTCAGAGTATTTTTCTCAGATGGCCTTTTAGATGATTTCTTTTTCTTTGGCTTTCAGCTGCTTAGTTATAATGTACTTATTTATTTTATTTTTATTTATCTTGCTTGCCTTTTTCTGAGCATCATGAAGTAGCACATTGCAGTTTTTCATGGAATTAATGAGTACTTAGCAATTTTTAAAAAGTAAAATTTCTTAAACCAGACACAGAAAGAAAGACAAGTGTCACATGTTTTCTCTCATATGTTCAAACATTTAAAAAATAAATGAAAGATGATCTGAAAATAGAAGAGAAGGAACTTAGAAGAAGAAGAACTTAGAAGAAGAAACTTAGAAGAGAAGGAACTTATTGTGAACTTAGAAGGAGGTTGAGAGAAGATGGGAGGTTAAGAGAGAGCAAAAGGGTAGTGGACTTCATGAATGCATGCTATATACAGGTTTGGAAATGTGACTATGAACCCCATTAATTTGTACAATTAACACAGGTACAGTTGTTCCTTGGTTCATGAACTTAATGCATTTTACAATTTTGGGGAAGATGGCCACTTTTGTGTTTGTGTGGAGAAGATGGCCACCTGATGTGGATTTTATGAACAGATGTATAATTTTGTCAAGAACTTTTGTTTGAGAACTGAATTGTTTGTGAACAGAAGCATTCCTGAACTGAGTTATTACTGTATATATGTCAATAAAAAAGAGAGAAAGTACAATTCCTGTCCTATTCTACACCTTGCTCTTTGTTTAATGCAGATTTGTTAAACCATTTGATAGAACAGTATATGTCCCAGAAAAACTGTCATTTCCTTTTTAATAATTTTTTACCTTTTCTTTACTTCAGACTGGATATGTACTGGGTATATTTTGTTTCAAATTCACTGCCTTTTTTCTCTCTCATCTATATAAAGCCCACCCAAGAAAGGCTTTTATTTCAATCACAGTGGTACCTTGGTTCAACTTAATTCATTCCATGATTCTGGGGAAGACAACTGCATTCCTGTTTATCATCATGAATGGAACTAAAGTATTACTCTATTATGCTTTTGTTTTTAGAATTTTCATTCATTTATGGTTTCTATTACTTATTGAGGATTTCTATTTTTTTCATTCATTCTGACTACATTAGTATCTCCTATTCCAGTAAACATAATTATAATAATTACTTTGAAATCTATTAATTGCTAATTCTTATATTGGGGTTATCTTGGGTTTGACCTCTAATGATTGTCTTTTCTCTTAGAAATAATTATATCATCCTGGTCTTTATATATGAAATAATGTGGGGCTGCATTCTAAACTCTGGATACTGTCATAGTCCTCTACATATGCTGATATTCTTTTTTTAACTCAAAGTTAACTTAGTTGGATTCGAACTGAAAAGTCCAGTTCTTGAGTGAATTACAGATCTGTTCTTTCATTTTTTTATCCATGTTGTTTTGAGTCTGCTTCACCAAACATGATTCAGCCTCCAGTTAACAATTTGAATTTCATTGTTTTGGCTCTCTTCTTTCCAGAAATCCCCCAGCCATTCACTTTCCAGTTACTTTGTTTGCCTGAATTATGTCATCTTGTCAGAAAGACTGCATCTTTCCTATTGGAGTATTAACCACCCAATTTAGCATTGATTCAGTCTCCCATCAGGCTAAAAGCTTTAAAGAATGTATAACTTACCCATGCCATGTTTTTCTCCAATTTTTATATTTCCCCTACAGAAGCTGTCTGTTTTCACTCATTTGCCATTGATTTGTGGTCTTTTTTTTCAGTTCATACTGTTTCCAGCACAGATTTGGGCCCAGAAGGAACTTACACAAAACAGAAGCTTTTGTTATGCACTGTCTTTTGTTTTTAATTTGGCAAAATATGAATTTGCAACCCAGCTGGTTACCAAACTCATTTGGAATACATAGAATGAACAAAGGGCTAGAAGCTACCATGGATAAAAGCCATTTACTCACTCATACATTGAATAATTTATATTCAATCTTGTTTTCCTATAGTATGCTATATGCTAAGGGATGTAAGACTTGAAAAAGAAAAGATAAACTCTGTACCATGAGGATGCATTCTGTGAGTGAAAGGGACAAGTCCATTAGTAGGAGTTTAAATAGCACTAGGTCTTCTGAGGAACAGAAATGCAGATGAGATTATCTGGGGAATCTGTTTTTAAGAGAAGACTACAGAGGGTATATTTAACAATTATGGGTTTTATTGCCAGTAAAAATCTTTAGTGAATATCTAAGTTATTTATCTCTTTTGATTTATTTTATTCCTCACTGAGTTTGCATGCAGAGGCCTCATTCTAGTTTTCCAGTAGCTAATCTTCTAATAGTCCTATTGCTTGATTTCTGTAAACCAAATCAAAGTGTTTAAATGGTGACAATTGCACATATGCAAAAATGATGTGTTTCTGGACAGCAAATACCTTGGACAACCCGTGGAGCTGAAAAGATTACACTCTGTCAGCTTCAATTTGTCTTCACAGTCACCAAACATCCTATTTCTTAGAGTAGAGCTCACAGCTGTCTCTATTATTTGTCAGCTGTTTTCTATAACATTCCTGGTATATAAATTTCCCGAGAGTAGTTGTAAGTACATCGTGATTTTGAGAATGTCCTGAATTCTGAAGGAACATTGCTTTCAACAACAACTAATCAAATCAACAAAAATAAATACCAAGTACTCCAGACTGCATCTTAAAAGTGAAGGTCCCAAAAGCAAGATGCCTCTGGCAAAGGTGGTATTTCATATCTGGAAGGAATTATGTCCTCTGAGTTGAGTATAACATATTAAAAGCTTACTGCAATCACTTGGAAGCAGCTGTGCTCGCAACTATACCACCAATACCCCACAACTGCATGCATTTGCAGAGAGCAAAAGGACTAGCAAACCCAAGATCTTCTTATTGTGTTGTAATCTTGTCAATCAAACTGTGGTTCACATGAGTTGGAAAAGATGTGTTAATACATTGAAGCAAGCATTCTATTGGAATGAATTTATGTGAAGAAAATTACACTATGGCAAAAGAGCAGCAAGGGCATGAAAGAATCACTATAGCCTTATGTATAATGGTAATATTGATATCACCTGAATTTCCAAAGTAGCTTCAAATTATAGTATACTGTGTAGTTTAAGAACAATTTTCACAAATATTGTGAAGAGATAAGGAAATGTTAATAACACAACATAAAGCAAAAACATCAAAAAGTACATAATATACACACTGGGGTTGCAATTAGCAGTAAGATGATGAGACAATGAAAAGTATCTTTCTTTAAATACCTATAATACCTACTTAATGCTATTGTTTTCTATTTTTAGATGGAGAGAGGGCCTGTTTGAAACATAATCTTGGAGAAGAAATTCAACATTTAAGGCTCTGCAAAATATACCACACAGAACAACATAAGCATTCCAAGGTTAAGGAGAATAATGAGTAAGTAGCCCATGTAAAAGTCTAATTGCTGATAATATTTAATTCTGTCACCACTATCTCTGAACTGGTTTGGGAAAACACTCATCTGGTTGTTCTGGAAATCAAAACACTATGAATAATTTGTTCTGGAGACATGTGGTTCTGAATGAGACATTTCAGTCCAGGCTTCCACAACCTTGGAAGAATATGAACTCATTACAGCAATTGTCTTGGCCAGGCCCTGCATGATTCCCTTGTCCATATCCTGTTGCACTCTCTGGAATGCATTAGTTTCCACACTGCCAACTGCAGAAGTTCCTGAGATTAAACTCTTTGACAAGGGCATGGTGAGAAATAGGCCTGGAGTGTCCTGAGCGGGCCCTGTTTTTACTTTCTTTTTCCTATGGTGAAGTAAATGAGACCTGGGTTAATTTCTGATGTGATTTTCTTAGTGGATGCAGATATCAAGTGGTTGAATGTCCTCAGTATCTCAGATTGCTGAGATCAATTTGTCCTTTATTTCTTCAAAGAAAATCAAGACTCGATAGTTTATACAGAAAGAAGTTTAAAATTTTCTCCCATCTTAACATTTCCAAACTATCCATAAAATCCTCAGGAGGAGATTTAATTTTTGGAATTGTATTTTTAATCACCATTGTCTCATTTTCTCTAACAACTTTTTCTTCTTGTGTATCTTGCTTCATTTTAGTTGATTTCCTGTACAATAAGTGGTCCCTTCCTTCTAGAAAATGAAAGCTCTGGGACAGAAACAGCCTACAGACCATCACAGAAAATCACTTAGTGTCTTCTACTTTTGAGAGTTTCTTCATGACTACTATTTCTTCTTAGTGGTTCTCGGGAAATTCTTGGCACACTAAATTAGGAAGTAAGTTTACAGTGGTACAATTCTGCGAAGTCAAATGGTTCTTCATTAAAAAAAAAACTGATAAAATACACAAGTCCCCCAAAAATGGTTTAAAAAAGCATAGAAGTTCAGTAGTTGAAGAAATTAAATATATATATATGTATAGGATGAATTTATAAGAATAACTGTATTTCAATGAATATGAAAACATTGGTAAAATAGATTCCCATAAATATAAAGCATACTTTATAATTTTACTCAATAAGAAGTAGATAACTTCATTATTCCTATGAATGTTAAAGAAATCAAACTAGTATTTAAAATTGGATTACCAAGAAAATTCTGGGTTAATGGTTATCTGGAGAAATACAGCCAAATGTTCAAGGAACAAATGACCCTGTCTTAAATAAACTCCCCAATACAGAAAGAAGGGGACTCCCTCTGAACTGCATTTGTGAGGGCAGAATAATCTTGATAGCAAACCTGTGAAACTTAAAAAAAAGAAAAATTATAAGCTATATAGCTCATTAGCACAGATGCAAAACCTTAACATCCATTTACCTAATACAGTAGTATACAAAAATGATACTGTGTCATGAACAACCTTGTTTTGCCATAGGGTGGTCAAAGTTGGTTTAACATTAGAGAATGAATTGTCCCAATAACCACAATGGGTGGGGACTTTATACGTCATAAACATGAACACTGATAAAGCCAACAAGAATGAAAAGAGGAAAAGGGAAAGTAGAAGACAAGAGAAGGAGGGAAGAAAGAGGATTAAAACAGAAACAACCTGTAGTGGGTACATGTACCGACTCCCCGTGATTGTAAAGTTCATGCTCCCTTCCTCTCCCTTTCCTCTCTCTTTCTTTTATGCAAAAGATCTATCTTCCTGTCTACCTTTATCTATCTTTATTTTGCTCTTTATATTTTACATTTCTGACAAAAGAGAAGTCATGGCAAAATTTAAGCTTGTGTGTCTGATTTATTTCACTTAACACGGTCTCAAGGTGCAACCATCTTCCTATAAATGACGTGTTTATTCTTCTTTATGAGAGTAGTACTCCATTGTATAAAAATATCACATTCTCATCATCTGTTCATGTCTCAGTGGATATATAGATCACTTCCAAGATTTAGCTCTTATGAATTGTGCTGTTATAAACACGGATATGCAGGCATTACTGTAATGTGATTTCTTTAACTATTTTGGGAGGACAATTAGAAGAGAAATAACTAGTTCAAATGGAACATCTAGTTTCTTTTGTTTGTTAAGAAATCATCAGACTGATTTCCATAGTGATTGTACTAGATCACATTCCCACCAACAATCCAGAAGGGTTCCTTTTTTCCTCCAGCCTCCCAGTGTTTGTTTTTATTTGATTTCTTAATGATTGCCATTTTTTTCCTGAAGGAAGATGAAATCTCATTTTTTCAAGAAGCAACTAGATGAGGGATTTGCACATAAAAGATTTGTCAAACATACTGTTTGATCCCTAGATAAAAGAATGTCTTAAGAATTTGCAATCATTTCAGAATGCTGTAGCTTAGAAATTATAATAACCTTCAGAAGATCCTGACTTCTAGTCATTCCTCTGGTCACAATCCACCCACATGTCACTATGCTAAACTTTGTACTTTTTATATTCAGCTATCAAAGACCTCTTTCTGTCAAAACACCCAAGCTAGAATTTTTCACTATAAATTTGTTCTGAACAGTTAGGTTTTTTTTTTACTGGTACTCATAATAATAGACTAGTCTAACCACATCATTTTTCTTCAAGTGATTGAAAAATATTGGGAAAACATGCAACTTTAATGGCAGTATTGGGAAGAGAAGGAAAGATAGGAGACGAGCTGTGAAGATGTGATGGTTTTACATCTTCCTGCATGGTTGGGCAGGAATGGAACTTCTGGTGAGATTCAAAATTTAAGATCCTAATTTTCTATTGTGAAAAGTACTACATGATTGTCTCATTCACTCAACAAATTAAGAACTTACTACTTGTCAAGCAGCGTGTCCTTGTGCGCGTTCTGTAGGTGGTGGGAAATCAGCAAGTAATAGGAACCATGAGAGTGTGTTGCAGAACTTCACTTGCTGTGCAAAAGACTGAAGGACTTGGGAAAAGTGAGATTTCACAGCAACTGATTTTTCAAACAAGTCCCAGTCACTTCTTACATATTGGCACAATGCTCGGGGGTTGGGGAATATTAACAAGAAGAGAATTAAGTATCAAACACCAAATTTTACATTTTCTTGCATTATAGTAGAAGAAGGCAAGAAACCTAGCCTGCCTTAACTTATATGTGCAGCCTTAATGAAGTCACCCAGCAGCTTTCTTACAGGCTCCAGAAACTACTCTTAAAACAAAACCTTCAGTGGATGGAATTTATTTGGAACGTGATCACAAAGCAGGATGGGGACTGGGGAAAATGAGCCAGACAGGGTTCAAAGCAATCGAGTGTTGGAATGAGCCATGATCACTGTGGCTCTCATCTTTGGCAGGGCCATCTAACTAACTATGCAAACTGTACCTCAGGTTGTTCTGCTAAGGCACTGTGAGGCAGGATGCCCACCCATGACTTGTGTCACCATGCAGGAGTGGTCCCTGCCCTACTGTGCTGCTGTGCCTAAGGGGCGAGAGGAACCTGAAGTGAGAAGCTGTGAGCCTCAGGCGAACTCAGCGGAGGACTGGATCGGGGGAAGGGAGCAACAGCATTAGCTGTAGTACTCAATCTCATTCTGGATAACATGATTTGTAATAGAAAATGTAATTTATTCAAATACAATTTGTGGCATATAAATATAATTTGTAGGGCAGTTATGAGCATTAAATTTTTTCATATTCATTTTTATTAAGAAGGAATATTTATCTGAATCCCTTGGAGTGAGGCAGCACAGCAATGAGAATATGTGACAGTAGGATTTTCATAGCACATAAATCCTATAATTTGAGAAGTGGGACTTACAAACCTGCCTGGTCTTCATGACCTCCTTTGAGCAGGATCCAAGAGAGGGTTTTGATAGGAACTTGATGAAAGTGGCCAAGTAAAAAGTTTGGGTTCGCTGCGAATGTTTACTTAACTCAGATACTTCAAAAGCATTCATGGGGAAACAAGTTAGGTGAATCAACATCCTCCACCCATCTCAGTGTTGTAGCCTGGAGCACTGAATTTTACTGGGCATTGGCTAACCTAAAGCTTACAAGTTTGTGAACCCTCGACAATGCAATGCCAAATTCAAGGCTACCTTTGCTTCCCAGGTGTAGCAGGAGAATTCTGAACCAGGACAAGTTAAAGGCTGTGGTTCTCAAACTCGAAGGTCAGCAGGATCACCAGGAGGGCATCTTAAAGCACATTTGACTACTGGGTCCTATCTGAATCTCCGATTCAGTAGATGTGGAACACAGCCCAAATGCTGGTGTCCCTCACACATTCCCTAGACACACTTATGTTAATAGTCTAGGAATCATGTTCTGAGAACCAGTGGAGCCAGAGCAACATGAATGAGTGGGCAAAGGATGATAGTCACTAGTGTGCTGATAGGATTTGGATTATAATTGTTGGAGAACCCAAATCCAGGGTCAGCTTCTTCTCCATGGTCTTTGGAGATGTCACTGAAAATTCATCTTCAAACTGGATCTTTCTTTTACTTGGCTTTTGGAATTTTGTCCCATTCCTAGTCTATAATATGCACACATCTTACCTCCTTCTTTGATTCTGACTAGCATCCCCAAACAAGTTTATATGTAAGAAAAGAATGGATTTCACTAATGATAGACTTTCCATGGAAGAAAGATAAAAGACCTCCCACAAGAAAGGAAAAAGAAGGTGAAAGAGAAAGAATAAAAAGTAAAGAGAAAAGATAGAAAGGCAAGAAATAACATTATGAACATTTATTATGTTCTAAGAACTATGCTTTGAATTTTCATGTACTTTAGAATGTTTAAAGACTTGCAAGCAGACTACAAGATGTATTATCCTCTGTACAGGAGACTGACACTTAAATAGATCATGAAATCTGCCCAACTAGGCACAACTTGCAAGAGTCCTCTGCAGGCTCAAACACAGAAATGCTCAATTTCAACTCCAACAGAATTTCTACAGTTCTCTTCCCAGGAAATTTGTGCCCAGATGGAGAGATCAAAAACGATTTGGAATTGGGCAGCAAAGTCATATACTAGAGCCATGGTGGCTTCAAACATTCAACTGAGTCTTGTGTTTACCTGCCGTCGTGTCATGGTGAATGTCTTGATTCTCTAAACTTGACATAAGTCCAAGATCCTTTTTAAAGCATGGTCACAAAAGTAAGGTGGAGGAAGCAATGTCCTTACCTTCATATCTCCTAATCTCACTGCCTGAGAGTGAGACTCTGTCTGTTCCAGCTAGATGAGACTTTGTTTACATACCTTAGGAATAGTTCTTCTGACCCAGGAAGAGATCTCCCAGCACAGGGCATATCAGGATAGTGAGGATTACTCCAGAGAGGTGGAATTGGGACCACATTCTTGACTGAAGCACAAGTCTATGAGAACTTGACTCTGCTTGCATGGGGTCATGATGAGTTAAAAGTCCAGAGAATTGCTGGTATTCCATCTGGAGAAACGCTTTCATCTCCCAAAAGAAAGTGCCTGCCCAGTAATAAAATCTCTGGTGATTCTGAGTAGTCAGTAGTTCTTTTCAATTTCATAATTCCTCAAAGATACTTCCAAATTTCTCCACTTAAACAATGGCATTAGCAATATTTGCTATTATTAAATATTTTCTTGGAATCTGTAGAGTTCAAATGAAGAAAGCAAGAGTGAGAAGCATCAGGAAGATGCTTCCTAAAAGGTAAGGATGATTTCTGGGGGTTGGATTATCTAGACAGGCAATGGTGTGGCCCAGCCATCTCCTTGGGTGGTGTTGAGTCTAATTCTGAAAAAACATTTGGAGAGCAGATAATGGGAAAACAGACAGAGGGTTGGGTAAGTGCTGATTTCTACCCACCTGGAAGTCTAGGCAGAGAGACTGAAAGATGGAATCTGGGAGGAGGTAGGAGTTGAGTGGAGGGTCTGTCGAGACCACAGAGGTACTCAGGTCATGCAGCTTCAAAACATCCTGATCAAGGCATCAGCCCAACATGTTTAGACTCTGGAAGGAGATTAGTCTGAAATAAAGGAAAGACTTTGTAGGCAGAAACACACTGTAGAAATGTACTTTTTAAGAATCAAGCATTTATCTCAGTATAAGCAACAGGCAAATATAAAAGCTAAGTGATAAATGATATTCAAATATATGGTTTCTGACCCGAGCCAAAGGGAAATGAAAGGCTGTGGAGGAGCACGGGCAGCCAGGGTCAGCAGTGCCATTTGTTTGAAGCTCATGTGCATGGAGAAAAAAGAGATCTGACGATAAAGTCCCTCACATGTGAAAAAGAGAGCACCACCTTCATTAAAATTGCATAATCTGATCGCACCTGCTAAGGTTTAAAACTGGGCCTATATTAGTTGTGTAAATTAGTTATGTAAATTTCTCTTAGGGGAAAATTTTTGCACACTGACAGGAAAATGACGTTTAGTGCTGAATTTTAAAAAAACCCAAAAATGCTTCAGTGAAAGAATTAAAACATTAAAATCAAATTCTGCACAGAAGGAAGTTGTCATTTGCAGCCTTGTCGCTCCTTCACTGGGAAGGATTTTGGAAGACAGTTTTGGCATCTAAGATCTTGTGTATGTGCGTGTGCTCACTCTGCCCACAGGCATGGGGTAACTAGAGGGGAGAGCAAGGGAAACCACTTCAAAAGCTGAACCCCAAGAAGCCCAGAGAGACATCTCCAGGGGTCCCTCAACAGAAATATCAGAAGACACCAAGAGAGAATACACATTGAAGAATCCAAGCATGGGCAGAGATCGGGCAGATGGAAGAGGACCACAACATCAACATTTAATGACAGGCTTTGGAGTCAGGCATACCTAGCACAGCCCCTAGCACTCAGACTGACTGAGATACGGTACTGCATATTCTGTAACCTTAGCTCTCTTCTTGTAAAGTAAGAATAATAAGAATGTGCCATTATTATGTGATTGAAACCATAGTGCATGAAACATATTTTGCACAATCTTCCACTTTTAAGTCCTTAATAAACACAAACAAGTGTTACCGGGGAGTAAACAGAGATGTGTCCAAGGCAAATGCATATGTGGAACTAATGTACCACTCAGTGTATATGGGATATCAGCTTGTATGGAAAAGCTTAGATAATAATCATATAATGTCACTGTGAGTTTAAGTAACATCCTGTGCCCACAAATGCACACACACACACACATGCATATACACACACTTAAATGATGACCATTCAGCAATTTATAGATCTTATTTATATAAGAAAATCTCTCTGACCTTATGCTTGTACCTAATATTAATCATAATCTACAAAGTTATCTTGATATGAATATGCAAGTCCTGAAAAAGGAAGATAACAAATGGATAACAAACATGGAAAATATCCAAGGGAGAATATAAATTAGAACAATAATATCATGTTTTGCAAAATACAACAGAATTTTTTTCCCTTCACCAATAAGTCCTGGTGATGATAAATATCCATTAAAATAAGCTTGGTGTCTTAGTCCTTTTCCTTGTCACTGAGACACAGCACCACCTTAAAGGAGGAGAAGTTTATTTTGGCTAATAGTCTGTAGAAGTTTCAGTCCAGAGTCCAGAGGCTTCAAGGACAGACTGCATGGCAGAGGGGCGTGGGAGAGGAACAGCTGCTTGCAACATGGTGACAGGAAGCAGAGAGGTCAGAAGAGCCCAGGAGGGAGATGAACCTTTCTGGATCATGCCCATGATCCACATCTTCTGACCAGATCCTGCCTCTTAAGAGCAAGTCAGCTCTGAGCCCTGGTAATCCAAATGCCTCCCCCAAGCCCCACCTGTGATCACTCGAGGCTTTGGGGGGACATCTAGATATAAAGCATAACCATTGGTTATTCATTACTGTTGAGGATGAAGATGACAATGACCTCCCCACTGGAAATTTATAGGAAGGTAATGTAATAGGAGCTTTCAAGTGTTCAACAACTCTACCCAATAATTCCATCTTTAAGGCCAAATATTTAAAATATCCCCCCTAAATTTCATGTGTTCACAGTGGGGCTTTGGCAGGTGACTGGATCATGGAGTTGCTAGACTAGTCAGTGTCCTAATCCACAGGTTAGCTCCTCGCTGCTATCAGAGGTGGAGCCAAGCAGGGTCAGCTTGGGTGTGTCCTGGTCCGGGCTCCCTCCTCTTTCCCTGCCCCTCTGCTGCCAGGAAGTAGAGATCCTTACTCTGCCAGGCCCCTCCCTGTGCCATTTCTGCCTTGCCTTTCCCCGTAGCCAGGCAGCTCAGGTTCAAACCCACTGAAATCTGAGCCAGATAAACCCTCGTCCTTTAACTTGTGGTGCAGTGTTTGGGCACAGCAATGAGAAAGCCAGCACACCAAACTATGAATATAAATGAAATGTGGAGAAAACACCGTTAGTATTTTTTTCCAGTGAAAAGAATGAAAAAATAAGTCAAACAGCTAATGGAGGAGGAATGGTTATTTATGTAACTTTTGCTTTGGCATATTTACTCAAGAAAATATTATATATTGATTTAAAATAATGTTTCAATAAAGAGTTTAAAATAACATACTAAAAGTTTCCAATGTCATTTTAAGGATAAAACAGGATAGAAAGTTAAACAGTAAGTATATAATATATAAAAAAAACTCTCAAGATCTAAAGGAAAACATAGTAATTTAATAATAATTATCTGAAGATGATAATTTTCTTTATGCTTTGCACATTTCTAATAACAAGTATAACCTTGCTATAACAGTGATAAAAGGCCAAGGAAATTTTCTTTTAAAATTTCAATTAATAAATTCTCTACTACAGGGATCAGTAAATGATAAGTTAGATATCAAATACACTTGCTGTCTGCTTTTGTATAAAGTTTTATTAGAACTCATTCATGGATTTTTGTGTTGTTTATGACTGCATTTTTATTAACTAGCATGAAAGATTCTGAAACGTGTGATGGTATAGACCACGAAACACAATATATTGATTTTCTGTCTCTTTACAGAGAAAATTTGGTTTGACATAGCCTAGCAGCTTAAAACGTAATATCATTCAAACAAGGAAAACATTTCAACATCCTAGTTGTGTATGCCTGTCAAATGATAAAATTGGCAGTGATTTCTGAGGTGGTATTTTTTTCTTTCAATTTTACAAATTCTGGACAGATTACTGTAAATTTCTGCACATAAGGTGGACCTTTGGTTATATTTGCTATTATTAAATTTAGCCTGGAAGATGTCGAGTACAAAAGAAGATACAAGAGCGAGAAGCCCAGGGGCATGGCTCTCACTGGAAGATGAGGACAGTTCCTAGGGTGGGATTGTGCAGACTGAGAGTCCTTCCCAGGCATCTTGACACCTCTTGGGGGAATTAAGTCTGGTCCCAAGCAAACACCGGCAGATTATGAGGTTGGTGCTGGGCTGGGTAGCATCATGTTTTTCTACCTGTAGGTCTAGGCAGGGGGACTGAAAAACTGTGATCTGGAAACATAGGATTAAAGTGTAGGATCTATTATAGCATTGGAGGTTTCCAGATCATTTAACATTCACAACCTTGCCATTTTATGCTACATCATCTGTTTACCAAAGAGCAGGGCCTGGAAGCTCACCTTTTCCAAGCCAGCCCATCCCATAGATCTTCCAGTTTGTGAAGAATGCAGAGCTTACCTGATGTATTTTTTGCACCTATTAACCCTTAGCATTTTCTTAGGAAGTTCCAGCAGATTTTTGTTCTCACTAGTAGTGATTAAAGTCCATTTGAATCTCCAGTGTCATCCTCTTCCTCCCTATGCCGGGACTTGAGGGAGTGTGGAAAACACCACGGTCCCTGTCTGTTGGTTCCTTTGCCCCTTCAGCAGCACCCACTGCTCTTCATGGCCTTGGTCTAGCCAGGATCTGAATCCTGGCTCTGGGTTCCCTGTGAACTCTTTCTCAGGCCTTGTAGGACCTTCTGTGGGTGCCCAATGTGAGTCTTCACATTGCTCTCTTTAATACTTCCATCCTTGAGTTGGCTATACATCTTCCTGACTTCAACGCTGTGATCCTCTGGCCCCAGCCCACCACCTTATGTGGGTTTGTTTCTTTAAGAGAGGTCTCCTTCTTTATTCTCATTGGAACTGTGGGAATTCACACATCCATGTCTTTCTAAGGGGTGGGGCTTCAGGCTGCTTTCTCTGTTCCCTCTCCTGTGCTTTCTACCTGCATAGGCAAGCAATAGTATATGGAAAGCAGATAGCCAATATCCGTGCGAGATTTCTTTGGATACACTCCCTTTCTTGGCTTGAGAAAACAATAGGAAAACTTTGCTATGTATTCTAGTAGTCCAACAACTCCTGACTCCCTAACAAGTCTCCTTGTCCTACTGTTCAAAGTGTCTTTCCCCCATAGATTGGTAGGGGCAGGGAGTAGAGGACTGAGCTGATAGTGAAGAATAGCAGAGCTCCTTAAGTGGCTCTTCATCAGTGCCCAAGGGAGGTGTCTGTAAGTATTCATGGTTCTCCATATATGTTTTGGCAAATAATTATTTCTTCCCTTTAGCTTTGGTGCCTACTTACAATTTTGGAGCAATAGACAAAGTCCGACTGAAGAGTTTGTTACACCATCCTTGACTAGCCCTGATCACAGTTAGCTAAGGTGTATTTTAAGAAGACCTGTCCAGGAAAAACTTTGCCAATAATCCCTTCTTTGAAGAGTCTCTATGAATATAAAAGGCTTTTGACAAGTCCCACAGCTCAGCTTTCTTCAAATGAGACTACTGCTGTGTCCTACTTCATGCTAGACAAAATTTGTTCCTTTATGTGTTGTTCTTATTCATTTATTCATTCAATGATCCAACATTTGCTGACTGTCTACTCCACTGTAGCTTTGTGTTAACCACATCTGTTGGATCCATAATCTCATTGATTCCTTACAACAGCCCTTTTTGAGGGATGCAGCAGACAATTTAGCATCTTTATATATGACATAACAGATTTGAAGATCAGGTATATTAAGTGATCTTTTCAAGACTCCCCATCTATGAAGAAGGAGAAAGATCAGGAGAGGAGGGGAAGGAACTTGTACTAACTAATACATTGTGGTATTTGACTTCATCATACTACTTCTCAAGAATGTTTAGGAACAGAGCAACTTCACACAGAAAGAAGGCATGAAGACAAATCCTGGATTTTTACACAAATATGATAATGTGCTGGAGCCATATCAGATGGTAAAATATCACTGCTTGCTGTGGTGACACGGTCAAGTAAACACCATGAGTCTTGCCTCAGCATCATTTCTTCTTTCACTCCATCTCCCCCTTCTCTTCCTTGATTCTTTTCCATTTCTCTTCTTTCTGTTATATGATGTCAAGTGCCAGAAAGCTCTTCTGCAGACACTGGTTGGACTGGCAGCGGAGCTAAGGAGTGACAAAGAGCGAACTTGTTTAATTTGGCCAAACAACAATACAGCATCTCTGAGCAGTGGAGGCCTTGCTGGTGTTAGATTATTCTGAATTCAGTGAGAATGTTTGTTAAAGCACCTATCAGATACAAGAAATTCCAAAAATTCTCTGTATTTGGAAGTGTGAGCATTGGAATTCAGCAACAAGAGTTGAACATGCCTGAAACTGGAAAATAAAGTTTCACACAATTCTAAATATAACTTCCTGCTAGGCAGGTAGGACCTGCTTGCCAAGTTCTGATGGTTGTCAGGATCCAAAACTTCCTGAAGAAGGACTCATGTTTTAAAAATGGAAATTGATTTCAATATGGGCAAGTTTGCTCTATTTAAGGGGAGGCAGGAGCTAGTTTCTAGGCAGGAATTAGTTTCTGACTTCTTACCCCCAAACTTTCTAAACTTTAAATATAACAAGCTCATCATTTACTTTAGTATAAATAAAAGCTAAAGCAAGATAATAAAATACCTTCTATGCTCATAGAACACTAATTCATGGAAAGACAACTTGGAAAATTTGCATCTGCTATAACAACTCCAAGGAAGTAAATAGGAATAGTAAAAAGAATGTCTCATTCCATTAAATGACAATGACTGAACATCTATGCCTTTTAGAACATCTACTGTTTCCCAATCAATTTCTTTCAGACAGCAGCCTCTCTGAGGGCAGGCAGAAAATCTATGTTCTTGTATTCCCAGCATGTGCACAGTGGAAATACAACAGGGGCCAGTCTTCACTCTGAAGGTAGCAAAGTAGTTAGTGTGACCAAAATGTTTACATTTGAAAGGTAAATTGTTATATTTAATACAAAGACAAAGGGCTTTGAGTCTCTTCATTACTACTATTTGGTCTTCTCCAGAATGAAAGTAGACAAATTTTTTTTTCCAGAGATTGGTAAAATAGAACGCTGATAAAATTTTGAACTTTTTGTTCATTTCAGCTGCATTTTTTTTGAGACTCCCTATGCTTCAAAGGCCTTCCTTTGGTTTACTGTCCTTCTCCTCCATCTCCTCAAAGTCTGGCAAATGTACTACCTCACTCAGTACCTCTTAGAAATATGAGTCCCATCTGCGTCTCATTTCTTTAGGGTCTTGACAGCTCATTGTCTCAAGTTCAAGGGAGACACATGTACAGGAGATGATTAGCACTCTAGGTGACAATATCAGAATAACAAAATTATCCACATAGGTCAAGCTGAAACATATCACATGAAGAGGACCATTAGTGTCCCTCATTTTGTTTAAAAAATGTCATGATTTGGTCTCAATGTAGCAGATGAGACTGGATTGCTGCTTATGTTAAAAAATATAGGAGGGGAACTAAGGTGGATATTTTATTAGAAGTTAAGCTAAGCCTAGAGTAGAAATTGGATATGGGCCATGGGGAGCCCTTGAAAGAAACACTCAGAGACTGTCAGAAATCATCATAAACAGAAATGTTACAGAGGGACCTGCGGTGTCACTTCTTAAATCACTCGAAATCTGTAAGCCCCAAGATTTCAAGATTTCTGTCAGTAACAATAATAAAATTTCCATGTGTAAATAATAAAATCAGTGGTGCCTTGTCCCAAGTGTAACCATGAGGACTAAATGACATAAATATAATTACATGCCCTGATTATTACCATCATTTGTAACAGTGATAATAACAAACTCAAAATCAGAGATCTATCAGAACAATCTGAGAAAAACTGACAGAACAAGGGTGATTATAGAAGATTCTGTTTAATGACCTCAACTACTAGGGAAATGGTCTAAAGGAAAAAAGAGGAGGGAAGGGCCAGGAGAAGGGAAAGGAGAGGGATAAAGATGTGCCATGTACAGAAACTTAATAACCCCAATCAGCGTAAACATTATGATCCATAACATGAGTTAAGACAAATACTATCACAGGTACAAAAAGGTGATTGGGGAACCAGAGGAGGAGGGGGAGGGAAAGGAATAAAAAAACTAAGCTGTGAGTCATGCAGAAAACACCAAATCAGCCCCCTACAGACAGGCAGGTCTGCACACGTGATCCCGAGGTTGCCAGTTGCACTGAAAACACTGAATCAGCCCACGCCCCAGCAGCAATCCACTGGACCCCACACACACTCCTTTGGCCTCTTCTCTGTACAGCCACCTGGTTCCACACTACAAAGATGCAGAGGACACTGGACTACCAGACCACTGTACTGGAGCAAATCAAGTTCTCAGCATTTAAAGAATTCCTGCCCAGAGGTAGGGACTTCTGAGCCGCCATCCCATTGCTCTGGTCCAGAGGAAGGGGCTTCTGGGCCACCATCCCTACCACTGCTCCCGGCCCCTGGCCCACCTCTCCCAGCTCAGAGGAGGTGAGCTGTGAGGATACCAACAGCACCCCCCTGCCCCCCCCCGTTGAAATGAGAAAACCCATAAATAAGTCTCAAAACCAGACTTCCAGATCACCTACAGCAACCCCAAAGGGA
>NW_004624735.1:28445244-28457646 GCF_000247695.1 Heterocephalus glaber
AAAAATAAGAACCAAGATGCATTATGTAAAGGTACAATTCCCAATGTGAAATGTAATTGTGTTGTATACCTACAATGTACCAATAAAAAAATTTAATACATTTATAAAGAAAGAAAGAAAGAAAGAAAGGAAGAAAGAAAGAAAGAAAGAAAATGCCTGGAAAGCTATAATATTTTAACTGTGTTGAAATTGGAGTAAAATTAAGCTCGCACCAGAAATTTGTGACAAAATCCATGTTCTCTTTCTTCCTTGTTTGTTCCCCTCCCCTGGTATCAAAAATTAAAATAGTTCTTTGAATCACTATATGCCGATAAAACAGGAAATCAATACTGGCAATGGTTTTCAAAGGATCAATATGACCCAGAAACTTTTTAGAAAGTTAAGTTAACAAGCTCTATTCTAGACCTATTGGGGTCTTAAGAGTATGGCTTCCTGCAATCCATGTTCTAATGTGGGATCTTGGTAATTCTGGTGCAAGTTTGAGAACTCTGGGGATTAAGAACTATGGGTAAAAGGAGTAATTCATAAAATATTAAATAAGGAAACAACTTGCTCATGTCTGAGTTTGCAAAGGATTGTCCTTCCCCCTGGAAAGAAAGGAAAACAGTGACACTGGAGACCCCTTATGCAGCTGTTAGGTAGTGCAAGAGAAAAGCAGTAAGAATTTGAATAAGACTGGATGAAAGAGGAAAAGGTCATGATAGTCAAAAACATCAGATTTTATTACTGGATGATAGTAAGAAACTGAGGTGACACTGGACATGCAAGCATTCAAGTTGAGCTCTGTTCTTCCTAATCTGAGAGATTTAATTGGTGATGATTCCTCTTCAGGAGTTGTTGGTAGAGAAGAGGAAGTTCTTTCAATCAGCAGTCACAGAACTTTTGGTGATGCTCATCAGGAGATTCCTCTCTCGGACTACAGCCATTCACTCATTCACTCAGCAATGCAGGTAGTGCTAAGTATTTACCATGTGCCAGGCATTTAGATGATCACAAGAAGTACAGAGATGAATAGCGTGTTGTCCCTTTCTTCAAGGACCTTTTGTGGTAGCTCGGGAAAGTGTAAGAAGTAGACAGGTACTTATTGCTGAAGAGTCCAGTCTATTTGGAGACAACTCTCATGAAGGCCAAGTGTGACCAGTTCACGTTTTGTCCTTTGCCATTGATCCAACTCCTCAGTTAGCACCACCTCTCAAGGTTTTGGAGAGAAGATCATTCATGATGATACAAACAGCACGTCAGGCACTCAAGAGTGTGTTAGCTCTCATAAAGCCAACAATGACACAAATCTGTGAGCTTCTCACAAATCCGCATCTCAGAAGCTTCCTTTAGACATAATCATAGTAATACCTGCTTTGCCTCTTAGAGAAACAAAGAGGTAGAAGGAGGAAATGGAATTTGCTCATGCTCAGAGGTTCTTCTATTTATGTCTGGTCTTCCAATCTCAGTTAAAAAAATAATAGAATGACTTATTATAGGATGAAAAAATTGAAAAAAAACCCAAAACTATACTAATTTACAAGTCATTAGTAAAATATACCTACTACTTTAGAATATTATTCATTTGTTAAAAGATGTTGACATTTCCTAGCATGAAAAGACAATGATAAATAGTAAAGTGTGAATAAATCAGATTACAAAACACATGTACCATGTGATCTTAAACTCATACAAGAGGGACTCAATATTGAGTACCTTCAGATGGTGAATTGCTGAAGATTTTACTTTCATCTATGTTGATTGATATTTTTATACTGAGTATGCAATATCCTTATAATTAGAAGAGGCAATAAATTCATTGATTTTTAACAGAGAAATAAATTAATAATTTTAAACATGTTCAAAAAGGAATAATAGTATAAAAATTAGAGATCAGTATCAGAGTGGAAAGAAATAAGGAACATTTCTTTTTACACAACATCATTATATCATCTAACCCTACATTAACAATGCTAGTAGGGACTAATGATAATCTAGAGAACAATTCTACCTCAGTGGGAATTATACAAGGTGGAGAGCAAAATAATCCAACTTCTCTGCTTTTTCTTTTATGGGAGATGTTGCGCAACTTTGTACATCATACATAACTGAAAGTAATCTAAAGTGATTTTCATCTACAGAGAGAGAAATTTTGTCAATTTTTTCCATTGCAGAAGAGGCTATATTTTCCTCTGTTATCACATTTATTTCAATATGTCTGATCTGTAAATGCATCTGTTCTTTGGAATCATCTCTGAATTGACTGTAAAACATCACTAATCCTCTCAGGAGTGAGATGAAAACCATCTTCAGCATGTACTTACTTTTGCATCTGTATGAGAGCTACTACTGTAGCACTTTTTGGATAAGTATCTTTTTGTAACTATCACAATGTTAGCTCATGCACCTAGCTGTAGTCTAAGTTATTTGTATGTCTTATTTCATCTTCACTGTCTGTGAGCAGTTCCATTTCCCATACATGAGCCCAGCTTCACCTAGAAGTGAGGCCAGATGTGTGCCTCACTGTGTCATATCATTCTGGATTTCCAGATGAGAAAACTGAACATTATCTTGCTTAAAATACTTCTTAACTTGTTTTCACTTATTCAATAAATATTTTAAACACCTACAATGAACTATACGCTGCACTAGGTTTTCAGAAGACAGAAATGAAAAAGATAAGAACTCAACCTCAAGTCACATAATAAATAATGGTGATCCAATGCTAGTGTAGTCGAGAAGCTATTTCCTTTAAATTTTTATTTTCTTCAAGCATTTTTTTATACGTTTCCAGTCATCTTGGAACACGCCAGGGACAAGAACTGTAACTTCTAGTAAGAACACCCTGATATCATCTTTGTTTTCCAGTGAAAAATGTATTCAAATAAGTATGAAAGGAGATGACTAATGATTTAATTTCTAATCTCTAAAAACAGCATCCCACAGAGCCTCCCTTTGAAAATGCTATGTTCTCTATCTGGAATGTACTCTCTTGGCTTCCCTACTGGGTGGATCCGGTACAACCCTCAAAATTCTTCAGGCTTTGGAGCCTTTCCGGAGTCTTCTTGGATTGCACACCTCTCCCCTGGGCTTTGTAAAATACTCCCCTTCATGTTAGAATGCCCTGCCTCCCGGCCAGTGTTAACTGTCTCATGTGAACCTGTGCTGTGATTTCTTCTTCATAAACGTATAAGCTCTGAAAAGCAAAGCACTATAGCTGATTCATCTTTGTATTTCCAGCACCTTGTATCTAAAAGTGTGTTGAGGCATCAATGTGCTCTAGGAAACAATTCTCCTCAAACAATTTATGTAGAATAACTTTCATTTCCTCAACATAAAAAATTTTCTACTGCCTACAGGTTTTTGGGTTTGCTGATCCCTCTGCCCAAACCGCATCTCCATCCCATCCCCTGCATAATGCATACATTCCTAGTTACTGCTGCAAAGACATTAGCTCTTCCCAAAGCATTTGCCAGGCCTGAGTTAAGGGTGACTTCTCTGTATTCGATCATTTTAAACTGTTCACATCATAGCACTCTCTCATTCTGAAATGTATTTGTCCATTTATGTCTGAATATGTACATTGACAGAATCCTCGATGGTGTAACTATATCTACATTTCACTGTTTAGTCCTCAGATCCTAAACTAATATAGATATATGAATAAGTATTTCTTTATAGATATGCAAATACATATCCAATGAGAGCAAAGACCAATTTGGTTGCTACTATCTAGAGGGAATTATTCTGTTAGGGTATAGTATGATGAATGAAAAGACCAACTTTATTTTTTTAATAACTTTTATATTAGACCATGGTTGCAGTGCATGATATTTACATGCCTCGTGTGGAGTTGGTGCATGTACATTAGGCATCTTAATTCCCATTTTCATCCCCTCTACCTCCTTTTTCTTCCCCCCTTTGGGATTAGAAACAGGATTGTATGCCTGACTGAGCCATTGATTAGCTGTGTGACCTTGGGCAAATATAATCAATGGATTACACTTTAATACCACTATAAGCAAAATTAAAATGAAGATCTCCTTGTGCTTGTGCTGTGAAGACTAAATGAGATATTGTGTTGCAGGTCTGATGCTATGTAAGCTCCCAATAAATCTGCATTTCCTTCCGCTTCTATTTGTGACTAGTGTTACATTATGAAGACAGCATTTGGGCACATAACAGGATATCCTGCATGAGCAGGAATGGAGTTCCAGGCTAATAGATGGTGTGGCCAACAATAGGGAAGAGAATAAGAGGAAGCAACCCCATAAACCAACCTTCTCAAGGTTTCACCCTCCAGGGTTCACTGTAAGTTTTAAAGGATGACTCTGAACATTAAGTGGCCTCACAGACAGCTCAACAGTCTACAGCTGTGGCACTTGGTCAACATGCATTCCTAAAGGCAAGGTGGCCAGCAAGAAGGAGACCTAGAGCTGGCCCTGAGTGAGCGGTTCCGGTTCCGGGGGGCTGCGTGGTAGGCAAAGCATGTGCCAGTGCTGGACCCACCCTCTCCTCTCTGCCCTGCCCTGGGGTGGGGACTGGGAAAGGTGCTGAAAATTCCCTGCACAGGGTGGTGCTGGGAGCTCTCTAGTGCAGGGGCGTTTAGTGCCATTGGAGTTTCATCAGGCCTATTCTAGCATGTCTGAAAAGCATCTGGGCTGTATAAGTGCAAATAAAATATCCTCTAGGAAATATCATCAGGACCAAAATGAAAAATGAGACTAAACGGTGCTGTCTGGGCCCCAGAAAGCCCACCTTATACTTCCAGATACTGGTCTGACATATCAGTTCCCCTGCAGTAACAGAAGGCCCACTTCACTCCCACGTATGATTTGACCTATTGGTAGCTGGTCAACCAGGTGAAGCATTGATTCTTGCTGACCAAGTCCTACCCCCGCTTACTGCTCACAAAAGACTATAGGCTTCAGCATCCTTTTTGCAGGAAATAAGCTAGTTCCTGAAGATATGTGTCCATGCCCCCAGATTCCTACCCTAGTTGTGACTATTACCTCACTTCAGGCTGTGCTGTGACAGTTGTGCAACAAGCATCCCCACATAGTGGGGATTTAGCCAACAGGGAAGTGGTAAGAGGTGAAGAGGTGGTAAGGTGGGGCCAGGGATTTAGCTCAGTGGTTCTGGCGCCTGCCTCACAGAGCAAGGACCTGAGTTCGATCCCCAGTACCAAAAGAAAAAAGAAAAAAAGAAAAGAGGTGGTAAGGTGCAGCAGACAGAATGCAGGGCTGGCAAGGGGAGACATGGGTGTCTTTCGTACCTGACTGTCCTGCTAGCTCCCTAGATAAACTTGGTAAAGGGGATAATACTTATTCAAGGTCAACTTCACACTAGGTCTGATGCTATGGCTTTAAACAATACCTTTTTAAAATTCCCTTGAGTGGTGGAGCAGACCTATAATTCCAATAGTCTGGGAGGCTGAGGCAAAAGGATCATAATTTTGAGTCCATCCTGGTAACTTAGTGAGTTATTGAGACCCTGCTTCAAAATTTTAAAAAATATCTCAAGGCTGTTTACATAGCTCGGTGTGAAAATTCAATCCTCAGTACTGAGCGCACGATTCCCACTCCAGAAATGAGAAACTGAGTTTTGATGGTTGATTAATGTGCTGAGGGTCAAAGTGTGACTGGGTGAAATTTGAACCCACTTCAATCTTTTGGTGCTTTATCATGATATCCCTTCAAATATCAAGCAATGTTACCTTTTTACCCCATCTTTTAAAGAAATAGACATACAAAACTACCCAAATCACTGGACATGGACTGGATAGTGATAAAGCAGATGCAGTACTCTTGCTGCTGTCCCATGAATTTTGATTGAATTTTGGACATTTCACCTTCCTTGGATGGCTTTCCTTTTCACCTTTGTGCAATATAAACTTTAAATGGTCTCTTAGGTTCCTTTCCACCCACCCTCATTCTAAAATTAGAAGTGACCAGTCTGGTGACACAGTTCATACATTTACACATACATTTTTAAGAGACATCATGGCCTCTTCATTCCTTTTTTCTTTCACCCTCTGTTATTAGGAAGTAGGCGCTTGCCCATGTGACCTCTTCTATAACTACCCCTGCTTCCCCTTTGGCACTTGCCACCCTCTGCTCCCCATGATGGCAGCTGGTGGGCATATCTTATCTCGGCAACCGCTGGATTTCTTCCACTTCCTACCCAGGCTGGTATTCCCCGGGATACTCAGCACTAATGGGTACAGTATTGATATACACCATCAAATTTTGTTGAAATTGTAATAGGAAGTATCACAAAACTTTATCTAATTTAAACTCAAGGTCCACATGACAACATTTTAAGCCGGAAAAGAAATAATCTGAGGAGCTAGATAACGGAAAAGTTGAATAACAAATAGTAGTCTATGTTTCCCAGCCCTGTTATTTTATGGCAGGATTTTTCTTGCTGTCTGAGTTGAAGGATCAGACTTTTAGAATTAATTTCTAGTCCTTCATAGTCTGATGCTTTTGTAAAGTTTAATGAAATAAATTATTAGAAAAAGCTAAATTTAAAAAATATCAGAATATGAACTCAAAATTTATATTATTAGATTCGAAAGAAATAAGACTACAATGTCAAATTGCTATCCTGTCTAACTTTCAATTTCCATATTTACCTCAGGGCCTGTAACCAACGCTTGTGACCCTTGTCCCTGGACTGTGCTTGGAGGAGCCCGGATTTCCCAAACAGGAAGCAACAGCATTGGAATCCTCATAACTACAGCGAGGCACTGAGTGGGTGGGGACCCAAGGGGCCAGGTGAGGGAGGAGGTGGCAGAGGCCAGGGCTTTACCTCAGCCTGGGGGAAAGGCAGAAGACTCCAGGTTCTGCCTTTGTGCTTTGCTCTCCAGAGGAATAAAATAAGACGGGAAATCACTTCTGATAACAATGGAGCTTTACAGGGAAAACATGAGCCAATATCTGCATCTCTTCTAAATTCTCAACAAAGAAAAGAATGCTCATTATCTCCTTCTGAAGATATAAATGGACTTGCACTGTTGTTCACTTGTGAACTTTCCCCTGTGAGTAGTTTCTTTGTACTTTTCTGCATTTCACAAACAACATTTCATTTAATCCTCCCCAAATTCCAAAGTGGTGTGGTCCTTACCTTGCAGATAAGAAAACTGATTCAGAGGTGTGAAATGATTTACCACAATTGCTCTGTTTCTAGGTGATTTGACCAGCATTTATACACAAGCCTATCTGATGCCCCAGTCTGGTCTCTTTCTGTACAATACCCTCCGCTTCTCTGGCCATTCTCCATCTACAATGCACAGGAAGCTATAAACAGGAAGAAAACAGGAAGAAAATGTCCCACAAAGCCCTGGAGTAAGACTCATGGACATGCCTTTGTGTGTGTTAGTCACACAATCACTCTATTTGTCCTACTACTCTACCCTCCCCAGAATGTAATCAGATATGTAAGTATTATATATAGGTTCTTAATAATAAGCTCCAAGTGCTCCACTTGCAATCTCTCATCTATAGAATCTAATCATCGTTAATGAATAGCTAAGAGTATTTAATGTGATTTTCTAACACCATTGAAAACCAGACTCATAGATTACAATTATTCACTTTGTGCATACTAAGAAAAATGTAGCAGTGCAGCTCTTCTAAAACTATTGCAGGTCCTACTGTACTTGGGGAAATAACCATCAAGATAGGAGGGTAGATCTCTGGAGCTACTCAGGTCACAATTGTTTTGTTCTCCTCCCTGACTGGTTCTTAAGGAATGGAGTCAAAGTCTCTTCTACCGGCCCAGTCGTGGACTTCTCTGTAGAGCCTCTCAGGAGATGGTATCACTATACAGGATGGCACTTCCCTAGATCCCAAGAACACCTCTGCTTGTGTGCTGCCCTGAGTGCCAATCAGCTGCCACACCCTCACACTCAGTCCTCAGGTTCCACTTCTATCCTTAGCAGACATTTTTCCAACAGAAGAAACATCAACTCTACAACACAGGAAGACTACAGAAGCGCAAAATTGTGGTTTAAGTAAGCTCCGCCTATTGTTGAAGAAACTGAAACCCAGAGGAAAGAACTGATTTGCTCAATGCCAGTCAGTATCTTTGTACTAAAAGTGAACCAGAACCTGTCTTTGTCTATTTTCTGTTGCTATAACAAAATTCCTGAGGCTGGATACTTCATTGGGAAAAGAGGTTTATTTGGTTCACAGTTTTGAAGACTAAAAGCCCAAGATCAGCACCACTTTTGTTTGGCATCTGATGAGAGCCCTTATGGAGCTTTTCAACATGGCAAATGGCATGTAGAAGGAGTGTGTGCAAGGAGAAATCTATGACGAGAAGCCAGAGGTATTGAAGGGCCAGGATCACTTTTGATAGGGACCCCCTCTGGTGGAAATTAACCAGGCTCCTGTGAGAACTATATTCCTGTCTTCCAGAGATGGTTCCCTTCATGACCTGACCTGCCTGTCACTGGCCACTCCCCTTAGAGGTTTACCTCCTCCCATCACCGCCACACTGGCACCAAGCTTCCATCACGTAAAATTTTAGATGACACAATTAAAGCATATCCAAACATACCAAGGCCCATATGAAGGGCTCTTCTAGTAAGACCACAAATTTGACTTAAAATAAGTAAATCTGCTACCTGTTTCTACTTTTCATTTGTATTGGCAAAGACCATCTGTAGTCTGTGGTTTCTCTATCTTCAGCATTGAGCACAGAGCCTAGTGCATATTTAGTGCTAAGTGAATATTTGTTATGATGAATTAAATTAGCAAAAGTACCAGGGTGGAACCTATTGGAAACCATTGTGAGAAAGCACCCCGGTATGCCTTGTCTGCGGGCTGATAAGATGGTTGAAACACATGCAATTCCTCTTGATTTTTATTACCTTTACCACTATGGAAATATAATACTGCTCAGGATTTCTACTAGCATTGCCAGAAGGATGAATGATCCAATGGCGGATGGAGCTTAATATACAATTAATAGTGCCTCTCTCCTGTCCTGGGTTCATTGTTCTACATTTTGATTGTCTCAACAGGTGTCTCAACTTTAACCTATTGAGCTAATGAGAATACAAAAGAAAAAATGTGGAGAAAAAAGAAAGTGTAAAAATTAAAATGCAATGGTCTACTAGTCTTCTGCCTCTCAAAGAACACAAAAGCAACCCTCTTCCTCACTGCAGATGTAAAATGAGGCACAGCTGACTTACTTGTTTATTGCACTGAATGCTTGATAATCATGATTTTTAAATCACAATAGCCCTGGATCAGTTAGTCAGTCCAGACTGCCTGGTGCCCCACCACAAAGATATGTTGATGAGAAGGTGCAAACTTCCTGCTGTCCAGGGGTTCATTTGTGAATCCTGGGTTCCTCTCCTGATACTTCTTGATCTAAGGTTATCAGCCACTCTTAGCATAGCTGGCTGGTGTAGGTATGTAAAGGGGAGTTCGAGTTTATCAAGGAGGGACCCCTACATTGTCATCAGAAAGGGAAAACTCCAGTCAGTAGTTCGATGAGCTACTATGGGGAGATGAATCTGCTTTAAATGTTCTTTTTTTCCTAGTTTAGTTTCCTTAACTCTTCTCTAAAAAGACAGGGAGACTTCACGGCATCCTCTCGAGAGACCTTGAACAGCATACTAAGTTAGCTGTTGACTTAGGAGTCTTAACTGTCACCTCTTTATAGTGGAGATAGTGACATCAGCTTCCTAGTATTGCTGTGAAGATTAAAACAAGTATTGAGATTGAAAAAACTTAGCACAAAGTCTTGACAATCTAAGTGCCTTTGATGATTGATCAATTTAATTTCATCATAGCCCTGTGAGGTATTAAAATAATGTTTATTCGTTAGAGTAATAACACTGAGACTCAGTTAAATATCCTTGTGTGGATCACATGACTCACATGATGGTGCCAAGATTGTCTGTAAATGACCCCTTCCAGAGCCCAGAACCATTAAGGTAAATGTCTCTTAGCAAATGCTGGTTTCTTCTTCCATTTACCTGTCACTGTACACAAGTCAACTTTTCTCCTAATGGTAGAGATGCCATGCTTATAAGTGTCAACTTTATGATTCAGTCTTCATCACTGCCCAATCACCCCTGGACTACCATCTCTGAAAAAGAAATTTAGAATGGGATTGGATGTCAGTACCCTTTCTTGGGGTCCAATTATGACTCTTGGCTACTCCAGCAAATTAACCCTGCTGCTAAGATATGAAGCTCTTAGAATCATTCTCACACTTCATCTTTCTCCTTTAGAATGGCTTCTGTGGTAATTATGTTTGTACCACCAGGAGAGTTTCTATTTTGGATTTTTATTGTGTGAGCTTCAAGAATTCCTTATTCCAGTTCTATTCTTGTTTTGTCTGTATAAGAAAGTGCTATGCCCTCTAGGGAAGCTGGCTTTGCTCGCCTCATGGCATAGACACATGCCCTTTCCAGAAAGGAAAACAGGCTTTGTATCCACTCCTTCAAAACAAATAGATATGAAAGGAAAGAAGGCTTTGGATTGAAACAGGAGCAAAGTTGGCTAGAAATCAAACAAATTTAAAACTAATTCCTGTCTGGTGTAATGAACTCGAGTGATTATCTTCAGATTTCTTTTTATCTCCCAAATTAGAAATGTTAATTATTGCTGCTATTCTGTAAAACATTGTAGAGTCTACAATGAACACAGTAAGACTTTTTGTCTCTTTAGCATATCTCATACTGGATTCTCGACGGCTTCTAACCCGTAAAGGGACCAAGTAAATAAAAGAACTGCCTAAGGAGCCCAGGAAAAGTTCTCCCATTCTAGTACCTGCTCTTACAAGGGTATTTGATAGAAATGCTTAGATTGCTTTCTAATGACTCATTTAATTTCCATCATAATTTTGTAACATAGATATTCTTATTAGCCCCATTATATAGATATATCAAATTGAGGCTCAGAAAAATCAAAGTATGATACTCAAGGTCCCAGAGCTAGTCATTAGTAATGTCAAGTCCCTCAGAATTCACCCTTCTAAGATCTTTCTGCTACCTCTTGCCCTGAATTCTTGGCCCTCCCATGAGAAGCATCTAATTAAAATGAAATGCTAGATAATATTTATTGGGTAACTACTACATGCCAGATACTCTGCTAAGAGCAAAGTGATTTTTATCACTAACTCATCACAATATTTTTATGAAATCTTCTATGATAATTGCTGTTTTACAGATGTTAATTACTTGCCTGAGCTCATACATCTGAAATAAGGCCAATAATCAATGTTTGCAAGAGATGTTTGTATGTTATTCACTGTTGCAAACATTGGGGATATAGCCATGAACAGAGCAGACTAAATGTTTACTTAATTCATGGAGGCTGTGATCTAGTCAATGGAGATAAAGTATATGTGATCATAAAGATGGTGGGAAAAGGAAGGAACAAGGGACCAGGTGGCAATGGGTAGTTCTCAACTGTCTAATCACTGTGTATACTATCTACTATCTTATAGAAGCTCGAGACACTTATGAAACGCTGAGAATTTTGTACTGTGACATCAGGTAGAATCATCATTTTCAAGACAGAACGAATGGCAGGCTGGGAAGCCTTCTTTATGTGAAGTCCAAATCTTGAAGGATGTATTTTAGCCAGAGCACACTTGACCTAAAAAAAAATCAAGAAAAAGATTTTGTACTGGGAAAGATTTCCTTTTGCAAATAAGAGAATTTTCTAAAAGGAAAATGATTACTTTCAAATTGTTTTTCAAAAATGAGAAGAAAAGGATGAAGACCTTAGATGGAAAGACGCCTACATGGTTCATATCTAAGGTAATAAAGTCTTTAAAACTCCAGTGGAACAGGCCTCTTGCACACAGACAGATCTCTCACACTTTTCTACATCTGACTCTGTGGGCAAATATCGCAAGCTACTATTGTAAATTCCTGTGTCCGGCATTAAATCGATTCTCTTGTAAACATGGATTAATACAGGTATTTTGCCCCAGCAATAAGAAAGTAACTAAAACAGATTTTGGTACTAGAGAAGTGAGATCATTTCTGCGTGCCCATTTGGTTCAGAAGCCCTTCAAACTGGCTTATGGGAAGAGTTTGGAAAGGTTTGGAGATGCCAGCTGAAGAAGCAGTCCTGGAATGCTGTAAGTTGAACTTGATGGGAAATTCTGATCAGAGCCCAGAAGAGCAGAATGCTGATAGAAATGCAGCTGGTAAAGACCAGGCTCAGGAGGTTTCTATTAGGAAGGACTGCATTGGACTTCAGGCCATCCGTGTTATGCTTTGGCAGAAAATTTATCTGTATTTTGCTTATGTCCAGAGACTTTGCCTGAGATTAAGGGTGGTTGACTAATTAATCTTGTGAAAGTAACTTCCAGGCAGTCCAGTGCTGAGGCAGGGACATGGCTACTACTGGAGGCTTTATTTATTTATTTATTTATTTATTTAGCTTA
>NW_004624735.1:28459882-28473456 GCF_000247695.1 Heterocephalus glaber
AAGTTTTCAGTTTTTGACCAATTAGTATGATGTTGGCTGTTGGTTTTTCATAGATAGCCTTAATCAGGTTGAGATAAAGACTTTCTATTCCAATTTTCTGTAGGGTTTTTATCATGAATGGGTGTTGGATTTTGTTTAATGCTTTTTCTGCATCTATTGAGATGATCGTATGGTTTTTGTCCTTGGCTCTGTTAATATAGTGTATTACATTTATTGATTTACATATGTTGAACCATCATTACATTCCTGGGATAAATCTGACTTGGTCGGGGTGTGTGATCTTCTTGATGATCCTTTGTATTCTGCTTGCCAGTATCTTGTTGAGGATTTTTGCATCAGTATTCATTGGGGAGATTGGCCTGTAGTTCTCTTTTTAGGTTGGGTCTTTCCCTGGTTTTGGAATCAAAGTAACACTTGCTTCCAGGAGTGAATCTGGAAGCACTGCTTCCCTTTCAATTTCACGGATGAATTTAAGTGTAATGGTGATAGTTCTTCTTTAAATGTCTTGTAGAATTCAACAGCGAAGCCCTCAGGACCTGGGCTTTTCTTTGTTGGTAAATTTTTTATTCCATTTTCAATTTCACTCATTGTAATTGGGGTGTTTAGAATTTCTATATCTTCTTCATTTAACTTTGGCAATTCATATGTATCTAGGAATCTGTCCATTTCTTCTGTGTTTTCCATTTTATTAGAGTAGAGGTTCTCAAAGTAAGTATTGATGATCCTCTGGATTTCTGGTGGGTCTGTTGTGACTTCACCTTTTTCATTCTTATTTGCAAGGATTTGAGCCTTTTATTTCCTTTTTTGATAAGGTTGGCTAAAGGCTTATCAGTTTTATTTATTCTTTCCAAAAACCAACTCTTTGAATTATTGATTTTTTTTGTATCATTCTCTTAGTCTCCATTGCATTGATTTCTGCTCTGATCTTTATAATTTCTTCTCTTGTATGAGCTTTGGGTTTATTATGCTTTTCTTTTTCTAGGCACTTGAGGTTCTGCATTAAGTTATTTATTGGAGTTCTCTCAATTTTCCTAATATGGGGACTCACTGCTATGAATTTCCTGTGTAGAACTACTTTCATTTTGTCCCATAGATTCCTGTATGTTGTACTGTATGTTATCATTGTACTGTTTGTTATCATTTGTATGTTATCATTTTGTTGTTCCTGTATGTTATCATTTACTTGTAGAAATTGTCTAGTTTCTTCTTTAATTTCCTCTTTGACCCACTGGTTGTTCAGAAGGGTGTTATTCAATTTCCATTCATTTGTGGGGGTTTTTCAGTTTCTTATGTTATTGATCTCCAATTTTATTGCACTATGGTCTCATAATATACAGGGGATTACTTCAGTTCTTTTACATTTACTTAGACATGTCCTATGAGCTAGCATGTGATCTATTTTGGAGAATGACCCCTGTACAGCTGAAAAGAACGTGTATTCTGATTTTGTGGGATGGAACACTCTATAAACATCTATTAAGTCCATTTGTTCAATAGCTTGGTTCAGTTCTAGAATTTCGTTGTTAACTTTTTGTCTAGATCATCTGTCTATTTGTGATAGTGGGGTATTGAGATCCCCGACTACAATTGCATTAGTGCTTATTTGGTTTTTCATGTCCATTAACATTTGTTTTGTATATCTGGGGACATTCGTATTTGGTGCATATATATTTAGGATTGTCATCTGTTCCTCTTGGATTGTTCCCTTTGCAAGGATGTAGTGACCATCTTTGTCTCTCTTAATTAGTTTTGGTTTGAAATCTACTTTGTCTGCAAATAAAATTGCTACCCCTGCTTTCTTCTGGGTTCCTATCATGTGGAGAACTGTTTCCATCCTTTTACTTTCAGTCTATGAATTTCTTTTTGAGTTAGGTGTGTTTCTTGTATACAGCATATTGCTGGATTTTGCTTTTTAATCCATTCTGCCAGTCTATTTCTTTTGATTGGTGAATTAGGGCCATTAACATTGATGGTTTTAATTGATAGATGTTGACTCATCCTTGTCATGGTGTTTTACTGTTATTGGCTCTTTTGTTTTTTGTTTTTCTCCTTTTCCCTTTAGTTTCTTACCTTGCCTGGTGGCTTCCCTCTGTTGGGCCTCATGGAGTTGTGACCTTCATCATCTTTTTCTAGGATATTGTTTATGATTGTTTGGAGTTCTGGTTTGGTGTTCATGAAATTTCTCAGGTGTTCTTTGTTGTGGAAGTATCTAATTTCCCCATCAATTTGGAAAGATAATTTTTCAGGATACAACAGTCTAGGTTGGAAGTTATTTTCTTAAGTCATGAAATACTTCACTCCAAGCTCTCCTTGACTTGAGGGTTTGTTTTGAGAAGTCTGCTGTGATTCTAATGAGCTTTCCTTTGCAGGTGATTTCTTTTCTCTAACTGCTTGTAGTATTTTGTTCTTCTGTTGGGTTTCTGAGATCTTGACTATTATATATGTCTAGGTGTAGATTTTTTTTTGATCATGGCTAGTTGGAGTTCTATATACCTCACTTATCTGTATGTTCAATTCTCCACTTCTGTCTGGGAAGTTTTCTACTATTAGTTCTGTGAACAGTTTTTTTTTTATGTCAATTGTACTTTCTCCTGTTTTTTCTTGGACTCCTATCAGTCTTGTGTTATTCTTCTTTGCATCATCTAGCAGCTGCTGGATTGATTTCTCATGGTCCCTTTTTATTTTTAAGAAATCTCTGTTTTCATGGTCAGTAACTGCAATCCTGTCTTTTATATCTGATATTACTATCTTCATATTCCCTTAATCTACTGTGCATACATTCAATAGTTTTTAATCTCCTGAATATCTGTTTGAATCTGTTTCATGGATTCTATTTCTTTCTTACCTTGGCTGATCATGGTTTCCATTTCTTTCTTATGCTGGGCATTCATGGCTTCCACCATGTTTCTGAGTTCATTTATTTTTTATCTGTTTCTCTTCAAAAGCCTCTAATTATATCTTTCACCCTGCTCACCATCTCTGTAGTTATCTGAGAGATCATTTCTGCTTTGTATTTTTCTAGAGCCTCATGTATCTGCTTTGCTACTTCCTGTGCTATCAGTTCAGGGTGTTGAGGTGGTTGATTATCAGACTTTTCCACCTCATTTCCCCCAGAATTTGCCTTTGGTGGGGTGGAAGTCTGAGTTTGTGCCTTGCCTAAATGTCTTCTCATTTTGTTTTTGGTACTGTCCCTGGTTTAATTCCTGGATTGATACTTCAAAATTGCTTATTGTAAGCAATAATTTGCTTGTATTTAGAACCCTTATGGAATGATTGCTTCTCAGAGGTGTCTTCCAGTTATAGCTGGTCTTTAGGTTTTGAGTCTCTAATGGCTCTGAGGCTATTTCATTTTCATTATACCAGGAAGGACAACTGATTAGATCCATCAAAACATCTTAGCCCATGTGACACAGTCAGCAACACCATAGCATCAAGTACATCTTAGAAAATACAATTTGTGGTAGTTATTAATCTATCACCTTTAACTGTGTGAATTAAATCAAAGTTGAGGATCAACCCAACATATATTTATAGTGAATAAATTCTTCAATATAGCAACTTTACCCTTTGGGATGGGGAGTTAGAAGGGATTGGGGAGGGAGGGATAGGTAAGTAGAAGGATAGGCAAAGGTTAGCTCTGAGGCCAGAGAACACAAGAAGATCACGCAAACTCTAGGAAACTGTTGAAGACAAGAGGAAAAGACAGAATGAAAGAACAAAGACAAGAACAGAACAACCTAACAGCAGTAGGGAGGCTAAAAAATGACATAAAAGATTTTGGGTTTGGCCAGAAAAGAAGCTCCGCTAAAGTTTCAGACTACAAAGTTGGAGCCAAGGAGAATTTGGTTGCTGAAAGTATTGGCATTAAAAAGCCAAGTACTTTGATCTGGACAATAGAAGAAAATGGCTTGAGTGCATCACAATAACCCATAGGATGCCACTCTTTGTAGTCACAAAATTACAAAGGTAAAATATTTTGCTTTAAGAAGATAGCCCCAGAGCACCATGTTCCAGAATGACAGCAGCCTAAAGAATTTGTTTTTCTAGTTTGAGTTCACAGCACTCAGCAATTGAAGCACTGGGCCCCTATAGTAAAGGAAAATGAACCCTGGCTACTGAGGCCAGACTTTGGTGTCATTTACATGATGCTGGTTCTAGGCACATGCAGAATACAAGAGTTGTGAGGTCAGAAAAGCTTCTACCCAGATTTTAGAAGAAGGCCTGGGTGGGGGCAGGTAGTGTGCCTCTGATAGGATACTGTTTGAGGCTGTGAGTGTGAAGGTGCAGTGGAGACTTCAGAAGGTTAGAGAAACCAGGAACATGAATCATATGAGGAAAGATGCAAGGAATAAGCAGAGCTGGTATGGGAGCTACAACCATCAAAAGTGCTGTGGGGTGGATCCACCCAAACCTTTTGCAGCTCACATCTTGCCACAGATTGCATGGAATGCTGGAGATGGAACTGTGAGATTTAATGTTTTCACTGCTAGATTTTGGTCTTGCTTTGATCTCACATTTTTCTATCCTCTTATTTGTACCTTTTGGGATGGGAACGCTTACTTTGTGCCATTGTATGTTGCGATTGTTTAACTTTTTTTTCATTTGTACAGGAGCTTGTAACTAAGTTTGCCTAAAATTTCAGGGAAGACTTTGTACTTAGACTTTTCAACAAAACTGAAACTGTTAGGACTTTGGTAACTTGTAGACCTGAACTAAATTCCTTTGACATAAAGGGATGTATGTGAGATTTTTCTGGACCAGGGGCAGAATATTATGGCTTGTGTCTACATGTCCCCTCAAAGCCTCATGTGCTCATAGATGAGGCTTTTTGGAGGTGGCTTTATCTAGGGTTTGTGATACTGGGATTAAAGAAGTGTGATAAATAAATTGATTTAGCATAGTTCTGGGTGTAGATAATAGAAAGCCCATCCTGGGTGTGGGTGGAACTAATCAATAGCCTTGTAGCCTGGATGAAATATAAAGGGACGGAAAGCAGGCAGGCTCTTTTGCTGCCTTATTGTTTACCCTGCCATGGACTGTTTCTCCTCTGTGATGCCCTTCTGCCATGCTACCCTGCCTTGGAGCCAGCCAACTATGCACTGAAACCTCTAAAAACAGGGAGCTATAATAAACCTTTCTTCCTTTGACTTAGGCATATCGGGTACTTTGTCCCAACAATGAGAAAGTAACTAAGACAATCTCCATATGAGGACAAAAAACTTGACAACATTCAACCTTCTTTCATGATAAAAACTGAACAAATTGTCAATAAAATAAACATTTTATAACAAAATAAAAGCAATTTAAGATAGATACACAGCTAACATTCAGTGGTGAAAAGGTGAAAGCTTTTATTAATACACAAATAATCAACTATCTAAAACTGAAATTAAGAGAGTAATCTGATGTACAAAAATATAAAAAATATATAAGGAATAAATTAAACAATGGAGGAGAAAGATCTGTCTCCTGAAAACTACAAAACATTGAGGAAAAATAGAGAAAAATCACAAATAAACAGAAAGTTATTTTGTGTTAATGGATTGGAAAATTAGTACTGTTAAAATGACCAAAACCCAAAGTAATCTAAGATTCAATGCAATCTCTATCAAAATTCCAATGACATTCTCTTCAGAAATAGAAAAATTCTAAATTTTTTTATGGCGCTACAAAAGATTCCCAATTGGCAAAGCAGAAAGAACAAAACTGGAAGCATAATACTAACTGATGTCAAAATTTACTACCAAACAATAGTAGTCAAAACAGACATAGATCAATGGAACAGAACTAAGAGACTAGAAGCAAATCCACACAATTTTGGTCAATGGAGTTTGGCAAAGGCACTAAGAACACACCCTGAGGAAAGGCCTCTTCAATCAAAGGTGCTAGAGAAACTGGATGTGCACTTGGAGAAGAATTAAATTGGACCTGGGGCAGGGATTTAGCTCCAGGCCTGCCTTGCACCATGCCATGCCTTGCAAGCACCACACCTGCCTTGCAAGAGCAAAGTCTTGAGTTCAATGCCCTGTACTAGAAAAAAAAATTTGGACCCAGTATACAAAGTCAACTCTAAATGGATTAAAGACCTGAATTGTAAAAATACTAAGGAAAACACTGGGGGAGAGCCTCCTGAAATGGGCCTGGCCAAAGACTTACTGGTCATGACCCCAAAATACAGGCTGCAGAAAAGCAAAAGTAAACAGATGGAATTGCATCAACTGAAAAGCTCATGTCTGGCAAAGAAATAATCAACAAAATAAAAAAAAAACAAGTGTGAGAAAATATTTTCAAATCATATATCTGATAGGAAATTAATATCCAAATAATTAAGGAACACAAACAATAGCTAGAAAACAACTCCATTAAAAATGGGCAAATGGCTGGGGATTTAGCTCAGTGGTTCCACTGCCTGCCTCACAAGTGCAAGGAGTTCAATCCCAGGTACGAAAAAAAAAATAGGCAAATGACCCAAAAAGACATCTTCAAAAGAAAATATACAAATGATCAACAAATATATGAAAAGATGCTCAATATCACTATTCACCAGGGAAATGCAAATTAAAACCAGAAGTAGAGGTGATCTCACTTCTGCCAGGAAGCTCTCATGAAAGAGTCGAGAAGCTGGGCGTGGTGGCAGATGCCTGCAAGGCCAGCAATTAGGGAGGCTGAGACAGGAGAATTGCAAGTTCCAGTCTCTTCTGGGCAACTGAGACTCTGGACTCTGTCTCAAAAAAAAAAAAAAAAGCATCTGGTGATGTGGCTCAGTACAATGGCTTTGGATTTAACACACACGCAGTAAGAGAATAAATATTTATGAAGGCAAGAAACTACGTGAAAAGGGAACTTTCCTACAGTATTAATTGCAATGTAAATTAGCTTAGCTACGATGGAAAACAGTATATAGGTAACTCAAAACATTAGAGGTGGAATTACCATAAGACCCAACAGATCTTCTGGAAATATATCCAAAGGCCATGAAATCAGTACACAGAAGAGACATTTGCACTCCTGTGTTTATTGCAACACCATTCACACCAAGCAAGATATGGAGTCAACCTAAATGTCCATCAATGGATGAAGGAATAAAGAAAATATGGTAAATATACACAAGGGAGTATCATTCAACCTCTAAAAAGAAGGAAATCCCATCATTGGCAAGAACATAAATTAACTTGAAAGACATCATGCTAAGTGAAATAATCAACACATGTACACAAAAATGATCTCACTTGCATCTGGAATGTAAAACAGTTGAACTCATTGAAGCAGAGAGTAGAATGGTGACTATCAGGGGCTGGAGGTGGGAGTAGATGTTGTGAAACACTGGTCAAGAAAAAAGACTATAAGTTGCACAGAGGAAATAAGTTCTGGGTTGGTTCTGCTGCATAACCTGGTGACTAGAGTAAATAACAATATATTGTATGCCTGGAGATTGTTAGCAGGGTAAATTTGCAATATTTTCACCACAGAAAAATAGGTATGGGTGGTATTGGATCTGCTAATAGCTTGATTTAGGCATTCCCCAATGTATACAGGTATAAAACCATATGTTTTATACCATAAAAGTATACAAATTTTATGAACTAAAATAGTAAAACTTTAAAAGTTAAAAAATCTAAGGACATGTTTAACAAGGAGGAAAGATCTAAGTGGTGGTGTTCTCCATGTTGATGATCAGTGTACTGTGACAGTGTGGACATGTACAGGGAACCAGTGAGATATCAGACAGACTCACAGCTGAGGGACGAAGGCAGTGCTGAAAATAAACATCCACAGGGAGCCAGCCTCATGGTATTTATAGCTGACTGAAAGGGAAGAGCTAACATCTCAAAGATGGGAAAGGGGAAGGGACAAGAACATTCTTGTACCATAAATACAGGCAGAGCAAGCATCTCCGAGAGACGCTTAGGTTAGGCCGGAGATAAACATCAATGAAATATCAGTCAAATATTCAAATTCATGCTTGCATAAGCAAATGACATTTCAAGAATATCTAGACTGTATTTTGATTCCTTTCTTAGCCTCAAGCATTGCTGTGTACTTCTGCCAAGTTCTTAGGTCAAAAGTTATTCAGAGGACAAATCTTACAGATTGGCATGGTAGAAAAGCATAGGACATGGGACTACAGAAAACGAATCCTGTCATTCCTCTTGGTGACTCTGCCAACAAGTAGCAAAAACAATATATTGCGTTCATCAAACTTATTTCCTTTTCCTTCTAGACAGACAGAGAGATTATGTTTGCAGGATTCTCCATCTGTGGGATGAAGACATATAACTGACTCAGTCTGGTCCTGTCCAGAATTTTCAAGAGATTTTCTGTGCTTTCAGTCTGCTCCGTGTTGGCATGAATAGAGGATCATTTGCAGATTTCTGTGGCTACAGAAGATACTGGAACCATTAGATAGAAGAAACTCATTTTTTAAATCTCCACTTGGAATGCTACCTGCCAAGCATTCAGTCAAATAATGATGTAAGTGACCAACAGATGCTGCATCATATTGAGACTTTAAACTTGGGTGGAGATTTGTCACAGACATTAGCCCACCTTACTTAGAAAAACAAGTTGCTTAGCCTCTTGAGTCCCAGATTCCTCATCTGTATTATATTTCCAGGGCTCTTATAACAAGTGAATATATACCACATCTACATACGCATATGCTCTGTGTTGATTTCCATTCCCTCTCATCCCATGTTCATATTCACACTTGGGCAAGCCTGGCCCATTGCACACTTCTGGATGTTACCACCCCTTTTGATCTGATGAACACACATGTGAAGTGCGATATGAATCCTGGCTCCCTGGGGCTCTGTACCTCAGCCCAGATGCATGAATTAGCTTCAGAAGAAAGGCACATTTCCTTCCAAGTGTCCACGATGAAAGAACTTGATATGATCTTTAACAAAAAGATTAAAGCTGCAATGATTTTAAAGGTAGAATAATTTTTAGTTTTTCTATCCTGGCTTTATAATTCTGATATGAAAAAGTGAGATTTAACTTCCTCTTTAAATTCCTTGCATTTTTCCATTCCTTGCAAAAAAGAAAACAGGCCTTATGTATCTCAGTTGATATAAAGTAGGCAAAAGACAACCTCCTGATCAATATTCAGTGTTGGCACTTGCGTATATTTTATGTTGATTGGGACTTAAACTCCTGCTGCCAAATCACTTTTTCTCTTCAGATGCCTATGGTTGGAATTGAGTGTGTACCAACTGGAACTGATTGCTTGAAACTTGAACAGTTCAGAGTTTAATTTCTTTAATTTGGGTAAATACTATCTACCACCAGGCTGCCTGTGCTTTCAAGTGTTCAAAGTCACATAAGAGCTACTATTTTAGGCAATGCGCAAGGGAGGCATCGCCACTGTGCTCTGAAAGTCTAGAGGCAGTTTCGCTTTGGTGGGCCTTCTCAGAGTATGTAAATCTCAAGGAAGAAGTGGGCAGAAACAAGCTGAAAGGAATGTGCTGTTGGGAAATGATTCCTGCTGCCATTTGCCTTCCATTTGTATGAACATCTGAGCAGAGAAAAGAAAAATGACAACATTACGAGATTCTGACATCTGGAAATTGTGAGGCGTACAGTTTTTAAACTAATTTAATGCATATTCTTACATTACAGTCATGTTTAACAGTTATTCAAGTGTCACTCAAAGAGATGCATTGTACGAGAAGAATTTTGGCAACATGGGCTCTCTAGGCTGGAGCATAAGGATGTAATAAATGAAGCACTTGTGCAACAGACTACCTACTTAGCATTATCCATAGCAAGCCTCCCAAATCCAGCTAGTTCCAATCATTTTTTAACAGATGAAGAAACTGAATCTCTGTGAAGGGAAGTAACTAGAGGAGGATGAAAGAGAAATGAGAAGCAACAGCTAAGACCCTACCTGGTCCAAGACACATCCTACACATTCACCTATTTTTTTTTTTTTTTTTTTAGAATGGTGAATTCTCCATTCATTGCCCCATTTCCCTCTGTAACTGGGCCAGACAGAGAATAAAAGCACCAGGTCATCTCAGGTCACCAGGCTCACTGAGACTTCCTATTTGATCAGGCGAATGGCGGAAGAAGTGGCTTTTATTCCTCAGCAGCCTACACTGGCAAATCAGGGCCATAGGATCATGCTTTTACATTTAAAAATATTTTAGGAGTTCTTTTCTATGAATCTTTTTGTATCTTCTAAGTGTCTGTTTAGCTAACATAAAGGGAGGGAAGAGTGCTGTAGTACAAGTGAAGAGGTCTGATTCTTGTGAGAATCAGTTGCAAAATAACCAGGTGACTGTGAACAAGTTCCAACCTCCCAGGACCTCACTGTTCTCACCTGTAAAATGAGAAGCACTAGGTGGAAATGCACTGAGACCCTACAAGATTTGCAACTTTACAGTTAAAAAGATTTCATCTTATTTCAATTCTACAACATACACTTTCCAGAAGTAAATACAATAATTAAAGTGCTCAGCCAAGGAGAATGGCTTTGGAGGAATCATTCTTCTGACTAGACTTTCCTAAAGCCAACCTAGACAGGCTCTAAAAATAATTAATATGTAGAAAATAATTTTTCTGAGTCTTTAGTACCTGTCAAGAATTGCTTTAAGAGCAGTATTTGGATAAGCTCATATAATCCTCACAATTGTAGGAAATACATGTTATTGTCAACATTATGCATGGGAGGAAACAAAGGCAGTGCAAGGTAAATCACCAGCCCACGATCACACAGCTGGCTTCGTCAGGACGCAAATCCAGAGGATCCAATTTTGGAACCTAAGCTCTTAATCATGCTGCAACATTCTTACAACAAAGAAGGGACGAGGAAGCAGGAGGGAGAGACCTGGAGAACCATGTGGGAGGAAGCAGTGCTGCAATGGTTTGCAGATCTGTGAACCTCCACGGTTCATTTTGACACTTAGTGCAACAATACTTGCATGGAATTAGTGCTTCTAAAAGTGTTAGGCCCCTTCCCTTCCATCTCTCCTACCACGTGAGGACACAATGTTCCTCTCTCCCAGAGGAGGCAGCAACAACGTTCCATCTTGGAAGACTATTTGTTCCTCAGTCTTGAATTCCAAGGCCTCCAAAAATGTGAGCAATGAATCTACTCAGTTTATAAATTACTCAATCTAAAGTATTCTGTTACAGCAGCACAAGCCAATTAATACAGCGCTATGGGTAAGGGCAACATTGTATTTTGACCACTTGTATTCCTTGTATTGTGCCGTGATTTACATGCATTACTTCACTCAATCTACACTTGATAATTCATGCAACAAGCCTTCATTGAAGGCCCATAATCCAGTGGCCACTTATACAAAGATCTTCTAGGAATTAATTATTCACGACAGACCCATATCTAAAAGACATTATTCAAGGGCCAGTGGTTCCACTGCCTGCTTCACAAGCACAAGGTCCCAAGTTCGATCCCCAGTACCAAAAATAAATAAATAAATAAACAAACAAACAAATAAATAAATGACATTATTCAACTTACCCAAGACCAAGGAGTTTGCAACTGATAAAGCCTAATTTTGAAATCAAGTCCATCTGGTCCTAAATTCTGTGATATCTGTTGTTGATAAAAGATTTTTGGATGCAATCCATCCAGATTTGTATATACAGGACCATTTTTAAAAAATTACTTTCATACAAATATCTGCTCTAATCCAGCATTAAAAATGTTGTCCACTTTGGGATGTTTTCCTTTGGTTTTTGGTGCACACACGAGCGAGTGTGTGTGTGTGTGTGTGTGTGTGTGTGTGTGTGTGTGTTAACAGATAAAGCCACACATGAAGGTGACCTTGCTGGAGAAATGGAAAGAAATTATTTCATAGCTCCATCTCTTGGTGGTCTGTCCACTGTTTGTTGTCCTTGTCTTGCTGTCACTGCTAAGAGCAGAGGCAGTAAGCAGTGAGGAGAAAGCAGTGACTGGCAGCGCAAACAGATGGTGATGCATCAGGGCCAAATAAGAAATGCATTGGAGGCCACAGGATAAATGAACGAAGATGAGTGACTGGCAAGGTGTCAGGCTTCCAGAGAAAAAGAGCCACTCTGGGTTCATGGCAGCTTTCAGCTCGCAAGGACTCAGTTTCTCCCATTGACTTGAGGACAGTCTGAGATGCTCTGTGTGTCTGAGTCCCAGTCTGGGCCTAGCTACTGCGTGGTAGAAAAAGTCTCTTTGGCACAAGGACAAGTTCATGGCAGAGGCTGAAAATTAGAATTGAATGTAATCAACGGGACTCTGATTTCACAGTAATTTCTTTCACTTCATAATCTCAGATGACTCTATAGAGGAGATGGAGCCTATTTTTCACTTACAGAGGAAATGGAAAGTCAGAAAATCCAGGTGCTGAATTAGTTGGAATTCGGAGAAACAGAACCAATACGATGTACAAGGATATGGAAGACAATGTTCATGATGAGGGGTACCTCATGTGATTATGGAGACTGAGAAGTACTGGGATATGCCTTTGCAGGCTGGAGACCAAGAGCCAGGATGCAATGTGGTCCAAGTTCCAAGGCCAGGAAATGGAGGTGGAGGGCTGGTGTAGGTCATAGCCTCTGAAAGTCTGAGAACCACAAACACTGATTGCCCAGGGCAGAGAGGATGGAAGTCCTGCTGCAGGAAGAGAGAGAAAATTCACCTTCTGTCCACTTCTTGTTCCACCTGGATCCTCGGGAAGGATGCCCACATGCTCAGCAAAGGCAGGTTTTCTTCATTCTGGCTGCTGCTCTAAGTGCTAATCTCTTCTCAAAACACTTTCATGGGCACATCCAAAAATAAGGGCATCAGTTAGCTAATCAAGTTGACAAATAAAATTAATTACTATAGATGAATTATACAAGTTTACAATATTAGCTTTTAGCTGAACAGAGGGGAATTTATCTGAACAATTTCATTCCTCTGTTGCCTGTCTAGGCTGAAGTCTCCTATGGAAGTATGATAGTCTCTTTTAGTAGTCTGGGATACGGCAACAGGTGTGACTCTCTCTTGTTGGCTGTTGTTATTCAACGGCCCTTGACGACTGTTGTCTGAGATGGATTCATTTGTGTCTCCCAGAAGATTTATCCAAGCCCTAGTTCTCAGTGCTGGCAAATGTGACTTTATTTGGAAATAGGGTCTTTGCAGATGTAAATAAAGAGCTTGAGATGAAATTGTACTAGTTTTTGGGTGGGCCTTCAATTGCATGACTGGATAAAGGAATGGGATAGCTGAGGCACATTGAAGCAAAAGGGAAGGTTATGAGAAGATGGAGACAGAGATTGCCATGCTGTCTTTACAAGTGGAGAACTGCCAAGGCCCTCTAAAGTCACCAGAGTCCAGAAGAAAGGCCCACAAAGGTTCTCCCTCAGCATCTCTGTGGGACTTAGTCCTGCTTCTCACCTACTGTCCACTGGAATGAGACAGGCCAGTCTGAGTCTGATATGCTGAACACTCTTTGTTATAACTGACAAATGAAAATACGGTACCTTAAGAATCTAGCTACTCAAAGCAGAGAAAGACCCAACTGAAAAAGAGAACTATAGGCCAATCTCACTAATGAACATAGATGCAAAAATCCTTAATAAGATACTGGCAAACA
>NW_004624735.1:28476011-28613695 GCF_000247695.1 Heterocephalus glaber
AAGAACCAAGATGCATTATGTAAAGGTACAATTCCCAATGAGAAATGTAATTGTGTTGTATACCTACAATGTACCAATAAAAGAATTAAATAAAAGGAAAAAAAAAAAAAAAAGAATCCAACTACTGCCAAACTACGGCAGGCCAGCGTGGCGCTGCTCTCTTCCAGTAGAAGATAATTCTGAGCAAGCCTGGTCTTAAGCATTGGAGGGATGTCCACGATGAAGCAGCAAGCACCCACACTTTCCTTTTCCTGTGTCCAGTTCCCCTGAGTTTGAAGAACATTTAAGGCCTGAGAGAAGAACGAAAGCTGGAACCTGGGCACAATCCTTACCCACCATTTATCCTACACAGCCTCTGGTTCTGTCTCCCCGGCTTCACTGAAGCAGATTAACAATGTGGGTGCACACGTGCATGTATGTGGTGTGTGTGTGTGTGTGTGTGTGTAGGGGTATGCATGGTAAAAAAAGGCGAGCGATAGAACAAGCATTTCTTTGTTCCTAGTGCAGCAATAGAAAGGCTCTAAAGCTCTGTGGCTTACAGTGGGCGGGCAACTGCACAGGGATCAAAGGACAGGAAGGAAATGGATTCAGCTGGGATGGGGAATAGATCTGCAAGGGCATCTCAGTGCCTTCAACATTGTGAGTTCAGTGACTCCTTGAGCCTGTTACGCACCAAGTGCATTGTTTCTATGTGTGCACCCCTATGAGATTTCCCCCAGACAGCTAGTTGTATGAAACAGTATTTAGCTGCATATTCTTGGCACCTAGGAATACCTAACATAGCAGACAATTACTATTAACACTCTGTTAAGTTAGAAAACTTACATTTTTTTTTAACCAGAAAATGCTCTGTGATATCAACTTCAAACATTAAGTGGTTTGTGTGCTTGTGAATAATAGGAGTGTTCAGGGGACCCTGTGTGTCCAGCCCTTTGTCCTCACCATGGTCATTACTTTTCATTCACTAAATAAGTGGAAAGTTGTAGCTCTGTGTACATCCATTTCTGTTTTCAGTGTTTCTATGTCTTCCTCAGAATACAGTGCAACACACAGTCTGAATCTTAAAAACGTGTAATTTTTTTTTTTAGTTCAGAGGTTAGAGCACAGAGATTCTTAATAATTGCTCATTGTAGTAATTTTCTTTGCTTTTCCAAGGCGCTAAGAATTCTATATGTTAACCCTTAATAAAAGAATTTGTATTTCATTTGAAAGGTCATGAAGGGAGGGTCAATGAAATACAGAAAACTTCTACTTCTGAAATTTCAGGATGACATGAAAAGGCCTTTCTGGTATTTGTCCAAATACACCATGAAGTGACTGATGAGTTGGTCCAGATGTGAGGCTGGCACTACATCTGGATTACCAGTGGAACAAATGAGCTTATGTTGACTACTGTAGTTGTCATTCAATTTATTTACTGGTATGGATAAAAAATGCAAATTTCCATCTTTTACCATCTTTCCAACAGAGGTACCTAGTGTATACCAAACCTCGTGCTGTGAATTTTTATTCACTCTGTCACTGAATTTTCACATCAGTCATGTGTGAAATACATAATGTCACTCTAAATTTACAGATGAAGAAAAATTGAGCCCCAGAAGTTTAAGAAGTTTCCCAAAGTAATATGGCTAGTGAGTTAAAAAAAAACCCCACAATTTACATTTGCTGTTTTTGTTTCCCTCCTCCTCTTATATCTTCATCCTGAGCTCTCAGTAGTAAGTGCTTATTACATGCCCAAGAGTTCACTAAACACATTACATGAATGATTTTACTTTTCTCACTAGAAAGCTAATTTCACTATCTCACTTTTCAGAAGAGGAAACTATGGCTTTTACATAGAATTATGTTATGATCACCTTATTATGACGTATGAACACTCATAAATACTTCTGTTCTGTTTCTAGATCTTCATAATGTGGACTGCCATAGCAGCAGATGGATGGATAGGTAAATTCTAAAGTTTTCTAGAGATAATGAAGAGATTTTATGACTTTGTATATATTTTCTGTGAGTTTAAACAATTATTATTTGTCAGTTCTGTCTGCCTTATTTTTAACTGAACCCTTTCCTGCTGTAGGAAAAGATCTCTTTGTCTGACTTGGGCTTCAGAAATGGCAGAATTTGTCATCTCTTTCCTTCTCCAAATGATAAACTTCACATGTGGTACTGTGTGATGCTCCAGCTGTACAACAACAGTAACCATTACACCCCCCAGGCAAATTTAGACTATGAGTAAATGTAACATGAAGGGCAGAAAATGCCTTTGTTTATCAAGTATATTCCTAAGTCTGAGGTGAAAAAGGGATCATTCATTCTCTATCAATCTGTTGTGTTGCTCCTGAATTAATCAAGAGCATGTGGTCATTTCTTTACACTGGTTATGAGACTGCTGAAAAGCCTACGGTTGTGCCCTAGTACACAACAGATTGGAACAGAACATCAGCAGTTAGTGTTGTTCTTCTTTTAGTGCATGTTTGCAGTACATAATGATTACCTTCATCATGGAGAGTTAGTTCATGTACATATCACATCATCAATCTTTTTTCCTTTCCTTCCCCTCCTCTCCTTCCATCTCTTAGACCACTTCTCTTTTGCAAAAGATCTATCTCCTCATTTTCTATTATCTGTATTTTATTTTGCTCTTTACTTTATGTATATTTTGGTTTCTCACCAAAATAAGTTAGCATCTTAGACCTTTGGAGATTTAACAAGACTCATGGGTGAACAATGGGAACAGCCTAATCCTGTCCAAATCACAGGGGTCCATGAAACCTATGTAACTCTCTCATGCATTCTGGAAAACAGTATCAGAAACTGATAATAGTCCAATTAAACATGTATCCTACCTTCTAATTCCCCAAGGTCTGATAACCCTAAATTTACTCAATTAAACAAACATGCATTGAAGATACAGGCTGCTCTATTCATAACACTTGCTTCTGGGAGTTAAAAGATGAATAAGACATAACACTTTCTCTGAAGAAGAGAACAGAAACGTACATGCATTAATGAAAATGCAAACAGGTAAAGGATGAATTTGAGAGGAAAGTTAGGTAGTACATGACTGTCATTCATCCAGGGAGTGATTAACTTTGAATTTGTAAAGGAAGAAAATTTGCAAGAGATCTTGAAGAATGGGGAAGATTCTTAACATTCAAAGACAGAGGAGGTGTTCTTACAGGTGGAGAAAATAGCTAGAATTAAACCACAGAGAAAAGGCAGCCTGAGGCATAGCAGATTGTGGAATTTGGATGAAGTATCCAGTATGAAACTTGAATGAAGAACAACTAAGCAGATGGATAAATTGAGTCATTTTATCTTGACTTAAGTATATATAGTATTAGACATTTGGATTTTATTCTATGGGCCCTATAGAAGCCAATATGTCCAGAATACACACACACATATGGACACACACATATAGAGTCCACCAAAAAAAAGTATGCACTCTTCAGCACTTTGCCATACTAATAAATGTGTAGAAACTAATGGTCACCTCTTGTAATTATAGAGGCCAAAGGTTAAGTTGTATCAATTTCATGATATCTCAGTAAATGTAGTATTAAAATATTTATACAAGTTTTCTTTTTCTGAAGTAACCATTTTTGGTGGACTCCTAAATATCTATACATAGGAAGTTAATGTGGCTTTTGATGGAGAAAGCATAGCTATTAGTATATTAGTACAATAACATTAGTATGCTAGTGGAGAAGAAGATGCACTTGTTCTGGGAATGCTGCATTTATATAGAGGGACTAGAAGCACTAGATCCTGTAGGTCCAGGGATTTGTACATGGGAATTCAGGTTTTCTGAATGGTTTATGTCTGCATCTAAAATGATGTTCTCTTTCTTCAATATTTTGCTACCGTTTGGGAAGCCAAATGGTAGGAGGGACAGAATAGATGGGTAGGAGATATGGGGAACAATCAGAGACATAGACGTGCAGCTAAGAAATGAACACACAGGTGCACAATGAAGGCAAGGAAAAGGGTGACAAGATACCCAGGGAAGGGGGGATAATGAGATGCTGCCTTCAGGTGTTGCTGACAAAGTGCCACCTGACTGGTTCTGAAGGGGTGAAAGGGAAGGGAAAATCAGCGCTGCTTCAATGTCTGGAGTGTGGAGAAGACAGTAGGTTTCCAAGACTCCCGGCAGCCTTAACATTCGAGACTATGGCCCCTGGAATCTGTGAGCAGTCGCAGGGCTTCTTTGGAGATCAGGCTGCTGGAGCTGGGCGTGGAAGGGCAGGCAGGGCTCACAGCAGGCACTCGGAAGCATGTAGGTTGCCAAGGGAAACTTATGGCAGCACGCAAAGCTAAGGCTTCCAGGGCTGTCAGGGCCCAGCCAAATGAACCACGTGCTTTTGGTGGACTCTGCCTCAGGTATAGAGCACCCTCTAGCTAACTCATTAGGCCATTGTGGGTGTGCTAATTCTTATACCTGCTCTGTGGTGTACAGCATTTTCAGAGCTTCATGAGGTGAAATGTGGAGGGATGATTGGTTTCTTTGATTTAGCCTGCTGAGTATGGGAAGAAATACATGCCGAACACGGCTTCTGTATTTCTGAAAGTGCGTATGTCAAACACAACAAATCTCTGAGCGCCGATGGGCATTTGATTCTATACAGTGGTGAGGCATTTTGTGGACAAGTGGGTGGTTTGAGTTGTTTCCGTAAGGGGCCATAAAAAAGAATTCGCACAACAAAGGGGAAAATTCAGTTTGTTACTTAACCACCTACTGGTTGGTAATAGATGAAATGAATGAAGTCCCTGTCACCAAAAGACTAATTTCAATGAAAAAACATAGAAAACTACACAGATATCTGACCTCAAGCTTCCTAAGGGGGGGAAGGGGTCCCATACTGTAGCACACACCCACAAAGCTTACAGGATGTGCACAGGCAATGCTAAATTTCACTTGAGGATGGTCCCACAAGGGATGACATTTAACCTGCATGAGCAGCTGAAAGAAAGATACCTAGAAAAGATGTCTCAGGCTGAGAAAGAGAAGATCATGAACAAGGGCTCCCTGATCTCTGCTCTCTCTGACCACCACCAGTGCAGGCCTCTCACTGCATGAATCCGGAGCACTCAGGCCAGCTTCAGCTCATGGCAGGAGAAATCTATACCCACAAATGACCCAGTTCCTGGTAATTTCCTATACAACCCCCATGCTCAGTTTCCAGATTTGAGATGTGGCTTCCTCTTTGAAATTTTATAAACCTCAGTACTTTAGGAATGGTATGGCCAGCATGCTTGACCTAAAGCACAATTCAGTTCCATTGGGATGTTTATTCTATTAAGATGGAGCTTTTGAGGCATTTGTTCAAAAGGAGAAGACAGTATAGAAACAATACACAAGTTCTAAGACACTGGTTCTCAAGTAACTTAAAGTTTAGCTATGGTGAGGAGCCAGGGACATATTAATCACCAAAAAATTTAAAAAGAGACATTGTCTTCCCTGCCCACAGGGAGAGGTGCTAATGTGGGCAAATCCCCAAATGAGCTCTGCAGACCATTGTGGTCACAGGAAGAGGGAAGAAAGTATGATGCAAAGGGAAGAAACACTTAAATAAAAGATTAAATATTTATTAAACATATTCTCCTCTAACTATTGAGTTTTACCTTGCTAGAGAAAAGAGGCTGTTGTTCATTATGGAATAATTACTAATAAGTACTAATAAGACAAAATAGGGAGAGTAATATTCTAAAATCAATGAAAAGAAAAAAAACAATTTTGTGTGTTTACAATGCACCCAAAATTTTCAATTTTGTGATAGCCAAGAAAGGTAATTTTTTCCTTCTAGTTTTCAAAGAGATTATTCTTTTTAGATTAAGCAACAATGAAGTCCTGGGCACAGATTTGTGCAGATAAACTAATAAAACTCAAGACCCAAGAACCATGTCCGAAGGCAGAAGATGGTCACAATGAAAGATTTGATGGATCATCAGGCTAGAGATTAACTAAGACAAGAGGAGATTCACAATTTATAGTTTACTCTCATTCTAGATGCTAGTAATAAGTTAAGATGCTGTACTTGCATTTTAAAGCTATCAGTTTTCCCCTGCATTTTTCACAGGTGCTGATTGAATACGGTTGCTTTCCCATAAATTAAATACATATAAGAGTGCACAGTATTGTACTATAATGTTACAGAAAGAGCTAGAAAATAGAGATGTAAACTTCATCATTTAAAGAAAGGTTTTGGACATATTCCCTCATCTCTCCGAATCTCAGCTTTTCCAGCCATAAGCCAGAGAAGTGGGGTGAGCTTATACGCAGCTAAATTTTGTCTCTAGTCTTTAATGGCTCCTTTGCATTTTCACTGGAAAATGATTGGAAAAGTTGCCCTTGGACTTTGTTTAGTAATCAAGTCTTGGTATACTATGTTAGGCAAAAAATATTTACTGGGAATCATAGGACAATTTTCCAAGAATTGATTTAGGTTTGAAATTCCATGACTGTAAATACACTGGCCAAGAACAATTCTTGAAACTCCAGAGGGGCTGTAAGATATCTGGCTTCTACATGTACAGCTAGAATGTATGCATTCTGACATATCAGTGTGTAACAGCCTAACCGAGGCTGATGAGAACCTTACCATGTGATCTATGGGTTTAGGAAGAAACTGTAATATAGCATCGAGAGCCCTGATCCAGAGTCTAAAGATGTAGTTTGAGTTCTAGCTCTACAAATCTAACTGTATGGTGTGTGGTGATTTACTGACCCTCAGCCCGTTTTCTGATATATAAAAGGTAATTAACAATGATGATGATGGTGATGGCAATAATTATAAATGATTCACCAGGTTATGGTACAAATATGAAGAGATACAGGAAATGTCATTAAAGAAACATTGGAAGGCTTGCTGGTAATATCCTCCTCAAGCCCTTACTAAAGAGTAAAAACTCATTAATGGATGACCTGGTACACACACAAACTTGAGAAAAGCTGCTCTCCTCTCTGCCTTAAATCTCACAGAAGATTACAGGTATTAATCAGACATGTTCATACACAGAAGGAAGCAGAAGGTGTGGTGGAAAATTGAATGACAGATGTCAAACTTCCCTTTACCCAGCTTCAGTGACAGACCTTGTATGCTCCTGCCATTCTCAGTGACCTCACTTGGTTATCTGGAGCAGAGCTAACTGAGGAAGGGGAAGACAGGAAAAGTGAATTGGAAGCTTTAGATAAAGGGGCACTGTGTCTGTCGGGACCCTGCCTCCTCCGACATCACAGGGCTTTTTGGGGTTAAGTCTGGACACGGAGTGATTTTACAGGGACGCTGAGCTGGTGAGGCCTCCTCACAGAGTTCACACAGAGCTGACTGTGTTTGTAGCTCCACTCTTACTCAGGAAGGATTTTCAGGAGACAATTCTGTATGTCATGGTTAAATTGCCCTGGCAATACAGCAACATGTGTGGGCCAATATTGAATATGCAGTCCTAATACCACAAAGTCAATTCCAGAAAATCATGTCAGGGAGCTTCCACACATCCTACTGCCTCTGTAGATGGAAGCTCTGGGAAAGCTGTCCCAGACCCAGTGCATGTGCCCTGAGCCATCTTCTACCCCACTCCCGCATTTCCTATCTTCCTCGCTATGTAGCAATCCACATTACAGAATGAATATTCTCCTAGCTTACCATGTGATAAGCCAGTCCTACGGCAAAGAATACTTCAGGTCCAGGGGAAGAAAGAGAACATTTCCTGTAAGTTCTAGACTTGGTACTTCAGGCTCTGTGGGTTGTACACAGAGTGTAGGTCGTACACAGACTAATCATTTGTCATCTGATCCTCTTGCTCCAAGAGGCAGCCACATTCAGAATTCTGTCCATGGAGATTAATTCTGATTATTGTGGAATTTCATACAAAAATGAATTTTGGATTACATATTCTGTTATGTCAGCCTCCTTTTACTCAACCGAAAGTTTTGGCAATTCAATCATTCCATATTGTGTTCAAGTTTGATTCATAATAATCTGTTGTTTGAATACACTGCAGTTTCTTTATATCTTTACCTGATATATCTGAGTTGTTTCTGGGTTTGGGCTATTATATGTCAGGCTTCTATAAGCAGTTCACACAATACTTCTGTAGCCATCTTTTCTCATTCCCTTTGGGTGGACACACGAGTGGAACGGCCATATAACAATCAATGTGCCGCTCACATTCCCCGCAGGAGGTATCTGAGGGCTCCAGTTGCTCCGCCCCTGAACAGCTCTTAGCACTGACACAACGGTGAGCATGACGAGGTACTGGCACCAATCACAATTTCATTGACATGCTCTTGATGAAGAGTTATGTTAAATATCGTGTTTATTAAGAATTTATTTTTATTTTAAAATATCTGTGCAGACCCTTTGTTCTCTTTTCTTCATTTGTTTTTCTTCTTGTTGGTTTGTAGGAACTCTTTATATATCTTTTATACAAGCCAATTATCGGGATAACGTTGTGCAAATATTTTACCAGCTTATGGCTCAGACATTCATTTACTTAGTGGTGTCTTTGGATGAGCAGAATTTTTTATATAGGCCACTATATCAAAAATGTTATTTTGTTCTAAGAGCTTTTTGTGATGTGCCTACCAAATATATATTTAATCCTAAGACATGAAGGTTTTCTTTTGTAGTTTCTTCTAAATTAAAACTTTGTGGTTCTTCCTTTTATATTTATATTTATAATAACTTTATAGCATTCATTTTTTATGTAATGAATGATGTATAGTTGCATATTCTATAGTAATTTGTTACATTTCTAACCATGTTGAATTTACTTGTGTATTCTTTCTATCAAATATGGTATCGGGAGTATTAGGATATCCAAATATGACTGTGGATTTGTTTCTTTCTCCCTTCAGTTCTATCAGATTTTTCTGCAAGTGTTTCAATGCTCTGCCCTTAGGAACATATACATTTCTAACTGTTATTTTTTGGATTAAAGAAATTTACCTTTCTAATGGAATTTCTTTTATCATTTTGAAATTTCTCCATTTACACCTAGGAATTTTTCTTGTTCTCAAGTCAGCTTTGTCTGATATTAATATAGATCTACTCCTCTTTCCCTTTCACTAGTGTTAATTTAATGATAGAAAACTAATTGAAATCAGCCTTCCAATTATTGTGTGCAATAGGCAGAAGCTTCTCATTTTTACACATCATTACGTGTTTAGCAAACAGATCCACTTTTACCTAAGTCTTCCCATCCTCCTGTAGAAGAAGAGACTTGTAGGTTAGTGCTTTTAAGAAGAGACCTTCCTAAAGGCTGCAGAGAGAAAGGCAGGGACCAAGGAATGTAGTTTGCAGACTACATCAAGGTTTTAGTTTTATAGAAAAAAACTTTTATGAAAGGGAGGTCTGAAAGAAACATTATCAAATAATCTTCACCTGGAAAGTAATCTGGTACAAAAGACCACATCAATGCACAAGTAACTGCATACATCACCCCGAACAGATGTCTCCCCAGCCAGAGAGTAAACAGTCTTCTATTACATATTGCTACTCTTCTCTCAGAAGTGATTTAATTATGTTAGTCAATTTTTATTAGTTCTTTCTCTATGCCATGTATTATGTTAAATGCTTTCCACACATTATTGCTGGTTAATCTGTAGAACAACCCTATGAGGTAGGTACCGCTATATCACCTCTGTTATTTCCTACTACTGCACTACTGTTATTTTCTATTTACTTTTTATCAAACCAGGCCTTAGACATAGTGAATAACTTTCATAAGTTATTCAGATAGTGAGAAATGTTTCATTCTAGAACTTGGGCTCTTAACGATTTGAGTGTACTGTTATTAAGTACAGTTGTTACTTGTATAGATCTGCAGTTTGAGAGTGTGTGTGTGTGCGTGTGCATGTGTGTTGTAGGAGGGACTCTATTCAGTTTTTCTTGGTGAGATGCACTCCTTGTTGGTTCAGATTACTTTTGCAACTAATTGAAATTCTAATATTTTATACAGTCTCTGTTTTAGATAAAACTGTAATTGTATATAGGCATACAGCTCTACTTACTTTGAACCTGGAGCAAAATCACTTGTGATGTGGTTTTTTGTAATAAAATGGAGTACTACTCAGCCATAAAGAATGAGAAAATAGAGTCAGTTATAGCTAAATGGATGCATATTGAGGCCATACTCTTAAGTGAAATAAATAAGACACACGTGAAAATACCGAATAGTTTCTCTAGTGTGAGAAACTGAGAGTGTAAATAAGGATTAAAAGGATTAATAATAACAATTGATACTTTGAAATAGGAAAATTTCCAAAGGGATGGGGTGGTGGGAGGAGATGGGGAAAGGAAAGAATGGAAAGGAAAAATTATGAGAAAAGAAAAAAAAAAGGAAACAAAGTCTATGTAAATAGGGTAGGGTGGAGGGGTGAAGGGTGGACAGGTAATGGGGAAAAAATAACCAAGATTCATCATGTACAGGTACAAAAACCCAATGATAAATGTAAATGAATTGTATACCTAAAATGTATCAATAAAAGAATTTAAGCAAAAAAAAAACTGTATCATAAAATCCTTTGACTCAGTGAATCCTCCTAATTTTGTATTTTTTCTCCAATTTTCCCTTCTCTATCATTAAATTAGTAATTTTTGAATCAATGCACTGGACCATTGTTTACTAATATAATTTTGAGTTAGAGTATATAAGATTACAAACAGCTAAAATGAGTAACAAATTATCCACATATATAAAATATACATATATATATAGATATACATGTATATGTGTTAAAAAATGAAAAGATCAAGACTACTGTGATGGCTCCTAACTCCCCCACATATGATGAAAATCTTCATAATGTGACTCCTTGGTTCCACTACGGCCACGATGAGAGATCTATGTTTGATATTGTTTTCACATTCTGTACACACCCTACAGTCAGAATGAGAACCACTGTAACTGGGATAGATCCCCTGTGTGATCTAACCCTATACCATTTATATGAGTTGGGACATGATTAATTGCTAATCGTTCCACTAGCAAGCAGTCACACAGTCTCCATGGCTCACCATGTGAATATTTGTATATTGTTCTCATAACAGATTTCTCACACCAGAAGTTCAGTACCTTCCTTCTCTTCTTTTTCTTTTCCCTTCCTTCCTCTCCCCCTTTCCCTCTCTAGTCCTCCTTCCCATTTGAGCATTTTCTTTCTGTTTCACATTATCTATTATACATTTTGGTCCTTGTTTACACTTTCGGTTTCTCACACCAGTGAAACAATGGAATATTTACACATGTGTGTTCAATTTACTTCACTTAAGAATATGGCCTCACGGTGCCTCCATTCACCTAGCAATCCCTATCAAAATATCAGTAGTTCCCTAGAACAACTTTTCTCCACATAATGACTCAGGAATCTCAATGTGGTTTCATTTTGTGGCTACTTCTCAACCCATGCCCTCCACACACACAGTCTCAGGAAAGGACACAATTTAGAAAGCACACATCCACTCTTAATCCCATGGACATCGCTGCTGAAGACAGCTTACAGGTCAGATCTACTCACAACTGAGCTGAGAGACAAACTGAGGAACCTGAAGGTGGGGAAAGGCACATGGAAAGTATTGAGGATGGTAACTGTCCATTCCACACTATTATTTCAAATACAATTATATGGAGTTTTGGTCAGGTGAAGTGTTTGCCCAGACACTGTAGAAGTCTTGCCTATCAATCACTCCTTCTGGGTCTCAGTCAGTGTCTCCTCTTCTTACAACCACGTTACATGCAACTCTTCTGTACCATCTTGAAGTCCACTTTGTCATTACCATCATTGTGTGATGAATCTGTTTGTGTCTTTAACTGTTTTTAAGGAGATTTCTATTTTTCTTCACATACTTACTTATTCCCCATCTTCAAATTGTAACATTAGCAGTATACACTGAACAATAAGATGTCAATTTAGTGAAGACTGACTATATGCCAGGTACAATGGGGTAGGTATTTTATAAATTGTTTTGTTTAATCTTAATTACATACATGAAACAGTTACTATTATCTCCACTTGACAGCTGAAGAAATTCAGGACTGGAGAAGATGAGATAAAGTTTGGACCACCCTTTGTACTCTTCTTAAAAGTATAACTACCTAGAACTCTCTGTTTTGATCCTCCAGCTCATTCAGTGTCTTTTGCATTCATGACTTTCCTGCTTTCCCTACATTTTAACAAAGCAGGAAACAAACTCTAGACCACTCAAGACTTAGATTCAATCAAGAAGGACTTAATTAAGATTCAGGCAGCTGCCCAAGGGCCATTGCTAAGGGACAGCTTTTATTTGAATTTTCAAAAAGACCTGTCTCAGCGTGGGTGGTGAAGATGATATGTTGTAAAATGAGAAACTTTTATTCTACACCAGGAGGAAGATGTGCTGAAGATCAAACATCCTCCCTCAGGTACAAAAAGAACAAAGAAACAGAGCTCTCTTCTATGCCACAGGGCAGAGACAGTAAACAGAAAATGCAACTTTCAAATCTAAAAAGAAAAGGATATAACCAAATCATGAGGCCATGAAGATTGGCAGTTCTGGTAGAAATCAAGATTGAAATGGAGAACAAAATGCAAAGAAACTTTTAAAGACAGTAAGGAGGGATGCACAAACTAGGACAGAATAATCTACTCCAGTAATTTAGGGAGTTTGTTTCATCATTTGTTCATTCAACAGTCACTTACTGAATAATAGATTGTGTGTAAGATATGTTGGCACATATTCATGGGGGATCAGGTATTGGGCTTATCAGAAATGGGCCACCAAATAAGCTTGCCTTTTCCTATTTGGGTAGAGATCACTGCTGGTAGAAAAATCTTCATCACAAGTATATTTACTGGTAAAAACTAAGCGTTGTTAAATATATTTAGATCCACAGTTCAGAGCCTCAAGTAATTTTATAGCCTCCTCCCTTGATCTCCTGGTTTACCTGGATTGCACCTCATGTTGGACATTGTGATATGTGGAGACCCTAGAAGATTCATCCCAGCCGCTCCAAGTATCTCAGACTCCTGGAGAGAGTTATCTTTTTCATACATCTCCTGGGAAATGTCGTCTTGTTAGGAACCATGCCCCCTTCTGGGGTCACCTACATCAGTGACCAAGTCCAACACAGCCCGTCTTGGTCCAACGCAGGATCTCTCCCAAGGGCCATCTGCTCTTCTGAACTCCCAGGGGCCAGCTGCGCACTTTATGAAGACTGAATTCGACTTCGATATGGGTCCCGCTGCCCTGTCCCTGCCTTCCCTCATGTTCCCTATGTGCTGATTCTAGAAAAGCACTTTAAAAAGCCCCTTCCCACTGATCTCCATGGACATCTCCTACAACCCAGCCTGCTCATCTCTTTCTTTATCCTCCTTCCTCCATGCTGTTTAGGCACTGAAGTGTCTTTGTCTGCCTGTCCCAATGATACTTTTTGTTCTTGTACCCTTTCCCTACTACTGTCTCTTCAAGGTTCATAGCACCTCACTTCTCAGAAGGGCATCTCTTTGCCATTTTACCTATAAAACCAGCTAGAAAATTTAAATTTCACACATCAGGGCCAATAAGAATCTGTATCTCAAAACAGATACTGAGGAAAGATAATAAGTACAACCTGAGGTCTCAGGTGATTAAATCTGTACCAAAAGAGCACAGGTAATATATTTGGGAATTTGAAAAAATATAAATTTCCAGCTAAAAGATGATAAGATGTCATTCATAGAGTAAGCAAGATTTTGGCTAAACTTTTAAAACTCAGCATGATTTGCACATGAAATTGTGCATGAAACCATGAGAAGAAGGTATTATTTCAGGCAGTGGAGAGAAGGCAGGGTAACCAAAAGCACAGAAATAGGAAAACATGGAGCAGGTGAAAGGCACTAGCATGATGACAAGGAGGATAAAATTTTTATAGAGGAATAGTGAGAAACAAAACTGAAAAGATCAGGTGGAATAAAAGCATCCCTCCTCTCCAAAAAAGAGTGGACAGAGGTCCTTTGAACTTGAAAATGTTTTGTTAAAAGGCTTAAACTGCACAAACAAAACTGGGATGGATGGATGGGTGTTGTCCTTCATTAACAAACAGAATAGCGCATGTTCACCAGCCCTAAAGATTTCCACCTGTCAATTTTGTTAGACTCTGCCTCCCCTCACCGGAGGGTCTTAGTCGCTTTCCTTATCACTGGGGCACAATGCTCGGCATCAAGTTAAAGAAGCAGAGTTTTATTTTGGCTGAAGGTGTGGGGAGGTTTCAGTCCTTCCTTGGCTGGGTCCCGGGCAGAGTGGCAGGGCAAGGGGCACTGACTGAGAAGCAGAGAGAGTGAAGGGAGGAATGGAGAAGAGACAAACCCTTCCAGGTGACGCTGCAAGAGACTCACCTCCTCCCAACAGCAAGCCAGCTGTTGGGTCATCAGCGGACTAATCCACTAACAATTATCCCGCTCTCACGGTCCAACCACCTCCCAAAGCCTGGCCTGGGAGCACATGAGGACCTAGGGGGCATTTAGACATGAGCCCTAGCAGGAGGTGTTTGCCTACAGAGACAGATGTACAGGAGGAGAAGCCTGGCCTCTCCCTGGAAAGGTTTGGATTCTATCTCGAAGATCATAGTTCTTATCTAGATGCAGAGATACCTGTTGCTCCCCCTATCCACCCGGGCACTGCACCTAAACTCCTCAGACCAACTGAATCCCTTTCTTTTCTGAATCTGGTACACGAATTTCTCAGTAACAAGACTCAAGCCCCTTGAAGGCAGGAACTCTTTCTCAATGGGAACGCTTTCCCCTAATACTTAACCGTGCTGAAACAGAATACTCCTGCTAAACTGGATGGACAAATGAATGACAGCATAATCTACTCAATGAGTGAAAACTTCTTGCTACAGAATCCTCCCGCGGGAGCCTAGAATCCATTCGTACACTGCAAAGCTTCTGTGTTTGCAAACTACAGAAAGCAAATTCGCCCTTTAGGTGGGAAGGGAGGCTGTGTCCTCTCTGGCTTCTGGGAGGACACGGGGATCTTGGACATGAGTGGGCTGTGGGGCTTCCCTAGGCCCTGAGCTCCATCCATGGAAAAGAGGTCCCCCTTGGCCCACATCCCAGACCCCACTCTTGCTGTTCTGTGCTCTCCATTCTTTTCCTAATTTTGATTTTTAAAATCTCAGATCCAGTAGAATTAAGGGGTACCTATTAGGAAGCAATCTAGCCTGTAATCAAACTCCAACTCTATCACAGACTAACTCTGTGACCTTTATCAAGTAATTTACTGGCTTTGTCCCTCAATTTCCTCATCTGTAATAAATATACCTACTTCATAAAACCATTGGGAATATTGAATAATGTGATGAAAATAAAGGGCTCTGCTTATTGCCTAGACTATGGTAGTCAACCATTTTATTTATTATTATCTTGGTCTTATTTATGGGATAATTTAGCTCACTCTTGGGGAATATCAGTCATGTTTCCCACCTCTAAAAAAAACAGTGTGCACAACTTTGAGCTGCCAAGATCCAAACGGTGCTTTGTGCCCCAGAAAGACCATTGCTTCTGTTGGGTTTTCTACTCAGCTTCTTGCTCTTGCTTCTCTCCTAAAGTAAACCCACCAAACTGCATTCCCTGTCTCCGACCTTGTCCCCATTTCCCATCCTCCTCCACCACAACACTGAGCTGTCTGGGATCATGTGGATCTCTCCAAAGGGTTCCTGCACATCCTCAAGGAAAAGCCCAGTTTCCTGCAGGAAACTCAGCCTGTCATGATCTAACCCGAGCTATGTGTCCAGCATCATTCAACTCCCATCCGTGTTCTCCATATGTATATATTTCTGAGGTATGGCTCAGTGGTAGAGCACTTGCCTAGGCCCTGGTATCCCCCAGGAGATAAAAACAAAAAGGAAACAAACGTGCTCCAGACAAGAATGCTTATATTTCCCTGCACAGAAGATATTATTCCCCAGTTTTGTACTTTTGTTCCTGCTGTTCTTTCTATCAGGGAAGTCCTTCCTCCAGTCTTTACCTGGCTAGCTTCTCTACTTTTCAAGACCAAAGTCAGATGCCAAGTTTTGGTTGAGCCTCTCATGAACATTCTGGTTTGGACTGTGCTAATTTAACTCCCTCCTCACATAGATTACTGCCTCACACAAGTTGCTCAAATTATTTCATAACAAATATACCAGACTGGGAGCTCCTGGGCAGAGAGCATGTCTTATTTCATAGGTAGTTCCAGTGTCCACACAATGATTTGCATGTCAGTAATTGTTTAATAATAATTTTTAAGACTCTGGGCCATGCATCAGGCAACCTAAGCTCTGATCTCACTTTTTCACTTAATTAGTCCCATCATTATAGATACATTACTGAAATCCTTTGAGGTTGTTTCCTTGTGTATAAAGTGGGAATAACTGAACTAGTCCCCATTATCTTAGCAGTTAATGTAGAAAATAGTAAAACAATTCGAGTAATTCATGTTCTTTTAAAACAACTACAAGATGCTACACAAATACAAAATATTGTCAGAGCAAATATTTAATTTGGTTGGAACTTTTTGAGATCACTGAAAAAATATGTCATAATTGTTACTAAGCTCTTATTCCTTTCAGTTGGAATTAGGAAAAACAATAACAATAAGAATCAATCACAGAAATTGAAGCTTCTCATAGAACATTATGAAACTCAAGCAAATGAGCTATCACTATGATATTTCCTAGGAATTATGCATCTTCTTTTTTTTTTTTTATAAAGAAAGCTTCTAAAATTCGTGCTCTTTTGGAACCAGTTAAGGGTGACTAAATGGAGCACAGTTGTACAAGAGCCAGGCCTTTGAATTCCTTGTCTGGTGCTCTTTATAATAAACTAAACTAAATCTAGGGTAGATGTTCACTGACTTATGCTAAACAAAATACAATTTAAGATAACTTTTATGTTCGGAGCCTTAAAAATTCTGCAACTTTTTGTAAAGTCATGCTATAAATCCAGTCATCCAGAAAGGATCCACAGATACAAACATAAAGACACATAAAAGAACATCTGCTCAGAGGGCATGGTGTTGAAGAGATATTCTTTTCTAAACAAAGAGTGATCACACCTAGAGAGCTATTGAGGGCAACCTGGAGACAGTATGTTTTTCAAGTGACACTTGCTTGTTGTCATGGCCCTCAGTTCTTACAACCACCCAGTCTACTCACCACCATCAGGAATGGTTCAAGATTTTTCACCCTAGTCAAGGAGATCTGTTGTAAGCGCAGTATCTGGTGCCGCTGAAGGTGCAAACTTCCAGAAAAGGAGTAAAAGTTCAGCCCAAGCAAGTTGTTGGAATCTGAAGTTGGACAGTGGTTCCTGCTTAAACCTCTCCACCTTCCAGGAGCTCTTTGTACCTAAACCCAGGTAGGAGCCAACAGCCTCATCTAGCCGTCTAACCACGGAGCAGGGATTGTGGCGACAGAGTGCAATAGTCTATTGTATCCAGTGCTGTTACTGTTCCATGTATCAGAATTGAGCAGAGAATAAGACAAACAAACTCTAGCTCAGGTGTTGTTTGGGATGGATGGTTAGTTTGTTTCTTTATCAGCACTGAAACAGGACTGAAGATTTTGGTTCTAGTTTTGCCATTAACCATTGGCAACCTATATGCCTCTCATGTTAATTGGCAAATAGTAATGACTGTGATCTGCATTTAGATAGATACCTGTGGGGATCAAACAAGAGTCGTGATGTTTCTGTTTTCTGCCACACATGAAAAGCTCCAAAACTGCACATTAGCCATTGCCATATATGCTTTCCACCGCTCAGTTTCAGTTGTCTCCAAACGTGCTTTCTATTGCTGTCCTACACAGGGCTCTTTCTCAGCCAAGCTCATTCATATTCTCTTGCATCAAATCACACACATTTTACCTATTATTGTTTGTTGCTGCTTTTTCCTTCTGAAAATGTCTTTCCTATTCTCTACTGTTCTGTTTTAGAGGTTGCAAACTTAGTCTCCATAGGAGCTAGAGAGGTAACATAAAATCAGAAGAGTGCTTGGTGTAAAAGAATAGAGGATGGAAGTGAATGGAAGTCCACATTTTCTATAGCTGCCACTCACCCCCTGCTAATTATTGCCAAGCACCAATGCCAGGCCAGCAGGGCTGATATATTGTTACAATTGATAGTGTCTCACAGATTTCTGAGACTGGTTCTTTTTCCTTTGTTCTTTTTTCTGTTCCTCAGATGGGACAATTGACCTAACACCAACTCTCCCCATACTCTTCCAGAAAGGAAAAAGAGAAACACATTCTAAATTATTCTCTGAGGATAGTAGTACCCCGATGCCAAAATCAGACAAAGATGTAACAAATAAAAAGAACCAAAGCTCAATATTTCTCATAAATGTAGATGCAAAAAAATCTTTAACACACTGATAGTAAACCAGCAACATATAAGCGATTATGTGCTCTGAGAAAGGAGACTTGAGCTTAAGACTGAAAGTTGGTTTGAAGTATGGAAATCAATCAATGTAATGCACCATATTAATAAAATGAAGGGCAAAACAAAAATGAGCATCTTAATAGACACAAAAACATTAGACAGGAGCAACAATTCAGAACAATTCATTTGCTACAAATAAAAAATGCTCAAAAACTAGGACTAGCTCTTTCTCACCTTGATAAGGGCTATTAAATTTCAGACTTGCTAGTGAAAGACCACTGCCCCTAAGATAAAGAACAAGATAAGATTGCCCTCTCTTACTCTGTGGAACATTTACTGGAGGTTCAAGCCAAGGCCATTAGGGTAGAAAATGAAATAAAAAATAACTAGATCAAAAAAGAAGAATTAGAGCAATTTTTATTTGCAAATAACACAATTTATATAAAAAAGTCCTAAATAATCTACAAAAACTGTTACACCTAAAACATGAGTTAAGCAAGATTTCAGGTTACAAGACTATCATAAGAAAATCAATTATAGTTTTATGTATTAGAAATGAATAATACAAAAACAAAATTAAGAAAACAATTTGATTTACAATAGCATCAGAAAAAACAAAATACTTTGGAATACATTTCACAAAAGAAATGCAAGGCTTGTGCACTAAAAAACCACAAAATACTATTGAAAGAATATGGAGACAGATATAAATAAATGGAAAGGTATCCCATGTTTACCAGTTGAAAGAACTAACTATTGCTATGATGTACAGCCCAAACTGGCTTAGGGATTAAATGCAGTCCCTATGAAAATCCCAGATGCATATAAAACTATGCCACATTTACTCTTAATCTCCTCAATAGCCACCATTTAGGCAGTTTGACTTCCTAAAATGATAAACATTTGAATGAAGGAATATACTTATAGGAAGATGGCAACCGGGAGTGGAGAAGTGGGCTCAAGATAGTAAGAGAAACAGTACTTTAATTTTGTGTTATTCATGCAACAACTGCATTAAACATGCATAAAACAAACTCTCACTAAATATTCATTAAATGCATGAAAATGTTGAATGAATTAAACACTTATTTCAAGAATTTATGAAAATTCCAAACACTGAGTCTTCTGTTAGGAAAAAATAATCTTTTGCATTACAGAATCTAGGTTTTGAAAGCAATTTCAGAAGTTATCAGATTTAATTTCCCAATTATGTCTGAATACCATTTTCTCTATCCCTAGTCAATGAGAACCTGGACACCTGAATGTGTCTCTTGATGCTCAATTTAGGGATTCTTGCATGGTTTATCTTTGAAGACTCGGCTATTCATTCTGCATTTCATTAGTCAAAGTTTATTGAGGACCTCCTTCAGGCGGGTATGTACTAGGGGTACAGTAACAAATGTAGCAGGCAAAGGTCCTTTGCTTATACAATTTATACTCTAGTGAGGTGGGGGGGTATATAAGTAAATAATTTAAAAGCTGTGTTTCAGCAAATGATAAAAAGCTACAGAAAAAAATACAGCAAATTAAATACAAAGTACTTGGAGCAATGGCTGCTATTTTGGTAGAGTGGTCAGGGCAGGCTTCTCTAAAAAATAACATGTGGGCAACTGAGGTGAAGAAGATGACCATAGCGTCTCTAAGCAGAGGGTGTACTGGCACAGGAAACAGCAAATGAAGTATCCCTGCACCTTGCATCCTGGAAGAGGAAACAGAACATAGGTTTGAAGGGCTTGAAAGTCTTTGCCAGTTATGTACCTTTGGGAAACATAAATATCTAGAATTCGATCTGAAAAATGTATCTGGTGTTGTGGAAAGACCCGTAGTATGGAAGTAAAAGGACGTAAACTAGACCTAGTTCTGCCACTAATGCACCAGGTGACCTTTAGCAAACCATTTCTCCTCGTCAAGATTCAGTTTCCTTGAGCATAAAGTGCTAGAATTCTAGGTTCCCTCCTGGCTCTAAAATGTTCTCACTCAAGAGAAATGGCCATTACTCAAGCACAAGTGAAATATGAGTAAGTAGTGTAGCTAGATAAGAAAACAGTGGGGAGAACTGCTGACCAGTTTCCTGATCTGTAATAAAATCTTCTTTTCCATTCCATTCTATGTAACACAAGATCATAGTTTTTCGCTTTCCCTCTATTTCTTCCTCAGCTAAAAGGTTTCTCCCTCCAGCTTGCACTCAACAGATTCTTCTGTCTTTGTAAAATTTTGTCCTTTTGGGCAAGGATTCAAGACAGGACTTCCAAACTCAAGAATTGAGTACAATAACAGTGTAACTAAGTTCCAATAGAATGAACATATTTTGGGAGGGTCTATGGATGAGTTTTCAAATTAGGTTGCATATTAGAATTATATGGGCAGGTTTTTAAAATTCTAGTACCTAGGCTAAACCCCAAAATAATTAAATGAAAAATCCCTCAGTGTCCATTTAATGTTCTTCATGCAATTGCAATGGGCAGCTATAGCCAAGAACCTTAGGGAGAAGGTCTTGGCTTTCTCAATGGACATTTCTGAGCTTGATATCAGATTTTAACACTTGTCAGACATATTACCTTCTGCAAAGGTCCTAACTCAATTGCTGTTTTTCTTCTTTTCAGAATTGGAAAAAATAGTTATCACTCCATTAAATGCAAATCCCTTAGGTGATCTACAATTGATATATTTTCACTGTAAGTTTTTAACCTATTAAATTCCTAGTTTTGCAGAATTATGTGGTAACTTTGTGAAGATGAATTTGTACCATAATGTTAGGAGCTCACAGTCTTTATATAAAGTCCTCAAATAGTAAGAGAGAGAGAATAGAAAGGCCATGTACAGAGGTCCACTGCCCTTTGATCAATCCAAACTTTTGTCTTGATGGTCTGGACATGGCCATAAGTTTTCACAAGTGGATGTCTAGGCTACCTGGTGCTGTATAATAAGTGACTCCAGAGCACAGAACCTTGGGGCAGCAGCATTGTCATCTCAGTTCTTTAAGCCAAATTGCTAGGCACAGATGAGTTGCATCTTCTGACTTCAGATTTCTGACAAAGCTGCAATCACCTCAAGGGTCAACTGGGAAGGATTTGCTGCTTAACTCACAGACATGGGTGTTGGCAACATTCAGCTTCTCGTGAGCTACTGGATTGAGTCCTTTCTTAGTCCCTTGCAAGGTTTTAGTTAGAGGCTTCCCTTGAATTCTGCTATGTGACCCTCTCCATGGAGCATCTTACAACAGACAAGGCAGACAAAAATGAATACCAAGCAAAGAGAGCACTAAGAGGGAGACTCTCATCACAACCTCATCCCAAGCAGTCAGAGCGGTGATATCCCGCACTCCGTCATATTTTATTCATTAGAAGTGAATTGGGAAATCAAACAGACAGGGTTACCCAGCAACCAGGAAGTACTGAGCATCATATTGGACTTCCTGTCACAGAGATGTGAGCAGATTCAGTCTCTCTAGTTGTTGGTTTTCAGAGGAAAGTTCGGCAATAATTTGAAGTGTTGATATCGCTAACCCATCTTGCCCTCCTACTACACTTGGAGATTTCATTTATTTATTCCTTTGCATTGGGCAGAGCCCATTTCTGAGGGCTAATAGGTGGTTTTGAAATAAATAAAACAGTTACTACCTTCTCAAAGCTCACTGACAAACGAAAGCATGCATACAAAAAATTCACTCAAAAGCAAGATTACACAATTTATTCTGCAGAAACCATGGCTTGTGATTTTATGGATAAAGAGAAAAAATCGTGATTTGGGGGACTTTAATAAAATTTGAGCGATGCCAAAACAAGATATAGGACATTGACAAATGTGTATTTGAAAAGGACATCCAGAAGAGACAGCTGAGACAAAGACATGGTGGTAGGAAAATTGAAGGAACATTCTAAGGCTTGCAAGGATGAAATATAGAATTGGAGGGACTGAATAGAAAAATAAAGCTGGGTCTACTTAGCAATGGGCAAAGTATAATTCTATTGAGAGACTACTGAATATCTGGAAACCAGAGACGGATGTAGAAGACCATAGACGATCATGGAAGACAACCTATGTTTGAACCAGCAGTATCGGCAGCACTGTAAAAGAGACAAACATGGGGGTGGCTGATGGAACTGAGTGCTGAAAACAGACATGAGCTTGTGAAACTCAGATACACAGGAAGGTAGATTTAGGGAGAACTTTGAGAAAAGGTTAAGCCAGAAGAATAATAGGTGACTCTTGAGTTTCCGTGCCTGGGTGACTGGATTTATAACAATAGTTCAGGGGAGCATTTGAGACATAAAGGTTTGTTAGTTGATTCATTCATCCCTTTAACACCATCCTCTTATTGGGAACAAGTTTCATGTGGGCCTGGGTAAGTAAGAGATGTGTTATTGTGAGTGTGTATCCTATTATGTGTTGGGAGAGATGACAAAACACAGGACATGGACTAGTGAGACAGAGCCAAATATCAAATTTATGTCTGTTTTATTATTCCAACATTTCTGGAGCATCCAGTCACTGAGATTTTTGGTAGCCAGGCTAAGTAGGTTATATTTTACCCCACAGCCAACAAATAGCTGAAGCAACTTTATTTTTTCTCAGCTTTGTGTTTCATTTCATAAGGGCTTTATTTTGGATTGGATACAACTTAGTAGTTTCAAAGACAGAACTGATCCATGGATGGATTTAAATAGCATATCCAATAAATAAGACTACACAAAGATTGTAGGAGAAAGGAATGCCTATTTTCATCCAAAGGCATTTGAAGAAGCCAGGATGGAATTTAAATTTGGCTCTTGGTGAAGAGCCTATGTCTTTACTGTACTGCAAAGTCACTGTGCAGAGAGGAAAAGAATGTTTAGCTGGTGATTCAAAAATTAGCACCAAAAATTAGCACCAAAACGTATCTGCACAGTGAAGGCAGAGGGGGGTTGAAAGCAGAAGATCTTAGTAATTTTATCCTACAAATAGTTGATCAGGTACTCAGAGCAGGGTTTTCTTGATGTGCAGTGGAGGCAACTAACTGAGCTGGTCAGGCACTGGAGGCCTCATGATGGCCCAGGGAGAGGCATCTGTCTTTTCCTCACTTCCTAGCAGTGGGAGGCCATGTTCTTTTGCGTGTATTCCAGAATCTTTCCATCCAACACCCTCCTGTCTGCTTCAGGGAACTATGCTCAAGTTCAGTCTTCTTTACCCTTCTGTCTTAAGTTGCTCCCTAGAAGTTCAATCTCAGACAAGGATTTGAAGGTGGTTCATTTGGGAAGGGATCCTAGAAGGAATTGGTAGGCGAGTGCAGATGTAAGACAGAGAAAGGAAAGAAGCAAATAAAGGGTGTGTTCACGGGCAGGCTCCTGCTATGGGGAGTTGGGCTCAGTCACACCAGGAATATCTGGGAGCCAACGGCGAATAAACCTGAGTTTTTGTACCAGAGTCACCGAAGAGAAAGAATTTATGCTTCGCTTTCCGTTCATCATTGGATCAAGGTTCTTATCGGGGATGTCAGCTTCCCAGAACTTCCTTCCAGAAAATGGGCTCCTGGCAGAGTCCTCAGAAGCGCGATGCAGACACCTGCACAGGAGAGCAGCGTGCAGCCGGGGGTGAGGGCGGGTGATGAGCGAATCTGGCCAACCCGCGTCTTCACTGCACCTTCACAAAGCACCACCTCAAACGACACTGCCAAGTTTACTCACCTGTCATTATGTATTTATTGAGCAGGTAGCAGATTACAGCCACGGGAGATGCAGGAGGAAGCAATGCAGACATGTATTGTGGAAAGACATACAATTAAAACAGCAGTAACATAAAATTTTTTATTATAAACCTTTTCAAACAGACAAGAAAGTAGAGAGAATTGTATAACGAAGAGACAATTATCCATTATTCAGTTAGACAGCAGTTGCTGGCATTTTGTTATGTTTCTTTTGTCTTGTTTGATGGATTTTGCTGTTATTTTAAAGTAACATGAACTTCTCTGTACTTCAGTGTATATCTCTAAAAAGAAGAGAAAAGAAAGAAAAAAAGAACAACGGGAGAGAAGGAAAGAAGGCAAGTAAGAAGAAAGGAAGGAAACAAAGATCTTCCTAGTTAATATAATAACATTATTACATCTAACAAAATCAATGACTCCTGGCATTGAATACTTAGTCTTTAACATCAACTGCTATTTAATTCATTAGACTCGGAGAATATCGAGATTCTTCCTCTGCCCTGCCCAGTGTTCTAATTTCATTTACATCTCTGGTGATGGGGAGCTCATCTGTCTGAGATGAAGTTCATAAGATCTGCTTTTAAGATCTATCACTAATCTGATTGATCAATTATGTCAGAGCTCAAACTAGCTTAAGCAAAAACTGAAATTCATTGGCTCATGTAACTGCAACCCCAGTCTTACTAAGTGTAATTATCTGTGAACGAAATGATTTTTCACAGCAACCTATTTCGTAGATTTCCATTCACTGTTTTCATTTCACTCAGGGAGATGATAGAAGCACGCAGGAGTCTAATGATTTATCCAACAGCTACCACTCTTGGTGGAGCTGTGATTGAAACTAGGGCAGTCTAGTTCCAGTATTGAGTTTGGGTTGTACCGAGACATTTCAATTATCTTTAAAGATCTCAATCTTCCTCTCAAAACATTGTCTCTCATTGTTAATTAGCTCCACTTGTGGGCAGAAATTCCTTCCATGACCTGAGTCATGGCTTTCATTTATTCCCCCATTACTCTAAGCCACTCCTGTAGAAAGTATTCCTCTCATTTTCAACAGGTCTTAGCACACAGGTTTCTAATTGCATTTTATGGGCTTTGACTAGCCCAGCGAGATCTATGACCCAGCCCTCCACCAACTGTGCAGGCTGAGCAGTTGTGAAGACAGAAAGCATGCTGTCTGGGCAGGTGCAGCTCCAGGATGGTGGTCAGACCCTGGCACTGGAAGGAGAAGGAAGGAAGTGCGAACTCCTCCCAGGAGACTGGGGGTCCTTGTCAGGATAATGGGCACTGAGAGCTAAGTGACAACTTAGCCGATAACTAGGTGATAACTTAGCTGATAACTAGCTGATAACTAGGTGATAACTTGCTCACAGCAAGAGCTCACCTCACAAAGCTTGGTTTTCATTTGTGGCATGAAAGCAGTTGGACACTATGATTTGTTGAGATGCTCTAGCTTACATTGTCTAAATTATATCTGATTCAGGGAATAAAGGCTGAGAAACGAGAAGACAATTGATGAAAATGACAGAGATATTGACAGAATATGGCCTAAAATCTGAGTTCCACCAATCCCAGACCAGAGCCTATTTTCAAATTCTGCAGCCACTGTAACACGGAGGGCCCTCATGAAACCCCACAAAACATCTAATTCTTGGCATTGTTCCTGTGCTGGGAAGATCTGTGGTTTTGCAAAGGAGAAAAGAATTAGGCTACAGTCATTGACCACATCTGAAGGATAAACATTTGGCCAACATTTCTTAATAAAACCCCCCAAACATACAAAAGGAATTTTTCGGTGATCCTTCAAGATTAACCTGAGTTTCCGCAGGAATGCAGACCTGATATTGCCGGGTCTTGTGTGTCTGATGTCATCAGAGCTGCTAGTGGCTGCAGACTGCTCCACCTGGCACAGCATCAAAGCCATTGACAAGCGAAGGAGAGAAAGTCCACCAAGCTTGGCCCTCTGCATCTGTATGCACTCTGCTGATCTGCATCTCTCCGTGGCTTTGAAGTAAACCGATCGAGATAATCAACTCAGAGACCATCTCTCTGGTGGACCTGGGAGATCTGAATCAAGCTCTACTCTTAAAAAAACACAAGAAATTGAATATTTAGTTTCCTTCCAAATTTGGCAGGGAGGAAGATTTTTGCAAAAGATAGGATAGGAATTTTGAGGGAGAATTAGTGAACTCCATTGCTAGTGTGTTCTCTCTGTTTAAGAAGCACTGACCTAAGGAAAAGGCCCAGTGACAGCATGTCTTCTCTTGCCTGTGTGCTGTCTGCCTTGGTAGGCCCAGTCCTTTTAGATGTCAGTGCTGTCAAGTGTTTCATTACTGTTTGGTAATTCTGTCACCTCTGACATCAAACTTCATTGAAATAATTAGATACAAGCTACCATTCTGTCATTGCCCACCCATTTAATATTAGCTATGCCTACAACACATAGGCCTAGAGTTCTTTCTACAGAAAGGTGCTATGGATGAAGAAGTTCAAATATCAGAAAGAGGCAGAAGACAGTAAAAGGGAGACTTGAATTTATAAAGCATGTGCCAAAAACTGCTATCAGGTCACAGATTTTCTCTGTCCAACTATTCTACAGCAACATGCAAGGTGGCTCTGTTATGTAGATAAGGAAGTTGAGACTCAAAAGAGTTGACCACATTTTCCAAGATCAGACAAGAAGTAGGTAGCAGCCCTGGAATTCAAAGTCAGGTCTGTATGACTATCAAGCATATTTTCTCTGTCTTCTTTTTTTTTCTGGTGGTGGTGGTAGTAGTATTATGGATTAAACCAAGGACATCCCCAGCCCCTGTTCTAAATTTTTTATTTTGAGTTGTGGTCTCACTAAGTCACTAAGTTGCCCTAGAGGGGCTCACACATATGTTCCCCTCCTCAGTATCCTAGAGTGATGTTGGGATTATGGGTATGTGCCACCACTCGCAGGTTTTATCTGTACTTTACTCCTTTTGCATCTCTTTACAATGTCTTGTACAGTGCTGGGTGACAGGAAAATGATTATGAAAATCATTTTCCTAACACATGAAACTCATGAAACATATGAAAACCATCAGCCCATCATGATAGTCTGTATAAGAAGATTTAATGATCAAATAAATTGGATATGTTTTCTGCATGTGATAATTGCCTAATAAGTGTTATAATATTAATGGTTCCAAAATGCATGAAACAGTACAATTTAATTCTGTTTGTCCATATTTCCTAAGTTTACTTGGTCAGAAAATGTTTCTTCAGATCCCATCCATTGACTCAAACCTAGAACTCCACAGAACATTGTGTGGAGAAAATGACATAATGTTATGTTATCTTATTTCATGAATAATAATACTGGGTCAGAAATGTAATTGTCATGTCTGAGTCACAGTAGTGGCTAAGGACAAGTTATTTGTATTAGGACACAAGGCTAATGCCTGATGGAGGCATCAGCCTCCAATTCTATATTTCATCCTTGTAAGCCTTAGAATGTTCCTTCAATTTTCCTGCCACCATGCCTTTGTCTCAGTTGTCTCTTCTGGATGTCCTTCTCAAATATACATTTGTCATGAGCCTGGGATGCTCATGGTTATGTCAAAGAAGCCTTTGTGTAAAAGGGCCCTGTCTACTCTGTTCATTCATCCTCCTCTTCCTCATGATTCACATTACCAAAGCATCATCACCTACCAAAGGAAAGAAAGGCCTCTTCCAGTCTCTCTCTCTCTCTCTCTCTCTCTCTCTCCTTAAAATTCTTGGAGAACATAAATAAACACAGAGGGGAAAACGTCATTTCTCTATTTTATACTAAAGATCTCTGTAATCCAATGTGCCACTCTTCCTGTTGGACCCAGGGAAGGTTCAGTGTGAACTGATTGCTCTGTTTTCTTTTCTCTTCACTTTTCTTTTCCTTTCTTTTCTTCTATCTTTCTTTCTTTCCTTTTCCTCTTTCTCTCTTCTTTATATTCCTCCTCCTCCTCCTGCTGCTGCTCCTCCTCCTCCTCCTCCTGCTCCTTATTCTTTTTTGAGAAAGAATGCCACTAACTCACCACATCACCCAGGCAGGTCTTGAACTTTTGATCCTCTTGTCTTGATCTCCCAGAGTGCTGGGATTAGAAGCCTGCACATGGATTTTTTTTTTAATTCAGCATTCAAAGTAGATTGTATAAATCTTACTGCATTTGCATGCAAACAAAATATATTTGCCATCCTTATTTTGGAGTACAATATTTACAGTTATGTGTCACCTATCTCTTTTCTCTTATTTTAATCATAAAGTGAATGATAGAAATAATGCTGTCTGATCTTGAATCCCCAAAATACTCAGTACATGGGAGAAGGAGTCAGTGTAAAATTATAAACTCAAATCATAACATTTCAGCACTCCAACAGATTCTAAAATTATAGAATAAAAAAATCACTAAACTTTAAATTTGAAAAGCAAACAAACAAAAAGGACAAAGCGTGAGTCACAGAGCTGAATGCACAGGAACAGGTGTGGTAACCAGGAGCTAGAGCACAGGGCCCTCTGAGTAGGCAAAGCCGTGAGGAATCTGAGGATTCAACTGCTTCAAAACAGCCTTTCTTATCAGCAGGTGGGTGACCCAAGTGAAATGCTGACTTTCATCTTTCCAACTTCAGTGAGATGAACAGGAACTTCTGGGATTTAGCATAGTATTGGTGAAGTTTTCTTTAACATGTGGCCACAAGACAAGTAAATCTCTTGGACAGTTTTCCTTCCCCTCAAGGTATGCTCTTCCCTTCCTTCTAATCTTTCAAAACCCTGCTGAAGACTGCCAAAGGATGTGCACAGCCTCTTATGTAACACCCCAGATCTGAGGTATAAGGCTGAAGCAATTGGTTTAGTCTGGAAGTGAAGAAATGGATCTTTCCGACTGATTCTTTTCCTCGCCAACTAGTTGACTCTTCCCCTTCACATTGAGAATTTAAATTGCATACATTGCCCAGAAGTAGAAACAAATACACTGAGATGGAGAATATTCGAGAAAACAAAATTGGAAAACCAATCCAGTAAGTTGAAAATCTGAATCATAAAATTTTCCAGAAAAACCCAAGAAATTAGAGAAAAACATCATTAAGAAAATACGGAGTCCACCAAGAAATCTGTACACACTTCAGAAAAAAATTATATGATGCTTTTTCAACAGATGTCGTGTTACCTTCATATGGGGGACCATAGAGGATGTTATGCATTGTAGAAAACCCACTGTACTGCTGGCCCTTAGAGAAGACATTGAAAATGCATGTGCAGCAATCTCCATGACTGAGGTTACCCATACTAAGAATGTTTGGGAGCTAATGTCCACCACCTTGAGCAACTCCTGTAATTGTACAGGCCAAAGGTAACTTGTATTAATCTCATGATGTCTCAATAAATTTAGTGTTAAAATATTTATACAAGTTTTCTTTTCCTGGAGTGTGAATACATTTTTTTCAGACTCTATACAAGCAATTTTTCCAAAACAGAAGGACACAGGTCTTCGATTTAAAAATCTTAGCTAGTGCTCAGCACACAGGCATTTAAAATCCCTCCTTAAAACACATGTAATGACAATTTTATAGTACCTAAAAGAAAGAGGTGAAAAGCTGTTTTGGTAAACACAACAGTAGATTCTCAATGACCACTTTTCTTGACTTCATATTTGCAGTTGACACAATTGCTTACTTTCTCTTCTTGAAACACATTTATCACATGAAGACTGTAATCTCACTTTGTTGGTCCTATCTTTGTCTCTTTCTTCTCCTTTTACCTTCCTCGATCTTCCTCATATTGTGGAACTTCTCAATGCTGGTGGGCTCCTATCATCATTCCCTAGTGATTTCATCTGAGCTCGTGCTGCTAAATACACAAATGACCCTTGAATTGTCCTTCCAGTCTTGACCACTTCCAGAAAGTCTAGACTCATGATGGCTGTCTTTTAGCACTTCCCTTCAGATAAGATTGGACTGATGACAATTATCCTGTTCAAAACAGAAGCCTGGATTTCACATGCCCAAACCTGATTCTTTTCCAGTGTTCCTGGTCTTGGCCCATGGAGCATCACCTTTCATGTTGTTGCTTGACTCCAAAATAAGTCAGCTTTGATGCTTCTCACTCATACTCCACAACTAATCCATTAGCATATTCTCTTTGTTCAGCTTTCAAAATGTATCTTTAATTGGAGTAAGTCTCATCACCTCCACTGGAACCGCTCTGAAACTCACTTCACATCCACGATAATATCTCTTAACTGATCTTTCTGCTTCCACCCTTGGTCTGCCAACCCCCTTGAAGTCCACAGGCTTCCTCAGTAATTATTTTGAAAACATAGCTCCAATCAACGACTTGTTTGAATAAACTATCAGGTTATTATTTTTTCAAACTTTAGCCACAACCCTATGGAGAAAGAATCAGGTGGCTAAATATCTCATAATCTCTCCTTTCCTCTTGAAACATTCTTCTTTCCCCTTCTAGTGTTGCCAGTTAGGGGGAGTTACCCTTCCAGAAAGCTGTGACTCTGTCGTGGAAGTTATACGAAACTTATTCTGGTTAGGAATAAAACTTCTCTCCTTCGAATAATCTAAAGTCCATCACAGGACTGACCAAAATAGTCCCATTAAAGTCCTGGAAGTCAGGAGAGGTATTTCAGCCACGTATAGAAAATGCTAGATCAAGGGACTCAATATTGTTCAAACCCTTGCTAAAACAAGTACTGTGCAATGCCTCTTTGCTGTCAGAAGTTTCATAGATACTATAACATTTTCTCATCCACAATTTACAAAAATCATTATTGTATTCTAAAAATGTTTTAAAGTGAGAAAGTGAAAGCAGTGTAAAATAAAATAATATCTATCTTCCCATAGAAGTATCTTAGAAAGCATCATGCTTTAATGAACTCAGAAAAGTGAAACCACTAGGATTTAAGGGTTAAAGAGGCAGACTGGCGGAAGTTATATTAGCAACCACTATTTTTCTGAAATTGTGAAAAACTGTCAATAAATTCTGAAGCAAATAAAAGTAACATGCCTATCAATTATCAAATTATAGGAATTGTTCTATTACATATATTAGTTCATTTAAACTCAGAACATAATTATTGTTACATTGAAATTAATTCATAAGAAAATTGAGGCCTCATGATTTTAAGTCACTAGCAGAAAATCATATAGCTGGAAGATGGTACAGTTGAGATTCAAACCCTTACAATCTGGTTGCTGACCAATATATTAGTTTTTTCACTTACATTGAAACTGCACTTTTCGAAAATTCTGTGCATATGAAAACTATACATTAAAAATAAACTTTGCCTGTGTACACAAGATGAAAATAGGTTGCAGGGTCGAGTAGTTGCAAATAGCTCTTCAAATAATAAGCATCTGGTAGGGGCTCCGAACTCAAGAGGGACACAGGACAATCCAAGCTTGGATGGATTTGTGCATCATAGAATCTCCAGCTCACATCCAGCAGATGCCAGGTGAGACTTCTACTCACTGGAAATACCAAAATGTCCTCACAGAACTCCAGAATATCTCCTTCAGTTGGTACCACACAAGATTAAAGTGATAAGCCATGAGTTACTGTGCTCAAATCTTTTCTACTGTGTGCAGACAAGTTACCATCTATTCCAGGATTCAGTGTCCTGGACTTTTCATTGAAGACACCGGCCTAGATCAAAAGTCATCTAAATTAAGTGCCAAGGGAAAGGCAGTTTACATAAATGAAAGTGCAAGTTAACTCTAAAAAAATACCAGCAGCCATCTTGGTTCAACTCTTATGATCTCTTTTTTGATAGGTAGAGAAAAACCTTATTTAGCCTGAGCAACAATGTATCAGGATGCACTCAATGGTGGCATCAGGATGAGTGACTTTGGGTTTCCAAGTTCATGACACAGAGCCATGAGAGTGGTTCATTCTCCCAGAGGGAGAAGCAGCCACTAATCTTCATCACATTATCATATGGAACCCCCAGGCCAATGTTGTCATAATAATCCCAAGGTTACATTTTTATTTGGAAATTATCAATTGTTAAAGATTGGCTTACTTGCATCTTTTAAAAACCATATCAAAGTCAAGGAAAATACAATATGTCCGTACGGTTTCACTCATAAATCTTTAATTTGCTCCACTAATTTTCCTTTCAATTCTGAAATTCTGAGGCAGGAGATTTGGGCATGGCCAGCTGGCTGGGCAAGTGGGTGTGACCTGTCAATTGTGGAGATTCAGGATACATGTGCAGAAGTATTCTCAGTCCCTGCCCCTAGGACTGGTCAGAAAGTGACTCTATTCTTCTGGTGTGCGATCAAGCAGGTTTTTGACAGAATGACCTACATCTGATGACAGCCTGAGGAGTGGGGAGTGGAATAGATGGCCACCGTTAACCTTCTTGGCACTGCAATCTTTTCCAGCGACTGGCTCTGTGCTTGGCAAAATGTACCTTTTTCCTGCTTTAGAGTGGCCCGCTCTCACTCTGCAGAGTGTACTTCTTTCCCTACCATTAAGAAATGCAAAATCTCACTACCTTTTGTGCTTGTCTTGAGCAATTCTCTCCTCAGAACAAGAGAACCTAGAAAGAATCCCTAGAAGGAGCACACAGCTCCCCAGAAATCTGGTAATATTTTCACCTCAAACCCTTTCTTGCGATTGTGAAAAGAGGCACTGTTGGGAATTATTAACAAGATAGGGATAAGGAGTTGGTGCAGAAGGCTGGGCTTTGGTGCAAACCTGAGCACCAGAAAGTCAGCTCTGAGCTTATTTGGAAGCTAAACCGGGTAAATCTCCCCTAATTGCTCCTCTCCCGAGACATGCTTCTCTCCCCTTCTAAGGGTTGTCAGTTAGTGTGTGTTATCCTTCCAGAAAACTGTGACTCTGTGGCTGGAAGTTGCAAGAACCTTACTCTGTTCCTGAATAAAACTGTCCCCTACCTAACAATGGATTTAAATAAGCTGGCACACCCAGGGGAGGCTACAAGGCATGCTGGCCTCTTTGGAGTTTATTTACTTATTTATTTTAAGAGAAGGACAGGATGCAGGGCCTAAGTTTCCTTTAAGTGCAGCACCACCCTCACTTGTTTATACTTTCCCTTTGCCATGCTTCCAAGCACACTTTAAAGGGAAGTGATAAGGAGAAAGGAAAAGGGAAGTCACTTATAGCCAGTCTGGCGAGCATTAAGTGTCACTCCAAAGGAAGCTCTTTAGCTACCTGTGTGTGTGTGTGTGTGTGTGTGTGTGTGTGTGTGTGTGATAATATTTTTACTCTTTTGGTAAGAGACATCATGTAGCTTCACTCCACCTCTGGGCCATGCTTCCTCAGAAGGGTGGGCCTGCCATAAACCTTTTCCACTGAGGGTCATCACATCAATCAGGCAAAGCAGCAAGTGCTATACACTCTAGGTCTGCAGCTCACAGGCTGCCCAGATATCAGCAAGGGAAGGGAAGGAAGCTGGAAGGACAGGACATGGTAGGTTAGAAAATAGCCTACGGAATGCCACGAACAATGCCCAGCTCCCCCTGGATGAGTCCCCTCTGGAAGGGAAGTTCACTGCTTTTCCAAGTTCAAATGGGGGAAGAATTCAGGCAGGTCTTTGGAGGAGGGAAGTGGGTCTATTTTAGGGTTGCTCTTTCAGGCCCAGCCCCTGCCTCCTGCTGGCTGCAGCACAGTGTGAGGAGCATATGCTCTGGAATCAGATGTAGGTTACACCCTGTGTCTCGGGCTGCCCACTCTGTAATTTGGAAAAGCTTTCTACTTCTCGGGCTTCTTTCCCTCATACGCATGATGACAAATAATATTTCCTGCATGTGGTTTTGTACGATGAAATCATAATTAAAACAAAAAAGTTGAAAGGATATTTCCTAGCAGTAAATTCCCAGTTAGATCAGATTTCTTTTTTCTGCCTTCTTGAGTGCAAAAAGGAAGAGCCACCTTTGATACAGTAACCTGGGAAAGAAGATTTTTGGTGTTGTTGTTGAATTTTTATCACTGTACTTTGTATGTGCAATGCTAAGTAATATACCCAATAATAATGTTTAACCCCTGTTTCCACCACTAAGAACTCAATATTTGGTCAAATTTTATATCAGCAATGCTTAGAATTCTTCCTGTGTGGTGCCTTTAATCCTCCCAGGGATAATTTCAGAGTTAGGGCCTCTCTCTCTCTCTCTCTCTCTCTCTCTCTCTCTCTCTCTCTCTCTCTCAGATGTGACAGTGAATTACAGAATGGGCTCCTTGTATGACAGTCAGCAACAAGTGGTCTCAGAGTTTTTTGTAATTTTTACTTAATTTTGTTTTGAACTTCAGACTATTCTAAAAAATAAAAAATATCTAATAAAATTAATTTCCAGGGGTAAATCAATAAGCAAATAGGTTTATGGAACTACATAACAAACGTTTAAGAAAATGGGTGTATGAAAAAAATTCAAAAGGGAAATATACCATTTGAGCTTAACAAAAAATTAAAACTATAAAATATGTGACATGCAATCAAAGCCTATCTTGAATGGATATTTATTCTATATTAGAAAAACAATTTTTAAAATAAGATCTGATGCTACTTAAGAAAGTAAGAAAAAATACAAAAAAAATAAGCAGAAGAAATGAAATAATCATATTTAAAATCAATAACATAATAAACAGAGAGAAAATTAATAAAATGGAAACACACTTGTTTGGAAAGTTTCATAAAATTATTTTTTCCCTACTATCTAGACTAATCAGGAAGGAATAATTACACTCATCAGGCAAATTGTAAACCTCAGAAATATAGGTGGTGGTATAACTATAGAATCTCTCTATACACTAACACTGTAAGAAAATATTGTAGGTAGCTTAATACACTGATAAATTTGACAACTAAGATAAATGCACAAATTCCTGGAGACAACAAACTCTCAGAGCTCACTCAAGTAGAAATAGAAGACCTGAATACCCCAGTATCCATTCAAGAAATTCAATTTTTGATTAAAGAACTTACTAGAAAAAAAGAACTGTTCTCCCAGATAGCTTCATTGGAGAATTTTACTAAACATAAAAGCAAAAATGTACACAAGGTCTTCAAGACAATTGAAGAGCAAGGAACACTTTCCAACTCATTCTTAGGCCAGCATTATTTTCCTATCCAAATCACACAAAAATGTTACAATAGAAAACTACAGGGAAATATTAGGAAGATGAATGAAAATGTGCTTTTAAAAATATGTTTGTGATACATAATAAGTACACTCACTTTGGGAAATTGGTACACACACGTCACATTTTGGTCCTTTTCATTTCCCCTTCCTTCCCCTGTCTCCCATCTCTCCTAATCCCCATACTTCCTTCCCATGCAGTGTTCTTAATGAAATTTTAGCAGATTTAATCCAACTATATATGAAATCCAAATAAGGTCACACTACAAATTTGATGTTAGTATCCAAAACTTAGTGGTGTTTTATTAGAACATATTTTCAGAGCATAGTGATTACATTCACTGTGGGGAAACAGTACATGTACATAACACATCCTATGTATGATTGAAGGCTTTGATCCACAAGCATCCAAAGGTCTAAAATCTCAAAAGAGAAGCAAATATCTAAGGGAAAATCGGGAAACATTTTTGAATAGATACTCTACCAAAATAAGTCATATGTAAGGCAAATAAGCATATGAAAATGTGCTCAACATCATTAGTACTTAGAAAAATGCAAAGGATGCTATACTACAACCTAATGAAAATGTCAAAAGTTGAAAAGATTCACCATACAAAGTGCTAGTGATGATGTGAATCAGCTAGATCCCTAATTCGTTGCTGTTGGAAATTTAAATAGTACAGTCCTTTGAAAAACAGTTTGGTAATTCTTACAAAGTAAAATGTATACCTCATACAAACTGAGCCATTTCACTCCTATGAATTTTTCTGAAAAGGAAAATATATGTACATACAAGCAATTCCACACAAATATTCTTAGAAGCTTTATTTGCAGTAGTCAATAACTGCAAACTATTCAAATATGTCTACATATGAATGAAAAAAAGATGGTACGCTGATACAATGGAATACTACTCAACCCAAAAAAGTGCACATTACTAACTTGTGTAAAAATAAGGATCACCTCAAAAATCAAGATGTTAAATGAAAGAAACCAGATGAAACAGTTAAAATAAATTTATTTAAATTTCAAGAAAATGTAAGTTAATTTCAGGCAATAGAAAGTACATCACTAGTGAGCTGGTCTAGCTATGGGTTCTGGGTAGTAGGAAGAGAAAGAGGAAGGGGGGATTTCAAAGGTGCGTGAGGATACTCCAGGGAGTGTTGCTTATATTCATTATCACATTCATCATCATCATTTTTGGGATGGTTTTGCAGGTATATACATAAGTTAGAGTTTGTCACTTTAGTAAAATACAGTAAAATGTGTGCACATGATAATGTGAGGGAGAAATACAGCCAAGATATTAATCTTTTGGTCTTAATTTTTGGTCCCACTTTTTGGCCTCCTTTGCAGGAGACCTTGAAGTCTGGTAGTGATCTGGCACCCAGGGAGGAGCCCAGGGTAGCGCAGAAACAGTTGGGAGTTGATGACACCCAAAGAGCTGTGAAGCACAGCTTGGGAGAGGTGATAAATTGCTCCCAGTGCTTCTCTGAGGCCTCGAGCTCCTAGCTCCAGGCCTGTCTGCTTAGAGAAGTCCTCCTTACACAGCCAGTGCCAAATAACCTGTTCACAGGGCACTGCTGGTGACCTTTTTTATTTTCTTCACCAGACTCGTTCCAGTCTGAAGCTCATCCTGCCTACTTGCAGGGCTAGGAGGTCATTTTCCATCTCTCCCTGCTGGAATGGAAGCTTGACCTGCCCAAGCCATGACCTCTGCCTTGTAGAACAGACCTAGCCACCCGGGAGCTGCCTGCTGAGTGAAATTCATCCTTTTCTATTTTAAGTTTCGTGTTTAGTTTGGGGATTGACAATCTCCCCAGATAGCATTTGCCAAAAACTTTTTGCTGTAATTTCTAATCCCCCTTCAGTTAAGAAGGAAATTAAATCCAGATGTTTCTGACTCATCTTCCCTGAACTCACCAGTGTTTGGTGGAACAGAGCTGAACGACAAAGCTTTTCATTGAGGAAACCAGTGCTCAGAGAGGTAAATTTGCAAGCCTCAGAGGAGAGAGAGAGAGAGAGAGAGAGAGAGAGAGAGAGTGGAGAAGGCAGGCAGGCAGGCAGAGTATGAATGTTTTCAAATTGTATCTCTACTCTCTTTTGAGGGCTGTGGTGGTAACTAATAACTTCTACCCTCAGGTTTCTCTGCAGAGACAGGGCCACCCATCATGGGCTGCCCACAAAGAAAGCATTATTTCCAAAGGTAGTGAAATCTGCACTTGATTCTTTTACTCTCAGCTTGCCTGCTGTCTTTATTAATTTTGCTTGATAATTTTATCTTGGGAGCAGGAGTCTGTTCGGGATATGAAGACACGTCGTCAACCAGTTCCAGACCTTTCCAGGCAACATGTGGAAGCAGAGAAAGTCCATACTATGAGAACTCAACCCAGTTTTGCTGTTGCTTTGTGTTCCGGTTTAAGTTTTGGCTTCATCATACATGTGCATGTGAGTATGCACTTGAGTTCACAGGTCTGTGGAATGAATATAAGCTTGTAAACAAGTCAGATTGTGTTTTAATTCTACTTCTATTTATTTATTGGTAATATTTTTGAGGATGTTACATAAAATTGTATATCCTCTCTTTATCTGTATGAATTCAGCTACAAAGTAGATTTGTTGTAATGATGAAATGAGGTTTCTTTTAACAATGGACTTGTCAAAACGCCCATTATTTGTTACAAATATTTAAAAAGAAAACTAAAGAGATTGTAAAGGGGAGAGAAAGAAAGGGAAAGAGGGAAGGTGGGTAAAAAGGATTGGGGAACCAGTAGTATGCTGATAAATGTTTAATAATTTAACAACTGGTTCTGTGGTAAAATAAATGAACAAATCTTGGGTTTATACTGCTTTCCAGCTTCCATGGTAAAAATGCTCTCCCTATTGCCAGTTGTAGGATATAGCGTGAAGCCCATAGTCACTAATTTTCTGAAAATTCAACAATAACCACTGTGAGCAGGTGGGGGCAGTGGCTCATGCACTAAAGAAAAGGAGGCCACTGGAGGGCACAGTTTCTGAGAAAAGAAACGTGGGTCAGCTGGCCTATGATTGTGTGGTGGATTCAAAATGCAGTTTTCAGTCACGTGGAAGCCACAGATGTTAATCCCCACCTATTTCCAAAGGGTGTCGTACTCTAAGCTGGACTATGAAACGGCCTTCTCAAGACTTTTTTACGATCTTTGAGCCTAGGACTTGGAGTCCCAGAACTTATACAGAAAAGCTGAACATTAACAGTCCTTTCTGAGGAAACTGGTGGCAGTGACCCACGAGCAGGTCTCCCACTAAGAGTCTGCCCCATCTATGTCTCACTCACTGAGCTGACAAAGCGAATATGCCTTTCAGCAAATGCTGAGTCTCCACACAATTTCTCCAGCATAACATATGATAAGGTCTTCCAAGGGACTGCATTCCATTTGTATGCTTATCATCTATTAATACGTCAATGTTTGACTTGATTACTTCATAACCAGTTGTTCAGCAAGAATTCAAGGGACTGGGACAAAGGGCATGTAAGTTTTGAGGTGGTTGAGCAGAGTCACAGTTTTCGTAGATAACTGGGCCCCTTTTAGAAGGAAGCCTTGACCAGGGGAATTGTGGATCTGGAGGAAGCTGGGCTATGAGAGAACGAGAGTAGACCTTGGTCTAGCACACAGGAGGAAGCCAGGGAGCAGGTCCCACTGCTCAACACTGAGTTCAGCTTTTCTTTTACCATTTTTTAATTTAAAAGAAAGAAACACATAGCTTTAATATTTGTGTGACACTGGGCCGGTCAGCCATTCGGATTCAGTAGACTCATCCAGAAAAGGAGAGAGGCACTTCCTAACTCACCAGCGAAGTCTTCCCAGTTCCTAGAGAGGTAACGGTGATGAGGTTGTGTTAATTAGCGCCATAACAATTTGCTTATTTGCTTCATTTTCTTAGCTTCCTTTCCCTTCAAAATTATTCCCTAGAAGGAGCAGATGGAAAGACATAAAGGTGTTTCCTAATAGACACACTGGAATCAGTACATACCAAGTATGCTTTAGAGAGTTGAATAGGGCATTTGATTTTGACTCACTAGATAGACAAATATTTTATTAGGGTTTTATTTTCTCCCTTAGAAGGTAGTGGGTGGGTTAGAAAGCTCTTGAGCCTTCCTTTAGAGCCATGTCAGATTTGCACCTTCAGTGAGTCAGGCCTGAGTCTAATTCTCCCGGCAGAAACCAGCCTCTCCTCTGCTGTTTTTCAGCTTCATTCCCTTTATTCTAAGCTTCAGTCATGTGCTGCCTCATGATAGAACTATCTTGCTGGGCCTGGGTGTGTGAGTTTGATCTTTTGTGAAGAAGAGCACAGGCCTCCCTTCAATTGCCTAAGAGCACGACGTTTTGGCAAGACAACACCTGACCTTGAGAGAAACAGAGAAACAGAGATGCCACAAGGGGCCTTGAAGGCAGCGGCATCCAGAAGAGTCTGGAAGAGTCTGGAAGAGTCTGGAGAGCAGGAGAGTCTCAAGGCCAGGCCTTGGGAGCTGGAAACACCTGCAGGAGCCACCTGGGATCCTGGCAGTGTCCTCCACAAGCTCAGCACTGCAGCCTGTCCTTTGGAGCCTGTGAGCCTGGGCTCCCTGTGCCCTAAGTCACCCACTCTGCATGTCTCTGCTTTTCCGTCTCTCCTGTCTTCAAGTTTCTTTCATGATGAGTATGTTCTTCATGGCCAGGCAGTACATGCGCGTAACAAATCTTCATTCTTCTTCCTTCCCTTTCCCCTCCCCTTCTTGGTCCTCTTCCCCTTTACAAAAGTTGCTGCCATTGTGGCTGCCGGCCAGGCCCTTGGCGTCACACGCAGCCTGCTGGGAGACTGAACAGCTTGGGTCGGCGTGCATGCTGAGCCACTTCTGCATGGCTGAGATGCTGGATTCACACTCAGCCCTAGCAAGACTGTGGGGTATGGTGACTGCAGCGCAGCAGCCTCCGCAAAGACCCCTAGAAAACTCCTTTACCTCTGTTACTGCTCTCGAAATTGCTGTTCCAGATAAGCAAACCATCTCTTCCCATGTCTTCATTGCCTGTAGCAACTAACAGTACCACACTTTTAGATTCCAGTAGAGCAGGTGTGGTGACATAAACATGTAATCCCCACTACTCAGGAGGCTGAGGGAGGAGGGTGGCAAGTTTGAGCCCAGTTTTGGCAACTTTGGGAGACCCTGCTTCAAAATAAAATTAAAGGAAAAAGATAAAAAGATAATTAAAGTAGAAAGAGCTAGAGATGGAGCTCAGTGGTATAGCACTTGCCAGCGTGTGTGGTTCTACCTCCAATACTTAAAAAAATTCCAGCTGAATGGATTTGTCTTTAGATTCATCTTAGTTTTTCATTGCTTCTGACTCTGGCTGGGTAATGGTCTGTTGTATGTGTGATGTTCATGCAGCGTGTGTGAGGTATACATTTGTGGGTGCACAGAGCATGTGCCATATCGGAAAGCTATTCTAGAGCCTTCTGTAGTTTCAGTTACCCTGGCCCAAAATTATGAATTTGAAAATTCCAAAACTAAACAGTGAGTTACAGTGAGCTTCAAGTGATTCACTGTTCTGTGCAGCTCAGTGGAGTCTGCTCTGCTCCATCCTGCCCGCCATGTGAATACTCCCTGTGTCCTTCCTACCCGCCACGAGTCTCTTGGTGGCCTTCCTGGTCATCAGATGCCAGGGTGTCGCAGTGACTGTGCTCAAATAGCCTTGATTTTACTTAGTGATAGTTGAAGAATAGTGAGGGCAGCAGTTTGGGTATCCCAAGGAGTAGCCAAAAAGTGCCTCTTTTAAGTGAAAAGGTTAAAAGTTCTTGACTTAAAAAAAAAAGTATACTGAAGTTGCTAAGATCAGTAGGAAGAATTTATGCTCTATCAGTGAAATTGTAAAAAAAAAAATTCATGGGGCTGGGGATTTAGCTCAGTGGTTTCGGCGCCTGCTGCACAGGTGCAGGGAGACAAGTTCGATCCCTGGTACCAAAAAAAAAAAATTCATGAATTAATAGAGGTGTGTGTGTGTGTGTGTGTGTGTGTGTGTGTGTGCGCGCGCAGTACTAAGGATTGAATCTGGGGCCTTCACATTGAGTTACACCCCTAGTCTTTTGGAAATTTTTTTTGTAATCTTGAAACCAATTCTCCTTAAGTTGCCCAGGCTGGAATCAAAGTTGAGATTCTCCTGCCCCAGCCTTCCAGAGTGCTGAGATTACAGATATTTGCCCCTACACCTAGCTCATAATAATTTGCTGTCAGACCTCAAGCTTCATTTCTTTTTGTTGTTGTTGTTATTTTCTTTCGGTTTGGTTTGGTTTTTTGAGGCAGAGGTCTCCCTGTGTAGTTCAGGCTGGCCTCCTTGAACTCGCTGTGCAGCCCAGGCTGGGCTCAAACCTGCCACCCCCCTCCCTCAGCTTCCCAAGTGATGGGATTCCAGAGTGAACCACCAAGCCTGGCTTCAAACTGCATTTGGATCTTTGGATTTAGGGATCCCCTGGGGAACTTGAAACATACCCTCTGCAGGTGATGGTGGACGACTCTGTAATTCTCTACAGAAAATAAAATAGCTACTAAGGGGTTTGGATCCAAAACAAACTTTAATAACATGACTTACAGTCTCCCATTCAGAGAAAAAATGGACTTATCACATCTTTAATCTTTTATTGTGCACTTCCCAGACACGTTGGCAGGGATGGCCCAGGCTCCATACTTGGTGTGGTACTCAGTTGAATCTCATTTATTTCACACATAAAAAGTACAGGTGTCTGATATTCTCCCCTGGACCACTTTGAATGCAGGGAAAGACTGGAATATTATTCTGAAGCACCCTGGCCATAGCTCTTGGTTGGTGCTGTTTTCCTATGGGGGTGAAGGACTGGGAAAGGTGTAAGCATCAGGGACCAACCTGGCCTCACACAGTGTTGATCTGATGTCTTCAGTCACACCAATCTGCTTTTCCTTCTTACTGCATCCATCATAGTGCTGGCTGCACAGCAGGACTCGATAAACCTTACCAGTCAATGACTCTTCAATATACAGACGCCCTGACAAATAGGTAAATAGAGATGGGCTCACCTTACCTGTCCCCTCCTTAGTTTCCCAGATATGGAGACTGTTCCTTTTACCTTCTCTATCCAGAGTTAGGAAATAGGAATACAGGGTAGTCCATTAAATTGGAATTTCAGATAATCAACGAAAAAAGTGAATGTGTTATGTGCCAATGTACTGTTTATTTGCCATTGAAATGTAACTGAGTGCCTTGTGTTTTAACTGCAGCTCCTCTAGGTAGCTGCAGCCCCAGACATGCAGATCTGCTTTCTCCTCACCTCCGGCCTACGTTGACCTCTTCCATCCTGCTGCACCTCCGCCTTGCAGGGCTGGAATGTCAGCTGCGATGAATCCTGCTTTCATCAAAGGAGATGGGGTCTTCAGCACAGCCTAAGCGTGGATGAGGTCTCCGTGGGGCTTGCTAAAGAAAACAGGAGCTGCCACCAGAAGGAAGCCACACTCACCGAGAACACTTGCTTCTTTTGTCTGAAAGGAGAAGAGAGCTATTCAGAAACCAAATTGATTAAAATTGGGGGAAATTGCCAGACCATTGATAATTGCCACAAAGGGCAGTGGTCACTGGGCCTGATTGCCACTTCAGAGCGGGCTGCCACTAGCAGCCGACCAAGGGCATGCGTGAGAGCAGCCTCCCGTGACCCACGACCCCCTTCGGGAAGCATTTCACACAAGCTTCAAAGCCAGGGCAAAGCATTTTCCGCACCATATTTACCTTCATTCCCAAACCTGAGGACTGAAAATCATTCAGTTTCCAAATGTCTTTCACATGCTGGAAAAGACAATGAAAGCAGGCTGCCCACAGCAGCTCCCTGCCTTCCGGCCATCAGCGTGGAGCAGGCCAGCGCTCGCCGCCCCTGGGCCTGTCTGGCTCTGCTCACCCACCGCCCCGCCTCCCACCAGCAGTCCACATGGCTGCGCTGTGCCATGCCACAGAACCCGGGTGCCTCCCCCTGTGCACTGTCTTCTCTTCTCTTCTCTCCCGGTGGCACTTTGAGGAAGACAAATGTCCTCATTGCTTTCAAAACGATCTGAATTCCTAAATTCAGAAGAATTTTGGTCTGGGAAACAGGGAGTGGTCCCGGCTCAGCCCAGGACCATTGTTGAGTGGTTTCAGACAAGCTGCGGAGCTCTTCTGGATTGGCCTCTCTTCCCTGAGAAAGTAAGCATTGGATACGGTGCCCTGGTCACAACTGCTCATCACTGGGGTGTCCAGGAAGTCAGCAGAAAATGCACCGTCACAGCTACTAAAAGTTTGGATCCAGCTTAAAAATACACTTAAGACATTACGAACAGCAAATGTGTACTACTAAAAATTAAAATGATACATATGTATAGTTTTTTAAGCAGTTATTTTTGCTTTAGAGCTGCCCCTGGAAAGTCATGCTGGGGACCCGTGATCTCTAAAGCACTAAGTACTCTGGGTGACTCTAAAGATTAGTCAGGTCTGGAAATAACTAGAAATAGAGGTCACCAGTCTTCTCCTACTTAGCATTTCCTGGTAAGGAGATTGAGCTTTTTTTAATTTTTTGCTTCTGTTTTTGTTTTCCTTGTCCTATGCCTCCCTGCAGCTGCACAGGCTTCAGGCAGGGCAGAGTCCTTACTGCAGCCCTGGCAGGGCTAAGGAGGCTCTCTTTGCTAGGAGGATGGGCAGGACTGCAGGGAAGTGGAGGCCCGGCCTGCAGGAGTCCACAAGCTCCAGCCCTGCGGAACTGGGCTTCTCTGTATACTTCGGTGCTTTTCATCAGTAAATCAGGAATCAACTAACTTGCATAAGGTCCTCTATGGCTGCCAAAAGGTACAAAAAGTGTTTTTTTGGGGGGGTGGGGGTTTGTAACTTCTATGGACAATATTTAGGTAAGCTGATAAAAAGTAAGTAGATGTTAATCGTTTCTGAGTGATAAAAATTAACACAAAGTGAAAGCACATAAACAAGGAAAGATGGCACACGCTGTGGCATGCCCATGCTAGGAATAATATTCATTTGGAAAGGTGAGTTTATTGCTCTTGCCCTTGTGGGATGAACATGGGAAGGCATAAAAGTGATGCTTTTAATAAAAAGTACCAAAATGATATATCTAACATGTTTTGTGTAAACACTGAACATGGATATAAATATAACCATGAAGCTGTTAATATTGGTTTCCTAGGGACAAGGGATGGTGTGTTAGCTTTTTGTCACTATGACAGAATGTGAAGTAGGAAGGAAAGCCAGGTGTGGTGGCAACACACCTGTAATCCCAGCACTCTGGGAGGCTGAGGCAGGAGGCTCACAAGTTGGATTCCATCCTAGGCAACTTAGCAGCTCATCAAGATCCTGCTCAATAAATCAAAAATAAAGCTGGAGTAGTAGCCTTGGACTCAATTCCTAGTATTGCAAAACAGTTTTAAAAAGGAAAGATTTACTTGGGCTCATGGTTTCAGAAGTGTCAGTCCATGGTCAGCTGACTCCATTGTTTCTAGGCCCATGGTGAGGCAGACACATCATGGTGGACGGGCATGATGGAGGAAAGCTGCTTCCCTTGTGAGGGCCAGAAGCAGAAGAGAGAAAGGAGGGAACAGGGGGAAATGAGCAAAACACGGCCTTCACAGGCCTGCCCTCAGTGACTTACTGTCCCCAGCTGGGTCGCTCCTCCTCCTTTCAGACTAGACCCACCCCAGCCAGGTTCCAAGTTATCTGTTCAGTTTCATCTACAAACATTTATTTTCCCGACGTATTATATACTTCAAGTACATCGGACTGTTCACATCAGCTGTCTATAAAATAGTCCCTGCCTTTTAATGGCTTAATCTTATGTCACATACCATGTGTGTCTATGTTTGCACACACATAGCTTTCAAGACCCAACATAAAAGGCTTCACCCTCATGAAGACTGTCTTTCCATCCTCCTTAAGAGTAAACCATCCATTCTCCTATAATATCCGTAGTAAAAGAAATATCTATCCTAAAACACATTAATATTCTAAACATTCACATGCTAAACTTTATCTTGATATAATGGAAATGCTTTGTATATTGTACATGCTTGCTGAATTCTGCATAAATTATGTGCACTTCTACTCTTTCTGATAGTCTTTTTAAAATACTGTAGCAAGAACCAGATCACAATCTGCAATGTGTATGACTGACAGTGGAAATTTTGTTTTCGACTGACCATAATGAGCACTTAGCTAAAAGTCGGTAACATTAAAGAAGCACCAACTAAACTGGGCAGGGTGGTGCGTGTCTGTAATCTCAGCATGCTGGGAGGCTGAGGCAGATGATCGTGAGTTTAATCCCAGCCAGTATTGGTGCTGTTTGAGTGATCGTTAGTACTGGTTACTCCTGCCCCAAACTCCTGGACCCCTCCTCCGCCCACATCACTAAAAGATCATGGAGGTCCCGACAGTTTTCTGTCTTTTATTTCTCTGTTGTTCAGGTTTTATTTTTTGGCACCAAAATATTAATATTAAAGTCCTGTCTCTGCTTCTTCTGGCCCTGTATATCTTCTAGCCTCTTCACTTCTCTGTGCCTCATGTTGCTCATCTTTTAAATGAGGACAGTGGTAGGATGCCTATGTCACAGGGAAGTGTGAAGCTGCATGAATGGGAATGTCAGTGTTCTACATGAATATAGTAAGTTGTTATCTTTTAAACAGCTGCCTTCTTTCTATATTTATTTGCCCCTTGTATAGTCAGTTGACTGATGGTGGAAATGAAACAAGCCATCAGGGCTGTCCTAGGACAAATACAACATGTGCAGCTGCCTGAGGTGGGTAAAGCTATTAGATCAAAAGGAAGATCTGAGGTGTTGGATATGCCAATTGTCATGGTCTGATCATTGCCCAGGACTAATACCTATGTGTTGTACGTACATGTATTTAACTATCACACCAAACACATAAATGTACACAATTTTTATATATCAGTTAAAAATAAAAAGATTAACAAAAAGAGGACAAACTGTTGAGGCTGGGCTCTGGGATTATAGGGTTTCATGATACTAGTCTACTTACTTTGTTTTTAAAGTTTCCCCAATATAAGCTTAATAAAAAGGCTCAAAATGGAGGCAGGAGATTTTTCCAAAGCAATTCCTATAGAATTGCTACTCCTTATGTAAATTTTTTCATTTTGCAAAAACTACCATTAATTGGTTCATTTGAGGAGCAAAGTCTTTCAAATAAATAGTGTCTTACTTTACACACGTACAAATCACTTCACATACCCACACATGTACACACACACACACACACACTCTCACAAAACACACTTTTTCCATCAGACCAGAGTCATCCCTGCCTATTTCTCTGGTGAAAGTCACTTCCTCCCACCCTTCCCATGCTAGATATTAGTGGAAATTGCTGAGCTCCAGAGTTGAGCCAACGTTAGCTGCAATTTGGGCTCAGACATTTGGTAACCCTGGCAAGGTATTTAAGTCCTCAGAGTCTCCATTTCCAAATGTGTCCAATGAATATAATGATACTTGACCTGCAAAATAGAAAATAGGAATAAAATGTGTAAAATGCCCAACTCATCATATGAGTTTAACAAATAAGAATTTTTATTATTAATGCATTTTGCCATCACACTCATCACATATCATGTTCTCCTAATCAAAAGCTGGCTAGTTTTCATGCAAGCAAGGAATCAGGGTTCACTGACAAACAGAAAGTAGTGAGTACATTGAAGATAAGAAAGAACTCTAGCACAGCAGGTTTAGGAAAGCTTTCTACGAGTTATTCTTTTTAACGATATTTCTCAAATGTGCTCTCAAAGTCTAATGTCTACTCACTACTAAAACTTAATTAGATTATAACCCTGGTTCTAGGACAGAGTGGAATTGCATTAGTAATAATTACTGCTCCTCACTCTCTGAGTGATAGTTAACAGGCACAGTCTACCAGGCGGTTTGGAGACCCGGGTCGTCAGTGAGTCTCAGTGTTGAAAAGGTATCAGCTCCTATCAGCAAGCCAGTGTGGTGAAGGAGCCCAGGTCATCTCTAACTGAGACCTCCCTCCAACTCTGCTGCTCTCCATCCATCTGAGTAGAAACTGGGTCAGTAATAATGAAATCCAAGAGCAGGGATGCCATGTCAGTGGGGTGATCCATGCCAATGGGAGGTCTAACCATTAAGAATTACCATATGCGAGAGGTGTGTGAGAAATGGTAATCACTATCCTATTCCTTCCTTCCTTCCTTCCTTTGGTTTCCCTTCTTGGCCTGTTTTCACTCTCTTGTTATCATTGCTGACAGCTCTGATTTCAGCAACATTTCCATACACAACCCACTTTGGGGTGATGCTTAATTAGCAACAGGATTTATCTATAGGGATATTTCTGAACTCTGCCCTTGAAATCAATATCTTCTTATCAATCAGCTGTAGCAAATTCTCTGCAGAGAGCCTGGAGGAAGAAAATAAGAACTAAGAGGAAGCACCTGTATAATTAAAAAAGACATCACCTCCTCCATGTGGCAAAAAGGAATGAAAGAGATGTGAAAATTGATGGAGAATTCTATCTCCAAAGACCCAGTCTTAGAAGAGATGAATTGCTTTGTAGCTCTGAACCTTTAATTGAATCCCTTTAATTGCTGAAGTTTGCTGAAGAAGTTTGACCAAATTTACACAATGTGGGCATGGAGCTGGTCTGAGTGTTTGATCTCTAAGGGACGCAGGGGTGAGAACTTTTTCCAGGGACAGGCAACTTGCAGAGTGGCTTTGGAACGTAGCAGCAGAAAGACCAGCAGAGGCGTCTCCCACTGCTCATATTTGCTGTACACAGATGCATCTCTACACATCAACAGCTGGCTTGTAAAAGGAGGCCATAATGTGGAATTTTTTAAAGTACATGTTCTAGGAGACAAATTTCCTGGGTTCCAATGCTGGCTTCTTCACCAACTGCCATTGGGCAAATCATATAGCTTCTCTAAGCCTCAGTTTTCCCATCTCTAAATTATTGACAAACTTACAAAACTACAAATAAAGCAATGGGTAAAATTTCATCATTTAGACCTCAACTAGCAGGAGTCAGAAATCACTGCTGTACTGCTCTAGCTTCAGACATTTAGGGAACAACTGCATTTAAATAGAGAAGCTTCCACATGGGTTCTCAGAGAGCCTCAGTGCAAAACACAGCTGGACATCCATGGAAGACTTCTATTTCACTGATTTCTCAACTGAGTCCCAGAGAACAGGGACCCAAAGCAAGCTTTAAAATGCTGTAGTGGTGACCACCAAGAAGATGAAGTAGGTGACCACAGTGAGTCAGTGAAGTTCTGCCTTCTCTTTGTGTAGCAAAGCACCTGTACTCTTGTCCATATCATACATGGCACTGAGGCTCTGAGTAATATCTTCTGTGCCTTTAGGAGCCTACTGCCTAAAAAGTGACAGTGGGAGAAGAATTTCTCCCCTTCTAGGGTGAGTTTAGTTTGAACAAGATCTCACTAACTGGATTGGAAACAGAGCATAAAAGTGATTCCATTGCCACCTGCAACTGCCATTTCCAGGCTTTCTTTGAGACCCAATGTGCCCACCCAAGTCATGATGCCATGTCACTGTATGACCCTGGCCTGCTGACCTTGGAGCACCAGGGCCTGTTTATGCCCGCTCAGAGGTCTATGGAGTCAGAGGTGGTTACAAGGAAAAAACCTTACTGTTTGGCTCTTCAGCTGGGGTGGGATGACACTGAACTGGTAGACAAAGGGGAACAGGGAAGGAAGCAGTAAAAACACTTGGCATTGTTTCCTTGGCCTTCCCAACTGCCTCAGTTGACTCACTTAGGGAACAAACTCATGGGAGACAAGGAGACAGGATAGCTGCACTTGCTCACAATGACAAAGTGGTCATGAGGAGAGCTGGGAAAGCCAGTGTCGAAGTCATGAGATGGAAACCAGGTGAAAACACCTGGTTATTTTCTAACATTTCTCAAAGCCAGTTTTTAATCTAGACTCTAAAATCTTATCTAAATAAAATATAATAAAACTTGGTGGAAAACAGTATAGAAATTCCTTTAAAATTACATTACTGTGTGTGCTAGCAATTCAAGTCCAGAGATGTCACTACCTAAAAGAATCAAGTGAAGTTCTTGATAAGAGATTTGTATATCCATGTTCACTGCAGCATTATGATCAAAAGGTACAGGAAACTAACAGGTGAAGGGACAAACAAAATGTGGTATATACACAATGAAATATTATTCAGGCTTAAAAACAGGCAATTCTGACACGTGGGTGAAACTTATTTATGAAATAAGCAAGACAAAAAAGGTCCAGTAGTGTATGATTCCATTTATTTGAGTCACCTGGGACAGTCAAATTCTTGGTGAAATAAAAGAGAATTGAGGTTTGCAGGGCCTGTAGAGAGGGACCCGGGAGAGTTGTGGTATCAGACTGCAAAATGGAGTTTTGGGGAGGTGTGATGTTGATGGTTTCACAAAGCGTAAAGACACGTAGGGCCATTACACTGTGTATTTCAAAAGGCAGAAAATGGTAAGTTTTATGGCATACTTTATTTTACACAATAAAAAAGATTAATTCTAGGCCATGTTTTGAGATGTACATATGTATACGGTAAGCCCACATGTGCTCTGGATTTTAATTTCATTTTAACATCTTCAGTACTCTGTGACTGAGAGAAGAGTAAACAGGATGTCCATTGTGTCAGGAAGTGGGTTTATGGGGAACGACCCTGGATTTAATCATTTTAGGAAAAATTGCACAACTCTGATGTATTACTAGCTCTGGGATGGCCTGAGCTATTTTAACAAGAGAGTGCTTTTCTCTGCAGCCACCTGGGGGAAGATGTAGCCCAGACAGCAGGAATAGCCTCCTAGGAGTGCACCGGAGACATGGCCCCTTGATGCCCTTCCTCGCCAGCTTCCACAGCATATTGTTCCACCATAGCCTTATCTTTTTGTGGGAAGCAGGGAGAGAAACCAGGGTCCCCTTCCTCCCCAGGTTGATGAGAGCTAAACATGAAGTCAAAGTATGTGAAAGTGCTGGCCAAGCGCCTGGAAATATTCCAGGGCTTGTGTTGTTGTCTACTACATTTCAGGTATTTTCACATGTATTCATGCACTTAACAGTAATAATTGCTCATTTTTATGTACCTGACTCTCCAAAGTCTTTATTTTTACAGTGCTTACATTCTATTAGGGGGTGGGGAGTATACAAGTAGGTACCCAGTGTTAGCAGAGACGAAGGGTAAGGAGAAAAAGGAAGAAGAAAGGTAGAAAGAAAGAGAGTGAGGCGGGGGGTGCTGTTCCTCTTTTTGTAATCTATGGACACCTGGAAAGAATTCAGAGCAGAGACCCAAGAGGAGGGAGCTTTGCATGAGCAGAGGGTCATCCGGGCAGTTGGAAAGCAAATGACGTCCCCAGGAGCGAAGGTGCTTAGGAAGGGGAGGCTGAGGAAGGTTCTGACACAGAGTGGAAGCCGATGAGCCTCGAGCAGAGGAGGCAGAGGAGGCAGAAGAACGGGTGTTGGAGGAGGAGGTCGGAGAACTGTCCGTGTGTGCAGGTGTTGGGGAGAATGTGAAGACTGTGTGCAGCATGAGTCACTATGCCTTTGTGGAAAGAGTATATTTGTGTCTACACAGACTCTGTTGCAATCACTTAATTTTTCCATCAAAGCCTGAAAGTAGCTATAGACAAAATGCAGTCAGTAGGCAATAAAAACAAAATAAAAGTAATATAGTCTTAGAGACTATGTCAGTGAAATTGGCCTTCACTCTGAGTAAGAGAAAAAGCTGCCAGAAAGTTTGATTGCTTTGGAAGACAGGCAAACCAAGAGCAGCTGAGAGGTGCTGGTGGTTTGTGTAGGGGAGGAGAGGAGGATATGTTCTGAAAGGAAAGTCAGTCAGTGGTGACAGATTGGATTGAAGGCAATGGCAGAGTGGACAGTCAGCTATGTAACCTAGCCATGGGCAGAATGAAGCCTCCACAATCAGAGTTAAGGGCTGTGGGAGGAAGAACTTTGGATGGAAATTGGGAATTTTCATTTTGACTTGTCAAATATGTGATGCCAGAGAGTAACCCAGTGGACTTGCCAAGTTATCTGGTGAGTCTGGGATGCCTAGAAAAGACAGGAGCCATGAGAGGGGGCTGAAAACTGTGAGGCTGTCATTGGTTGGGAGATTCAAGAACTTTATCACAGACTATGTAGAGTATGCTGCCTAAGACCAAGGCTGCTGAGACAGCTTAGCCTCGGGCCAAATACAGCCATAGCTCCATGTTACCTGTGAGATCTTCAGAGATGGAGTTCATTTCCCTGGACCACAGTCTACTCTGCACCACCCACCTCATCTACTGTGAGCATTATGATACTCGTATCCACCACGCTCTCAGGAAATCATTGTCTCATTTTGTTTTAAACCCGCTTTTTGATGAAACCTGCAATCCCCAGATTGGTCTCTGTAGTGCTTTCTGGGATCCCTGCTGGCTTCTCTGGGGTCTGCTCCTGCATTCTCTCCACTTCAAGGTCTCGGCTACCTGATCTCCATCTCACATGCACGTCAGAGTATTTGTTCCAAACTCTCCCCCTCATTGCCCCGGCTCTTATCAACATTTTAGTTTCATCCTAAATGTCACTCCAGATACCCCAATCTGTTAGTAGTCCCCCTACTGAGTGTCCTATTATTTTCCTTCTTTGCATTTTCAGTATAATGGAGAAAAGGAGAAAAGATGTAAGAGTCAGACAGTCTGGGTTCAAATTGGTACCAGGCCACTTATTGCTGAGAAATCTTGGATACACTAGTTCACTTTTCTGTGCTGGGAGATGGGTGATAGCAGTGCCTATTTCCAGGGTTAGCTGTACAACTGAACACGTCCATGTAGGTAAAACACTTGGAGAGTGACTTGCATGATTAAGGTGCCAGATGCACCTTGGCTGTTATTAGAATGATGACCTATGTTGGTCTCCCCATGGAAAATGGTAAGTTTGATGATAAAAGAATGTGTCTCACCCACCAAACACATGCCAAAATAGATGCTCCTGGAGTATATAAGTGAAATGTATGTATTTTCACCTCCCTGTCCTCTGTGCTAGGGTCTCATTTTGTCCATCCCCCAGCACTGGTGAGGCACTGATCTCCCTCTGACAAATGAGCATGAGAGGTTGACAAGCTCATAGTAGCCCATGGTCACCACAAGCAGGCATGGAGGAGAACTCAGATCAGAGTTGGATGTTCTTGGCTGTATCCCATGTGGGCAGAATGCCCAGTACAATCTACTGGATAAAGTAGGAGAAAGTATGAGAGAGCTCACCAGTTCTACCAGGACACCATGGATATGTTAAGTTTGGGATATTTTGCAATATCAAGGAGAGATGTCAAATCAGCTTCTGTTTCATCTTTGGGCAACTTTGAGCCAAACTGTAAGTCTGATTAAGGGGCTGAAGGCAATAAATTAGAATACAAAAAATATTTAGTCCTAAGTTCATAGAAAGTGTCAATACATCAAATGAGGTTAATGCATTCATCAAAATGAGGGTGATGATATTAAGTACATGGAACCTAGGATGAGTTACATGAGATTAGAAGTACTGGTGCTGCTTCTCAGCAGCTCCAACTTGCTTCACCTCTGTGAGCCTCTTTTCTTTGCTATGAAGAAAGAAAGCTTGTCTTAGTTATTTTTCTCCTTTCTGAGACAAAATACTCAATCCCCCAAATTAAGGGAGGAAAAGTTTATTTGGCCAAGATACATCATGTAAAGGTACAAGATCCCAATGATGAATGTAACTGTATTGTATACCTAAAATGTATCAATAAACTTAATGGAAAAAAAGAAAAGTTTATTTGGCTCACAGTTTATGGAGGTTTCAGTCCATACTTGGCTGGCTCCAAGGCAGGGTGGCAGGGCAGACAACCACTGCAGAGGAGAAACAGCTCATGGTGAGCAGAAGGCAACAAAGCAAGCAAGCAAACAATGACCACAGCTTTTTCTGTCCCTTATATCTTATCCAGGCTACTTGGGTTGAGTAGCACTCACGCTCAATCCCAGTGCCCTTGAGCCTACCATTGCACTATGAATCAATCCCAGCCTCACACACTCTAGATCCAGCCACCTCTGAAAAAGTCCCAACTATGACTGCATGAGGCTTTGGGGGGACATCTAAACACAAGTCATAAAAAAGCTATTTTATGCTTATAAAGTTGATGAAAGGATTAAATAAAATAGTTAATGTAAATGATTAAATATTTATTGGTGTTGCTTTAATACTATTATTATTTTAATCATAGGAAGAAGAGGATTATTATTACACATGAGCAAAATTGTGGCCTGGAGAGATTCCTAAAAAAAAAAAAAAAGGGAAACTAAAACTTGAAAAGGACCATATGGAAGGATAAAGTATGATTGTGGAAAAGGATTTCATATCTTTAGAAAAACAGATCCTAAAAATAAACTCTGCCAGTGGGGTTGGATTGGAAATGCTATTGTCTAGGCCACTGGCCTAGGATCTAAACTGACTCATATCCTACTTTGGGTACACTTTGGCCAATTCGTATAAATTACCCTAGGCTGAAACTCTCTACTTGAAGTCATAGATAAAGTCCTCGTTTCACCTCTTGGACGATGGTTATTGAAGCCTAGGGCCATGCACTAGCTGGACAGCTGACAGGATGTCCACAGTGAGTAGCGTTCTACCTGGACACGTATGGCCGTGTCACAGCTCCTTTGCAGGAGCTATAGTGAAAGTCTGTTCTACTCGCTAGCTAGCAGGTGGGGAAGAGGAAGAAAATCAGTGCTTTCAGAATGTCTTTTGATTTCAAGTACTATATTACACACTTTCTAAAGTTTGCTGAAACTGCCAAAGGTTTAGAGAGATAATTGTTATGATGCTTTGAAATATAGAAAAGCAGGGTGAAAGATGTCAAGTATACTGTCCAACACCACAACACCAGCAGGGCTGAAGGTGTGTTGTGAATCTCAGTCTGTGTCTTCCAAGCCCTGTGCTAATTGCTTCATACCACACACAGCATTGATGAGCAGATTCCATCTATGAAAATCCTCAGAGTCTGAGAACAAGAGCTATCATTATGAGCCTTTGCTTATACTTTGCTGTAACCTTGTCTATAAGCAGCAATTACCAAGACAAGGCTGAGGGGAAGCCCCACTCCCTGTCACTTCCCTGTTTGCTTCATTCACATTGTGCAAGGCCCTGCAGGCCAAATTCCCTTCCCAGATCCTATGATGGCTCCTCAATAAAGCAGGAGGCACAGGATGATGGCTCCGTGGAGGAAGAGGCACCCCTTGGGCCTCTGGGGAGAGAGAAGCAAGGATGCCACCCTCCTGCTGTATGGTGTTAAAACTGTAGCTTCAAACAAAAAGAGAAAGCAAGATGGGGGAGACACAGAGAGAGAGAGAGAGAGAGAGAGAGAGAGAGAGAGAGGAAGGGAGACGGGGAGAGGACTGAGCACACATGGCTCCAGGAGGTGGGTGCGCAGGCACAACAGCACCAGGAGGAGAGCTCATAAGTAAATTACCCTCAGTACAACTCAGACAAGTGGTTTTGACCTTGGAAGAGGCAGAAGCTCCATGATCCTCAGGTGCCCTATTTATAATATGGTGGCGCTGGTGCCCCATCTGCCCACTTAGTCTACAAAACACAACCACTTGAGGATTCTTCTACATCTGAAGTTTATTGTTATACGGGAAAACTATCTACTGATTGATTGACTGGCTGGTTATATGATGCTAGGAATTGAACTCAGGGCTTCACATGAAGCCACCTTGAGATCCTCTCCATTTCATTTTTTATTTTGAGACAGAATTTCACCAAGTTGCTAAATTACTCAGGCTAGGCTCAAATTTGCCATCTTCCTGCCTCAGCCTCCCAGAGGGCTAGCACTTCAGGTGTGTGCCTCCATACCTTGTTTTAATCTAAGGCCTTTAGCAGGCTCTTACAAATTTTATCACCACTCAAATAGATCAAAAGATTTTGATGCCATTTACCTATTAGATCTACTTGCAATTGTAATTGTAATAGGAGCTTCCTGAAGAGCTTGGTTGAGCTCCTCCCAGGACTATGTCTGTATTTCACATAAACACCACCAGGTGGAGAACACTCACATCCTGTTAAGTGCACCCAGAAGCCTTTCTCTAGTTCTTTATGTTGTATTTCACTGTAATACGAACAATAAAACAAGTACGATGTGTAACCAGAAGGACAGATAGTCTGTATAACAGATCCTTTCTTCCAAGCTTCAAGGAGGACAGGCTTGCTTCACTTTCTTTATTCTGACTCATCAAAATTGTATCAGTATTTAGAAAATTGTACATCTAAAGATTAGGTACCATCATACACTTGCTAAGAAAATAAACTGATTTAGTCATTAAATACTCCCATGAGCTATGTCTCCAGTATTACCTGGCGATAATCAGAAGCCCCTGGCAAGAGAGTTGCCCTGATCCTCTTACTATTTAACTATCTTAGGTATCAGAAAGCTTGGTAAATAGTGCATGCTCAATAAATATAGTGTAAACTGTAAGCCCAGCATGTCTACCTGCTTGATTTCTTTTTATTTATTAAGTCACTTACTGTGCATCAGACAACAATGAGTGAGGTGGGCCAAAGCAACCTGCACAGCCTGCAGCTTGTCCACTGAAGGGATAAATACACTAAATAATTATGTAACTATTAGAGAAATTGTTGTTATGTAAGAAAATATCAAAAAACCATGACATAGCAACAGGGAAGGAACGACTTTATATTGGGTGACAGAGAACATTTCCAGGGAGGCGACCGAGGAACCCGAACCTCAGCAAGGAGGGGGAGGCAAAATGCCTGATCTCCAGGAGGGCATTCCAGGCATGAGCAGGAACATGCAAACATCCAAAAGGCAGGAAAGGGCCTGAAGTACTGTAGAGAGTTTAGCAATATCTGTGTGACTAATGTGTAAGAAACAAGCTGTAGAAATGTGCAAGGTGTGCTCCGAGGAATAGGCAGGGGACAGACCAGGAAGGGACTTACTGCAAATGTAGGAGGCTTCTTGGAGCAGTGCGTGTCCTGACAGCGATCGCTGGATGGCACGCCAGAGACGGTACTGAGCTGCTTTTCATAGCTGCAGACTGGTTAGAGTGGTGTCTGTTGTCTTCTCTTTTGTCTTTTCTTTCTTTTTTCTTTCCTTTCCTTCTCCCTTCTTTCCTTCCTGCCTCACTCCAACTTCCCTTCCTATTTCTTTCATTCTTTTCTTCCTCTCTTTTTTCTTTCTGTTTTTGTTTGTATAACTCAAACGAGGAGTAAAGAATGCTTGAGTCCAAAATAGGTATTTTTCTCCTAGGAAGAAATAGAAAGTATTCAAATAAGGGCAGTTAGGGGAAATTTAATATGTGGATCATGCACCGCAAGGTCTAAGAAAGGCAGGAGAAGGCCGTGTAGTTCCTTGGGGTCAAGGCAGATGGAGAGACGTTACTATGCCAGGCACGAGGGCATGCATGGAGCGAGGAACACTAGAGCATGCAGACAGAGAGCTGCCTCCCTGGAGGCAGTGAGGCTTTGTGTCCAAGATCCTTGCAAGTCCATGACAAGGCCGAAAGAAGGGAGGCCACAGAACACCTCGCCAGCCACGTGCTTCTTTGCTCCAGATTCCTGACAGCACTCTTCACTAGCTAAACTGCTAGGAAGCCCAAGGCCAGAAAGCTTACTGAGGTATTTTATTCAGAGCTTCCTGCCAAGGAATAGCTTGGGATGGTGAAGGGTGGGGAATGATCTGGAAGGGGAATGAAAACGACAACACCCAGGAAGTGGTTCTGGAATTGAACTGAAATGAATGAATTCAGGAGGCCTATGTACGTCAGTATCGCCATGAGGTGCAGGTGTCTCTTGTGTGGAGAATGGGGCTGGGGGGCTGTGAACCTTAGGCTTCCCGTTGGAGTCACCAGTCTTCTTAGGGTGCCGCCAATGTTTCCTTAAGAAGAAGCCCGGGACTCCGAAGCATGATGGTGTGGATGCTTCCAGGATATCCAAGTGGAGACGTCAAGGAGGCAGGCCTCAAGAGACACGTCCCAGTGAGGATAATTCTGAGAACTGTCGGCCCCCGAATGGTGTTTAGCGAGAAGACAATGGCTATTACCTGGAAAAATGTGGAAAGAAAAGAGAGAAGGCCTCTTTGAGTTCTGAGATCAGAGGAAGGAAGAGGATCCAGTATAGAAGACAGTAGAAAGCAAACCAGAAACGCATGAGAACGGACACACTGAGGAAGGGACGCTTTTCAGGGAGAAGGATGGGCTTGTTATGACGACCACCCAGTCGAGATCACAGCACTTTGAGGCTCCTTTCAGTAAGCAGAGAGGGAAGAAGCCTGGTTAGACCAAGTTGTGCAAAGAAAAGGCCTTTGACCCAGGTCTTACTATGACTTTATGTCTTAACAAACGAAAACATGAGTGCTGAGATGAATAAGTCTCATTTATTTACTAAGGATTTCAAGGCAGGTCTTTGATGCCAAAGCCCAAGCTCTTTCCATTCTGCTGAGCAACTCTCCCTACTGATTCACTCTGTGCTGAGAAGTTATGAAGGAACCTGCAAGTTAGCATCTCACCTCGGGGGTTTGGAAGTTTGACCTTCTCTTAGGCAAAAAACAAGGAAGACTTCTCCTCCCAAGGAAAAAAATAACATAAAATAGATGGCAAGATATTAATCTCGAGACCATTTACAGGGAGGTGTTAAGTGGTCCCGTTGGCATTAACAGCTATGAGCTTCAAATATCACTGGTACAGCAAGCTGCTGAGCTCTGCAGATAGCAAGTCACAGCAGGCCTTCTTGGGTTGCAAATGTAGTCACTCTGTTTGCCAATTAACTCTTTCCCACATTGCTTATTATATAACCAGCCCAGAAATTTTGCTGAGACAGCAGGATCCACTGGAAACCAGCACTGGCCTGGGACTGAGAAGAGTTGATGTGCTGTAAGAGGTGGTGGTGGTAGGAGCAGAGAGTAGTAAACACAGTGTAGAACAGTCATTAGAAGGCAAGGCCCTGGAAGACTTTTTATTTCCCGAAACAAATGTCCGTGTTTGCCGAACTTCACATGGGTCAGTGTCACTGCAACACGTTGTTCTTTCATCTCAAGAAATTTCAGTTTGTGTAAGATGCTGTGAGTGTGCTGGATGGAAATAGACTTTCCAATCTCTGTGAGCCATACATGATGTTGTTAGCTGCAGTTCTCCAGGGGTAGGTGACTCTGTGCCTGGAGAAGCCAGTGTCTCAGGCGCTGGGACTGTGGCGAGGATTTGTACCTAAGGGTCCCATGGGTGTTCTCCGCCCGCTTGCCCTTCCAGCAGGGCTTCCCGTGATTGGCCAACTCACCTTCATGATGGTTTCTGTTGTCTTTCTGTCTCACTGTTCTTCCTCGTTTTTTGTGCTTGTTCTTCCTTTTATCTCAAGCTCTTTATGCTAAAGGATCCCAAGGTCTTTCCTGGGCTCCCTTTACTTCTCTGTCTACATCTCCTTCATAGTAGTATAATTTATCATCCCCGCCATTACCATCTTGAGAGTGCTGAGATGTGAAATCAGACAATAGGTATAAAGGGCCTGACGTTTTGTTTCCAGGTGACTGTTTCCTTCACATGGCAAAGGTTCTTAGATCTCTCTGCAGATTTTGGACTCACATGCCCAGCGGCCCACTCAGTTCTGCTGCTTGGATTCCAATAGGTGCCTCCATTGCTACATAAACAAACTGAATTCTTGTAGTCATTTTTGTAGACATCTCCTTCTTAGTCCTCTTCATTCTAGCAGGTGGCTCAGCCACTCATCTGCCACTCATAGGGCCCACTTGGTCCTTGAGCCTTCTTCTTCCCCTGCCGATGCAGTTCACCAGCCAGCCCCACTGCTCCTGGTACAGTGCTGAACAAACCAACCCCTCTCCCTAATCTTCCTTCTCTTATTGCTGGAGCTCTTTGGATGATTGGCCGCCCGAGCTTTCAGGATAGAAGCCTGGCCCTGATGTGCCAGGATTCGGCCAACACCATTTCCACAGTACCTTCTCTTCCCCTGCTCAGCCTTCCAGTCTGCACAGCCTGGCTGGTTCCTGCACCCGGGATCCTGGGCCCTCAGCGGGCTTGGCACGGGCCTTCTCCTGCCTCATGTCTTCAGTCCACACGGTTGTCTGCTGCTGGCCATCCAGGCCTCTGCTCCTGTCATCACCCCGTCTCCCCTACAGGGATGGTAACCTCCCTGAGGACAGACTGCGCCCTTCCTCTTACATGGTGAGCAGCTGTTGACTGGAGGTACAAAGAAGCTGGGAGGACAGGATTCCTCCCGTTCTCTTCCTGAGATTGGACAAAGGACCTCAACTCCACTTCAGTTTTTGTGCATGTATCCTCTATATTTCTTTGATAGCCCTCATCATGATCTGCTGGATTTCATAGTCATAGGTGCTCATAGTCTCCCTCTTTCCCTTTTGAAGTTGAGCTGCACAAGTGAAAAGACTACTTTTTGTAGCACTATAATTGCACCTAGGGTTTGGTATGGAGCCGCACACCCAGTCCTTTCAAAAGAATGTTTTCTTTATTTTGAGGTAGAGTTTTGCCAAGGCACTACGTTGTCCCCGTGGGGCTCAAACTTGCAATCCTTTTGCCTCAGCCTCTCGGAATGGGAAGAGAGACTTTATCTGACTCCACTGTTTTATATGGTGCCTGGCACGTGACAGTTCTGTTATCCAAGCGAGTAGAAAAGGACAAGTCTCTGAGCAAAGATGCTTCTTCAGGCTGAGTGTAGCATCTTCCTGGCCACAGACACCTGAGCCGTTTCTCCGCCTGCCTCTGGGTCAGGCTTCTCACTTGCAGACTCAGTTCCCACTGAGTCCTCCAGTCCCACCCCATATGGTGCAAGGAATAAAACATTCTACGAGTAATCATTGACTGCTTAGTTCGAGTTCTCTAGAAACAGCCTCTGCAACAAAGATTCCAGCGCAATTAATTTACTTGACAAGGAAGGGCACCCTGGAAACGCACTGGGAAATGCATGGGTTAGAAATTTGCCCTGGAGCCAAGCTCCAGGGTGTGACAGAGCCTGAGGCAGAGCCAGAGGGCCCAGTGTAGGGTGGGAACTGGGACTGATTGCCAGAGGGAAGGGAGCCAAGCCAGGTATAGAGCACCTTCAGAGGGGTAGTCACCACCTGCTCTTCTAGCTGACAGAAGGGGGGCAGGGTGTGGAGTCCTTTTTTATGGAAAGTCCTTGGGTAGAGAAGTGCAGGAGCGGATGCTGGAATTTGGACTCTGTGCCCTTGTGCTGTGGGAAGGGACTCTGGAGAAGCAGCTCTAGAAGCATCTACTGCCCGGCCACTGATGCCGGCAATAGCCTGGTGTCTGGCACACTGACCCGCATTTGTTATGGGCTCTTTGAAAGGCTATAAAACTGAAAAATTTTACACTATGTTTAGGAAAAATCTACTGAAGTTTAATCAGATATTCGGAAGGATCTTTGACCCCAATGAGTTAAGAGTCACCAGTGTCTGCCTCCACAGCTTTTCATTCAAACATTTAAACAAAAGTGTGCCATAGAGGAAGCATGAAGGCTGCATCCCTCCCCCTGGACCTGGAGGCATCTTGGAGAAGGACTAGGATGGTTCCAACCTGACAGCGGGGTGTCAGCCAGGGCCGCTGAGCTCTTCAGGAGAGGAGACACAGCCCTGGGACACGTCTTCTGTCCGAGGGAAACAGCAGACAATCTCTCCCTCATGACATCATTGAAAATTAAACAGTATAATGTATGTAAGCAACGGGCAGAGGCCCTGGCCCCATAGCCTCCAGAAAGCGGTACAAAAAGCACTTTTTTACTCTGCATCTAGACACCAAAAAGGTTGCAGTGAAGTGAGGGGCAGAGTGGATGGGCATTGGGGCCGCAGTGAGTTTTGATCTTGGCATTTCCTCAAACCCCATTTAAAGCCAATGACCCAGGGAGAGGACATTTGCAGCCGTTAGGAGGCCAGTGTCATTGGGCTTAGACCCTCTGGGTGCTTCCAGGATCCTGTGATAACAGACAGCTGAAGGTCAAAAATAAGGAGATGCTTCAGAGGCACTGCCAAGAATTCTGTTGATGGGGGAAGGCCGCACCCTGTGGGAATTGCTCTCCTGACATTTGCCTACAGGACGCCAAGTGCATGTGCTCAGCAGAACAGACTCCAGTCTTTGGTGGATTATTAATAATAAAAAAGACACTGGCCTGTGTATTTTAGCACTGTCGGCATGTTGGGAGAGGAGACACTCAGGGAAGGTAAATGAAATCATAGCCACACAGTTCTCCAGGCTGGAAATATTTTCAAAGGATTGCTCAGAGTGCTGCTGCAGCCTGGGAAAGAATCCGGGCCATAGTTCCCAAAAAGTCTTGGTGTGAATTCTGCCCCACGGCTTATTAGAGGTGAGGCTGTAACCCCAATGGTTCCTCGCCTCAGTTTCTTCCTTGAAACAAAAATCCACATTAGGAGGATTAACAACGTGTGTGCAGGGGTGTGTGTGTGTTCAGAAGGCAAATACAGGAGCTACGTGAGGAACTAGTGCACGCTTACCCTGAGGCTGCGCATGGGTCTCAGGCGGACAGCAGGAGCGGGGGTGACAGCGACCGTAGTGATCACGTGCCTAAGCATCTACTATCTGGCTTTTATGGAAGATATTTGTTGACCCCCGAAGCAGGAGAAGATGTGATGTGAAATCTAAATCATGACCTGTGCCTTGTGCCAGCCTTTAATGCTGGTCTCCTCCTGGCTGAAGAGCTTTCTTTCCAAAGATGGAGATAAATACAGAGTGGATCTTGGGGGACCCATGGGACGTGGTGGCTTTGTGCTCGCTTCCTCCCTCTCCCCTCTCCATGCAGGTCTCACAGGAATCCTAGCCCCTTCCCTTCCTGGGCACTGGTGAAGGGAGCAGGCCAGAGCCGCTCAGCAGCTTGCGATCTTGTATCCCACGTGTGCTGTGAAGGGTCCCAGCCTGCAACCCTGGACTGTCAGTTTTATAGAAAGTAAAGTAAAATCTTATCTCTTTATGCAAACAAGGAAGGAGTATAGAACGGGAAGCATGAAACTTCAAGGAAATTTCTAGACCTCTTCTGGTCCCCCTAATGTCTGCTTCTTGGAAGAACATACTGTACCTCCCTGTCTGGGGATTTTCAGAAGAAAATTTGTCAGTTTTCCTCTCAGCTGCAGCCTTATATTTTGAAGTTAGACTGGCCTGCATTTGAATCTTGGTTCCCTTGTGTCTTGCTTGCTCTGCTTCCCATTCTGCAAAGGAGGAGGTGAGGGTAGCTTCCAGGGATGAAAAGAGGAGTCGGTGAGTACCAAGGGTTCCCCAAATGACTGCACATGGAGACAGGGTGGGGACAGCTGGGATGTGGAACCCTCACCCTCACCCTCACGGATGAGGGAGCCGGGAGGGGAGTGGGTACAGCTCTGTCGATTACAGAGGTGCTCAGTGGTGTCTCTGTTGTGCAGCCTGGCTTGGAAGGGACTGGTGTGTTTGGAGGTGCGGGCGAGCGTGGTGATGATTCACCACTGATCGTCAATAAGTGGTGGTCACAGACGGGCGAGCACCTAACTCTCACCAGGACTGCCTGCTCCAAGCTCCAACCTACCCCACCCTGAAAAGCAGCCCGCAAAACATATTTATATCCCAGCACCTAATGGAGCCTTGAATCACGTCGTGGAGACAGCTTTGGTCACCACATGAAGCTGTCCCAGATCTAAGAGGCTGATACTACTGGGGAATCCGAGCAGACACTGCTGTCTGAGAATGGACTGGGATGCCTGTCCTTGGGGGGTAACGAGCACATTGCCTGTGCTTTGGGGCCCCCAGCGACGAATGAGGTGCTCTGTGAACACTCCAGAGCTGGCCACGTTCACCCTCACTGGGCCCGCCTGCTGTGGACACACAGCAATGTGTGTGTATGCACATGTGTGTGCATGTGCGTGTGTGCTTGCGTGCATGTGTGTGTGTGTGTGATTTCTGACCCTGGAAGCAGAGGCCTGGGTTCTGCAACCTTCTCCTAGCCCGAGTCCCCAGGTGGAGGGCCGGCTCCAGGCAGTGTATGTGGCAGTAGGAAGAAGGAGCACGAACTCGAACTCAGAAGTTGCTGTCAGCCTGGGCAAGCTCGGAGCAGCTGTGGTTCGGTTCCCTTTCTCACCCTTTTGAGCCTCGTCTCAGAACCACCAGCCTGGGGATATGAGAGAGCATCAACCGAGAGCTCCGCTCCTCGCCCAGCTCTGCCCTGCCAGTTCTCACCCTAGCAGCAGCCGAGCCGCTCCGTGGCAGGGCGAGGCCCCGTGCAGGTGCCGGGCAGCCCGCGGACCTGTCCGCCCAGACCGCAGGGCCGGGGCTGGCAGCCCTACCGAGGGAATCCCGCTGCTGCGCTCGGGACTTCACGCGTCTCCGCCAGTCTTCTCCCACCCAAGGGTGCCCAAGACACGCCTCTGTCTGTACTTTGCAGATGAGAGAGCTGGGGCTCAAAGATGTCAGATAACTCAAGCGGCGACTGGGAACCAAACCCGGGTGACCCTGCACTGGGCTGGGAGTGCAGACTCCGACCGCCTCATTTCCTCTCCCTGATTCTGGGTGTCTCAGCCTGCAGGGCACAGACAAGAACCCGGCCTCCTTAGTGAGGGCAGGAGGACCAGGACCAAGGAGAGAAACGGTGTAAGCATAAAGCGAGGTGCGAGGCAGGATTTTACATCTTTCTCTGCCCAGCCTTCCCCTGCCCCAGGTCCGCAGCCCCAACGCACACCCTGCAAGCCCAGCCCAGGGGCGAGGGGAGCGGCTGCAGAGAGGCCACCACCGGCTTCTCCTTATGCCGCACTCCTGCTGCGATCCTTCTGGAAGACCGTGGAACCCTCGCAGATTTTCACGTCGCTCTGCCGGGCAGGGCGCGGACTCCGGGCTCAAACGCGAACGCACCCCGGCGCCCCTGGCTTCCAAGCTGGGGATTTAAGAGCCAGGTGCAGGTCCGAGAGCGCCGGGCTCTGCCGCCATCGTGTGGCCAGAGCGGGAACTTCACCAGGCCCAAACCTGGTGGGACCGGTTTGGGATCCTTTCCTCCCTCCCTTCCCCTTCCGGTCCTCCCTCCCTGCCTCCTTCACAAAGCCCAGACTCTGAAGGAGTCCAGTGAAAGACAGGAAGAAAAGTAGAAGGGGCATAACCAGGCTGTGTTCCTCTTTGTGCCCACCCTGGAGCTCTGCACGCCTTAGCACCCCCACCCTCACAAAAGCCTCCTGGGGCAGGGTGCTTGACAAACAGTCATCAAATAAAGCTGATTTCCGTGTCCCTAGGACATAGCAGGGCAGAGCAAGGTCAAAATTCAGCCTCTCATTTAGGAAGGGCCCTTCCCCACTGAACTTGATAGAAAATCGGAATTTGCTTGTTGCATCGAAATAAAAAAAATCAGTATTTTGGAGGAAAAAGCCCTTAAAACTCTGCCCTCATCCACGCTCCTGTTATTTGCCTTCTAATTCTTAATTTGCAGAATGAGAACTTGCATCCTGGAGCTCTTCCCCTCTTTATATTACATGAGTTGCAGGTACTTCTGTAATCAGTTATTTGTCTTTGTGTGTGTGTGGAGTTGCTTTCTATGCAGGATTTAAGAAATGTTAATAATGTGTTGGGATACAACTGAAGCTGCTAATTTGGTTTTCCTTTGTAGATTTCAGGTTTTCTGCTTTACTCAGGAAGGTCTCCTGAACCTCCAAGTATGAAAGTAGTCTTTAATGTTACTTTACACAAATAACGTTATAATTATATTTCCATTTAGTCCCTGATAACTTGTTTTATTCTTCCTTCCACGTAGACTAACTTTGTTTTCATTCCGGTGTCTCTGCACCATCACTAAATAATCAGTCCTCCCCTCTGAGCTCTGTTTATCAAGAACCCAGAGAGAGCAGGCTCCCTGCTACTTTGCTAGACATTTACATTTTACTCCCTTACTCCTTTCTGTCTAGCAGGACAGTCCCTGTCCCTACTGTTGTCCTTTTACAAAATATTCTTAAGCGGACTGGAAAGGTAGCTTCTGCATGAGATGAACCTGCTTTGACTGGATTGTGACAATCGGCATGTGTAGCTTCTGTTAATGAAAGGTATTCAGTTCTGTATCTTCTGCAGAACTCCCACTGTTGCTCTGGATTCTTGGGGGGAAGCAAACCACCCTGAATCTCTGTTCCTTCTCAGAAGCGGGGAAAGGCTGTATCCCCTCCCCTCTCAGAGCTGCAGAGAACCGGACTGTCCTGGCGGAGTTCGGTGTGAACAGGCATCCAGGGGTGCAGCCCTGTCCATGAGCAGAGGTTGTTCTCATGTGATTAGGGGTGGTAGTGAGAGGCGAAAATTCCCAAGAGAATTCACAATTTCTCAACTCCAGATTCATGAAACGGCCTTTGTTGATTGCTCTTTGTATGCCGGGAGCTGGAGAATCCAATCTGGATACAGGATTATTTGGGGGTGGAACTGGACTTGAAAGCAGAGATTTGCACTGAGCTCCTTCCCAGCCCCTTTCTTATTTTTATTTTCACACAAGGTGTTGTTAGGTCACTAAATTTCCCAGGCTGGGCTCCAGCTTGCTCCTGCCTGCCTCAGCCTTCCAGAGTGCTGGGAGTACAGGTGTGCACCACCACGCCTGGGTAGATACAGCCTCTGCATCCCAAGCTTCTCATCTGGAAGGGCTCCGTAAGTGTGCAATCAAGTGCTTTACTAGGCCCCCCAAAAAGTGAAGATCTGCCCGTAGCACTGTGGCAGTCTCAGGGCAAGAACGAATGCGTGAGGCAGCGCCAGGACATGGGAGTGGAGAACACACTATGGAGGCTTTCAGCATCCCAGTGGTAGGGTCGTGTGATCATGCTTCTGTGTGCATATGTGTGTGTGTGCGCGTGTACTCAGGCTGGGAGGCAGCACCTGTGGACATCCAGCTCTTCCCAGTCCTGAAGCTGCAACACAGGCAAACACTCAGGCCTGATTTCCCAAGAGACAAGTTGCTCACTGTCTTGGGAAACAGGAGCTTGGGCCGAGAATAAAGACTCCGCTTCATCTGTCCACCTCCTCCCACCTCCCTCCACACACAAAGCTGCTTGTTTGAAAGTTTATCTCGCTGGAGGTTGGAAGGAAGGGCCCGTGCTGCCATGGATCCTGTCCACACTTCGGCTCTCTTCATCTCTGTCATGCACACAGATGAAGTCATGAAGATTGCAATCGCAGGCAAGATGATATTTTCTGTGCAATTATTGTTCTTGGAAACAGGAGAGCTGGGGATGAGAGAATGGGAGAGTTGCCAGAGATGAGGAAGCCATGCAGAGAGCCGCTGGGCTTAACCCCTGAGGGACCCAAGGCTGGAGAGGGGACATGGGGCCTGCTCAGCGGGCTCAGAGGGGTGGAGGAGCTCCCTTGGGGACTTCTTCATCACGTCAGGGTGCAATGATACAGGGCCTTCCTTTTGATAGAATATTTCATTTCTCAGGGTTTTTTACAACTTGTGTGTGGGTGTGGAAGTTTGCAAATACAAAGTTGTATTCAATAGAATGGAACGCTTCCAGCATACAAACTACCCAATGTAGCCCCTTGTCCCCTGTTTGCTCCTCCCCATGGAGGACCCCAAACGGGAGACTTTGGGACATGGGTAGGGGGGCAGATTTACACAGCCATCCCTCTGCTCCCCCTTTTGCAGGTCATAACTGCCTGCATGGAGCAATTGTAGAAAAAATTCCTACACCAAGGAGAAAATGCACCAGCACTGTCTTTGCTAGCCTAGCTCAGTGGGAAGCAGGCTGATTCTGGAAGCAGTTCTAGGAGGCCCGCCTGCGCCTTGACCCGCCCTGCCTGGTTGGGCCCTGTCCGCAGTGCTGCTGGCTTTCTATTCCCTCCTGCCACCTCCCTTGCAGCTCTGGGTTGGTGAGAGCTCTGGGGAGGGCAAGCCAGCTGTGTCACAGTCTGCAGCCCAGAAAGTCAGTAGTCACTGCCAGCAGCTAACTTACAGGCTGAACAATAACACTCACTGTTTTACAAGGTGATCCACTACTGGCTGTGATGTGGATGCTTTGTTTGCTTCTTAGTTTGGCCTTCTGCAGACCGTGTGTGGCTCTATCAGTAAGATGCATCCTCAGCCTCTTAAATGCTTTTCTTTATCATAGTTCAGAGATACAGGTCTACACTTTTTTCTCTATTCTGCCCTCTAGATGGAAGAAGAGCAGAACATATGATTGCTGAGAATTCAATTCAACCCTTCAAAACCAAGCTCATAAAAGTGAATATGCCAGAGTGGCATGGATTGATTATTGTGACAACTCCCAAAGATTCGTGCGCTGGCCATCCATTTCCCACGGGATGGTATTGCAGGACAGTGAGCTCATGGGAGGCAGGGAGGTGCCAGGGGTGGTTCTGGGTCCTGTGGGAACCGTGCTCAGAGGGATTATTGCCTGTCCTTCAGTTTGCTCAAGGTCTTGGAGGTGAGGTTGGTTACCAGGAGAGAGGGTTGCTGTGAGCAACACCGCCCCATGTGTTGGACATCTTCCACTGGTGCTGCTTGTCACTGTCCACGTGCTCCAACACATGATGGCATCCACTGCCTTGCGATGCTGCTGGATCCCTTGATGGGTGTAGTGCCTCTGCTTGATCTTTTCAGCCTCCCAACTGAGAGCCAGCTGGGAGCAGTGGTGCACACCTGTAATCCTAGTGCTCTGGCAGGCTGGGGCAGGGGACTGCAAGTTCAAGCTGAGCCCAAGTACCTTAGTGATTTAGCCAGATCATGTCTCAAAATAAAAAATAAAAATGGGCTAAGGATATTGCTCTGTGCAAAAGGCCTGAGTTCAATTTCTAGTACTGGAAAAAAATAAAACAGAACAAAACAAAACCTGTGAGCCAAAATAAACCTCTTTTCCTTCTAAAGTACTCAGTCTCAGGACCCTGGTTGCAGTGACACAAGATAAAGGTCACGCAGGGCCTGGGCCAGGGGCAGAGAGGGAATCGCAACTGCCTCTCTCTGTTCCCTGGGTGGAAACTTTTTCTTCTGCAAGGCTCAGGGCTCTGAGTTGGGAGGTTCTCCAAGGTCATGGAGTGTGCACAACCTCACGGAATCTGAAGTTTTGCTCCAGTGTCCAGACTCACTTTCCCCACTGCCGGAACTGAAGTGTACTCACACGGGCAGCCCACACCAGCCTGGACAAAGCTGTTGGTGGAAGGTGTGGCCCTTTGTGGTTTTGAAATGTGTTTGTTTCCTCACCGTGTGCTCAACATGGCTCCCTGAATTCCACTGAAAGCGGACTCTTAATGGGACAACATGGCACTTCACTCACTCTGGGATGCAGACTGGTTTAGTCTTCCCCAAGGTGGGGGCCTTTTCACCAAGGGCCACATCTTGGCCTGCCGGAGCATGTGCTGTACCCCTCGCTGTGCATGTGTGGTTTTACCATTCCTGATAGTATGATAAAGCTGTGACCATGGCACCTTTTAGTCATCAGGGAATTTAAGTGTCCGAGGAGTCAGAAATTTAAGTCTTCTGACATTGGGAAAAAGAAAACCTTTCCAATGATATTTTTTAAAAACCACAAAAGTACCAGCATCAACACATTCAGAAGAAGTCATCTTGATAAATTCTAGAGACAGTAGTGAAGAACTCTTGGACAACAGTGTACTACAGTGTTCTTATAAAAACAGTAAAACTGCCAGTGTGGTGGAATGAATTGTTCAACTTAAGTGCCCAGTTCATAGAATGCAATAACTTTTTAGGAAGTGAAATATTTATTGTTGATTTATAATGTGCCAGTAACGCTGCTAAGCCCATCACATATTTTATTCTACTTAATCTGCATAGAAACGTAGTGAGGTTGTTAGTACATGGCTACTCTCCCTTGTGCAATACTCCCAGGGCCAGATGAAGTTTGAAATTTATAACTATTTTTGTTATTTAGAAAGGGAACACAATGCATACATTGTGTGTTGTTGAATCCCATCATCGGGCCTGGGATAATGTGCTATAATCAAATGCCTAAATATTTTTCAGCAAAAACCAGGCACAGCCACACAGAGCGAGGTAAGGGGAGTCTCTATCGTGTCTGACTCCTAGTGCTGGCTCGGGGCAAGGCCAGCTGCCAAATGAGTTTGCCACTGATTTAGGAAAATACTTGCCGTTCTCCGGTTCTGGGGGACTCAAGGCCTGTAATGAGTGACTTTGCAGTTGAATCACCATCTCCATTTTGCTAGTAAGGAAGTGAGCTTGGTGAGTAGCTCCCCCAGACACATGGTTCAGAAGGGTGAAGTTGGGTCTGGGACAGTCAGGGCCCTAAGCATGAGGCTGGATGCTTCAGGGAAGCACCTGTTGGATGCTGTGCTGCTGAGTTCTCTTCAGACTCCCCTGCCCCACAGGACCACTGTGTCTAGCCTTCCTGCCAAGATAGCTGCTCTTCGTACACTCAGCAGGCCCCAGTCCCTGGGAATCCAGGTGAGCATGGCTGATCACATACCACAGAGCTCCTCTAGAAGGGCAAGAAGGTGGGCTGGGCAATTCACTGATGGCCAAAGTGAAGCCAGCCAAGCACGGTGGTTTACACCTATGATCCCAGCACCCGGGAGACAGGGCAGGAGCCCTTCCTGGGCTACAGAGTAAGTCTGAAGCTGGGCTGAGCTACAGAGTAAGATCCTGTCTCCAAAAAAAATCTGTAAACAAATGATGTAAGCCCTTCCTTCCTCAGTGCTCATTACTGGAGAGAGAAGATCAAAGAGAGTGAAACCATAGTTTCCAAGTTCAATTTGGGAAACCTCCTCCCAGTTCAGTTGAAATAACCCTGGATCAGACAATGTCCTCTGAAGACCACAAATATCCTAGAAAGTTCCACAATAATGCAGTACAGGCACTGCACTAGCTCCTCTGGTTTGAATCCTGCTCTGTTGCTGCCTAGCAGTGTGACCTCAAGCAAATCTCTTAACTGCTTGTTTTTCGTCCCAACCACTGAGGGTCCATAGTGTGCCCTGACTGAGAGTCGGTGAGATGATTCAGTGGTTTCACGCATGCAGGCACCTGAAGCAGCACCTGGCCGTGGGCGGAGGCATGGATGTGTGCACACTGCCCTGAGCGTGGTCACCATCCTGGTGGACATTTCAGGATCCACAAGCCAAGCTCTCTAGGAAAGGAAGTGGCAGGAGCCAAGTGGGGAGTCTAGTCTCAGCCTCCTCAGAGCTCTTAAGCCTCGGTTGCCTTGCTTCACATGCTCAGGGGCTGAAGGGCCTGGAAATCAGTCTTTTTCTGGGATCCCAAAGCCCTTCCCAAAACCCCTTCAAACCACTTCAAGGAGCAATACTGTGTCCTTTCCTGTCACAGAATTAGTGACTGGGTGCAAAACAGAATGCACGTGGCATGTCTTTCTCCAGGGAGTCTCCTCGGGGAATTTCAGGGGATTAGTTGGGTCCAGCACTGTCATTACAGGCTTTACTTGGAGTGAGAATTCATGTGATGCTTTCAAGGAACAAAGGTGGTTCCCACAGCCTTTGTCTGCAAAGTGATCAGGCCAGAAATGACACTAAGTATCCACTGATGGTAGAAGCCAGGGTAAGTGTCTGAGGGCGTGTGTGGATATGCAGCGAATATGTGTTATACGCCACATATTATGTATCTTCTATACATTCATGCCTATGTCTCTGTCTATATCTGTATCTGTATCTGTACCATAGATTCTCAAAGGAAGGGAGAAATTGCCCTGGAACTAGAGTCAGCTCACTGTAGCAAAATCCTGCCAGCACCTGTGTATGGTCTGTGAGTTGAAAATAGTTTTGGTATTTTAATTGGCTTTGCATTGTGTAAATATATAAGTATCTACATAATATTCTCCCATTTCTTTTCGACCCACAAAGTCTAAAATGCTAATTGTTTTGCCCTTTAAGAAAAAGCTGACCAAGCCCTGTTCTGGAAGACTGTGAGAGGGTCTCATGCTGTTTAACACAAGTGAAGAGACTCTGGAGCCAGGTAGGGCTGCATTTGAATCTGAACTCATCTACTTGCTAGTTGCAGGGCTTTGGGCAAGTTACTTAATACTTAGTTCCTCATCCAGGAAAGGGGAATACAAACATTCCTCCTCTAACCACAGAGCTCCATGCCACCACTAGATCGGTAAAGGAATTGGGAAATTCATTGGTTGCTAAATTAGGAATTGTATATAGTAAGTACCTTACAATATTCAGAACAAAGAAATAGCTAAAGGAAACCCCAACTTGATGCCTTTGCTTTTACTTGTGTGACTCTTACATGCAGCATCGTAACATGTAAGAGAGCATAAAACAGCAGTACTGTACTGTACAGCACAATCAGCAAAACTTACAGTACTGTATAAATTAGGTGCACTGTATAAAAGACACCACGGCTCTATAAGCAAGATGTACAGAACTGTACAAAACAAGAGATTGGTTGTAAGTCCAAGCAGCAGGTTGTGAGTCTGAACAGCAAGCTTCGTGGTAAGGCCGAGCGGGTAACCAGCTAAGTCATTAAACGAGGACGAGGGGCAGGATTAATTTCAGCTATTTACAGTGCTTGATGCACCTGATAATAGTTTGTGTGCAATCCTTTTGTGCTGCATCCAAGTGTCAGTTTATTGCTTATAGCAAATGATTTCTATTTATTTTCTCTGTCTGATCCCTGGATCTTGAAGAGAAGAAACTGTACCTTGCTCATTTTATACCCACAGTGCCTACAAAATGAATGCTTGGTGGTGAACACACAGACAACTTGGGTGAGGGGTAGGAGCAACTTTACTCTCCTCGCCTTGCTCTGTACATGCTCCCCAGTGCACACTGGGAGCCCGGCCCGTACTGCTTCCCTCTGTAGCCCAGGCTCACTCACCTCTGGCCAGGTGGGACAGGTTCCCTGTGGGGCTGCAGGGAAGATGCCAATCTGAGATCTAAAGAACTGAAACAAAGTGGCAGTGTAGCCTAATGGTTTGGGAGAAAGCCCCAAACCCAGGGTCAAATTCCTGCCTCTCATATACAAGCTCTGTGACCTTTTGCAACACACTGATACTCTAATAAAGTCTAAATTTCCTAATTTTGAAGTGTGAGTATCCATAGCACCTGCCTCATGGTTGCTTTGAAGTTAGAAGTGAGAGTCTGTGTGAAAAATGCTTAGCTCATTGCTGAATATAGAGTTGAATGCTTCAAAAATTGAAATTATTATTATTATTATTATTTATTGCATTGATAACCTACGTTGGATTTAATAATAGATGTTCTTTGTGTAGTAATTTAAATATTTAATATGTCTTTTATCCTCTTGCTGGAAAACTACATATTGGATTTTCTATTGCAATCTCAGAATGATTAATATTCTGAGACATGATATGGTTTTTCAGCAGGATATGATACTTCTTGTTAAAAGGGTGAACTAGGTGGGAGGAAGCTCTGCGTCTGAAGGGAAGAAAGTTTCCAAAGTCTCTTGTGTCCTCACTGCCTCTCAAGCCACTTCTTGCCTTCTCTGAGTAGCACAATCCTGGGGTCAGGGAACAACTTAGCAACTAGACTAGGGGATAAATTGCTGGTGAAATAAAAGTGACTGATGGCTGCACTCAGGAGGGAGATCACTGTACGATCTCTGTTTGGGTCCACTGTAACCACAAGGGTCCTGAAATGGGGAAAAGGAAGGTGTGCGGGTCACACCCAGAGAGATGACGTCCTGAGAAGGCTTGCTGGGCCATCCTTGGCTTTGGAATGGAGATGGGCCCAGCCGAGGACAGCAGAAGGCCTCCAGAGGCCGGGACAGGGCCGGGGGAGTCTGCCTTAGAGCCACCGGGGAAACCCAGTTTGGCTGACTCGGTGTTAGCCCAGTGAGACCCATTTTAATATCTGACCTCCAGACTACAAGACGATAAGCCCAAGCTTTAAGCCACTACATGTGCGGCAATTTTAGAACAGCACTGACGTTTATTCTGATCCTCTAGAATTGTGTGGTCAGAATGCGAACGCAACGTGACTGACGCCACCGAAGAGAAAGATCCTCAAATTCCTGCTGTGCCTGAGGGCAGGACCTGGGAGGACATTATCATGAGGGTGGGCAGCAGGGGAGGGGCCGGGAAGCCGAGGGGCAGAGCAGGGTGCCCTGCAAAGTGCAAGGTGCAGACAGAGCACTGGGAGAGGGAGAAGCAGAACACACTCAAGTGCCCGTGGGAGGGCGGGGAGGCGCCCTGTTCTGTGGCTCCCTCGCGGGAGACGTGGTGTTCCCCATAAGAGAGCCAGGTTCCAGGTGCCGAGTGTTTTGTTCCTCCTCCGACGCCTTCCATTGCACCTGGCACCAAAGCAGCCCTGTCTCTTGATGGGCAGCCTCCACAGCAGTCACCGGGACAGGTGGATGCTGTCTACCGGGAAGGGACGTCCTGCTCCGGAATCCTAAATCCACTGCCAGTCACTGTAAGGCAAAGTGTGTTCTCTTGAAATTTCATGTTCATAACACAGAGGGACAGGAAGCTGCTCTTCTTTCTCTCTTCCCTCCTTCCTTCCTTCCTGCCATGTTCACAGTAACCTAACAAGCCTCCGGAAGCTCTGAATGTACCAGAAAATGCAAATTCAACAGGAAGTAGGGAACCCAGAGAGATGGGAAACAAGAACAATGATGAGGGTGTTTGCAATAGAATGCTCTTGGCACATCAAGTCCATGTAGGTGTGGACTCCGGAGGCAAGATGGGAGCCAAGGAGTTGTATCCTAGCCCATCAGCTGGCTTCCAGGGCTCTGCTTAGAAGACACCTCTATCAAATTTCAAATCCCTCCCATTCCCATCTGAAAAAGAAAAAGAAAGAAATGAAATCTTAAGTGTGACGCCCACATTAGGAAGAGACAGGCAGCAATGCAATATTGGAACTGAAAGGGCCCATAGGGGTCATTTGCACTGCAGGCTGCTCTTCCCAGTACCCACACCCCATTTATGGCTGAGGACACCACAGTCCCGCCCCAAATCTGGCCCCTGGCCCTGCCCATTGGATGCAGAGGGGCACTTGAGAGCAGGCGGCTCCTGGAGATTCCCGCTGGTCTGTGGTCGCAACGGTCTCCTTTGCTGGAGGGGAGCCCAAGGAAATCACATAGTCCTGGCTCCAGAGGGCGACCCTTGGATCAGCAGCATCGATGTGGGCTGGATGTGTGTTGGAAACGAGTCATTTCAGACCCCTGCCCAGACAAACACAGTTACAAGGAGCCTGCACACCACACCAAGGCCCCAGGTGGGCGGTGCACACAGGTCTGAGGTGCACTGAGAGGAAAGGTCCATCAGTCCGTACAGGTAGGCAGAGCTCCAAGTTGTCTTCCGGCTGAGCCATTGTCCAGTGACTCATCAGTCATTCTTAGCAAGTGGTCCTTCAGTGGCCTACACAGGCATCTGTGACCTCCATGGGAGAGGCTCTCAGGACTGTGAAGTCAGCTCCGGCATCAACATTCATTTTGTATCTAAGAGAGAAGAAGGTGGTATCTTTTTTTTTAATTAAAATATCAGATGACTGTGAGTCTTTTGTTAACTTCTGCTTACTTTGCTTTGGCTTTGGTTTCATGAAATCAGAGCCTCCTATTTACATAGGGTTTACATAAGGTTCATTGTTCTTTCTGTGAGACAGAGGCAGTTGAGGGAAAGAACGAGGATGCTGGGCCAGAGTCACCCAGTTGTGGCTTTCAAACCCATCTTGGCTCATTAACAGCTGTGTGATCCAAGGCAGAGCAGTTGACTTCTGTGAACCTAAGTTTCTGCAACAGCAAAATGGCAATGCCAGCCATAACTAATCCATGAGAGTCGTGGTAGATAATGTATAAAGTTCCCAGAACTGGGAAGACTTTCCGTAGCATGCATGATTCAGAAAACTTGCAAGTGGAGCATGAAATATGTACTTTTGGAATGTCTTGACACTGGGAACATGACAGTCATGAACTGAGCACATTATCTGCCTCATTGGAACTACTGTCCATTGAAAAAGGTTAAAATAAAATAATGGCAGCCACCAAAGACCCAGCGTTCCATACATGTTGTGTACTGCCCTGAGGGCTTCCTGTGGGTTGGCTGATGGAATCTTTTCCCTGGCCTAAGGGTACTAGGTGCTGTCACCAGTCTCACTTTATGAAGAGGAAACTGAGGCACCCAGGAGCTAAGTTACCTGCCCAGTGGGTGCATAGTAGGAGAGTCTTGTTTATGGTCTCAGGTAGGTTAGTTGCTTAAGCTCTATACTGACCTGACCTTCATAAACAGCTACAAGTACAAATAGATGCCTTGGATGGAGGGCACAGTACTGAGAGAGGGTGTCCCAGGGAGCCCTCACCTGTTCTAGGAGTCAGAGAGGGCTCTCTGAGGAGATCAGGTAAGGAAGGGAAGAGGGGTTCCTGTAGCACAAGTATGGGGTGGATCCCTGGAATTGATAGAAAGCTTAACTCAATATTAGGTGACAGAATAGTCCTGACTCCTAAAGAAGAGGGCAACTTGCAGATGAACCAACTAATACACACCCTAACAAGTAAAGTTGCTCAAGCATGATTTCACTCCTACACTCATGTGCAATTCTTACTCTTGGGCAATGTCAAGATCTACCATCTGTAGGTAGAGATTAAAACAAGGACATGTGAACCAACCCTGAGAAGGAGAAAGAGTGAGGCCTTGAGCATCACACACAGTTTGCTTCTCTCTTTTCGACCTGAAGCAGATTACTTACACCAGCTAAGTCTCAGCTTCTTCATCTGCAAAATAGGAGTAATAATCTTTCTTGTCATTGTGTTGAGGATTAAACCCAGGCATGTAAGACCCATAGTTCAGATTCATGGGATGTTCCGTCCCTTCACATTTTCATGTTCAAGGTCAGAAGGTAGCATTTGGACAGGGAGCCTAATCTTCAAACACTCAGACACCCTGTTTTTATTGTTTTGCTTTTCTTATGTCTTAATGAGAATCAGGTTACCAAGTTCTGTCAAGAAACACCAATGAGACTTTTATCTTGGATGCGTTTATTTGTTTAAGATCCTTCAGAGGAACCAAAACCTCAATTTAGATGAATATACTCAAATATCTCACAAAGAAACAAAGATAATAGTGAGCAATACAATTGCAACATAAAGAGATGGTAAATCAAGTGCATGATGATTTTTTTTTTACTAGCAGTGCACACTAAAGGAATATATGCGACCTCAACTCCCACCAGATACCAACTAGAGAAATCTGGAATCAGGTCAGACCTCCCTGGGGTTACCTGGAGTTTTGGACCAGAAGTCATCTTAAGGAGCACTGGGTCAACCCTCACTTTCCAGTGCATGGAGTTATTTTTAAAGTTGATGTAATGGTGGCATGGGGTAATCCATAGAATTAGGACTTGGATTAGAGGCTCCTGGGACAATCAGAGGGCAGCATAGTGCTGACCAGCAAAGGATACTTGCTGCTTAGCACACATAATTCTTTTCCAGTTTAAACAGAAAGCTGCTGAAAACTGGCTAACCTCCCTTTCCTGAAGAAAGAAGATAGCATTAAAACTGCAATCACCGGACAGAGCCTCAAGCAGAAATTTAAGGACAAGTTCTCTTTCCTACTGCATGTAATACTCTTGATGCTTGTCACACTACTCACTGACCCTCATAAGGGAAGTTAGTAAAATCTGTTCAGATTTGCATGTGATTTTCATACTGGTCACCCGACCCCATACTCATTCCAGTGGGGGATCAGGAGCCTGTTCCTCTTCGACTTCACAGTCATTAAGCAAGGATGTCAGGAGTCCTGGCCTCTGCATACAAAGCCGTCACCCAAAGGAAGGAAAGCCGTTCTCCGTCCTTGCTTCTTTCCAGCTGAGACTCAAGACCACCAAGGGCCTGGGCCTTTCAGATGCCTTTTAGAAGGTCATGAAAGAGGCCCCTGTGCAGTGTGCAGTGTGAGCTAATCAGCTATGAAGGAGACTTACTGGCCAATGGAGTATATTTGAATGTGAGCTGGGCATGAGAATTGTACTACTGCTATGAAACAATTGCATTTTAAATATGCTTTCTAAACCATTTGATGATAGAAGGTCATGATAGCTGTAGCTTTCTCTAAAATATAAATATTCTAAAATATCAAGCCAAAAGGATAAAATGAATGCAGCAAAATATTAGTAAGGTTCAAGTTAAACCAACATATCAGTTTCTGTAATAATAACAACCTCTTTGGTCTCTCTACTTTTCTGTATGTGAAAATTTTTACACTAGTATCTTAAAAACAAATTAAAATTTTATTTTGTTAGATGAGAAATGGAGTTATGGAACCTCACCTTTTGCTCTCCTGTGTTATCACCCCAAGGTTTTCCTCCATAGACAGATGTTAAATTGAAGGAAGCCAAACTATTCCATTCTGTAAAGTGCACACCATCCCAACCACCAAGGAGTGTAAGAAACAGCAATGCAAAGTCCCTCCAGGGGCTGCCTTCTCTGGGCACTCTCCCCTTCTCTGTGCCACACAACTTCTGGTCCATTGCTCTCCTCAGTATTTGCAGTTTAGTGGACAGTTCTGGGGAATGAATTCATGCCCCCAAGCCAAAATCAAGGCCAAAATCATCAAGGAAAAAAGTGATAACAGAGAGCAGTGGGGCACACTGGAGATGGGAGGCAGAGTGAAACAGGTTTTCCAAAGCTCTGGAAAGCTACACACAGATGTCTTAGATTTGGAAAGGCTCCTGGGTGCTCACTCTGCTTTCTCTCCAGTAGAACACCTTGGCCTTCCTAAATTCTGCATCCAGTTTGTCACTGAGGAGAACTTAGAGTTGCAATCGCTCCCTCAACCCCAAGTACCCAGGGCATTAAAACAAGTCCTGGTCGTGGAGGTGGTCATGGTGTCAAGGAGTCTTTCTGCCACATTCTCAGTGTTTCATTCTCCACATGGAAGAGGTGGACCTGGGCAGAGAGTGCCACCCTTGGCTTCAGGTCCTGACTGAGATTCCAGACCCCAGGGCAAAATCTATTACAAGAGGATCTGCAGGAGTCACAGTTGCTTCTCTGTGTTTTAGATCTAGGCTAAAAGAAGCAGGAATTTATGACAAAGGTGTAGGTACCATCTGTTTTCTTTAATCCAGAGCCAACTGGGAAGCATGCAGTCTCTCTAGCCTTCTTCCCAGTAGTCATAGATAGAATTAATAGTAATAGAATCATGAGGAGGAAGACAGGGGAAGCGGGCCTTAGTACATTGAACTATTCTACACACCGGTTCTGTTAAGTCACTCAGTCCTCACAATGCTCTCGTGAAGTATGCACTATTTTTGTCCATATTTTGTAAAAAATTGATTGTGAAGGGGTAGAAAATTTGCCCAAACTTGTCCAACTAGGGCTGGAGAAACTGAGATTTGAACCCGATCATTCTGATTTCAGAGGAAGCTCCACTAATCATCAGGCTATTCATTCTCTCAATTAGCCACATGTTATTATTATTATTATTATTATTATTATTATTAATCAGCCACATATCACTCTGATTTGGGTTTATTTTCTATCAGGCTAATCATGTTATATGGAACTTACTCGTTTTCACTTTGAAATATGTCTTGGACTTCTTGATATGCCTATTTATATAGATCTGCCTCATTGCCCCTTACCCTGTAAAGTCTTTCATAGACAGGACATTATTTGTAACCCTACAAAGTCTTTCACAGATAGGACATGGAAAAGACTTCAGGACCACTTTCCAGCTGATGGGAATTTGAGTGACCTCTAACAGTGTGATGCTATAGATAGTTTAAAGTGAATAGCCATGGATTTGCTTTTTGGGCATATATGTATTTCAACACATTAGATTCTCAGAGGGAGAATTGCTGGGTCAAATTGTATGCATGTTTAAAATTCTGATAAACACTGGAATAAGATTCCTACCTTTAAACTTATAATCATGGCCATGTATACCTTAGGAGTGATGCTAAAATGATTATACCAATGTCTTGCTTATAATAGCAGTTCAGTTGCTTTTCATCCACAACATACCATGGTGTAAAAATTGAACTCCCAGTAGGATGGATTTATAAGCAGCCATATAACTAGATGATTTTAGCCTTCCTTGCCAAAGGCCAGATGCCATACTGTTAAATGTGGTCGCAAGTCACAACCATGGTGATGCAACTATGATCCTCTAATCATGGCAGTCTCCATTTATGGAGTGTGCACCAAATGGCGGGAGCAACAATTAAGATGCTCACAGCATGTTTCATCCTCCTAACAACCCACAACCCTATGAGCGCCCAGAGTCTCTCTATCCGCCTGGTTTCCCTTTTCTCTCCCTCTGGTCACAGGTCAATCCTCACTTCCTAAGAGAAGCCCACACTGATTTCTTGACCAAGTCAAACCCCTTGCAGTACTCAATAGTGTCAAACACCTCCTTGCTATCATGTGTTCCGCAGTGGTGGTTTTCTACTGGAAGGTGTTATTCTTTGACTCACTTCTGTTTTTCCTTCTAGACCCAATAAGGGCAAGTGTCAGGAGAAATGAACAAGTGAATTGAATGAACCACTTCATTCACTAAGTCAGGGAGCACAATGGTGGTAAAGGCAAAATTAATTCTGAGCAGATATTCTGGGGTTTTGGGGGGATGAGGACCCTTGGGCTAAAGAAGGTTGGTCAATTCCACATTGGAAGATAAAGATAGAGCAGAAGGGCAAGCCAAGCAAGAGCACAGGAGCATAAAGCATTTTTGAGGAATAAGGAGAAGTGCACCATGTCTAGAACGTCTTGATTCAGATTATCTGTGTTCACCAAGACAAGAGAGTAGGAAAAACATAACCATTTATACCTTAGGGTCAGCCAGTTAATATGCCACTTCTACTAGCAGCAAATGTGACTGAAAGAAAATTAGAGGCAGAAGAATACAGGAATTGTAAATCCTATGATACTAAGAGGGAAGAAGAATTGGGATGCAGCAATCTTTGTGGGTTCTATGGAAAACACTGTGGAACATACATATCCTCCTTTATCAGTGTACACTGTCCTAGCTAACCCTTGGTCCAGGAGAAAAAAGTCTGATGTTTGAGCAGCAGAAATTGGCAGTGTGTTATGCAAAACATGGGATTAGACATGGAATTTCATGAAAATGTGTAATTTTGGTGTAATTTATACCTTTAGATACCTTGAAACTTGATAGAAACTGATTTTGCGCTAATAGCCATACACAGTAGAGCTCACATGTCACAGCTTATACCCGATATGATAAACGAATCATCTCTTAGAAACATGAGCCCCAAAGTGCGTATGTTCACATAGGATTCAGTTGGTGGACTTTGGCTCTTGTAGTTGCCTCCAGGACACTGAGCAGACCATCAGGAATGCTGCATTCACAGTAATCCAACAGAACAATGGACAGGCTGTCTTGTCTTGGGTGACACTCCTATGATTTCCAGAAATGTGATGAATCATTGTCTTGAGCAGGCAGTGGTCATTGGAACTTGGCTAGACTCCATGTGGGACTTGCTAAAAGCTCCAAAAGGAACCTGTGCTATAGATAAAAACACATGAGTGGTATTTTCTGAAAGAAAACCTAGGCCATCAAGGTCTTCTCTGCTTAACCTCCTACTGAAGAAAAGAGGTCCTTCTAGGCCACTCTACTCTTAGCACTGTGAATCCAGCTATAAAAGGGGATCAGACAGACTGCTTCTTAGAGATGGAAAAGGAAGTAATATTTCTTAATACTTTAGCCATATATAATCAGTCAGGGACACTTTGGGCTGCAAAAAAGAGAAAATTCTTTAACAGTGGCTGAGACAAATATTGGGTTTTTCCCTACTTATCTATCAAGAATAGTGCAGACCGACAATCCTAAGTGATGTCCTAAGTGATGTCCTCTTGGGGAAGCCTACTCCTTTGTCTTTTAACTGCTTTGTCTTTAGTAAGTCATTCTTTCATCCTCGTTGCTGTCACCTTGCTATTACAAAATGGGTCCTGGAGATTCCAGAAGCACAACTTCAAAAAAGAAACAGTGAAGGACTTCTGTCTCTCCCATCTGAAAGGAAAATTTCTCAGCCCACCATCCAGCTTTCCCCTGACTCTTGCTGGATGATGTCATCTCCATTAGCATTAAGAAAGCCCAGACAATGGCATTTTGCAAAGGAAAAAAGGTGTTCAGGATGCAGTCGGGCAGTCATGATGTGCTTGCTGCCTAGGACCAGTCACAGTGTCAGATGCCCATTCCAGGGAGGAAGGTGGCAGCAGATACTAAGCAGGTGATCAGCTACTCTGTCCCAGCAGTTGAGCATCTTCTGCTTCCAATACCTTGTTCTCAGTTTCTCCTTTCCCTTCTCAGCTTGTATCACAATTGGAAAGAAAGAACTTGGCATAGGCTTTCCTGAATGGTCCTCTCCAGGAAGCTATAGCTGAAGACTGTGGCCAATAATCATAGCCTCTATTGACTGAATTCATACTATGAACCAGACACTTGGCTGTATTTGAAATATCACTGATTATTCTCACAGAAATCCTGCCAAATAGCTAAGATCCCCTGCAATATATGGTGCTGTCAGAGTCACACATTCGGTATGCAGCAGGCTTGAACTCAAAATTCCTGGATGTTGAAGCCCAACTCTTTCTCCTGTACACCTCCTTTTCCTCTCTACTGAATTACCATAGAACTTTGTGTACTGTTGTAGGAGCCCTACCAGCTTCTGTATCATCATGTATATCATTTATTTGCTTGAATTTTACACCTCCTAGGGTGTTTTGGTCATTTAGCTGTCCTTGTCATTTATTCCTAACCATGTCTAAGAAGCCAACAAGATTTCATCATGAGGTTTTACACTGAGGGCCTACGGCAAGGTTCACAGTGAAGCCTTGAACTTCTTGCTGGACCTAACCAAGGAACAAGTGGAGCTCACTGAAATTGTGGTGCAGTGACTCTCAGTCTGGCTGCTTAGCAGATTGGAAGCAGGTCCTGCAGGAGACTAGATATCAATATTTTAAAAATCTCTAAGTTTTCATGTGCAGCTCAAGTTTTAGTTCTCAGGTGGATTGGACCTGGTGTGGGATGTGGCAGCCTATTGATCCTAGTGACTGCTTTAGTGTGGCCACACAAATGACCATTTGGAGGGAACTGGCTCTGGCTGCGGTAGAAAGGTTGCTCTAGCTCTACAGCACGCATTGGGCAACAGTGTTGGAAGCATTTGTAAATCATGAAAGCTAGCCTCTATAGGACTTCTAGGTCATTGTAGATCACCTGCTCAGAGATTAAACAGCAACTATGTGCATCCTTATTCTACTACTTAAATGTGCATTCGTATTATCTCAAGTTTACAGATGAGGAAAATTGCCTGAGATCACAAGTTGGTAAGGGGTGGAAACAGGGTCCAGTCCAGGAATCCTGAGTCCATGGTCTCTGGTTTTACCTTTATGCACTGCTTCTGGCTCTAGGTCACAGTTTGGCCCCCTGAGGGTATAGTGGAGTAACCATTATTCTCTCTGCTGAGCCTGAAAAGAAGATGGGAAGTTAGAGCCCAGCATCAGGCCGGACCTCTGTCTTAGAACCTGGGATCTGATAGGCAGGGTGAGAGGAAGATGGGCATTCAGTGTCAGGGGACTCACAATGCCAAGAACTGAAGCTAAGCAACCTTCCTGGCACATGTGAGCCCCCCTAGGATAGCCCAGATTCCAGCTATTTTTAGGCAGTTCGTACAGTTGTATAACCTTGGACTTCAGAGTCTGAGACAGCTTCCATCTCAGCTACAGCAGTGGTTAAGAGTGGGTCTTATAAGTTAATTCTCTTAACCTCTGAACCTCAGTATCCTCAACTGTAAAAAGAAAAAAATAAACCCTTATATTTCAATTGGCTTTCAGAATAAAAGCATAGTAAACATGGTATAAATAACTGCACCTGTTTCCCATTCAGATTGGCCATCAAAGGGTTAAGAAAGCTAGCTTAAGTGCAGTCATGAGGCTGGGGTTTTATTTCTGAACAAAGGTTCTATAATTTCAGCTTGGTGCTGCCTATACCCAGCTCCTCACAGAATCCTTGCGGCTGCCTGTGGGACTTGTAAGCAGATCTGGGCTCCGCAGTAACACTCTTTGAAAAAGCATTGTGCTTTAATAAGTCACTTTTCTCTCCTCAGGCGAAGTTCACATGAATTAGACCAGGAGGCACTTTATGCAAAACGTCTGACCTTCACTGACTCTGATTTGCATTGTCATCGTTCCTTTTTTCTTCTAAAGTGCCTCCATTTTGCATAATGTTATAATGTTATTCAGGCTTTGCAGTTAGCACTATTTCATTTCTCCAATTATAACCATTTTAGGCAAAGCTATAGATAACCTTCAGAAACCCATGCCTGTGTCATCTTTCATTCACAAGAAGGAAGTAATGAAATTGGACTTTAAAAAAGGGATAAAACTAGAAAGCTCATTTAGGGTAGAAATTTGAACTCCAAGATTAGATATTCTTTCCTTTCTTGGGGATGAAGAGAGAGTGTTGTCTTCCCCCCCGTGAATATTGAAGCATTACTGGCTCATTATAGCAAGCTCAGCATTGAAGCAGGAGCATTCGCCTAAGCGGCATAACCCAGAGCCACTGATGTGCAGTTTGAAGGATGTCTCAACCTAAGATCTTTCTTCCAACTGTTCCCATAGGCCCTACCCACTGAAGGAATGCCATCCTGTCTCCAAGAATTGGAACCATTTAATGAGCAGGTGTTTGTGGAGGACCTAATACATAACATTGCTATCTGCTCTTTCTGTTACCCTATTTGAGATGCTGACTCATTCCACCAATTTAAAGTTGGTTATGGGAAGACTGAGACACAAATTCTGAGAGTTGGAGATAGAGAGGGAGAGAAGAGACAACCCCAAGCCAAATGTGAGCCCTTTCACAGTTTGCTATTAAAATTTGAATATGCTAAACAGTAGAAGGAAATATTCACCATTCAGCACACTTATCAAATACCTACTATTCGCCTGACATCAAAGCAAAATTAAATAATGTAACAGGTACACACTTTCAACAAGATCACCATTCTAGTCACAAGATTGTAGTGACCTAGCAAACAGTAGACACATTGTGGCAACTCCCAGAGTGCAGTTATATGGCAGAATTAAACTTCAATATACAAAAAAAGTCCCTCTTTTATTTCTCTGCTATTATTTTACTCTTCCTCCTCCCAATTTGCTAAATATTTAAGGAAAAATACTACATTTAGTCCATCCTAACTGGTAGAAACATAGAATCAGTCAATTGTTAAATCTTGAATTGAAATTTGGGGCCATGTCTGAAAGGATTGCTTTGCTCTTACCCCAGGCCCAGCCCTGCTCTTCCCTGGCCTGGTGAGAGAAGGGATTGCATCATTTTATGTGGTACATCCCCCCAAGGCAGTGCCCACATCCGATGTTGAGCATGTTTTGGGCAGCAGCTCATCGACCATCCTCATCTTGCTGCATTCCCGGCTGCTCAGTGACACGGATACCATTATCTCCTCTAGACTTTTCTCTCGGTGTAGTTGAGTCTGATGTCTCCATGTGATGGTTGATCGATTGTGTCAGTTTGAGAAGTTTGGTTAAGAGAAGCTTAGCTAAATTGGCTCAGCAATTGTACACCCTTGGTTGGCTCATGGCCTGGATGGTACAAAGGGGAAATGAAGAAGGACAGATCTGTTTCTGTTTCTTCAGAGGAGCTCCAGTCATCTCCTTCACCTTGGACATCATCTCTAGCTTCCAGTGCAGGCTCTTTGATTTCCAGCATGGATCCTTCAGCCTTCTGGTGTAGACTCTTCAGCCTTCCATTGCAGACCCATTGGCCTCCTGATGCGGAGTCACACAGGACACTGCAGTGGGCTCTAGACCTTTGACTGAATCCTTGGGTCTCCAGTGAGCAGACGGACCTCTGCACACTTCCTCCTCTGACTCTCTGGGTGGCCACTGTAAGCCGATCTTGTAAATTGGCTTTATACCAAGAGTTCTCAGTCTTCACTCCCAGGACAGACTCTCTGAGTCTGCCACTTGGGGCTCCTCCCTAGTCCATCACCGCCCAGCTTCTGCTGAAGATTCTCTTCTGCCCCACTCTTGTTGACCACATTGCAGCTCCAGGGTTCTAAACTTAGTAACCCTGCTGCCGATGGAACCATGGGAATTTAAGATTGCAAGTAAATCTATCTCCATGCCAGTCCATCCTTTTAACTATGCCTAGACCCCACTCATCAGGGGTTGCTCTGCACTATGCGTCCTCAGTGAGCATTTGCCAGTTATAGTCCCCCACGACGGCCAGCACATCTGGTCGTCCCATCCAGAGCAAGAGATGAAGCTGAGATCCTGGCTGCCTCCCCCCCCCCGCTCTGACTTTCCACTCCATCTTCTGGCTCAAGGTGAAGGAGTATCTCTTGGAGTAGAATGCTCCTTCTTCGCAAAGCTCACCCCCCACTTCCCTGTGCTAAACCAGCAGTCAGTCCATAGGGAGGTAGAAATATTAAGGTGAAATCAATTTCTAGGCATCCACAAATATTCTTTTCATTCTCAAATATTCAGATTCTTGGTCACCAAATGCTAATGACCAATTTTCCTTCCCATTTTGCAAGTAAGAAGAAAGAACAAAATAAGGGAAGTCAGAACTAAAGTTGAGGGCATATCAAATGTAATATGGTAATCTTTCAAGAAAAGGTATCTAAAATATAAAACAAAAAAGAAAACGTCTATCAGTTTAGTTACACTACACTTTGAAAATTTGCCAAACTGTATCTTCTATTTTTCTGAAGAGTATTTGTATTGCGGCAAAAGAGATGCTTACACAGTGTCAGTTCCTTCCCTCCTTCTTTCCTTTCCTCTTCATTACTTTGTGTGCTTGCTTGACTTCACTAACATCGGGAATTTAGTCATAATCTATAAATCTACACTCAACACATCATTCTTTTTTGCCTAATTTCCTAACTGATGCATATTTCCTTAGGAGAAGGCTGGTTTCTCAAACAAGGCATTCAGAGAAATGAATATTTTCAGTAGCACTTACTTTCCAACTTTCCAACTTCTTCTCAAAACACCCTTTCCTGAACAACCTTCCTATCATGTAGGGTTCTTCATTCATCAATCCAGTCCTTGCTGACTCTCTTAAAATGCCCTTCTTGATCTCCAGGAGGTCTCATCATCTCTCTTAATCTCTGTTTCCTTCTTGACCTCAAATGAGGACCTCCTCACTCTCACTGCCCTAGACAGAGGAAATGGGTTCATATTGCATCTTAGTAGCCTGGTATCCCAGATGGTCCCATAACTAGCCATAGAGGTCTTATCTTCCCCTTGTGTTCTCCATAGATTTGATGAACTTGGGCTTTATGCTCTTTTATTTATGTCAGTACAAACTAGCAGTACTAATGATTAGATTCTTCATGGGGAGTTGCTGCATGGAAGTTACTATCTTAATTCTTTTTCCATCCCCTTCCCCACCCCTCCCTCCCTGCTTCTTCTGCCTCTTGGTCGCTTTTCCTTTTGCAAAAGATCTATCTTCAAGTTTTCTACTATTATTCTCCTATTACTACTTTTATTTTATTTTGCTCTTTATTTACATTTGGGTATGACAACTTGTGTTTAGATGTCCCCCCAAAGCCTCTTGGGGTCATAGGTCAGGTTTTTCAGAGGTGGCTAGATCTAGGGTGTGAGATGCTAGGATTAAGGGTGTGTTATTACAGATTAGTCCATTGATCAGTATAACATAGCTTTGGATGTGGATAATGGGAAGGCCCATCCTACCTGTGGGTGGCACCATCTGGAAGGTGGGTGGCCTAAAAGTGATAAAACAGAGAGGTGGGCTGCTGGTGCTTGATGCTTTGCTGTCTCCTGCATGCTTGCCATGAACTGTTTCTCCTATGAGATGCCCCTCTGCAGTAAAACCCTGACTTGGAGCCAGTGGACTATGCACTAAAACCATTACAAACTGTGAGCTGAAATAGTCCTTTCCTCCTTTAACTTTTGGTGTTGGGTATTTTGATTTAGCAATGAGAAAAGTATCTAAGACATTGAGTTTTCATATATAAGATAAACCATGCAATACATAGGCTTATGTGCCTGATTTATTTCACTTACTGTTATGATCTCAAGGTGCAACCATTTTCTTATGAATGATCAAGTTTATCCTTTTTTATGGCCTACTATTACTTAGTTATGTATAATGCCATATTTACTTTATGTGTATGATACCATATTTTCTTTTTCCATTCATCTGTTCATGAACAAATAGGCCATTTCCAATATTTAGCTGTCATGAATTCTGCTGCTATAAATGTCCATGTACATATATCACTGCAATATGATGTCTTTAACTCTTTCAGGAAGATCGCTCAAAGGGGAATAGAATTTCTATTTTTAGTTTTTTTGAGGAATCTCCATACTTATTTCCATCATGGTTGTACTAGTTTACATTCCCATCAACAATGTGAAAGGGTTTGTATTTCCCAGCAGCCTTGCCAGCATTTGATATTATTTGATTTCTTGATGATAACCATTCTTTCTGGATTAAGATGGAATCTCACTGTTGTTTTAATTTCCATTTTTGTAATGGCCAGAGATGTTAAACACTTTTTTCATTTATTAATTGACCATTTGTACCTCTTCTTCTGAGAAATGTCTCTTCGTTTCAGTTGGCTATTTTTTGATTGGGTCTTTTTTTTCTGAGGTCTAATTTTTTTTAATTCTTTCTTTATTCTGAATATTAGTTCTCTGTCTGAGACACCACTAGAAAAAATAATATGTCACTTCACTTGTTGGTTGCTTCCTTTGCTGTGCAGAAGCTTTTTAATTTGAAGCAATCCCATTTATTGATTCGTGATGTTATCTCTTATGCAGTTGGGGTTCTGCTCAGGAAGTCCTTGCCTGTTACTATGTGTGCAGGAGTATTGCCTATGGGCTTTCCTATCACTATATGGCAAGTAATAGCTTCCTTTCTTGGATGAATTTGCCAAGCCTTTCTGCTTATTGCAATATACCTACCAATCAACATCTGGTTAGATACTACCTGTTTTGTGCACCAATTCTCGGTCAATTTCCTTTCTGAAACCCAATAACACAGTGTTCTTGCCTGTGCTGCTCCTCTTCAGCTGTTAACACATATGACCTCCTCAGTGAAACCTGTGTTTAGCCTCAGGTCCAGGTTGGATAGGGCTTTCTTCTGTGCTATCCCAAAAATTTAGGGAGAAAATCTTCATCTACTCTAACTTTTTGTTCCTGTAAGAAGGCAGGAATGAATGATTAATGCATCCAGCTTCTCTCTCCATTCCTCCTTCACTCCTCACAGGAGGAAGAGTAAGGCATCAATTCATGAACTGAGAGAAGGGGCTGACCAAGTTTACCTTGGCTACTTCTTCTCTTTCTTCCTTCTGGTCTCTCTGTCTCTTTATTCTTGACCATCTGCAGGAGATACCCATTCTGGTCTGCACTCTACCAGATGTCAGAGCTTGTCTCTCAGGCCATGGGTGGATCTGTCTGTCTCACTATGTTTTGGCTGAAGAGCTGCAGGTAGACTTCTGGGTGGCAGATCTGATGTCACACCTTCCAACCCCATTTTACCCTTGAGAAGACATGTCGCTGCTCACGTGTATCTCCCTTGTGCTTCTCCATGCATGTAGAATTTGACAGACAGGAAAAAGCAGTAGCCCACACCTCCTTTCTGATGGCTCCCATTATGGTAAGTGCTAGCTTCTTTCTTTGTCTCTTTCTCTTCTAGCCTACACATTTCTGGAACACAGGGATCATGTTCTTTTTCATTTTTGTTTCTCTAGTGTCCAGTGCATTATCTCAATAAGTATCTTAAGTGAATGGATGGATGGATGGCTGCATGAGTGTGAACTTGATATTACACTTATGACTCATAATCCATCTTACAACAGACTAACATGCATAAATGAATGAATAGCAAATAGCTACATATTCCCTATAGTTAACTCCAATTCCTCATCACGCTTTGCCTACCAGCTTACATAATAGTTTGCAACTCACAACTTGGCTGCAGGCTGATGGCTGGAGAACATTTGCAGCTCTTTCATTGCTTTGATTTTTCATTGCCTTCCTGGAACACTTGGGTTCTTCCCGGGAATGCAGAGCTCATCTGTTCTATCACTCAGTGCTGAGTTGTCTACAAAGCAAGGCATCAAAGCTGGTGACAGCTTCCTTCTCACCCATGATCTTCTCTTTCTGCTTTTCTGTTCAGTCTTTGTGAACTAATTTTGTCTCCTGTAATACTTTAAGCCATAATAGTGTCTCATTCAGCATCTCTTGTCACCAACAAGCTGACTCAAGCATTCAGGAAGTCACTGATGTCTATAGAAAAAGAAAACCACTTATTTGTTTAATATTTTTCTGCCAAAGTTGTAACTTTAGTTAAACTATTTTTAGCCTGAGTTAGGTGTGTGCCCCTTTCCAGGGGACTATTTTATAAGCGGTTGAAATATTTCACAATACTTTCTCAACTGAAATTGTTAGCAGTTGTTTTGTTTATTAATTAGCCATTTCTATGGGCTGGGTTGCTATATTGACAAAGGAAGCAACTGCTAATTTGAGCATAATTTTCTTCTCTGAGCTTCAAAACCACCACCATTTGTATAGTTATGCAGTTGTATAGAATCCATCTGATTACCCTTGAACACTGAAAATTTAATATACCCTCATGATCTAGTCATCTACCAGCACTGAATAGATATCATATGCTTTTTTTAAAAGTCAGTTATATATTGCTGTTCAACAAATCATTACATATGTTCATGGCTTTAGAATCAGCCATGTGTCATTTCCTATGCATTTATAGATCACATGGGAAGATGTAATCTGAACTGGGCCTCATTGACCTGACTGGCTCACATGCATTCGTAGTCAGCCAAGAGATAGGCAGCTCTGCTGATCTTGATTGACCTTTTATCCAGGATGACCTTGACTGATAACTCAGCTCTGCCTGGCCTTTCTTCCTCCAGCAGGCTAATTCAGACGTAGTCCTATGTAGTTACATAGAACTCTACTTCCAAGTAAACCCAGTCCTGCAAGAGTGGAAGCAAGGACATTTGAAAACTTTCCAAGCCTCTTCTACAGTGTGTTTATTAACGTTTTGATGACCAAAGCAATGGATCCTTTGTGTCCAAAGTCAGAGGGCAAAGGGCTATAACTTACAGAATAAAGGGCCTTAATAACAAGAAGCCACTAAGTAGGGACATCAACTGATTTACCACTTTCCAAATTCTCTTCTGACTTTTCATGTATTATAAGAATATGGCTATAAAGTCCTACCTAATTTAATTGTGTCTGGAAATAATATCATCATCATTAATCACAATAAATAGTCTTCATGAAACACCACCCCCACCCACTATGAATAAACTATGAATAAAAGTTCTTATTTGATCCATACAACAGCTCTATAAAGTAGACAGTAATCTTTATCAAGCCCAGGTGTTTTAATTCCAAACCTCATGCATTTAAGCATTAGAACAGTCTTCTTGCAAAAGAAGGTTTGAAATTATATCTCCTACAGGAACACACATAATGATGATGGTCTTTTGTCATACGTTGTTTTTGTCTCCAGTAAAAATTCTTGGTAAAGAGTTTATATGCCAAATTCCTTCCTACAGCGTAAGTTCTTTGAGTGGCCAAAGGGTATGTGAATGTACAAGTGTGTATGAAGTGGAGAGGTGCAGTGAAGGGTATAACACAAGGATCCTTTCTCAACAATGGCTCACAAGCCATTTTATGCTAAGTCCTTGAGCTTTTGGAATCTTTCTGGCCCCTCTCAAGTTGTTGCTAGGCAACAACACAGGAATGAATGGAGAAGAATCTGCATCTGGAAAATTCCCTCAGCTCTGGGCCCAACCCTTTCAGGCCTGTTTTCATCAAGACGCTGAATCCTGAAAGGAAAGATGGGCATGCAAACAAGGGTCAAACTAAACATATTTAATAGTAGTAAGAGTGAGGAAGGAAGGAGAGATGCCTGGCGGTGCTTAATAAAGGAGTCTATCATGCCTTATCAAGTATATGCTAAGATGTATTTTTACACCATGGACTATGGCAAAATCCATGAAATAAAATAGCATTGCACCAAACACAATTTCCCCTCACTTACTAAATAAGCCCCTGCAATGACCAAGACAGTTTAGCAGGTAGTCTTTAAAAGACAGTTGTGACCTCACAAGAAAGGGCACCCATGGGCTGGTGAGGGGCAGAACGAAATGTATTACAGTGCTGTGTGGAACTTCTCTCTGTCTGTTCAAGTTCAATTTGCAGTTTATGCTCCACAGGCCCTGAGACTGCCCCCAAGTGACAGTGTAAGCCAAGGATTGACAAAGGTTTTATGTAGAAGACCAGATGGAAAATATTTTAGGGTTGTCAGCCCATATGGTCTGCATTGCAACTTTGTCATTTTTTTTTTTGTACAAAACTAGTCATAGATAATATATAAACAAATGTCCATGGCTGTTTTCCCATAAAACTATTTATACAAACAGATAACAGACAAGATCCGACCTGTGGGCTGGAGTTTCTGAGAGCTGGTTTGCGTGATCGGGAAGTCTGCGAAGATGTGGGGTAGGTGGCTTTGGAAAAGCAGCTTGACTTCTGAGGATGGCGAAGCACAGAGCAATTTAACTAAGAAACTTCATTTCCTCCTTCTCCCTGATGGGCTCTACAACTGAGCTATTTAGGTTGGTTGGGAATTAGTGATAAGCACTGGATTTGATGCCCAACAAAGGCACTGTGCTGGGGAAACTGAGTCTCCCAGAGGAAAAGTGACGGTGACCACAGAAGGGCTTTGTCCACCCTCTGAGACAGTGTTTTCTGACTCTAAAATGTTTGGAGATCTAAAGGTGGAAAGAATCAATGGACTTGTCCAAGATGCTTCCAAAGCTGGGCTCAGAGCAGAGAGGGTGAAGGTCTCCTCTCAGTCTTGCCACTAACTAACTACCAGGCAGTTTGTTATCTGACGATCGAGTTTTCTCGCCTATGAAATATGTGATTCCAGTGTTTCTTGAAGTATTGTCCTCATCCCCAGCCACACCAGAACCATTTAGCTTGGCTTTATTAAAAGTAGATAAAAGGCTCCACCTCAGACCTACTTCTCTAGAAGCTCTGAGGTTTGTGCCTAGTGACATGTGTGAAGGGCACGAGTCCAGGAGTTCGTGACATCTGGTAATGTTTCCAACCCAGTGCCAGGAAAGCCTCTCCCCAGCGCACCTCTGGCTGGCACCCTGTGTGTCTCTAATGCAGGGAGAGCTGCTCCCTCTTCTGTCTGCTGACTACAGGGAGGAAACGCTCCTGAACTGTGGCTCACACGGCACTCATCAGGGCCCCGTGGGAGGTTGGAGGAATAACCAGCCTCACCTACACCTCTGTTTGTAGACCTGGGTTTTGGCCTGAGCACATGTGTTACTTAATGATCCCAAGAGGGAAAAGCATAACTCCACACCCTTTCCCTTGGGCCAAAATGCAAATTTAGAACTCACCCTGCATGCCTTTCCAGGGAGGTGGTCGCAGCTGATGGGAAGCCTCCTGCTTGTGGCAACAGGCCCTGGAAGCTGAATCATCTGTCCCTCAGCTCAGCAGAGCAGCTGAGAGGATGTATGTGTGTGTGTGTGTGTGTATGTGTTGCATATATATTTGTGCCGTATGTATAGATTTTATGTGTATGTGATATATGTACACGTGTGAGTATGTCTGGTGTTCGTGCTCTATGTATGTCCATACTGCATGGTGTTTGTGTGCTTGTGTGTGTGGGTTGGGGATATATGTACAGTGGTGCTGCATCTGTGACATGTGTGTGTTGTATGTCTGGCATATGTGTGTCTGCTGGGTGCGTAGCGTGTGCACATGATGTACGTAGTGTATGTATGTAAGGGTTGATGCCATGTACAATGTGTGTGTGTTGGGCGAAGGCAGAGTGAAGGGAGGGTTAGCAAAGGAGTCAGGTCTGTAGGTTAATGGCTCTTGTTAGACACCAGCCCAGGCGCGGTGCTTAGGCAGCAGAGCAGCATTAGTGACTTCTCTGAACCTTAGAGCGTTGTGTGCAGTTTTCCTGAGTTTTGCAAGATGGGCACTTTCTCTGCATCACCCTCACAGCTATCCCTTCAGAGAGAGACTATGCTAATTCCCATTTTACATCCAGAAAGGCTAAGGCAATGAAGGCTGACTACAGAGCACTGTGACAAACTGGAGAACTTGAACTCTGGCAGGTCGGGCCCATATCTCACTGTTCGCCATCATCATCACAGTTGCTAACCTCTCTTGAGAGCTTTGCATGCATCAGGAGGCAGACTCTTACCTTTGCAATTGTGCCAGTGGGTGCATTGCCCGAGTCACAGGGTCAGACATGATGGAGCTGGAACATGCATTCTGGAGGCTGCTCCAATATTGTTACTTTGGTTCCAGGAGACAGACAAGGATGGGATAAATGACAGCAGAGCTGTGTGTACAGCAGCTAGCGGAAGGACAGGCTATCATCCAGGTCAGGCCAAGGCAGGCTGCCCCAAGGAATCCACCTATTCTCCTGAATTTGCAAATGTGATGCTGGGGAAAACAGCAAACTCCATATTCCAGCCAAGACTTTAAAGACAACAGGACAAGTCTGGTGATTGTCATTTCAAACCTGTTTGATTTGTTCTAGGTTGGGTGAGTAGCAGGGCCGTGTTTCACCCCTTTCCTTTCATTTGAGTGTAAATTCCTTTGGCGAGCTGTAAAGGGCTCTGCTGGTGGTGCCGTTCATCTCAGGGCACCCTCCCTGCTCCAGGGCTGGAGAGTAGCTACAGGCAGGTGAGTTTGCACAGAGACCAGGGAAGGGGGATAACAGGAGCAGTGGCAGAGATGCACTGTCCAGAGAGGAGGAGGGTGAGGCCTCAAACAGAAGGTCAGCTGTGCATTTCCTGTCCGGCTATGTCTCAGGTTTGAGTCTTCTACCCAAGACCTCTGCAGAGCATTTAACAGACTTATGTTCACAAAGTGTTACGGAAAGATGGTCTGACCAGCTATATTTTCAAATGGTAGGCTTACCTCACAGGCTTGGGCTCAGTGGTGTGGAATGCTAATGGCTAGAGTCAGGAGCTTTGTTGGAACTATGAATAGTGTTTGTCATGAAAAAAATGCCTAGAGAAACAAATATATGTACTGAAATTGCACTGGAAGGTGTCCTTACAGGCCAATGGAGTCAGCTCTCTGAAGCCTTCTGTGAGAGTGTGCACAGCTGTGTGTATGCACAGCACTTCCGGCCACCGTGGCCTTGCAAACTTCCAGGTCGGGAGGCCACCACACTCCCGGGCAAGGCAGTGCCCTGTTCCACAGCTCAGCAGATTTCCAACAGTGGGCACCATGTCCCTTAGTTCTGACTTCTGAAGCTACTTCGATCAATTTTGAACAGTTTTTAGTGGTTTCAAAACGTTTTGGAAGAAAGACAGGAAAAGCAAACATTTATGTCAGAAAAATAGAAAAGCAAATGAATTCTTCTCCACACAAAAAGCCCATTGGTTATTTGGAAATGACTAACAAATTCTTCTACTGCTCTCTCCTCCTAGCTTGAGCATCACTTCTGCCAAGCTCCAGTCCCATGCCGAGTCCCATGCCGAGTCCCATGACTCCTCCCCAGACACACGTGTGTGCACGCTCACGGCCTGCTGGCAGGTCAGTGCTACTCCCTTACACCTGTGAAGGCTGCTGTCCTTCAGCCCAGGACGTCCTTGGGGGGCCTAACCTCACTGAGTGTCCCTCAGCACCTGGTCTTTACTATTGCACTTGTGCTCCGGCCATGCCCCATGCCCAGCTCCTCATCTTCTAATGCCAGTCATCACTGAGTCGGCTGCCACTTCTTGAGTGAGTCCTTGTCTCAGAAGCATGTGTCTTAATGACTGAGTCCATTCCCTTCACTCTTGTTCCTTCCCAGATGAAAGTCTTGACCCCATGTTCCTATCCAAGGATCTTTTCTCACCCATACCATCAGACCTTCCCACAAAGTCTATTTGCATTTCAAACAATCCTTACACATTTACAAGGAAGGCCAAGTACAGACGGAAATGGTAGAGAGGTACAAAATTTTCCCTTTCTTCAACCAGTGTGTAGCAATTGAAATTTATCTTCTTTCAGTCTTCATGTCTCAAATTTTTCTTCTAAAATATTCTGAAGGAATCTTCCACACTGCTTACTGAAATTGATTCAAAGACCGTCAGTGAGACTCAAGGTTTTACCTTATTAAACGACCTTATTAAAGAGGAAAGGGGTGAATTTAACATCACTTCCTATTTTTATGGAATCCATGCCACTTCCTGGTGATCTCTGTATCCTTCTCTAAATTGTGTGGAAAAAATATGTAAATAATCAATTAGGGAATTTTCTTGGGCCTAGACTTCAAAATTAGATATCAATTCTCTTTGCTTCTTTAACATTGAATAATTTTCTCATTTTCCATTCTCTGAAGTTTTTCTCTGGTTTCTCTACAATTACTTGCAGTTACAATTATATTTTTAAGTGCTTAGTAGGAAAAGTTTGAGATTTAGATGTGATTTGAAATTTTGTCTCTATTAAAGAGTTTTTTCAATACAGTGACCATGTACATATGGATTATTTTCTTTGCACCACAGTTTCCTCAGCTGTAAATAAATTTTACACAGCTATAAATTAAATGTTAATATTTTTCTTCCAAGATTGCTGCAAGAAAGGAATTCAATAGCATTCTTAAGACAACTAATGCAGGGCCAGGCATGTCTTTTAGTAAATGTTTGTCCCTAACCCCATTGGGATCAACTTCTTTCTTTCTGAGTCCTGACCTTGCATGGGGTTTTGCATTGTGAAGCCTGAACTTCCACACTATTTCCTTACATATCATCTCCAAATACTTCCCTTTCCAGGCAGAATATCATTTTCCTTGCCAGAGATGATTTTGTCAGATGGACTTCACGTTTCCTGGCTGTCACTGGTTAACATTTTCTCTCCTGTGTAATCAATGAGTCTCTTTTTCTTATTCTCCCTTCCCATTGTGAAAATAGCTTCTAACCAATCCCACTTCAATTCCCAATTGAATTCAGGGTGTATTTCCAAAGCTTTTGCCCATTCCACAAAAAGTTATTGCAGACCTACACTGTCCAACATGCACTAAATGTTGAGCGCCCACTGAGGATGAAAAGACAGACGGGTTCTGCTGCCACCCAGCTTACCGTGAGCATTAGTTTCCTGTAGCTGAAGGTGGGTTTAACTTGTGCCTCAAATCCCAGGGTGAGGGCAATGCCCAACGGAATCAGACTTCTAATCTAAATGCCCCTGTCATATGATGTTGGCACAAAGGACTTTTTGAGGCCTGATTGGCACCTGAAAGTATTATGAAGTAGGCAATGAGGAGGCCCCATTGTCCCTCTTCTGACATCACCTGCCTCTGTTCAGCTGATTATCCATTAATCTTATTAAATGATTACTGGATAGTGTAGGGAGGTGGGACTGATAACAACCAGGCTGTGAACCACTTCCGGTGGGGATGGAGTGAGTGAGTGGCCTTATGCATGTCTACCCCAAGGGGTAATGAGAAAGGGTTTGAATTGTTCTTTCCTCCTGTTATTTAACAGTTATGTTTCAACAATTCAGGAGGTCCCAAACACTAACCTCTAAACCCACTGCAGAGGAGACCCCAACATTTCGTAGTCGCACACACTTTGCCTTGTGGACTCACCCTGTCTTTACCGTTCTACATGTAGTGAGGTATAGAGACCACATGGGCAGTGGGTAGTGCCCCTGAGCTCCAGTCTCGTGTCTGTCATGTGCTGAGTGTGTGACCATGAGGAATTCACTGCACCACTCCTACTGCAAAATGAGGACGTCAGACCTGAAATGTCCTGAAAGAGACTTGGAGCCTGCTCCAAGTTCCAAGTGATCATTTGCCCCAGTTCCAGAGACACTTCAACTCACAGATACTCACATCTGCTCCTGCACAGTTAGCTCTATGGAAAGAAATCCAGAGCTTTTCAACCAGGCTTCCACGGCACAGCCTGAGCATCCATATCCTTGCCGGGGGAATCATTCATTCATTCACTCATTCAATGCATCTTGCTGGAGCAATATCTTGGCTCTGTCACTAACACACTGTGTGGCCTGAGGAAGCTGTGATGCCTCTCTGAATCTTCGTTACCTTCTCTATAAATTAGGCATGACCATGTACCCCACAAAGGCAGAGCTTGTTTTAAAATTTATATGGAATGAAATATTTTATAAAACCAGTGCAGATGCTAGAAAAATATAGAGTGAATGGCTCTGAGAAAGATCCCACCAAGCATGGATTTAGAAGAGTCTGGTTGCAAACATAGGCAGTCAACAAATATTGGTTGTGCACCTAATTTAAACCAGGTACTGTGGTACACTAGAATTAGGGAAATGTTTCTTTAAGCCTAAAGTATTGTTCTAGTTGAAAGATGACTGGGGTTCTTGCCTTGGACCTGGAAAGTTAGCAAGCATGTGCACAATGCACGTACATGGATTGCTGGTTTATTCAGGGTGACTTTGATGCAAACATGGGCACAGACTGTGTGAGGTATTGGAATTCAAGCCTCCTCAAATTTCCCCAGGAGCAGAGCCTTTCCTGTAGAGCTACTTTATTGAGGCAATTCAATGTGATTCTGTACACCTGAGTGCTAGACATGAGCTCAGAGAAATAAGACAATGTGTTAGTGTGAGTGTGCCTGTCTTGAGCGAGGAGGCAGCTCAGGTTCACATGCAGCAAAGCCCTCTGCTCTGCAGGAAGGTCCACCCTAAGGAAGGAAGGTAGTACTTCAAGGAGGAAGCATCTAAAGAAATGAAATGCTGTCTTAGTTCTTAAGATTTACACTGTTAAGATGATGGATTGTTTCAGATGGCTGCATGGTTCAGGCAGTTGGTGGCTAAGGCACATTGCTGACCTAGTGGAGAAGTCAAGACTTGCTTGTCCTAGACTCAGAACATTTGAAGATGAAATTTATGATGGTATTTGGGACCTCAGTAGATGTTCAGTCCATGAACAGATGAATTAGTGAATTAATGCTTAAGTGAATACAATATTTTATAAGACTGGTGCTGTGAATTCTCAATTTCGTACCTACCACACTGACCAAAGCCAATTCCAGGGCAATTCTCTAGAATGTGCTACTCTCTTGCCATTTCTACCTGCATAAGAGAGGATTTGAAGTATTTTAAAAATTTAAAAAAATTTTTTTCTTAGGCTTGTCGAATTCTACTCTGAGATTTAAAAAGAATAGAAAAAGGAATAAAAGGTAAACACCCTCTAAAATCTAAGGTTTGTGGTGCTACCCCTGTTCTCCTCCTCAGTAACAGGTCTTTTTCAGGCGAGCACATGGCTGCTAAGGATGAGCACTGCTTTGTGGCCTCCGCTGGGGTTGGCAGTGGTCACAGGATGTGTTCTGCCCCAGGGGATGTGAGCAGAAGTGCTGATCACATCTTCCTGAAAACGTCCTTAGCCAGAAGGGTTCTCAGACTCCCCTTTCTCCTCAGGTGTGGGCTGAAATGGCCCCCTTGGGTATGAAAAGAAGTTCGGAACTAAAGCCATGGGTAAGAGAGTAAAAGATAAGAAAATCTGGTCCCAAATACCAGTCTCTTCAGATCTTAAGTAAGAGAGAAATAAACCTCAGTCCTTAAAAATACAACAAAACAAAAATCTTTCTTTTGCACATATCTGAAGCTAATTCAGACTCACATAGAGTAGTGGCTCAAAATTCTTTCCAAGTGCTAATCACAGCAGAGTGAACACTGTATTAGGAGTCAGGAAAATCAAATTCTGGTCCAACTTTTACCACCAGTTAGTTTGTTGACATTCGACACATCACTGCCTTTTTTACGCTTCAGTTTTATCTTGGGAAGGATGTGGACATTAAATTAAGATCTCCTCTCCAAGTTTACTACCCATGATATTTCATAGAAAAGTACAGAATGAACTCTTCGGTCAAAGGCCTCAACAAACATAAATATTTAGAAAAGAGTCTTGCTATAAACACCATGGGTCAACAAGTATTTGCTATACATCTAATTCTTACTAGGTGCTATGGTAGGTCCTAGAAATGTAGGGTGAACTAAATAAATACATTTCCTACCGCCATGGAAGATACTATCTAGTTAAGGAGAGAGATATTAACAAATGTTGATAATAACTGTAAATAGAAAAATATTTGCATAGAAGAGAAATATTATGTTATGGAACCATCTTCAAGGGGACATTACCAGGTTCTCAGAGGAGGGGACTACAAAATAATGTATGAGGAAGAGGTGGTTAAGCTGATATATGAAGGCTGAAGGAGCTTGGCTAGGTGAAGAGAAGAAAGAATGAAACCCTAAAAAGTGTATGGCAAGAACCAAAGGGCTTCATAAGGATAAAATAATCAAGCTTATGTAGCCAGAAAAGATGTACAGGTTTCTTCTTTATCAGACCTGGTCCTATTAGAAATTGATGCCTCCAAAAAAAAAAAAAGTCTACTCCTGACCCTTTATATTTCTGCTTCTCAACTCCCAAAAATATTTTATCTTGAATTATTAATACTAAGCATTTTTACTTTAGATAATCATCTTGTGCATTCAAAATTTTTCAATTTAGTATTTCCAAAGCAGGGTCATGTGTATCATCTTCAGTAACATATGAGGGAGACTTATCCTCAGTCACAGGGACGGAAATGGAAACACAGGAAGTTAAGCTGCATAAATGGGCCAAACAGCTTCTTAGTGAGAATACAAAATTACTCCCGACCCTCATTTTCTGGTTCAATGTTTTGTCTACCTCTCTTTTCCTGCTAAAGAGATAATTTTCATAAAGCGTGGCTATATAGGAAAAAGCTTAACTTATTCTATCCATAGCAAAGTTGGTCCATTAATCTAACAATGCTAACAGGAAAGATTTAGGACTGTTTCCAAATCACACAAGAAAATAATGATGTTAAATCTACCCTCTAGATTTTTACAGCAAACATAATTACATAGCTTGATCATGGTTTTTATTCAACAGAATTAGTTCTGCACCACTTGTCTCTTTCCAAAGAGTTGACTCCACCCTCACAGGTAAAGATTCAGCAGCATAGCATGACTCCGAGGAATCTGCCAGAAGCTCCACAGGGTGCTCTTAGGAATGTCCAAACATGTTTTGAGCAGTGTGGTGTCATCTGAATAAGGACCCAATTTCCCCTGGGCGAGACTTTGATGGTGAAAGAAGTTCTTTAGATGAATTGGATCTGATATCATCATATTGTATAATTTTAAGTGGGTAAAGTGTATGATATGTGAATTATACCCCAATAAAGTGTATTTCATAAAGTAACCTGATTGGTTTTTCTCATACATGTCTTCCACAGAGACACTGCTGCGAAGATCAGAGCTATCTTCATGCGTGAAAGTTTTAGTTAAACTGGAGAGACATTAACTGGCCGTTAACCTTGCCCCTTCCTGCTCATGAGACAGCTGGTGACCTTTGGTGACCTCTCTGGGCTCTATGAGCTCATTAACTCCATTACTTCACAGCAGCTGGGGGAGAGGGTTGGGTTGAGGCTTCCTGTCTTTCCTCAACAAAGATATTCCAGGGGCAGAGTCTGAAGAGACAGCAATCTCCCTGTCACAGCACAGCTGTCCTGGGGCCTCCCAACAAGTCACAGAAATGGATGCATCTTCAAAGGTTTCTCAAGAAAGCATTTCCTCTGCAATGTTCCCCATCATGAGGGCTCTAACCTCAAGAGTTCAAGAAAGCTACAGACACCTCCATTGTGTGAAGACAACAAATGGGAACATGGAGGCTGGGGTGTGACAGCTAATTACTCTGTCTGGTCAATGGCCCAGTGCCTTTTCAAACCAGCAGCAGCCTAACTCTGAGTGGAGAGATTAACTGAGTGAGAGGCATTGGAATGTTGACACTTAAGAGAACATTCTCATTAGTAAAATGCACTAGTAACTGAGAGAATCTGAGTCATAAATGGAAAAGGAGAGTAGAATTTTCAGAAAGTGGTTTTCTCTCTGAGGTAAAAATCTACACACATGCACACATCACCATTTAGACCATTGTATGTACATTTTTCTCTTCATGTTTTGTATCTTCTCTCCTTTCCCCCTTTCTCCTTTTTCCTTTCTTTTCCTTCTCTTCTTTGAATTTTTTTATCTTCATTGACCTGTTCTGTATCAATCACTAGGAAACCATTCTCCTCACTCCCACACTTCTGTGGTTACCAAGATATCTCCACGTAAAGAATCTAAATGTTGCAAATTTGCTTGTTGCATGTGAACCAATCTAGAACTTGTGAGTAAGTGGCCCACAACATGTGGATGTGTCATATGTGCAAATGCCTTCTTTGGTCAAAATTAAATTGGTTTGCCTATCAACAAAACTTAGGGCTTCTGGAGGAATCGCTGTGTCAGCTTTCAGAAACTGTGGCAAAATACCTGAGAAAAATTAGTTTAAGGGAAGAAAGATTTATTTGGGCTCATGGTTTTAGAAGTTTTAGTCCATGGTTACTCGACTTTGTTGTTTCTGGTCTTGTGGCAAAGTGAACAAACATCCTGGCAGCAAGTGCAGTGGAGCAAGCTGCTTACCTCAAAGTGGCTGGAGGCAAAGAAAGCTGGAGAAAAAGAAGGGAAGGGGCCAGGGACAAAATATGCCCTTCACACACACAACTCCAGTGACCGTGACCGAGTCCACTGATGACATTAGAATCACCGTGATCCGATAACTGTGAAACAGCTGCACCTCTACAAATTCTACACTGGGGACCAAATCTTCAACACATGAGCTTTTGGCAGGTATTTCAGATACAAACCAGAATAGCCACTAAATACTAGAAGCAGTATTTCCCAGCCCAGAGGCATAGGGAAATGCTAATTTTTTATAGACCCAGAGAAGCACGAGAGGCCCCAAATAGGAAGAATCTTAATTTTCAATACCTACCTGATTCCAAAAAATTCTAATTTTCTTTAATTTCTAAACAGCATGAAACGTCCAGAGATTTGGAAGCAGATAATGTCAGACCTGCAAAGGTTCTGGACTCCTACTCTTCTCCTAAAGACTACTCTCACCTGTAGGAAACTAGGTGGCAAGACAAGCGACCTCAGACTGACCCAAATACTAGACATTAGAATGACCTTGGGAAGCTATTTCCAAGGTAGAAAGTCAAGCTCAAATAGAACTCATTAGCGTTGGGTTCTGCTGTGACTAAATGAGACTTAGAAAATTACTGCTACTTCGATAAAGGTTTAATTTTTCTCTTGTGCTTAAGACACTCTGAGGTAGACACATTAGAGCCAATGGAGTAGTGCTAGTGTCAGCATTCAAGATCTTCTTCCTCCTTCCCTCCACTTCCTTCTTCTCTTTTTTCTTCTTCCTCTCCTCTTCCTTGTCCTCTTCATCCTCCTCTTTCTTCCTTCTTTTTCCTCTTCTTTCCCTTCTCCTTCTTCTTGACAGCAAAAGTTTGTTTCTCTAAGTTCTGGAGTCTCATAGTTCTGGGAAGTCTAATATCAAAGTATTGGCAGATTTGGTGTCTGCCAACCAAACCTTGTTTTCTAGTTCATAGATGTCCATCTTACTGTGTCCTCACGTGAAGAAAGGATACTTTTCCTATCAGGGCACTAATTCTATCTGCATGACCTGATTATCTCCCAAAGTCTCCACTTGCTAGTAATATCACATTAAGGATTAAGATTTTAATATACGAATTGAAGGGGGATAAATATTCAATGTATGGCAGGTGTGAGTGGTATTTTCACCACAGGGTAAATGAGCATCTGAATGTTGTCTAATCCATCATCTTTCCCACAAGGCACCTAAGAGATAGACCTGAAGCATCTCCTCCTCCAGCTCCCCACGTTGAGGGCCCCCATTAAACTGTCTGGGACCCTGACTTCTTCTAAATAGAACGAGGTTGCTGCAATGGTCATATTTCTTCTACATTTGCTCCTCTACATGAGGCTTCTATTCTCTAAATGTCCTCATTATCAAATTTCCTTTTAAAACCCACCATTCAACTCACACTCGAAGCAAAAAAGGGTGAAGGAAGAGAGGGCAGCCGGGCTCTCTTTTAAAGAAGTCCCAGAAGCAACCCCATGACACTGCTTCCGTGGCACGGCCAGCACACAGCCCCTGGAATCACCCTGTCATACGAAAAGGTGGCACAGTTGGTGTTTTCTTAGGTGGCAATGTCCTCATGTGCATAGCAGCCCAGTTATGAAATAAAGAAGGCGGTGAATCATGGGCTCACCTATGGATAATCTCTCCAGTGGTTGCCACAGCTGCAAAAAAATTAGACATTTTCCAAGTCAGCTTTAGCTAAAAACAGCCCAATAGTCATGGGAAGCAAACATCTGCCCCTCTGCAATTCAGTTTCGTCATTGTAAAGTGAGGGTATGTAATGACTCCGGGGCTGCTTCTCCTGTTTGCTAAATCCTATCTGACAGATCTTAGAGAGGACTTTTTCAATCTCTAGGCGCCAAGCGCCCTGACAAGTATAAGAAAACTCCAAGTATCTCTCGGCAATGTATGTCTGCTGTACTCGGTAAAAAGACGAGTTTCCTGTTATAATCCAGCTAATGAGAAGGAAGTATAAGGTTCATTAAACTTCAAGTTAATTGCCAATAAGTGGTCAACTCTCAATTAAGCAGTTGACTTAGAAAGCAGAGAGCCAAGATCACATTAGTCCCTATGTTTCCAAAAATCTGTTCAGTCATGAGGAGGAATGACTTTTTTTTTTTTTTCCTGCATCTGAAGTGTAACTAATTCTCCCTGGGAACCCAGTGGGAATGGACAGGAAAGGGAAAGAGCTTTGTGGCATCCCGCACACCTTTCCAAACACAGATGCCACAGCTTCTGGAAATGTATGCCATTCCATGTGCGTGCACACACAGTATTATGAGCAACAGGAGGGTGTCCGAGAGAACCCCTGAGGCCTGGATTTGCCTAGCAACTGAACCAAAGTATCCTTCATTTATCTAACATCTAGAGATAAAATGTTTTTTTACCATTACCATAACTTCCCTTCAATCACCAACATATAAGTGGTCTTAGATATCACCATCACTAAAGCCATGTTTTTCAATCGTGCTTTTGTACCACAGAAATGCTGCATAGCATTATTCAAACTCAGGAGATAGGCCAATAGAGTGCAACTTCCTGTTTTGAAATTTGCAAGCTATATGATGAGCAAATTACTTAACCCCTGTACATCTGTTTTCTCCTCTGCAATATGGGGAATGAATTTGGTACTTTTCTCTTTATGAGGATCTGAAATATAAGAAATCTTAGCATACAAGCCCTTAATACATTTGACCTTAAAATATGCAAGCAGACTTTTATTTTTCTACATTTGATTTCCTCTTTTCTACTAAATCTTTCATTTGGTCTCATTTCCAGCTCTGATTCTAAATCCATCCATTTTCCACAGTATCATTCTCAGGTAGTCTGCCAGCAGCACCACGGGAGGAAAAAGCAGTATTTCCAGTCCTGCTCTCCCCTGACTTGCCTTATCACTCTCCTTTCCAGATTCCATTCTTGATTTCAGGCCCTCTGAGCACTGCTGGGAAGGATCCATTCCAGTGTTCACATAAGCAACACCCTGCACTCATGCTGAGCCTCGGCTGGGTTCGGGATGCCACGAAACACTGTTAGCCATTCATCCTTCCCGCTTCCTGTAGGACCCCGTGCCTCCCTCTCTATGAGTGACTTCTCCTGGTTTATATACATTTCCTAATTCTTTCAGTCAATAAATATTTAATCAGTCTCTTCCATGAACTAATGTCAGTGTTCCCAAGGCTACTCCCACTGAAAAAATCTCTTTGATTTGCTCATTCGTTTATTAAGAATGATTTTATAACTTCAGAAAGACCCTTGAGAGTTCTAATACCCTTCCCTTTTCTTTCCCTCAAACTTCTCCCCATCACAATACACTCTTCCTTCTAATACCCAAGGAAGAGACTGCTTCCTTCTCTGAAGAACTAATTCCTTTTCAGCTTCCTCTCCATTCTCAGCCTTTCCCTCTGAGATCTACATTTACATTGCTTCATCTCTGCTTTTGGCTGATTTCTTATTCTTCAGATACTTTGCAAGTCTCCATTCAGAAAACAAAACAAAAGAAGCATTCTTTTCTTCTACTATCACTCTTTTTTCTCTCCTTTTAAAACACTTGAGTGTGTTTCACTTTTTCTCTCCTCTCCCCTGCCCAACTGGCTCTGCAGATCAATGACCTGCTCCAAGGTCACCTACAGCCAGCTCCCAGTTCGTGCTCATTGCTCAGGTTGCTTATCTGCCCTTTAATCTCGATGACCCCTCCGACTTGAAATATTACTTTCTCCTTCTGTCATTTTTTCCTGAGTGCTTCCACAGCATTTCCAGGCGCTTCTTCTCCCTGCACCTCCTGGACCCACTATTTCTGACCATTGATCGGGACAGGGCCAAGGTGCGCCCTGTCTTCCCGAGGGCTGTCTTCCTCAGCCTCACTAGTCTCATCACTGCGCCATGTTGGAGTTAGGTCTCTTTGTGTCCAGGTTCCTGGCCTCAGCTTCCCAGCAATTCTGAGACAGCTCCTGTGGACACCCATTCAAACACACGTCTCAGGGAATGCAGGCCTTTCGTCACATTTTGTTCTCTTCCCTCAGAGGCCCTAAATGGTCCATTTCTGCAGTCTTGCCATTTTCCTTGGTCATGAGACATGGTGTCAATTGTACTCCAAACTGCTCTTAGATTCTGGAAAAAATTACACCAACCTTCCATTCAGAAACCATTGACCAAAGTCCTACAAAGAAAAAAACATTTCAAATCTTTATTGTGGTGCTCCAACACCTCCATAAATTGGCCCTACTTTACCTAATCAGCTTCATTTGTTTATCTGGTGAGCTCCAATTTTATGGAGCTTTCTCTCCCCTAGTGTGACACATCTCACACAAAATATAACATTCATTTTTCTGGTCTGTGGCTTTATTTTTCACTATTTTGATTAATTTTTTTTTAATGAATGTAATTTCATTTCTTCACTCCTGTCTCTCAAGAAAAAAATACTTCTTTTAGAATATCATCCATGATCGTGATTTTAGAATATCATTCATGCTAAATCATCAGCAAGGGAAGCTTCTCAGGATCTCTCCTCACACCCCTCAGCTGCAACCCCAGTTCTTTCATTTCTGAAACCCCAGCCCCGTGCAGCCCAGGACGCCCAGGCTCTCTGACAAGGCCGTCTCACTACTGGGCTGAGTCGCTCGCGGTGCAGCGACCATTTCTCCGTGCTGTTCCTGGTCAAGTCCAGGCAGATCTCTGAGGAGCAGGCTGAGAGCTGGCTGTGGTGACCCGGGCCTGTCCTCTCAGCTACTTCGGAGCAGGAAGCAGGAAGATCAAAAGTTCAAGGTCAGGCTGGCCAACCCAGTGAGGCCTCAGCTCAAAGTTAAAATAATATTAATATGAATAATAAAGGTGAGGGTGCAGCTCAATGCAAGGCTCTAGATTCAAATTCGATACTGCAGAGAGGTGGGAAGGAGTGACTTGGAATCCTGCTTCCCCTCTGACATCCAGCATGACCTGGGTAGGTTATTCAATCCACTAAAACTGTAATTCTGTCCTCTGTAGAATGTGCCTAACAGGACTAGCTCTGCCACAGACAGATGGCCATGATTAAAGGACAAACACATGAAAAGTGAGCAGACCATGTGAGGCCTGATACATGCCGGGCTTCAGTAACTAGGCTGTTACTTTATTTATTGCTCATCCTCAACACAGAGCTGTGGAGGGACTCTGCCCCCTCCCAGACCTCTTTAGGTTATAGAAACTGTATTTCTCACATGTAATAGACAGTCCTTAGTTTATCTTACCTACAGGACTACTGGCAGAATGTTCTAACTGGATATTTACACACCCCTTCACCATGTAGGGATTGATAAGTTAGGTGCCACAACTTACCTGTGTTTGGGTTTGTAACCCAGCATGCAGGGACCCCTTTGTAAAAGCTCAATAATGTTCCATGCACCAAATGTAACTGTAGCACTGGCTGCTTTTCACAGAGGCGTTTCTGGCTGTCTTTCACTGCAAACTAGAAAAGTCACCTGATTTATCCCTCCTAACAGACACTTCGGCCTGGCCTTTCACTGCTGCATTTCCCTGCCTTGGGCCCCTACTGGCCTGCAAGCTCCCCAGGAGGAGTGATTCTCCTTGAGGGGCAGAACCCAAAGTCTGCGTTCAAGAAGGAGGCTGGGGAAGGGCTAAGATCATGCTTAGCAAAGGAGTCACTAGGACTTAGTAATGCTGACGGAAACAATGACAGGACCCGGCATGGGTGGCCGGGCCTCACCCCTACTTCCTGTCTTCCTCCAGAAGCTGGTGCTTGTGCAGCCCCAAAGATCTGCTTTCTGTGTGGCAACACTTAGGATTTGGCTACTAAAATGGAAAGAAGGGGAGCAGAGGGGCAGGAAGTCCTGGGAAATGACTGTCCCGAGATCCCGTTTCATCCTGTGTGTGCTTCGTGACACAGCAGGAAACTGTTTTCCAGGAGCAAGCTTTTTCCTTTCCCTGCACTTGTGGACATGTTGAAAGGTCACACATATGTTTCCAGTGAAGTCACTGGCCTTGGGGAGGCTGGAGCAACAGCTGGTGGGTCCAGATTACCCCGAGGCGATTGAATTTCTTGGCCTCGCACTGGGCAAGGGTGTGAGGAAGGTGCAGACTCTGCTGTAGGAAAAAAGGAGAAAAGACAAAAAATGAGGGCAGGGGGAAAATAAGAATCGCATGGAGAATGGTACAGCTCCAGGCCGCTGCTGCATTACTGACAGTGGGAAAGCTGCAGCAGGAGCCCAGCCCAGAGAAAGTGAGCGCTGCTATCAGCAGCCGCGGGCCGGCTGGTGCGCCTGGCAGAATAGCACCTCCTCCGTGGAATGCTGTTCCAGATGGTTTCCAATGCCCAGCAAATCAGCCTAGGAAGTCTGGCTTTGGAGCTCTTTCTTATCGGGGTTGCTAGGCCTTATCAACAATGTCAGTATCGCTTGTGAGAGATGAGTAATGGGAGAGGCACAATTAGCAGGCTAGGGGGCCCTGAAAACCGTTGCTAAGGCTTTGGAGCCTGCGGACAGCAGCGTGGCACCGCTGTGGAGCCGGTCCCTGAGGATTCCATGGAGAATGCTGCCCCACAGGGCCGGCAGTGCCCACGGATGCTGCAGCACCCACAGGGCCCCCCAGGAGTGGCCGCAGCGAGCAGCAGCATGGTGGTGCTTGATGCTCAGGTATTTCCTGCTCCACTCAGAGCTATACGCTTGGCTATGGTCAAGTGTGTGCGCGGGACATGAGAAGAAGCCGCCCTTCAAAGGGAAAACCTAGCTGCGGCTGCGGCTGGCACACCTGTTTAATCGGGAGGAAATGATCACCTCTCCTGGTACCTTCACTGGACTGAAAATCTAGGGTGACAATGGGCTCGGGGGGGGGCGGGTAATGTCACAGTCAAAGGATAAATAGGACGCAGCCCCTGCCCTTGGGAAGTTCAACAAGGGCAAAGTGAAGAGAGACAGGGGAGCAGAACATGTCAGCCAGCGCACTGGTCATGAGTCACAGCGGCGGGCTGGGATCCGTGAGCGCCGAGCCGAAGGAAGGGTGAGCAGGACACAGCTGAGCTCACGGGCTGCAAAGAGAAGTGTGCCAGGCGGTGGGGGGCAAACGGGGCAGAGCTGCCCAGCTGCGGCCTCTTCTTGCCTTTGAACCTAGGGGGCCACTTGTTACTCCTTCAGCACGTGCTAACTGGAACTCTGCTCCCTTTCTGAATTGTGCCCAACTCCTGTTCACCCCCCTCTTAACAACCTCGAGTTCCTGTTCTACCCGTTCTTAGCCTATGTTTCCTTCCTCTTCATTCCCGCTGTGCAGAATGCACTCCCCAGCCTATCAATCCACCCATCCTTCCCATCTGGTCTCCCTCTGACCTCTTGTACTGAAAATCTCAATCTCTGTCTCTCTCATTCTTATGGAGCAAAATTTTTACTTTCACTCTTTGTGTCTTAACAATGGGAAACAAGGGAGCTGGTATAAAATAGTGTTTGTGCTTCTTTTTAAAGGTTTTCAGGAAAGTGCCACCGCCAGGCTTTGAAGCAGATCAGCTTTGCATTCTTCTTGCTTCACTGAAGACTCAAATCCCTCCTATGTGAAGCACATGAGAGGCGAGCTATACTTTGGGTGGGTGACAGCACCTGTGGACTTCAGGATACTGTAGAAAATTTGATTATTCTTTACCTTCCGTAATATTTTCCATTCAGAAATTTACCTTACCACCATTATGCCACCCCTTTTGAATTGATCAGTTCTGTGCCCAATCAGTCATAGCACAGGGTTTGGACCAGGATCCAATTGGTAAACCCAATATTCCACCACGCTGGCCAGTGATTGGTTTAGGCAGGAGAATGACACAGCCCAGCCATCCAAGCCACCCTCAGATGTTTTCCTGAAGCCATAGGGCAAAAGAGATTATGTGGATTTCTGAAACTGCTGCCAGGGTGTAAAGAACTATGGGTGGAAATCCTGGCTTTGTCCCACTCTCCTTGAGCTTCCCAGCTATGCATTCTGCTAACTCTGTCCATTGTTGATTAAGTTAGCTCGCACTGGATCTGTTATACGTCCCACCCAATACAATTTTAAAAATCCATTGCGATAGACATGTATCAATACACACATTGACAATAATGATCTTTAAAGTAAAAATTGGGATTTACCAGAGTAAGATGAAAAGGAAATGTGCTATGTGGCAAAAAAGATATAGGGAATATACGTGATACTAAAAGGCTCAATCCACAAGGTTTAAATGGCATAGTTTAAATACACACACTCACATACACACACACACACACACACACACACACACACCCCAAACAACAGAGCACCAAAACTGATGAAGCAATAACTGAGAACTGAAAGTAGAAACAGGTAAATCTACAATTATAGTTGGAGACTTCAATGTTCCACTCATGACAAAAGACAGAACCACAGAACTAACACACAGAAATCAACAAGGGTGTGGAGAGAGAGGATTTCCTTCCACAGTAAAGAGCACATACAGCAAGTATCATAAAAACAGTAGAAGACCAAATACTTCAGCCCTAAGATCAGGAAGAAGGCAGAGTTGCCCTATTCTTTCTCTATTCTTATTCAACATAGTACCAGAAGTTCAAGCAACCATACGGAGGGCAAACAAAAATACCTAGAATAAAGAGCATACAGTTTGGAATGGAAGAAGTGTGTGTGTGTGTGTGTGTGTGTGTGTGTGTGAGTGAGTGATTTTCCACATTAAAAATGCCATGCAATGTGCAAAAAAAGACCAAACAATAAGTGGTATTTCTAGAATCTTTGACAGCAAACATTGAAATAAAGACTCAGTGCCACTGGCAACTGCTCCAGAGACAATCCAGTGCCAAGGCACACACCTCACAGGCAAGGTCGAAGGTCGCTCACGGCAAAGATGAAGGCTGGCCTTTAACCAGTGAGGTTTCTTCACGTCGGTCTAGAATTCCTCCCTTATGCTGCCTGAAATCTCAGGTTCTGGGCTCTCTCTGGTCTCCCTTTTCAAAGCATGAGACACTCTATGAGGACCATGGCAAGGGCAGTCAGGCACTTTCCGTATCTACTCTGGGTAGCTCACTGCATCGAGGAACATACATGGTAGCTAGGTCGTGCCTGCATGCACACATGGCTGGGCTGTGTTCTCTTAGGTTCCTGGATGCTTCCAAGCCAATCGAGTTGACAGAACTGAGCTTACCGGCACACTCCTCTCCCAATGGGGGTTAATATGGAGAATACACAGTGGTGACTTAGTCCTCCTCACTGAGTGGTTCCAGCAGGCACAACAAGTACCACACACAGGGACAAGTTTCGCCTGTCAAAATGCATCAAGTACCAAACATTGATGGCTGCACACCAAGCTATGACTGTAGACCCCGGAGAACTTCACATCAAAAAAATCAAATAACTCAATGAATGAGTGAACAAATAAATCAGGGGGAAAAAATCTCAAAAGAAGTACAAGTGGCCAAGAAATACATGAGAAAAGAATTAAGATATGTGATATCCAGGTACCAAATCCCCATGGTGAATGTAGATAATCATCATGGACTGCAAATATGGACTGATAGAAATAAAAATTTAAAAAGTGTGTAACACCTTTACCATCAGGGAAGTATAGCTCAAAACGACACTGAGATCTCATCTCACCCCAGTTGGAGTGGCTGTTATCAAGAATACAAAAAGCAACAAATGCTGTGGAGATGCAGAAAAAAAGGAATCCTTCCACACAATTGTAGGAATATAAACTACTATGACCACTAAGAAGTCTGTACAGAGACTTCTCAAAAAAACTAAAAGTAGATACATCATTCATCCAGGTAAAGCACTCCTTGGTATATTCCCAACCGAATTGAAAACAGCATACTATTGTGATAACCATGTATCCATGTTTATAGCTGTGGAATTCACAGGAGATGAGCTATGAAAACAGCCAAATACCTACAAATAGATGAACAGATGCAGAAAATGTGGTACACATACACAATGGGGCATTATGCAGGCGTTAATAAGAATGAAATCATGCCTTTTGCCCCAAAATAGATGGAAGTGTAGACCATCCTATTAAGAGAAATAAACCTGTCTCAGAAAGAAATACTGCATATTTTCTCCTACATAAGTAACCTAAAAATGAGTTTTAAAAATAATAAACAAATTAAAGGAGAGATGACAGGAAGCTAGAAGGTAGACTTTGAGAGATGTCGGAGGGGATCAGGACAGGACAGCGAAGGGAGAGGAGAGTAACAGAGATGATTAAAATAATGAAAATGTTATATATATTCACCAATGCACCAAAGTGATTCTCATTATTCACATCCCTAATGTGCACTCACCCCAAAAAAGACACCAGGAGCACACATTCAGATGATGGGAAGCAGGAAGAGATCTTGGTTGGGAAAAGGAGCTCAAAATCTATGTGTGAAATTTATGTTTATTCAGTTAGTTAGAAAAATACGTGGAATGACATTCTGTGTGGCATGGCAGACCCGGTGGCTCTGGTTCCCTGGAGTAATTTTACTTTTATCAAACCAGCTGGGGCTTGTTTTTGAGTCTGTGGAAAGATATGGAGCTGTCAAACAGGAAGATGGGATAAGGGCACACTGACAACTCTGTCATTTTGCTCGTGACCTTAGAGGACAGGAATGCTCACTGCAGAGTGCACTGCTACAACCAAGTTGGAAAAAATACATATGTTCAAGCCATTTGTCTGCTTAGAGCTGGGTCTGACGCTTAAACGTCCTCTTGCCTTTGTTTTCATTCTGAGAAAGAGCTTTCCTCTTCCCTGGGACAAGCTTAGGGTTCACTTCCAAGGCTCATCTCAGTGCCCACAGCTTTTCAGAAATCTGGAAATTTCTCTCTTTTCTCCTTAAAAATTGATCATCCAAAAAATAAGAAAGGAAGAAAGAAAGAAAGAAAGAAAGAAAATTCATCAGACACTATGTTCCAGCATTTTTGTTTCTGAATTTTTTCTCAGATGCACAAGCTAATCTGACCACAATTTGAGTCTTCTCACCTCCTTGCAAACCCAAGTTCCAGCATCTTGGACTTTCTGGACTCAGCCTGCCTGCCAGCCTTCCGCCCCCTTGCTGGCATATGATCGTCCCTTGGATATGTGCATGAACGAGTCTTTCCTGCTTAGAAGACCACTCTGGGTTTCCTCATCCTCAGCCACCCTGCTCCAAGCATCGCCTGTGGACACTGCCAGAATGCTGCCTTGACTCCTTCCAAGACAAGGACAGAGGCAGAGAGCAAGCACTTGGAAGGCATCCAGACAGTGCCACTCCCTGCCCATGCAGCCCAAGACTTCCTCTCCTGCTTTCCACCTCTGCTGGAACCATGTCCAGGAAGCCGCTCAGATGCCATCCCTGAATCCCAGCACAAGTACATGCCCTTCACCCCCATGCCTTCGTGGTACATGCACTCAAAAGGACCAGTGGCGATGCCAAATCCTGCAGGAAGAAAATAAGACAAGTTTCCCCAACAAACAATTGCCAGTCTGTTGATGTCTCCCATGGATTTCTGTGTATTGTTTTCTTGAAGACATCAACAGTGTCCCAAACACTTTGTCTCCAAAGCCTGTGTGAGGAGAGGGAGAACTCAAAGACTGATATAGCTGAGATCAACTTAGATAGTGATAGTTGAAACATACAGTGGTTCTAGAAACTACTGCAGCCTCTGGGTTGGCCCAGTGGGACCTTCCTTTACCTTCACCACAGGTAGGAGCTGGTCTGGCGAGACACTCCCAGGCCCGCTAAAGCCCAGACTTGCCAATGGAGGCCAGAAAATACGTATTACCAGCGCACTTATACTCCAGAATCCCCGGAAGATGGCCCTTGTTCTTCTGCCTCCACCACATGCCAGCTCCTCAGACTCAAAACACGGAAAGAGGCCCAGGAACACAGAGAGAGGGCTCTGCTCTCCTGAGACTTTGCCTGGGTCTTTTTCGGGGAGGGCTGCTCCTTAGGCTGCTCCTTAGGCCGCTCACCCAGAGAGAAGGAGCAGGAGCAGCTAACTTCCGATTTGGACTGTGATCTATTTGCATTATTTTTCAAGTGTTCTAGGAAATGGAGATCAGAGGTAAAGGGATCCACATCCTCGGAGCTGGCTAAGGGCATCCAACAGTCCTTCGCAGAGAGCAGACACGCTGTGTGTCAAGCTGCACATCAGAAGCGGCGAACAGGCTGTGCCTTGTTGTTAATTGGGCGAAATCAGCCCGCATTTCACCTGCTGAAGTGAGGCTCTTCCCGCTCCCCAGTGAGCACATCAGATTCACAGAGCTGCAGGACTGTGCCTGGGACCATGCATCGTCCTCTCCAGGTGTTCAGATCCGGAGTCTCCCTCCCATCCTGAGGCCCCAGTGCGGTAGAAAGGTCTTTCTCCAGCCGGTCTGGGGTCAGCTCTCCATGTGGGGTAAACAGACTCCATCGGACCGAATTCTTGCATCACACCCATCTGGTATTGCTGATGACTGATTCAATTCTTTCAGTCACTGCAGTGTCACAAACAGTGATGATTTTCTGATGCATCACCTTTCTGAAAGGAGCTCACATCCTTGCTCTGCAAACTGTCTTCCTTCTGAGCCTTCGGAGGCGTTTCTTAGTGTTGCCCCCTCTTCCTCAGAACCCTCACCACAAAGTCCTCCACTCCGGTCCAGCGCAGACTCAAGTCTGAAATTACTGCGACTTTCCAGGACCCCTGCCCTGTGCTCCCCAGGCTGGGCAGGTGCCAGGCTTCCTGCTCCAAGACAGAGCTGACAGTAAACGTCGGAGTTCCTCTAACTCAGCTCAGGCTCTAGAAATCCAATGCACTCATTTGGATGTCTTCTTCTCCCATTTCGAGTTTAACAAAAGCACTCCAACTAACACAGATCGAAAGGCCTGACATTTTTATTTTCTTGAACAATCAAACAATTCCAGAAATACTCAATCTTGTCAGAAATATCTAACAAGATAGTCAAAGATGTTGCAAGAATAATTGCTGCACAAAGGGGTACTTTACCTGGTTGAAATATCACAGGTGAAATCCTTAAGGAATGCAGCTCATGGTGTTTTCCACGCATTCCACGAACAAACATTCACCATTCACCCCTTCATCCACTCGTCCCTATCCGTGTGCACATCGGTCTCGTTCACACACATCCGACCAAGAGCTCCGTGGGATCGCGCCCGCCCCCCCCCCCATAAGCTCTGCAGACTTGTGCATCCTGATTAGTGGCCAGCGTCTCCAGCGAGCCTCCCAGAGGTTTCAGCCCTGCAGGAGCGCTGCTCCTCCGTTCTCTCCTCCAACTGATAGCCGCCTCCCCTGCTCCGCCCGGGGGCCTGCTGTCAGGGTCAGGCCAGGGACGAGGCTCTGAACGCTGGGCTTTAATTGCCTTTGGATTTAGGAACCCGTTTGATTAGCAAGTACCATCGAACGGCGCATCTTCTCCAACTTAGTGAAAAGGGGCATTGTCCCTCCTTAAGAAAGTGAAAGACAATCAGATAACTGCAGCCTCCTCACCCACCCGCGAGCAGAGAGCTGCCTGTAGCAGGCCGCGTTCAATGCCAAGGCCGGGACCAAAAGCGTCTTCCGCGGGGCTCTGGCGCCCTCTGCTGGCCATCATCGCTAGGTTCCGGGACGCACAGCGAAACCCCAGCCCTGGAACCCCAGCGGGCCTTTTCCGCTGCACTCGCCCCAGAGATGCAGCCATTTCATTCGTCAGTGGAAATTGTACTGTGCTCCAGGAACACAGGATCAGTGTGAAGAGCACGCTTTTTTGAATTCAGCAAGACCTTGGTTTGTGAGCATAATTCATTCTGGAAACATGCTTATCATTCAAAGCACTTCTGCATCCATGTGAACTGAGAAAGCGAACGTCACGCTGCACTCAACCCTCCTCCTCTCCTTCACACCAGCCATGAAGGGTTTCAAAGGCTAGTGCAGTGCAATTTGCTTATTTTTCTTTAGATTTTATATCTTCTTTTTTATTTTGTACTGTATTACAGCAGGAGCCTCAACCCCACAGCCGCACAGGAGGAAATTTTGCCCCAAACCCGAGCGAAGCTGGAAGCAGATTCTCGCCCAATCAGCTCTCCGGGTGGGGACACGGCCCAGGCAACAGAAAGAGAGATCAGAGAGCAAAGCCCACCCGCACTGCCGGCCCTCGGAAACTGAGAACAGGTGTGTTGTCTGAAACCAGTCAGCTGGTGGTCATCGTAGAACAGCAATAATATACAACTAACGGAAGTATTAGTAAACTCAGAACAAAGATAAACGAGCATTGTAGGTATTGGGTGGGCTAGCTCACCAGGTATTTAAACATAATAACGCCTCTACATCTAAAAATTTGTTCCAGCTTTTGATGGACAGCAATTTTGTGGAACAGAATACAAAATCTAGAAATACATCCAATTGTGCATGACTTTTAATGATATGAAAAATTGTGGTATCTCAGTGGTAGTACAACTGGATGGCCATATATTAGAAAAATTAAAATTAGATTATTTACAACAAGATAAATTATAAATGCATAAAGATGTGAGTGTAAAAATGAAACTATCCAAGTAAGAGAAGGAAACATTGGTGAATTTTTCAACATTCATCTATGGGGAAAATGTTCCTAAATATGCCTCAATATTAGTAGAATATTACTATCGATATAGTTGATAAATTTTATTAAATAAAAACTTAAGTCATTTGTATGCCTGTACACCATAAACTAGATGAAAACCTTGTAAAACATTTACAGTGTGTATTATGAACGATTGTAATTTATTATATAAAGAACTTCTAAGAGAAATAAAAGCCAAAAACCATACAAAGGTTAGGATTTAGAAATATAAAGTGTCCATAGAAAACATAAATGTAAATGGCTTTTAAATACATGAAAAGATTCTTCACTTTATGGATCATAACAGAAATAAAACCCTAACGACACTGACTGACAAAATAGGCTGTAAGAAACCAGTTTCCAACGTTGCTTGTAGAAATTTTAAAACTTCAACTACTATGAAGATACTTGATAACAGCTAAAAAAAAGTGCATCACTTCCAAATCTGAATCTCTTTGTAAAATTAATTTTATCGGTACCTTTTAGGCGCACAATATAATGACATTCATCATTGGAAATTTGCATCTTTACATGATCCGTCTTGGTTCTTCTTTTCCCCCCTTCCCCTGCCCTTCCTTCAACCCCTCCATCCCTCTCTATTTACAAAGACTTTGTTTCCATTTTTCCATTTTCTCATATTAATTCCATTCCCTTCTTTCCTCTCCCCTACCCTCCCACTTCCCCTTCCCCTGTGCCCCCTTTCTTCCTATTTCACATTATCTATTATATCCTTTAGTCCTTATTTAACCCTGAATCTTAATATCTGACTGCTTTTATAGTCAAAGGAAGTGTGTGGTTGTCTGCTTACATTGCATTTCTGTAGCAAAAGCTGACACAAACAAAGCATTATTTGTATCAATAAATAATTGGAAACAGCCCAAATATCTTTGGAATGGGGACTCATTGAATAAACTAGAAAAATCACACAAGGGATTATTAAACTTTATACATGTCTTTTTTGACAACAAGAACAATTGCTGTTTAACTGGATTAACTGAAAATGATCATGATCAGTTATTTCCCTGAGACTCTTTAAATTTTAAAGGCTATAAGCATTTCATTTTTCATTACATCCTTGGCTTTAACCCAGTGAAAACGCCCTAGCTACTTCCTTGATCAGACCTTTGCTTTCAGCCCCAGTAAATCAGGAGCAATGGGTTCAAACCTGGATTCTTCTTCCAAAGAGAATTGTGACTTGTTGTGTGCTCAGCGGCTCAGAATTGAACCGTGCCCTTCGGGGCCACCATGTGCACAGGAGCGGGATACCGGGAGAAGCTGGTGGCACAGGGCCGTGGGCTTCTGCTGATATGGACACGGACAGCCAGGGCAGGGCAGACCGAGCTTCGGCCCAGGGTCACCTGAGCTCTACCGCTGGCTTCATCATTTCCCAGCAATTTAGACCCTGACCAATGTACCCTGGGAAAACTCATTTTTTTGTCCTGTCAAACAGAGTTAATAGAATGTACAACAAAGAGCTGCTGTAGGGACGAAAGGAAGGAACAAATATAAAAACTTTAGGAGTGCTTGGAAGATCACAGACATTCAAATGTGTTTGTTCCGTTATTTTCTGCCTCCAGTTTTACTGAAGTTTTGAAAACATGAATATAAATGTAGACTCTGAAAACTCCTAGTAATAGTTACTTTAAATATTTTTATCATTAAGATGTTCAAATAAGCTTACATTAAAAGTGATTATTATTTCTCATCATAGTAACAAAAAAATACAACAAAATATGATTTTTATTTTTCCTATTTTAATTTTGTATTAGTGCATGTTTACAGTGCATGATGATTACATTCCTTGTGGGGAGTTGGTAGCTGTACATAGCTCATTTTAATTCCTTTTCCCTCCCCCTCCCTCCCATCTCCCTCCATCCTGTAGATCCTTTTCCCTTTTGCAAAAGATCTATCTCCTTTTTTCCTATTATATATCTTGTTTTCTGCTTTGATTTATAATTCGGGTTTCTTATATAAAAGAAACTGTGATATTGAAGCTTGTGTGTCTGACTTATTTCACTTAACATTATGGTCTCAAAGTGTGTCCAGTTTCCTACAAATGACTCATGTTTATGTGGTTTATGGCAGAGTAGTACTTCATTGTGTGTAAATACCACATTTTCTTTAACCATTCATCTGTCGATGGACACATAAGCCTCTTCCAAGACTTAGCTATTATGAGTTGTGGTGCTATAAACATGGGTATGTATGTATCACTGTAAGATGGTGCCTTTAATTGGTTCAGGAAGACACTGAGAAGGGAAATAGCTGGATAGAATGCAATTTGTAGTTTTAGTTTTCTGAAGGATCTTCAAACTGATTTCCACAATGGTTGTACTAGTTAACATTCTCAGCAACAACGTAGAAGGTTTCCTTTTTCCTGGTAGCCTTAGCAGCATTTGTTATTTTGTTTTTGATAGCTATTCTTTGTAGAGTAAGACAGACTCTTAGTGTGGTTTTAATTTGCAATTGTCTAATGGCCAGAGATGCTGAACATATTTTCATGCATTTATTGGCCATTTGAGCTTCTTCTGAGAAATATCTATTCATTTCAGTTGCTCATTGTTTGATTGGGTCTTATATATTGGGGGATCTAATTTCTCAGTTCTTAATATATTCTAGATATTAGTGTTCTGCCCGAGGAATAAGTGGCACCTCCCTCAACATTCATCTATTTATTCTTTGAGAAAGGAGCCAAAATATACTCTGGATCAAAGATAGCTTCTTTAATAAATGGCGCTGGGAAAAGTGGCTATCCACATACCAAAGATTGAATCTAGACCCAAATGGCTCACACTGTACTAAACTAAAATCAAAATGGATCAAAGGTCTCACTTAAAACAATCTGCTGGAAGACAAAAGATGTAAACTCGTGAAGACATAGGTGTAGGCAAGGACATTTTCCCAAGTTACACAAGAAATAATACTAAGAATCAACAAATGGGATTACATCAAATTAAAAAAGCTTCTGCACAGCAAAGTAAACAACCAACAAAGTGAGGAGACAAAAGTTTTTGAGAATTGATTGACTTTATTACAAGAGACTTTATAATAAAGGGCTTGGGAGTGATTCTAGATTAAGGGAAACTCTTCACTTTGTCTACTCTAGGTGTGTATTTTGGATTTGATTTGCAATCATGCAAACTTTCTTCCTGTGAAATGATTACAGATCAGTCCCTACTGACATGTGACTTGAAGTTTCTGGGTAGAGATTTTACTCCATCATCTGACTGCCCAGCATGGCCATGCGATTGGCTTTGGCAAGAGGCAGCCCAGGAGCTGTGGCATAAACACACCCAGGTAGAAGCTGCAGGCGCCACCAAGAAAAGAAAAAAGGGTAAAAACTGTCCTGCTACGGAGGTCATCAATTAGAATAATTGTCCTCAGTACTAGGAAAAGAATTAATTGGAGCAAACTCCCTCTGAGTGGGTCATGCAGTAAATATTTTAGGCTTTTTCAGGATACATAAAAATCTCTGTTGCTTATTCTTTTTTCTTTTACAATACTTTAAAAGTGAAAAAGCCATTTTTTAATCGCAGGTACTGCAAAAATAAACTGCTGCTTTAAATTTAAACTCTCCTTTTCGTACCACTTAAGTTTAACACCCCCGATCAAGATATTCCTAGAACAAAATTCAAGAATATTTATAGGAATACAAAAAAAAAATCAGTACCTGTCTCAGTCTGTGTGGGTTACCACAGCGAAGATGGCATAAGCTCGCAGCAGTGGCAAACCTATGGCATGTGTGCCACAGCCAGATGTTTGTTATCACTGAAACCTCTAAAAGGTTTGCCGTCACTGAGCTAGGGGCTTATAAATAACAAAAATTTGTTTCTCATGGTTTTCAAAGCTGGAAGGTCTAAGATCAAGGGGTCAGCAGATTCAGTGTCCAGTGAGGACCAATAGTCTCGTTCATAGAAATGATAGCTTCCTGATGTATATTCACCTAGCAGAAGGGGCAAAGCAGCTCTCTGGGACTCTGGCAGAGGGGCACTAATCCTATTCATGAGGGATCCACCCTCCTGACCTAGTCACCTGGAAAAGTCCCCACCCCTTTATATCATCACCTTGGAGATTACGTTTCAACGTATTACTTCTGGGAAGGTATACATTTTCAGACCAAAACAGTAACCTAGAGGGTAAATTTCACAATGTTTGATATCGATAAAACATTAAAGAGCTTGCAAAAAACTCCAGCAAATTACAAACAACAATGAAGGTAAAAGTCAATTAATCAAAACTACCCCAAAACGACAGGATGATGGGATTAGTTTGCATACCCAAAATATTCTGACTAGAACTGTGGCTCAGGACTCCAGCATTAGTCTGTTTTTGTTTTCAACTTTGGAAATGCTCCTGCTCTGGAATTTATGATCAGCATTTTTTCCAAAAATTTATTACAAACTCTACCTAAGATTTTTCATGCATTTGGAAAGTAGAAGTGATCTTCCAAGACATCTCCATCCACCATTCTGCCTGAAAATGCTGATTTATTTCTGCATTTTATCAATGCCCTTCGGTCCTTGAAAGCTTAGAAGACAAATATTTATTCTGATCCTTCAGCAAACTAGAGTCTCCGTTATGTCAGGTAACGTCAATGATAAATGAAAGCCACGCGATGGATAGCGGTAAGTGTCTCATCCAACCACTAGGTGGTGCAAAACCTTCATGTTTTATTAAGACTAACCCAGAAGGGAGGTTAGCCCTGCACAGGGGACGCTGCTAGATCGCTACTTTAAACTGTCATTCCGGGGGCTGCCTCCGTTTCTCCATGAGCTTGCGAAAAACAATTCAGTCTAATAGTTTTTCCTTGCATAGCTTGAAAGGAAGATTTTAATTTTTAGCATTCATGTTTAAGTCGATGCTACAGGTAGAGCATATAAGATCAATTCCGATTTCTGGTATCATGAGCTGCTCCTCTTCCCATCCCCATTGCCCCAGATTCCACATTCTCCCAGGCCCGTGCACTTCCTGCAACGTAATGAGCCTTCTCTCACTTTCCAGTTCTCTGTCCACCAGCCCGGTTCTTAAAATACTTTTGCTCTGTTCTTTACCAGGTAGTAGACTGTAACTATGGGAAGGTCTCCTCCTCTGCTGAGATTTAGTTTTCTTCTCTGTATAATGGAAACAACCACAGGCATCCCTGGTGAGATTATGATGTGTTCATGAAATGATGTATCTCAACCTATTAGGCGGAGCTTATGCAAAGCACATTCTCATAAACAAGCTTATTTACCAGACTTTGATCCTGCCGCAGGTATCATTTCTCACCGCCCTGTGCTTCACTCCTACATTTTGTAAATATTTCTTGCACAAGGACAACTTTCCAAGCATCTGTTTGGTGCTGTAGATGGAACAGTGAGTAAGATTTTCCTGGTCCACAGCCTCACACGCTTCACAGTAGAGGAATGGGGAAGGAGAGAAATCGCTGTAGTAAGCTCTACAACACAGGATGCGCAGGATGCTGCGGGGGTGAGCGCCATGGCAGAAATTTCTTATCTTATCTTGGGCAATTAGGAAAAGTCTCCTCCAGCGTGTACCAATTAGGAGCAGTTGGGCAGGTAAAGGGGGGGGACTGAATTTTTAAAATTTCATTTTATATTTTTATTAGCACTTGTCTGCAGCACATAATGATTGCATTCCTTGTGGGGAGTCACTCCGTGTGCACAACACATCTTGATTCTTTTTCGTCCCCTTCCTCTGCCTTCCCTCCTACCTCCTTCCATAATCCAATCTATGACAGCCGGGGCAACAGAGCAGGGATACGGGGAAGCCATGACTTTCAGAAGCTTTAGACCACAACTCACAATAAAAAACACATTTTATAATATGTACAAAACCACCATACTCCTAACTGAGGCCACTTACCCAAATACTGCTAAACATTGTTGCCAAAATGTCTTCTGAAATTTTCTATTCTATCCCCTTTATTGCAAAAGTGTTGGTCACAAATGCTTTGAAAAGAATCAAAGAAGAACAGGAACACTTCCCAACTCTTTCTTTGAAGCTATCATTTCCCTAATATCAAGACCAGATAAAGACATGAGAAGGAAAGAAAACTACAGAGCAATACATCTTACAAACGAATATGCCAAAATCCCCAACAAAATCGATGTGAATTGAATCCAGCAACATTGCTAAAAGAACAAAATCAAAACTACACCATGACCAATCAAGAATTATACCAGGAGTTCAGGGATGGTTCAACATCTGGAAATTAATGGACTATACCGTATTGATGAATAAAAAACAAAAACCACATGAATACCTTAATAGATACAGGAAAAATGTTTGACAAAATCCAACATCTGCTCGTGGTAAATCCTCAATGAGACAGAAATTGGAAGGAACTTATTTAACCAGCCAAAGAGCAACTATTTTAAAAATGTAGTTAGAATCATGTTTATTGATGAAAAACTGAATGCTTTCCCCCTAAGATCAGGAGCAAGACAAAGTTCTCTCTTGCTGCCTTCATCCAACATTTTAATAGAGGTCCTGAGCCAAGGCTGTTAGGCAAGACAGCGAGGTAAGAGGGGCTCCCAGGGGAATGCGGTGCAAGGGAAGGCACCTGCTGCCCTTGTCTTCCATCTTCCTCTCTTGCTTCCAGCCTCCCCACCGAGCAACACCGTGTTGGCACCAATGGCCAAAGGCAGTGAAAACAGCTCAACTCCGACCACCCTGGGGCTGCTGAGACCTCGGACAAAGAAAAAGAAGCCACTGAACACATTGATGCACTACAAAAATGAAATACACACACTTAACAAACAAGCCAGTGAGGAGATACGGAAATAGAACAGAAACACGACAAACTGTACCAACCATCTTTTCAGAAGAGGTTAGAGTTGATTGTGCAAATCCCTGATTTAAGGTAACAACATTTGCTAACTGTCTATAAGTGTCTCCACTGCTTGGGGAGGATGGAGAGGTGCTATTGAAGAGTTGAAGTGAAAGAATTTGACGTTACAGGATAAGATTTTTATTTTGATGAAAATCCTTACTTTGAAGATAAAATTCTTTCCAGAGAATTTAATCTGAATGACAGTGATTTATTTTCAAATTCCACTGAAATCAGATGGAAATCTGGAAAGGATTTGATTAAACTTTCAAGTCAAAAATAGACTAGAGCCAGTAGGAAGAGGCAGCATAAAGAATCAGAGCGCTTCTTTCTCTGGTGTACTGGTTGTCAGATGTAGCCGCCCATGAGTTAGAAGTCATTGAAGGTGACAGTGCCGAAATTCATGGGAGTACTCCTTGGTTCCTGGTGCGGAAGAGGGAAGAGAAAGAGGAAGAGGAGGAGGAGGAGCAGGAGGAGAAGGTACTTGCTGAGGAAGGGGATAAGAATGAAGGGGAAGATGAACATGGAAGAGGAAGGAGGGGTGATGGGGCAAAGATGACTCATTGAACACTGATCAGTCCTAACCTTCTCTATTTTTTAAATTTTTCTTCAGTTCCTGTGAGGAAGCTGCAGCCTCTTTTTCCTGCTCTTGAACTCCGTTGCCCTCTTCTGCGGTTTATTTTCTCAGGCACCGTGGTTATTCACTTATTCTGTGGAGAGATAATTTGGGCAGAATACAGTGAGAAAAAAAGTCTCTACAAACTTCCGTTCTAACTTTTATCCCATTCTGTCTCACGACAAAGTGCTTGGAATCAATACATCTATTCTCTTTGGGGAAAAAGAAAAGCGTCAGCCCTCCTCTCTGCTGGAAGCTGGAGGCGCTTGGGCCCCATACCAGTCAGTGCTCACTAGAGGAACGGATTTAACGCAAGATACACAAATACATACGAATTTACAAGCTGGGCTTACAGTGCCGCCCACGGAGCCGGGTGTGGGAGAGGGCAGAGGGGCTGCCTGTGGACTGAGGATGTGAAGGATCCAGTCGAAGGCCCGAGGCCCACTGTAGCATCCCCCATGAGTCCGAATCAGGAGGTCGAAGGGCCTGCTCTGGAAGCCAGAAGACGACGTCCAAGGCGAAGGCGAAGACTGGAGCTCCTCAGAAGAAACAGAAGCAGCCTGCCTCCTTCGTTCCCCTTTACGCCCCTCTGGTGAGCATCCTCCCGAGGTAGGTCTTCCTCACCACGAAGCACTGTGCTGAGCCAGTCTAGTGGGCGTTTCTTACTCAAGTCCACACAAGCAGTTCACCATCAGAGGCCACGCGAGGTGGTGCACGGAGGATGCTCTTTTCCTTCTCCGTCTGTATCCTGGGCTCAGAGACTGCACAGCGTCTCTGTGTGGATTTGGAAAGTTGGCATTTACCAACTTTCTCTTGTTTTCAAAAGTAAAGAAAAAGCTTTCTTAAAATGAGGCTAAAGAAGGGGAACAAAGAGTGCTTCAGACATTTCGTTGCATCCAGTGTGACCTCTCCTTTAGAGTTTTTAATTATCAATTTAGCAGACGTCTCGCAGTTTACATGGCACTTTTTAATTCTCTTCTAATGATGACTTGAACTCTCTCTCAATAGGAGAATCAGCAGAAGCTGTAGGATCCCACTTGGAATTGACATTCTTTCTTGTCATTTTGTTCACTTATTTTAAAATTTTCTTTTCTTTTTCTTTACCGCAAATGAAAGCTGGTGCTCAGTCTGAAACATTAAAAGGGGACAAATTGTTTTATTACAAGAAAACTAAGTGTGTACAAAAAGAGGCATTCATGCTTGAAAGGAAAACGTAAAACTATTTCTCATTGCAAATGACATGATCTTATTTATAAAAATTCTAAAGATCCATAGAAGCTATGAAATAACTGAAAAATGAGATTGGAAAAGTTGTATGAGACATTGTATAAAAATCCAAAAATGACAGAGCCAGGCATGGTGGCAAGTTTCTGTAATCCCAGCACTCGAGAGGCTGAGGCAGCAGGATCCCGGTGAGTTCGAGGCCAACCTGGGCTACATAATGAGTTTAGGGCCAGCCTGAACTACAAAGGGAGAACTTGCCTCAAAAAAAGAAAAAATCCAAAAATGAAGTTAAGAAAATAATCAACTTTACTATATGTTAGGTTTGGATCTAAAATGTTAGCCCAAAGTCTCAGTGTGTTTGGAAGGTGTCCAGGTCCCGGGCGGTGAGCTGGACAGCTACATTCTTGTCCCAGGCTCCTCCCTCCTCTCTGCTCCCAGGCCCACGGAGCTGTACTCTGCCACCATCAGGCTCTGTGCTGCGTGGTCTCTGCCTGGGAGCCAGCCAGGGATTGAAACTGTAGGCAAAATAAACCTCTCCTCTTTTAAACGGTGGGCATCTTGTGCATTGTTCCAGCATGGGGAAGTTACGGAGATACTATGGGATCAAAACTAATAAAATACTTTAAAATAAATTCAACAAAGTTCAAAACAGGTGTTTTGCAAACCTCATTGAGAGAAATGAAATGAAAGAACATCTAAAGAAATGAAAAAGTATCTCCTGTTCATGGATTGAAAAAACAAATATTGATGAAGTCCTACTACTCCCTCCTAAATAGATTCAGCATGATATCTCTCTGTTGTTGGTCTCCTAACTGGCTTCTTTGTATAAATTAACAAGTTTGATTTAAAATTCATACAGAAACTCAAGGAACCTAGACTAACTCAAGCAATCTTGAAAACAATGATGATTGTTGGAGGACTTACAACTTTTCTGTTTAAAACTCAATAATTATGACATTTGGTGCTGACGTAAAATAGAAAATGGATAAATGGAATAAAATTGAGAATCCAGAAGTAAAATCATACATCCATGTTCAATTGATTTTCAACAGAAATACCAAAACAATTCAATAGGGAAAGACTTTTTTTAATAAACAGTTCTGGGAAACTGAATGTAACACGGAAAGGAGTGAAACTGAACCTCTACTACTCAAAGAATCAACTAAAATACATGATAAATATAAATGGAGAAGCTAAAACTGTAAAACTCTGGAAGGAAACACCAACAATTCCTCATGACCTTAGATTACCATAACTGATTACAAATACACCAAAAGTACAAGCACCAAAAGAAAAATATATAAAATGTTCTTACAACTCAATTGTGAAAAGATAACCCAATAAAAATAGGCAAAGGATCTTAGACATTTCTCCACTGAGATATTTGAGTGATCTATAAGCTTTTGAAATGATGCTTAAAAGTCATTAGTTATCAGAGAAATGTAAGTCAAACTATGAGATACCTCTTCACAGATACAAGGTAAAAAACAGATAATAAATAACAAGAGGTGGTAAGAATGTGGTGAAATTGGAACTTTCATACCCTCCTGGTAGGGATGAAAAGGGTCAGCTACTTTAGAAAAGAGTCCAGAATTTCCTCAGTTAAACATAAGTTTGCCATTTGACCCACCAGTGGTTCCACTCTTAGGTACGCATCCAGACAAATAGAAAATTTGCTCACACAAAACTTGTACACAGATAGTCATCATAATAAATAGTGAGAACAATTCAAATGTACCATTGAATGGAGAAACAAAATAGGTATCCTCACAATGGTTTATTGTTTAACCATAAAGAGGTATGCAGTTCGGACATGTTCCCCAACATGAATAAACCTTAAAGACACTATGGTAAGAGAAGCCAGTATCCAGAAGTCACTTATTCTATAATTCCATCTATATGAAGTTTCTAAAATAGTAACATACACAGAGACAGAAAGTGGATTTATGATGTCTCTGGCTGGAGGGTGATGAGGAGTAGACAGTGACTAGCTCCAGATTAGGGTGATGAGCTGCTCTATGTTTGCTCTGGGCATGATGGCAAAACTCTAAACATCTCTAAACACACTAAAAACCACTGAGTTGCATACTGTAAAGGGTGAGATGCAGTATGTGACCTATCTCAACAATGCTGATAAAAATCACTGGACATGACGAATTCATGGGCTGTGACCTGGTACTTTGAATAACACCGTGCTAAGGATTAAAAGATTTCCAGTTTCACCAGGGCACAGAAAGCCAAGCGACACTGATATGAGTCGAAGTCCAGTGACTTTTCAAAGCCAAGTAGCTGGAAACGAAACCTGTGGGCTGCCTTTTCTTGTACATTGTATCGAGTCACTTTGGTCTGGGAAGGCCAGACATAGGCTTGCTGGGAATTTGAATCTCAAACAAATTTCTCAAGTTTATTTCTTAGAAAGTGGAGATCATTATATGCACCTCCTGTACCCTTTGTGTGGAATAAATGATGTATAAAATACTCAGTGATACAGCAGGCAAATAAAGATTGCTTCTGGGAAACAACACTGGCTGATGATCGTATGCCAAGTGGCATCTTCACTCTTCAGATCAATTCAGATTTAACAGGCAGATGTGGTCCTTGTAGTTGGGGGGTCAAGGCAGAGGAAAATGATGAGCAAAACTGGGGTCAGGAAAACATCAGGCATCTGCAGAACACATCAAGTACATCTTAGCTGAGTATACTGTGAGTCGAGAAGAACAGCACAAGATTAGGACCGCAAATGGCAAGGTGATGAGAGGATTTAATTAGTTGGGCCCAGGGACCCACTGAAGCTCTCAGACTGAAATAGAATTTTCAACTCTGTGTTTTAGGAAAATTTATCCATCAGTGGCTGGTACAGAGTACTCAGCAAATGTTCATTAGTTAAATGGCAGCAAAATGAAACATGCTCTGCAAAAATAGAAACATTGAGTAGAGAATCCAGTCAAAAATCTGCACTGCACCATTGGATCCACCCTGCAACCTGTCGCCCCACCTGAGTCCTCTCAAATGAACCCCAATTTTAGCCCGGCTTCCTTGCTCCTCCACGTTGTCTTGGACAGGAAGACATTGGCTTCAGCCCTGGTAACTGGCCCCTACTTTGCCAAAATGCTTCTCCATGCTTTCCAGTAGTTGGCGCAAGCCTGGTCAGGTGCTAGAATTGTGGCTTGTGGAGGGAGATATATGGGAATACTGCTAAAGAAATAGAAGGGGACCAGTCTGTGGGTAAGACAGACCCAGGGGGCAAGAGAAAGGCCCTAGACCCTCCACAGGGGCTGAGCTGTAGCCCTTCTGCATGGTCCCCAAACCACTTGGAAGCCTGACCCCTCGTGGAAGAGAAATGCACATCCTTATCGTCTGAGCCACTGGCGTCGAGATTGTATAGTCCTTTCCTTTCCAAACGGTTTTCCTTTTGCTTTGTCATTTTTCTTCATTCTAACTGAGCTGGTGTTACAAATTTCAAAGACATTTGTTGGCGCACAGGGCATTAAAATGGTGCGGGTATTCATCCAGGCAATGAGGTGCTATTCAGCCCTGAAAAGAAAGAGGCCATGAGCCATGAAATGATGTGCAAGAAATGTAAAGCCATGTAGCTAAGTGAAATGGACCGATCTGGACATCAGACACGTTGTATGATTCCAATTATGTGATATTCTAGAAAAAGGTAAAAGTACGACAATGGTAAAATTTCAGTATTTTCCAACGGTTGGGGGGAGGTGGTAATGAATTGGAGAAGTACACAGGATTTTTAAGGCAGTGAAAATATTCTGTACGATCCTACACTGGTGGGTACTTGTCCTTATACACTTGTAGAAAACCTCAAGTGTAGACCTCATGGTGAGCCCCAGTGTGACCTCTAGGCCCTGTGATCACGTGTGTCGGGGCAGGCTCCTCAGCTGTAACAACAGGACGCTGGTACTGGGGGAGTTTGTGGGAATGCGTGGAGGACAAAGTTTATCTGGCAGCTCTGTGTACTCCCCACTCAGTTTTGCTTTGAACCTAAAATAGTTCTAAAAATACTATTAAAAACCATAATGCAATAAAATAAAAAGCTCCCTGAGGAATTCTGTTTAAAAATCATGATGCAGCTACCATGTGGTAGGGCTTGCCTGAGGCTGTTGATGCTCCAAGTAAAGTTTTCTCTTGAGGCCCCTGTCCACTCCTGCTCTCTGGAAACACTGCCAAGCAAGCCAGCACGCTAGAACTCTGGCAGCCAAGCTGTGGCCTGAAGTTCGCTGCGTGAACTGGCAGATGGCTCACGTGAGATGCCTTTATCCACTCAGCCTGAGGCTGCTCATCTTTAAAATGAGGTTGACTATGGTAATTGGAATTAATTATTCATTTACTGTCTGACTCTTCTGGAGAGTAGAAGAGGTCTGCGATGACAGGGACAGCACCCACCTTACTCAGCATCACCACTGCTGCAGATCTGGCACCTCGGTGGGTGCAAGCAGTGATCTAGGAGGGGAACCGTAGCTGAGTGCACAAAGGAGCAGAAAGAATGCTGGGCAGGCAGGGGGGTCATGAAGCCGGAAGGAGCCAGAGCATCCAAAGCATGGGGAACGTGCCAGGTGTCCCTTTCTGGTTCCTGTGAATTTGTCCTTTCATCTGAAGCAATCCTTAGCTGCCACCCTGGAGAGTAACTCCCAGCAATTAAAAACAACAGACATCGCAACAAAAAGACCTCAGAAATATCATTGACCCAGAGAAATGAGAGAAAGGAGACAACGGCTCCATTTTCCTTTAATAACACTTTACAGGGAAGTATGTCTTCCTCTCTGCTAATTGCACATTGGGGAAAGCAGCATCAGTGTAAGTGTAACACGTCTCAACCCAGGAGTAGGGTGTTCCCATCCCAGGGCTAACCTGAGGCTTCCTGTGAAGCCTCAAGCCTACTGATTCAGTTATTTAAGGGAAATTTCTGAAGCTGAGACAAACTTTATTTTAGAGAGCATTATCATCTCCCTGGATCCTCTAGAAGACAGAGTGAAAATGAGCAGTCTGTGGCTCTGGGAAAAGAAGAACGGTCTCTCTCTGGCTCTGTGAGCAGCGAGCTCCAAGGACTCCGGCAGGGAGGCGGTAACTCCTCTTTGGACTTCCACAGACAGATTTAGGAAATTTGAAAATTAGCTGTATCCGTGATCCTCCAGACTGTGTGTGTACAGAAGACACTGGATTAACATTCAGTTTTATACTTGAAAAAATATGGCCATCATTTGAAAATTATAAACTATATATTGATTGAGGAAGCACATGGGAAATAGAGTGGTTATAGATGAAGTTCATTCTTTGCCACAACTGCCTCTCAACTGCTAGGAAAATATATTAGAATTTTGACAAGAGTGTGTGTGTGTACGTGTGTATTGTGCATGTGATTGAGTGATTCTACTTATTCATACAGAACAGATTTGTGGTTGTAGAAGCACTGTATAGTTCTTTTATCCTTTTCAGATCTCACTTTAAGACTCCATTAGCAATAAGGAAGACGATGATGATAACTTCAATATTGTGCCCTTGGCATGTGGAAGGTATTATTTTAGAAATTGTATTTAGAACTGTGTGCTCATTCCGTAGTGACTACTAAATAAATTGCTGGATAACATTTCAATCGCATTCTGCAACATTTCTCTCTTGGGATTTTCAGGGCAGTGAATTATTATTACATGTTAAATTCACAAGTCAATTCCCGAGTAATCAGATATGGCATTTTACTACAAATACCAAAGCTAATGGACCAAGAATGGAATAATTTTAGTTTAGAACATCGTAACTCAGGGTTCTCTCTACTGACTTTCTTATATGTGGAAGGAAATTGGTATTTACGGGCCTCCTAAAATGTGCCATTTTCATCTGGCTTAATATTTTGTGTAACTCACATGAGTGACATAGCAGGTGCTCGCTGAATGCTTAGTGAATTATTAATGAATTAATAATTTATTTTTTTCATAGTTTTACAAAGGAGGAGGTTGTGTCTTGAAGATCAAACAACCTTCCTAAGGTAACAGGGGCAGCATGTGGTGGAGTTAGGATTCAGGTGTGTCTAGTGTCAAATCTCAGTGCTTTTCTTTTACTTTCAGCCTCTTGATTTCTAGAATCTGTCTTTGATCTCTCAACAGAATAGTGTGTAGGACTTGGTCTTCATGAACCTCGACACTTCTGACACTTCTTTTGTTCCTAGCTAAAATTACCTTCAGAATCAGAGCTGGCTGTCAGTCAAGATTGTGTTGTCATTTACAAAGAGTTCTGCAGGGTTAAAATGCTGGAATAATAAGGTAAAGGCAAAAGTGAAAGAATACTTAGTTTTTGTCCACTGGGAGGTCTTAGAATGAGTGACAATGCAATAAGCAGATGTAAACCCCAGGTCATAAATTCTAAATAATATCTTCTATTCTCCAGCATAAAGCATCATCGTTTGTTGGAGAAATGGCTGAACCAGACCTGGAACATAAAAATTCCAAGAGGATCCTGAGCCTTTTATGCCAGAAAATAAGAAAGTACTAAAAATATAATAAGATGCACCAAAAAGACACTAAAGCCAATTTGAAGGGTCACATCCGGCCAGTTGAAGATAGACTTTACAAGCTTCAAAATAATTGATAGTATTGCATTATATATAACCCGCTGAATAAAATAGCAGACTACAAATACATACAGACATTAATAAGCAAGTGAATCCATTGAAAGTTTGATGAGGAGTAAGGTATTTATGTAGCTAAAATTACTCCCCATAAAACATATATCAATTATAAGGGGAAAATAGTAACTTTACAATAGAGAATCAGATGATACCATATTAATAAAATGATCCAAGTGAGTAGCAAGAGTAGGAAGACAAATGCAAATTGGACATCATGTGAGAGACGTCAAGGAGAAGAACCAAACATTATTCTGTGATATTCTTAGCAAAAATGCAGAGCATGAACATAATAACAAGAAAACAGCAGAAAAACTCAAAGGAAAGTATATGCTATAAAATAAGTAGATTGCAATCATTAAAAGTGTCAAGGTCATGAAAATCAAAGGGAATGAAGAATTTTCCCAGAATAAGTGAAACTAAAGAGAATTGAGAACTAGTTCCATGAGTGACTTTGAGCAAGATCTTTTTTCTATAAAGAACTTTATTGGGGCAATTATTAAAACCTAATGGAAATTTGTCCTCTAATCTAATCCGAGAATTGGATGGCATGATGTGTCAGTGTTAATTTTCTGATTTGGCTGATGATATTGTGGTTATATAGAGAATACCTTCATAGGAAAAACAAAGTAAACTATTGGATGGAGAGGTATGGGCTATCAATTTGGCATCTTAATCTCAGGTAATTCCAGATAAAAAGTTCTTTATTTTATGTGAAAATTTGTTGTAAATATGTGATTGTTTCAAAAAAATTTAAGTATGAAATATGAGATTAAAACCTTGTAAAAATAAGAAAGTCAAAGATCCATTAATAAATATAATCTAATATAGCATAATCTTTATTATATATACTTATAGGAAGTAGTAACTAAAGATTTTTCTTATTTGATGAAAGTGATAACTTAAATTCTAGTAACTCAACAGAATAGGAAAAAATTCACAACATGCACACTTTTAATAAAATCAATGAAGTCAGAAGAGAATACAATATCTTGCAGTCATAAACTCTATTTGAAGAATAAGAATAAAGACATTCAGAGAACAAACTAAATTACCACCAAAAGATCTTCACTTGAGAGAAATACTAATGAAGTAAAATGTGAAAAAAAAACCTATGTAAATTGAATAAAGTAAGTTTGACATTAAAAACTTTCCTACATAGAAAGTTCTAGGACTAAAAGTCTTCCTTGATGAATTCCATCAAACATTCAGAGAAGAAATAATGATGATTTTAGACAAACAATTTCAGAAAATGAGACCATATTATTCTAATATCAGAATCAAAGACCATCAAAAGTGAACTATAAACCAGAATGCTGCAAAAACATAATGTAGAAATCCTTTTTAAAAATTAGTAAATCAATTTCAATCATATGTAAATGAGATAATGAACCATTTCCAAGTAGAGTTTTTAGATGAATTTAAAATCGGCTAAACATCTGAAAGCCATTCAATGTACTTCACCATGTTAATAGAATAAAGAACAACCACATAATACCAATGATGTGAAAAAGCATTTAAGCATATTCCATAACATTTTATGACAGAAATATTCAGCAAACTAGAAACAGAAAGAAACTTCCTCAACTTAGGAGCACCTACTTACAGCAAGCACTAACATCATCCTAAACATCAGACTTAAAAAAGCACAGTGCTTGATCAGCACAAGGCAAGAATGTCTTGTCTTACCACTGTAGTTCAGCATTATGCTGGAAATCCAATGCGATCAAGGAAGATGGGGATATAGCTCAGCGGCGTCGCGCCTGCCTGGCAAGCACAAGGTCCTGAGTTTGATTCCTGGAACTGAGAAAAATAAATAAATAAAAAGAAAGAAAAAGTAAAATGTGCATATTTCAGAAAAGAAAATAAACAAAACAATCTTTATTTTCAGTCTATGTAATTATATATGTGGAAAAACCTGGAAGATACACAGAAAAGCTGCTAGAGTCACAAATGAATTTAGTAAGATTGCAAGATTCAATGGCAATATTCAAAAAGCAATTGCATTTCTCTATTATACTGATGTACAACTAGAAAATGAATATTTAAACTCCATTTATTATACTATTAAAATACTAATGGAAATTTTAAGAAAATATATCTAACAGCTCCACACCCAAAGCTACCAAACAGTGCAAGTAGTAAAGGGACATCAACAAGCGCAGAGCTGCCCATTGGAAGAGTGAGCCCTGTGCAGATGCTGATTCCTTACGGGTAATAAGGTGCTGAGTGTACAAACTACTCTGGTATGACCGTTATGCAGTGTGTGCTTTTGTCCAAACATCACAACATACTTCATAAATACATACAATTATTATGTGTCAGCAAAAATAAAATGAGCGAAAAGGCTTCTAAACCAATTCCAATAAAAATTCTAAAAGGATTTCCAAAGAAATCAGTAAACAGATTTTATTTTAATTTTTTCACTTTATTAAATTCTTTTATTGGTACATTGTAGGTATACAACACAATTACATTTCTCATTGGGAATTGTACCTTTACATAATACATCTTGGTTCTTATTTTTTCCCCATTCCTAGCCTCAGTAAACAAATTTTAAAATTTATGTAAAAAGACAAAAAAAATCCAAACTGTCTGTCTTAGAGTGTTCTGGGTGTTATAACAAAATACCATAAACTGGGTAGCTTGTCAACAGCAGAAATTTAGTTCTCACCACTCTGGACGCCAGGAGTCCAAGGGTAGGGAGTCAGAAGTTCCAGAGTCTGGTGAGGACCCTCTTTCTCATTCACAGAGACGGCACCGTCCACTGTGCTGTCACGTGCCAGGTGGGCGTCCTTCTATCAGGGCACCAGGGCATTCAAGAGAGCTCCTCCTTCATGACTCACCCCCTTCCAAGGGCTCCAACCCTTAACCACGTGATACTGGAGATTAGGTTTGCAACATACACATTCTGGGGAGAAACAAATTTTCAGGCTGTAATACTAGTTAAAATAGCTTTAGAAAAGAATTTGAGAACACTCACCCAACCTGATTTCAAAGTAATATAAAGCTACAGTTGTCAGGACAAGGGATATGGACATTAATATAGACACAGAAGTCAACGAAAAAATAAAATGTCCAGAAATAGATCTTCACTATGCAGCTAATTGATTACCTACAAAGGTGCAAAGGTATTTAAATGATCAAACATGCATATTTCTAAAGAAAAAGTGATGAAACTACTGGTAAGTATGGAGAAGGAGTATTGACAATCCCTTCACATCCTACACACACAAATTAATTTGAAATAGATTATGGACCTAAATTCACAAGCTAGATCTATGAAACTTTATATAAGAAAATGAAAGAAACAACCTTTTTACATTAGATTAGCAAAGTGTTTCTTGAACAAAACCAAAAAAAAAAAGATAAGAAAAATATGGAGCCTCAATTTTGTAAAAAGGAATTACAAAAAAAGATCAAACCTGCACTTACCATGTATCCTAGCTAAAAGAAATGAAAACATCTGTCTATAAAAACTCTTGTACACAAACTCTTATACACACAAATTCTTGTACAATGTCAATCAACATTTGGCAATACTACCATGAACTATCACTTAGCCAAAACAAAACAAAACAAACAAATCAATAAACTGTTGAGGATCAATCTCAAAACATTGCTAAGCAAAAGAAGTCAAATATTGTGAAAACGACACATGTGTGTTCCACTGGAATTAAATTCTTAAGGAGGTAAAACTAAATGAACAAAAGTCAGATCTGTATTTGCTGGAGTTTGAAGTAGAGGAAAGGAATCAATGGGTTGGTGGCACAAGAAAACTCATTTCAGGTGAGAGAATTGCTGTGTTCCTTGGCTATGGTGGAGGCTTCCGAGGCAGATATAATTCCCAACGTTCACCAAAGTATACAGTTAGGAAGAGTGGTATTTAAATAATGTCTTCATAAACTTTTGAAATATATTAAATTGCATTTTGTTAGCTCAATATACACAAAATTCTCTTCCAGATAGTTCTTTAGAATTAACTATTAAAGGCAAACTTTTAATATTTCACAATAAAGTTCAATAAATGCAAATGAACAAATCAAATTGGATTCTCCTGTACCAATTTTCCAAATAAAGATTTTCAATAAAAAAGACTTCTTGAATATATACAAGTAGCACCTACTATTTTTTCCTAGAGGTATATAATAACTTCAATTTCCATTCCATGCTATTTAATCATATGTCTGAAACAAAGTATTTTTAAATATAATAAGCATTAGCCAAGAATACAAACATTTGAAGATTTTATCGTGTTAAAACTAAACAATTACGGTCATCAAAAACAAGGGTGACCAACTTGCCGTAGTTTTCCTGGGACTTTCTGCATTTCAGTACTTTAAAGTTTTATGTCCCAATAAACATCTCCTTCTCAAAGATGCCAGGACAGTTAGTGATCCCATTGCAAAGTCATTAAAGACAGTGAAGACAAATCTCAGCAGCTAAACAAATATTTTCTACAGGTGTAAATGATAAAGAAGTCTCTAGATTATTAGTAGGTAAAAGTGGCAAATATTTGATTAGATAAATGAACAAAAGGCTTGAAGAGCCGTTTCTGAGAAGAGGAAACATGAAAGACTAAGAAGCATAAAAGGATGCTCTGTTAAGTCTCCTAAATTGTGAAATGAAAGTTAAAGTGAGATATCATAGTGACAAACCATTAGAAACCACACAACTTTAGAAATTCTTAAAACCTAGCAACACTAATTAGAGCCACTTGCTGTTATCCATGGGCAATTGATGCCAAGATACTTCAGGTATATGAAATCGCAGGGTGTACATGTTCTTTATATAATAAAATGATATAACATTTGTATATAACCTGTATACATCCTCTTGTACACTTTAAATCATCTCTGCACTACTTATAATACCTAACACAAGACAAATGCTAGGGAAATAGTTAATATACTCTGTTGTTCAGGGAATGAGGAGAAAAAGTTGTACATATTCAGTAAAAATGCAATTAATAAATATTTTTGATCCATCTGAATCTGGTGATATGAAACCCACAGATACAACTGTATGGGCAATATTTTTGAGAAATAAAAACTAGCATAAAACTCTGACTAGTAAATAAACGTATAAAACTTTGTTAGAAAAGTTAAAAATATGAATTGGAAATTTTGTGTATCTTAAAACGTAACAGTCATACCCATGAATGTGAACTTGTATAGAGCTTTGAACATGTATATCAATTGACACCTATGGGGACCTTTATGGTAGGCTTTATACTAATAAAAAAGTAGAAAAAATAGAACACCAGTACCCATCAAGGAAGAATAAATAAATAAAAAAAAAAGATTTACAGCTACACTTTTCAGCATGGATTTTAAGAACAATGTAAGATAAAAAACAAGCTGTGAAAAATACCTTTGCATGAAACAAGTTATTAAGTTAAAAACAAATAATTATAAGGAAAACAATTATGTATTTTGTGGCTATGCAACTGTATAGTATATGGCAATGCTATTAAGAAAAGCAAAAATATGAGTTCCATTTTTTGATTTATTTTACCACTAATATAAAATAATAATGGCATCAAGTGCTGGTAAAGATTGAGAGAACAGGGCATACATATTGAGATTATTGTATGCTTATTACAGTATGGAAAAGCAATGTGGCAATATCTACTAAAATCAAGAAAAATAATACTCTGATGCAAAGATGCAAAAGTTTGAAGAATTATATTCATTTCAAAAAATAGAATTAATCTAAATTAATATATTTGCAAAGATTAAACATTTTTATGTTAGAATTAAAATGGAAATAATTAAAATATTCATCATTAAGGAAAATACTGAATAAATTATAGTATATTCTTTGCAAAATTATTCAACTAGTAAAAGACACTGAGTAGAAATTTTGTTAAATACTATGGATGTTACCTAAACTGTCCCCCAAAAGACCCATTGCCTTGAAAGCTTGGTTGCCAACTGACAAACTTTCAGGAAGTAAATGGATCATGAAAGGCTCTGATTTTATCAATGGATGAATCAGTGAAGGGGAGTTCATGTTTTTCCACAACATTACCAATAACTGGCAATTGTCAGCCTTTCAAGTTTAGTATTTGGTGTTTAGTGCTATTAATTTTTTTAAAGTTTCATTACTTAATCACTGATGAGGCTGAGCAGTACTCCCTACTGAATGTTTATTGCCTGCCATTTTTCTTTCATATGGGCTAATTATAGGATTGTGTACATATTCCTGTGCCTTTTTATTATATTGTAGTATTCTTTATAAATTCTGGTTATATGTTG